>JARJCX010000001.1:0-651829 GCA_029282285.1 Mycena rebaudengoi | reverse complement strand
GTGGACTTTTCCTTCTCGAGCAGCAAGTACAAACGTTCGGTGTTCTGAGGATACGCGTTGATGAGGTCGTTGTACACGGTGTTCTTGAGGACACGGAGCAGTGTCGGGTGGACGTATTTTGGAAGGGGCGAGATCTGGGGATCATCGGCAGCTTAGATCGGCACAAAAGAGGAGAGAAAACGGGGACGGACCTCCCCCTTCGAAATAAGCTGGACAAGGCGGAGTTTCTTGAGCGCCTCGAGCTGCAGCGCGGCAGGCGCCGTCCCGGGGGCGGTGACGCAGATTTCGAAAAATTCCTCGGCGTCGGCCCAATTTTTGAGCAGTGCAAGGGCGACGCCACCTAAGTAGTGGTATACGAGGTTGTCGTTATACGAAAGCTCGGAAAGCGAGGTTGATATCGAGGCTATTGGGTGCTTGAGTACACGGAGGGCGGCGCTCGGCACGTTGTTAACGAGGCAGGCCTGCAAGGGGTGAGCAGATGGAAGAGAAGGGATTGAGATAGGACTCACTTGCAGGAAGATGGGATGGATGGTAGTTAGGTAGGACAAATCTGGCGGGTAGCGAGAAACGAGATCCTGCAGAGGAGTAACTGCCCACGCTGGCTATACGCATATTAGTCACGGAAGGCTGCAGCAATCATGACATACGTTGTTGTAGAGTCCCGCACTTCGTACGATGCCTTTCGCCAGTAAAGTGACTACAGGGTATTTAACGACACGGAGAGCAATAAAGGCCGTGCTACTCACCTCTTTCCGGAGCGAGTCGCGCTTGCTCGGGCACAAACGTGCGACAGAACGTCTCGACGAGTGGCATGGGCACAGGCGCATTTGTAGCATTCAAGCGCGCAGACCTGGATACCATGAGCCAAAAAGATTCAGATACGAGAGAAGACCCTCCTCACATGATATATAAAACGCCTAAGGTATTCTGGCGCATGTCCAAGATCATCAGGGGATCTTGACCACTCGCCAGAGCGCTCGAGAGAATCGTCTCCCTCGATTCCTTGGGAAGACCATTCTTGAGCGTGTGGTTTAGAGTGGAAAAGTTGTTTGTGGTAGTGATTTCGGTTAGCAGACGATCGAGTGAAAGATCGGGTGCCATGCTGAGGTCTGTGGAATAGTATATGAGCCTCCATTTTCATGCGCGCGCGAAGGATAGCATTTAGGCGAATTAGAAAGGGCGAGTCGTTCTCCGCCCTTTCAATAGCGGAAAAGGCGCCGCAAAGTGGTATTCTGTGACTCCCTGAAAGATTGACTCACCGGAAGAAGTGACTAAGGTTGTAGTGAGTCCGAGTTAACAATCTTCACGGCTCTCTTTCGTTCTCAGTGGTCTATGGGCTCCGCGAAACGATGGGAGGCCAGGGGATGAGGCTTGAAGGTACTTAGAGAGGCGTGTTGTTTGGTCTTGTCAGTCAATCACATCCTCATATCCCGATGCGGCTAGAAATAGGGGTGTTGAGCATCCCTTTTTTGTGAGCAGCTAATTTTATTTCAATGGCCATCTAAAAAAATGCGACCGCATCCTTCGTCAAATATATGGATATGTATCTCGTCGAACTTCACCCCCAAGACCCGTTCAATTCTGCCTATAGGATTAGACGGGTAAAAAAATCCAAGAATGTGTATAGTTTTTTTCCAAATCGCCCTCAGTCGAACACATCCGTCGCGTAACGACCCTTGGTTATCTTCTCGAATTTTTGGCCCGCTTCTACGGCATCGATGTCTTGGGTGCTCTTGATAATCTCGACGAGGGTTTCTTTGACTCCCTTCGCAACATGACCTCCGCCACACATGAAGAACTGGAACAGGGACGGTCAGTAAAGTTTGGCAACATGTCAGATTGAGGTACGTACCACGGCATCCTTGCGGAAAGCGTCAACGATGTCTGCCTTATCGTTCCACACTCGGCTGCAACAACACACTCAGCAAAATAATAACAATGCCCCAGTTAAAACTCACTGCTGGACGTATTTGCAGCCCTGCGAATTTTCAGGAGACTGAGAAAAAGCGGGCCTGATATCAACGACTCCATTCTTTTTCCATTCTGCGAGATCACTGTCTGAGTAGAGGAAATCCATGTCGGGGGACCGGCAACCGAAGAAAAGCAGCATCTCCCCGACGTCCCTCCCAGTGGCCTTCTGAGTGGCGCGCTCCTGGATGAATCCCCTCATCGGGGCGAGGCCGGACCCGCTGCAGAACATGACGACGGGGATTTTCGGGTTCTCCGGTAGGCTGAAGGCCGCAGCAGATGGACGAACAGCCATTTGAACACGGTCGCCAGGGATTAAGGTGGCTAGATAGTTTGAGCCCACGCCGAGGAACGGTTGGGCGCCGTCCCCAGAATAGGCAGGAGCGTCGAGCACACTGATGGTGATGGTAATATGGCTGGGATTCCACAGCGGTGAAGACGATATCGAATACTGCCGGACGCGCATGGAAGGGAGCATCTGCAAGAAGGCTCCAATCGAAAGATCGATATCGGGGTGGGCTTCGAGAATTTGAAAGACGCTGAGCCGCTTTTCCAGCACCGAGGCCACATAAGAGGCGTTTAATTGCTCCAGATAGGCCCGAGTCCCTTCAGCGGTGGCCGCTGCGATCAGAATACCTAGATCCCGCGTGGTTGCCGGTTGCGATAGCTCAACGTAGCCACTCAGAAGTTCGGACAGTTTGACGGGTTTATCCAGTGGCAGGTTCGTCGGACCAGCGGAAGATAAAACAACCTGCGGTTTAAAGTAAGCCACTCCGATTCGAAGAGTTCTTGCGAAGACCTCACCTCTTCCTCGTTCGACAAACTGAAACGCGCAAGGACGCGTCTGATGTCCCTGATAGGATTCTGGGGCAGGCTGGTTTAAGAGGATCAGAGCTCGATTAATGGATAGACCAGCACTCAACGCACATGGCAACATAATCTCCGGCTATTTCGCCAAGATCAGCATTTTGGTTCAGACGATAAATGAAAATTCATATACCTCGTGCAACCGCACCCTCAGGAAGCTCGAACTCTGTGAGATGAAAGGCAAGTAAACGAATCGTATCGTGTGTAAAGAGACTGACAAGCACCTATGTGTCTCTTTACGGGCCCCTCTTTCGTGAGCACCCGATTCTCGACTACGCGTCCCAAGAGCGAATCCACTTGGCGAAGAACGACGGCACGTTCCTTCCCGGCATCGACCGTCTTGACTTGCAGCATCTGCACCTCCGAACGCGAGGTGGAATACTCCTGAGAGGAAAATCAACCAAGAAAGAGGTGTTGTTTTACAGTGGTGCTGTACCTTTGAGAGCGTAGCCCAAAGATTGGCCTCGAAGTCGTCGAACGTCTGAAAGAAGTTGCCGCTGCCCGCATCGCCAGAACCACGAGGAACGACTCTGCTTCCGCCATGCTTCTCCAGCAACTCGTCGCACAAGATGGGAATTTTCTGGAACGTAGTGTTCCAATCCGAGTTCCCGCAGCCGAATACAGCAAACCGAACATTCTCCAGCTTGTTGCCCTCGAGGTGGCGGAGCCAGTCAATGAAGCGTGCAGCGTTGTCCGCCGGCTCCCCTGCGTTCCGGTAAGTGCATGCGTAGTCCGCGCAGAGCAGCCCCATTTACCTTCAAAGGAGGCAGTGACAATGACCACAGGCCCGTCCGTGGGCACTTTGCCCAATGCCGAATCCAAAGTTCCAATGGACGGACGGAAACCTGAGACACGATTAGAATATAAAATACGGAAGAGCAACTATGGCGGGATACCATATGAGGGCGCATCGTTCGCAACCCGCTGTGCAAACGCTTCGGAGGTGCCTGTGTTGGATCCATATAGAACATAAAGTGGGGGTCCCGACAATATCCCTGAGTAACTACTCTGAAGCGGGTCGGGATTCGGAAGAAGAGACGACGAAGGGGAAGCGTGCAGATGAATTGCTCCAGCCCGAGGCGTGGCGTGGATGTGGAGGCCATGGGGCTTGATTGTGAGGGTTTGTTTAAGGTTCATCACATAAGAAGGGTCCACGAAGGAGAGGTCGAATTTCTGGATGACGGAAGACATCACGAGGCTGAAAAGGGTTAATGTAACTTCCATGAAACAACTCTGGTTTCTCACAGGACCTCCTGCCAGGCAAAGGCACGTCCAATGCAAGCTCTCACCCCATATCCGAACTAGAACATAAGGTGGTTAAATTTTAAACAATCGGATTATGCGAAAGACATACTGGTTGCCAGGCGTTGGGCTAGTCAATATTCTGGTGAGCCTTCTGCAAAGGCTCGAAATCTTTGTCAACCACGCACAGGAAGAGCCTCAAATTTTCCATCAAGCATCCGCTCCGGTCGGAATTCGTCTGCCTGGAGTTCTCCATTTAACAGCCAGCTTCTCGTGTACATCCGAAACGACTCACATCATCCCCCCAAACAAGGGGGTCCCTGTGAATCTTCCAATGGTTAAGAAGTATTGTTGTCGTGGCTTTGATCGCGTACTTGCCCTCGCTGAGTGTGGTGTCTTCGAGAGGGGCTGTGGAACGCATCGGTGCGGGCGGAGAAAGACGTAAGGTCTCCCGCATAACAGCTTCGTGTCAACTATGAACTTCTGGAGCATTCTCACAACAATCAACTTGCGTACCTATAAGGTACTTCAGTTTCCCAAAATCTTCGTACTGGACAGGGCGATTCCCAAGAACTTCATCGACTTCAGCACGCAACTTGCGGAGGGTCTCTGGATTTTTGAGCAGGTAATATACCATGAATGTCATCATTCCTGAACAGAATTCAGTCGCCGCCCGAGTCGAACGCAATTACCAAGATTTACCTGAGGATGTCTCGTGACCTGTTCAAACTGGTCAATGGTTGAAAACAAGTGTGTGGTATATGATGCTTACCTGCTATAAGGAAGGTGAGAAGCTATTGTCATTTAAATCAAGTCAGCGAATTCAAGTCGGCATGGATCGCTACACACATTATCTGTGATTGACAGATCAGTCATGGCCTGCCCCGTTTTGGGATCCCGAGAGTTTAACATGGTATCCAGCAAATCCTTCTTAGGCACAGGATGTGCTTTGCGAGTAGCAACAACTGAGTGCAGTTGAGCGGAATGTAAAGCTAGAAAGAGTTAAATTACTTTTGCCAGCCAAATCCTTCATTTTCTTTATGTCTTGTTCATACTTGGCAGTGGTTCCTGGCATTAGAGCCTGCAGCATCCGAGGACGATTCGCGCGCAGTCCACTTTCTCCGAGGAAATCACCCATTGCGACCTGGCAAAATAAGTGTTTTTTATTTAGAGGTGGCCGAAAGTGAACATCTGAGCGTACGGCAAATTCAGGCTGATTTTCCTACAATATACTGAGTGTCAGCTAATAATTTGAGGGGTCACTAAGCCGTTCTGACCGAATAGAAGGAGTTCAAGCTATATACGGCGATGAGTGGTAAAATAAATATTTACAGTCCGGCGTACCGATGAGACATGGAGCAATACGAGATCGTATCCAATGCGAGCCTGGTAAAGTCGTCGGAAGGGTCGATTACGGCTTCAGGACCAAATCTACTATTCGATGAAGGAGAGCAAACAAAAACCTCGCACGACTAACCGTTCCCACTAGTGTCAAATATTCAGTGAATGCCGGGATGAAAAATTAGAACGCCCTACTTTGAGGAGAAGTTGACTAGAGATGTCTCGCATCTCTTCCATCATCTCTTTTATTTGAAGCGGCCCAAACGCGGGCATAAGAAGGCGGTCTATTAAGCGGTTAGTATTTTCCCGCTACGAATATTCTGGGCATACGGGCAATCCCCCAATTCGCTTCGTCACCTTGAGCCTAAGAGTACCAAGTAAGACGGGCTGAAATCCAAATTTACTGCAATTCGCTAACTGTGAAGAGGCCGTCGTTGACTAGATTTCGAACTTGCATCAGCCCGCCGGTAACGCGTTTTTTGAACCGGGTTTCATCGGAAACTTCGTTTCCCAGTTCGTACGACGAAACGACGACAATGGTACGGCCTGCGTAGAAGGGTCAGTCGCCTCGTAGAATTGACGCAGAATTGAATGGCATAGGAGTCACCTAGCATATCGAGTTGGTATATCTCGCCATAGGTCTCTGCTAGGAGCTGAAAACTGCGCAGGGGCACGTCTTTCTCTAGTGCAGTGACGTTGCCAATGAAGGGGATGGTGGGGGGTTGGGGAATTGGGATGCTCATGGTTGCTGTGTATAGGTACTGAGTTCGCGGACTTGATAAAGGGCTGGAAGCCAATCACATGTAGTGTAGTCGGCCTTCCTCGATCCCGACCGATGCCCGAAGCCTCGTCATTTCGACTTATGCTTGACCTCTCAATCGACGCCGGCGCCGTATCCGAACAGTACGCGAGGTCTTCACGAGTATCACGTTTGCAATGGCCTTGTACGCGGCAAAGCGGTGTAAGAGGCCAGCCAATGTAGTGCCAGTTGTTCGATTGCAGTGTCCCAGCTGAAGCAACGCGTATCATGAATAAAGATCGCTATAAGTGGTGCGCTCTTCGAGAATAAGATGTTGATCAAATATCGCCGGATTATAATTGTATCTCAAACGAAGATCCTATGGACCACGGAGGTCCTTGAAAATGTCAGGATTTGCTCGCCAAAAGAACGTTTTAAGTAAAAGATTGGAACTCACAGCGGAAGATAATTGTCGGTGAGCCCAAGGATGGAACCTTGGAGATCAGGCTCAACCAGTATCAACATCGACACACGAAAGCGGATAATTATACTGAGCAACCCGGTTTCTCGGAGAAACCCCGCACATCAGTCTTCAAAATTTCTAATCGGAAACTCAGTCAGTGGCCGATGGAGTTGCGGATCATTCCGCCAACTGGATATCCGACGCTTAGAACGGCCCGGGCCTACGATGCAAAAGCTCTGCACTTTTCTCATTTTCCATATGCATTGCACAAGATATATGCACTATTTCATGATCTCGAAGCGTTACAGAAGAAGACCCAAGCCCGCTTTATTTTCAAATATCCTCCATGTGATGCATTTGACACTGTGTTTCTGGGCCGTCTTCCGACGTCTCATTGACATTTTTTTGGGTCCACCGGCCGTTTCATTACTAGCTGGCCTCCTCCTCAAAATATTGTCTGACTGTATCAATTTCCTGAGCACGTATAGCAGTCGGAATGAAGTCAGGAATCTATTTCTCAACAAGTACTACACCCCAACGGCGACGATTAAATATTCTGCCTCTTATTTTGCAGTGCTCACATTCCAGGCGGCTGCAGAACTTCAATACCCACAGATTTACGACCCAAACCTGTGTGTGCATGGGCATTCCCCAATAACACATCCAATGTTGGAGGGTTTCTCTGAGAAACCGGGTTGCTCAGTAGAATTATCCATAAGATGTTGATCAGATATCGCCGGATTATAATTGTGTCTCAACGAAGACCCTATGGACCACGGAGGCACTTGAGAAAGTCGGGATTTGCTCGCCCAAAGTACCCTTTATATAAAAGATTAGAACTCACAGCGGGAAATAATTATCGGTGAACCCAAGGATGGAACTTTGGAAATCAGGTTCAACCAATATCAATATCGACACAAATGTCTCCACTTCAGGATGATTCAAATTCACATCCTCAAAGTAGGATAAGAGGTCTTTGACAATACGCATCTGAGTCACTCTCGGCGCTCTGCCGCCATCAAACTTCTGACAGGTTCGGCAAGTCGAGGTTTCTCCGTTTTACATCCTACTAACATCCTACACGAACGCTTGCAGTGTTGCACATAAGTATTCCTGGTCTCATGTCTGAGAGAATCGAGGAAGAGACGCCAAACGTGAAGAGAAGACGACTGCGTGGAGCCTGCGATGCATGCAGGAAGAAGAAAGGTGAGCAAACTGCCCCACGTTTTTGGATTCCTGTGCTCACTCTTCAGCCAGTTCGATGTGAGAGGGCTGAAATTTCCGTGTCCGGCTTCATTAATGCGTCCATGTTCAGGTGATAGTGCTGCAATGCCAGGAAACCGGTGTACCCATTGCATCACGTTCAAAATCGAGTGTGCGCACACTCGCGGAAAGGTGCTGATTAAAGTAAACGCAAATGCAGATATTCACCGCATTCGAGCCAGGAGACTTCGTTGACACCTGAAAATCCGACTGCCCAGGAGCATGTCGTGAATATCCTGTCGACATCCACGGTATACATACCCTCAAATGATCCCTATACCATACACGAAATCCTGGTTGAAGTCGCGAAGTATGCACGGAGTCTCGAAGAGCTAGTGGCCACCTTGCAGGCTCAAATAGATTCTGTGTCTTCCGCCGTACCAAGTCTCGACTCTCCGTCGAGGGCAAGCAATCAGTCGTTGAATAATGGGGACGAGACTCAGCTATCGAATTCGGATATTTACGGATCTAGAAGTATGCAGTTTGTAAAAACTGCGCTTCAGCATGTCGAGGGTGGCAACTCTTACGTCGCTGGAATGCGGAGGCCTGAATTTTGGATCCCTCAGCCTGTGAGTGTATTCATTCGAGTTCAGTGTTTTATTTACATTCGAATGCATACTCTCCAGTGGGAGATACCGGCTCCTGAGATGACTCCTCGTGTCTTCCCCGATGATGACCTCTTGAAGACTCTAATAACGATCTACTTCGACCAGATTAATCCTCTTCTAGGCATTCTACATTTCCCGAGTTTCCGGGATTCCCTTGCCCAGGGCCAGCACCTCCGCAATCGGAATTTCGCGTTTGTGGTTCTGGCCGTATGTGCGCTGGCCAGCAGATATTCTGATGACCCCCGAGTTTTTCTTGAAAGAGAGAACTCGGAACATACATGTGGCTGGAGATGGTTTCGTCAAATAGAACCCTTCAAAGCTTTATCTTTGTCTGAGCCAGGCCTGTGTCGACTGCAATGGATTGCTGTAAGTCAAACATAACGCGCTCTTTGGGTTGGTTTAACCGCACAATATCCAGTTGTCGGTCATGTACCTCGTGAGCACCACACGTCACTCGGGCTCCTGGTTATTTACCTCCCACCTCAAATTTGGTACCAAGCTCATATTTGGATTAGGGTCTTGGCTGCAGTGGGCATCCGCTTCGCTCAAAGTGCTGGGGTTCATAATCAGAGTATTTACAAAGGGAAGAATCCTCTGGAAGCTGAGATGTATAAACGCGTATTTTGGATGCTTGTGACGACGGTAGCCAACCTAACCAATTCAGCACGCTATCTCACGCCTGCAATCAGGACATGATAATCAGCTCTTTCAATGGACGGCCGAAAATAACACACAGAGATGAGTGAGTACCCGCAGGCATCTGTTTTATTCTCTCATTTTTGTTTACCCACAGTTTCGATGTTGATTTTCCGCTGGAATGCGACGACGAGTTTTTGGACCAGCCCAATCCAGTACAACCCCCTGGTATACCGTCTAGCAGCGCCTTTCTGGTTGTTTATCTGCGATTGATGGACATCTACGGTCGTATTCAACATGCTATCGTGCGTCTGAATCATTCATCCTCCTGTATTCCTGTTGACCTTCTACTTGCGATAGTATCCTGTGAAAGGAGAAATATGCGGCCAGGAGATGGTCATAGAACTGGAGTATGCACGTTTCCGTAATTTAGCGACTCATCGTTCAAGCATTTGATTAGTTCAGCGCTCAATAGTTGGCTTGACACTGTCCCCGACCACCGTGCGTATTTCACACCGCCCTCGAAACCAATGTTGAATATATTGACAGTGCGATGGGATCCCAATCGGGAGAATCAGGTAAGAACAGCTCTTTACTGTCGCCTTTGTTTGGCTAGATGGATGATAATAGGTCTTCTTGGACCAATCAGCCGCTTTATACGCAACCTACTACCATACCCAAATTCTTATTCACCGGCCATTCATTCCTGCGCCTGGAAAAGCTACCGTCTCTTCTGTACGTTACATGGCCGCCTCACCACATTCCGAAGTTAATTATTTCCAGACAAACTTCCCCTCCTTGGCTATCTGTGCAAATGCAGCACGAAGTTGTGGTCACGTCTTGGACGTTCAAAGTCGCCGAGGCAGAGGACTCCTACATCATCCTCATGTCACAGTAAATATATCACGATCACTACGCCCACAACAGTCACTCACGCCTAGACAGACTGCGCTTTTTGACTCTGCCGTTGTACTTTTGTTCAATGTCTGCTAGGTTTTTCTCCCTCTTTATACTTGGCTAATTTCCGCTTCTGGCTAGGTCTGGGGTGGTCGGGAGCATCGAACTCCAAAAGACTTGGACCGTGCCACAGCGGATATTCAAAATTGTGTGCGTATTCTTCGCCTTTATGAGCGAAGGTAAGCATTTCTACAATATTTCACTCTTCCGTCCATCATTCAAACACGATTAGATGGCGTGTCGCGGGCAGGAAATGCGATATCATTTCAGCGATGATCAACCTTGGCAAATATACTTCCAACGGGCCTTCGTTGAAACGTTCGCGAGAAGTCGAGGAAGATAAAGAGAGCGTTCAAGAAGGAGCTCTCTCCGTCTTCAGCTCACAAGCCTCACTGCCCACAATGGAACAACAAACGCATGAGCCACAGCCACCAATACATCAAATAGGCAACTTATTTTCCCTGCCGCTGCACACCGACGAACTCGGCCGCCTACCCGCCTACGACTCGTTTGACTATATTTTTGATATTCAAACACAGGAAGCGCATTATCAACCCCAATCGCATCTCTATTCCGATTCAACATATGCCTCTACGTTCGGTAGATATCTCTATCCAAAATTTGCAGTCACTATTCTGATTTCCCACCATAGCGCCCGCTGCCAACGAGCAGACTGGCATGGTATTCTTGGATGTTGGCGATCTCGCACGCTTCGGCATCCCATCGGGCGACAAGTGTGTGCGGTGTAATTCTCACCTGCTCTAATTCTGATTCTTTTTGTCAGCTGGCAAGACTGGAGTACTTACTTCGCCAGTATTGAAGAATACAACCGAAACTTCGTGGAGAATCAAGGTCGATAAACTAAATGGCCCCAGCCCTTGTATTTATATATATATTCTCTTCATGGAACCAATACGACGTGGTTTGATATTTAATTTTAGAAGTCCGCTCTGCTTACTTCGCCAGTATTGAAGAATACAGCCGAAACTCCGTGGAGAATCAAGGTCGATAAACTAAATGGCCCCAGCCCTTGTATTTATATATATATTCTCTTCATGACGACGTGCAGCAGGACCGTTTGATATTTAATTTTAGAAATCCGCTCGGCCATCACCGCCTTTCCTATCTGTCCAGTTATCCCACGGTTGGGTTGAGAATTTTCTTTGTCGTTGGAATGCATGCCAAGGTTCAGCCGTTTACTAGAGTGAGCAGCTGATGAAATTCCTTTGTTTCATAAATATAGACAATTTTATGCCCTCGCCTCCCAATCCTGCATCATTCTAACAATACACGTCTTGGAGCGGCGGAGGAGTCCACGCTAAACCATAACTGATAAAGGGCCAGAAATAATGAGGTTATGGGACATATACAGTACTCCAAAGCGCCACAGAAAACGCGTCATATACAATTATATATTTTGTTTCCTCCAACTCCACACGCCCAGCATACTTTCTGACAACGTTAAATATATGTACACCCTTGGAGACGATCCACTTCAATTGAGCGGGCCCAAAGCGCGGGTGTGTTTGGTGCTAAAATATGCCCGCGTGTCCGACTCCGTGGAGAGCCTACCCAGCGCGGCTTCGCTAAGATAGGAGTTCCCCGGTCCCTTTAGAATGCGCAAGTTGGACCAGCCGGCAGCTCTATGGGCGAGATGCGGGAGATAGAGCGCACTGGATACCACGGTACCGAGTGAATGTATATGCTTGGATTGGGACGCTTCCGAACCCCGCCTGGAGACCGCGGTGGATATCTAGAGTATACACATAATTTCAACATGCTTTCGAATCGAATGTTCAACATGCTTTTCGATTTCATGTGGGGCCCCCCACCGTGGCACTAACTATGGGGAACTCAGTGGTGCAAATTGCAATTCAGAACCCGTAGAGGTGGCACCGTTTATTTCAAGAGGAAGGAAGGAAGTTGACTGGGATCAGGTCCCACGAGCCGACGTCAAACAGCCCCTGGAGCAGAAGCGCAGGCACCACTACGCACTGAATTAGATTGCCCTGAGAAGAGAACCGCGCATCACATGGCCATAGCCCTCGAAGGGGAGATCGGCGTGTGGCGCATCGATGGGGTCCTTCTCGCTAAGTTCTTCCTTCCTTCGTAGAAGCAGATGATAATAATACTATGAGGGTTGCCAAGGAGCGCCGGAGGGTTGGGACGCGTAAGTACGCGAAGTTTCTGAAGTACCTTATGTACCTGCCCGACGCGCTTGCAATGAGATAGACGGGGTGGGCAGGTGCGTTGCTGCAGTGAGCGAGTGAGTATATTTTATGTATAAATACTATTTTTGAAGCATTCACGGCTGGGAAGTATCCACGCACCGGGGCGGAGGGGATTTTTTCGCTGGCAGGCCATACTACTGCACCAGCGGGTATACACCCATTTGAACCTATGCATATACCGCTCGTCACCCGAGGGTCCGACGCTGTCCGAGGAACTCGGGCCCCCATGGCGAACCTAGAGAGCAAAGAGAAACTAAATCTACTAATAGGCATAATGAAATTCAATCGCTCACTCAGGTATGTATCTGAGAACAATTACGGTAAGTAAGCCAATCGTATGTGAGACCAGCAAGAAGTATAACCCAGGCCCAGAATCGCCCGGAAAGCCAAAGCTACAAATTAAATTAGGAATGGTAAAGTTAGATCTAATAGGAATCAAGGTTGAGGATGAAGCTAGATAAAGGAAATATTTAGATTAGCATTTATAGCTAGGGATGGCGTTAAATATCGTGCGATGGGATCTTCCCACGACCTGTTGTTGAGTGGTGAGATTTTGGTTATAATAAGCGAGATTCGGGGGCCAGGTAGTTAGGATACGCCGACAGGACATGGATATATAAATCTGATGATTACCTGCCTGTCGGTATGGATCCATCTAATGCATGTATAGTAGGCCTTTGACGAGAGAGCGCCGACTGTGTTGGAGGAGCTACATAAATACATCGAAGGAAGGTGAGCGGCCTCCGTTGACATTGGCATTGAATCGGGTGGTCCGAGAGCGGCTGCCAGGAGATGCTTTTCTGTATTAGGCAGATAAAATTAGATATGTGATAGGCAGCTCGTTCGAACATATCATCAGATTGAACCATACTAGCGTTGATTATTGAATGTAACGTATGTCGGATCGACACTCGGCTTTACCCAAAGCGGGTTGTACTATTATTGACAGCCTATGGATGGATACCTATCATGTTTATCAGATGCGGCGGATTGGCGTGTGCCATCGTATCGTATCAAGTCAATCTCACTTCGCTCCCGAAATGCCATGTGCGTATGTCAACCCAGGCGCCCGGAAATTAACCGTAAATACGATTCGACTACTTCCGGGTGATCGAAGGCGACATAGCCGAGCGTATTACTTATCTTTTTTGCGTAGTAATCATTATCCAGATTCCCGAAATAGCCCGGCGTCGGGGGATGAACGCTTCTTCTTCATGTCCACCGTGGAGTTTGCTTCAACGTAACTTACTAACACACTCCTCCAGAATCCAAAAAAGAAGATTTAATATCCGGTAGTTCGTACATTGATGCCTGGCGCCGATAAAGAATTTACTCACCCCGTACAACGCGTAGATATGCGAAATTCGAACAAAAATGCTTCGACGCCGAATTCGGAATTCGGAATTCACTGCACTAGCACATACATAGCGTGATATGCCACACGCACGAAGTCCGCCGACCGACGATCCAGGGCCAGAAGCCATTCGTTCGGGCACGTCTCACCTTTTTAAAAATTCTTTATCTTTACATAGTCAGTGCGCTTCCTGTGTCAGTGGTAACGACTGTGTATGAGAAAAATTGAGGCGTAACGAACCTTTCCGAATGTGGTGATGCATATGCCTGTTTCGATGGTGTATCCGCCGACGGTCTGGTTATCTTTATGTACAGATAGTCCGTATGTAACTGTAAGTCGAGTCGACATGTACAGCGATTGCTACATACATACGAATATGATACGCGAATATCTATCAGTGAGTCAAGGTGATTTCGCCACTCTTCCTGTCACTGATGCTGTTGAACGTCGGCGCGAGGCGCGAGTCCCGACCTGCCCCGTTACTTCCGACAGCTCCCGACTTCCCCCGACGGTGAGTGATTAGAACTTTTGTCGCGCCACGCGAATGTGGCGTGGGATTTGGGATGTTCTGTGGTATTGGTATTGCCAATAGCTCCAGCGTCGCGTAAGTAATTTACGTCCCAAAGCGCAACGAGAACGCGACGCCTGTATAATATTTTGTGGCGCACCCCTGCCAAGTTCAACACATCGTCCCGAGTCCCGACGTCTCCCGGTTCCAATCATCGATCGCAACAAATTTGTTCCAGTTTAATTTCCCAGCTACAACGTTTGTTCCAGTTAGTACTTACCCTGCCACCGGTGGATCGGGGGTGTTCCGCTGCGGACGAACGTGTCTGCGTCCACGTCCACGTCGCGTGCGCGCGTCGATGGTGACCGTGGAAGCATCATACGCATGTGTGTGAAACCGTGGAAGCAGGATGGATGGATGGGCGGGTGAAATCGTGGGAGATAATAAGTTAAAGAAAGAGAGAGAGACAGCAGCAGCACAGCCCGTCGGACGTTCGACCCGCGTCCCGAAGGTAACTCCGCCCGACTCCGACTTAGTGCGATGCGAAAAAAAAACGGTTTTGAAAGGACGCACGTTCCTAATATATGTCTACAGGGCGACGCTGATGGGGCTGTGATGGGAGAGATAAAGTTGAGGGAGTGGGAAGGCGAGGCAAGGGAAGGCGGCGGACGACATACGCGAAATGAAATGTCGGGAAGATAAGAGCTTTCGATTCTTCGAACTTTGATAAAGATTATTTTTTTCCTTTTCCATCCTTTTTTTTCTGTTCCTTTCCTTCCTTTCCCTTCCATCCTTCACTTCTGTATTTCCCGTCGGCCAGCGACCGAATTTATCCTCTTCCTTATTGTCAATGTCGACCCTTTTTTTCGTTGAAAAAAAAAGGAAATGGAGTGTTAACGCTTCAGGCACCGCCCCCCTCGGGACTCGGGCCCCGGACCAACCCTGCGATCAATTTATAAAAAAAATAAGCGCCGATCGGGTGAGGCGGTTCTTCTTTGATTGCCGGCTAGGGAATGTGGGCGTCTTTTTTTTTTGCTCAAATCTGGTTTTTTTTTGGAGGAAGCTCCACACGTGTGGATATACAAGGCAAAGGGCGTTTTAGTTTGGAGAATTGATTTATTTTATGTATTTTTTAATGGGTATGCAGATGCGCCGGGTGATATCGGGGGGTGGTTGAACGTTGAACACTGGGAGAGCCGGGCGCGATCGGGTGTTGTGCGCCAAGCCGGGCGTGGTTCGAGGGCTGCGAGCCGGGCGCAGTCGGGCGTTCGGGCTGTGTGTTGAGTATTAGTGGCCTCGGCCGGGCCCGAGGAACGGACGGGAGATGGATAGTCCTCAGAGCCTGTGGGTGCATGTTCATCCGGCGTGACTCAGTCCGCACTGTTCGGTTGGGTCGGGAGCAAAAAATTAATTATAAAAATGAATCCGCAGTGTGCATAATGGACTCGGACTGATGGAGATTGGCGCGGGCGGCGATCCGAACTCCGAACGAACGCGCGCGCTCAATGAAAGGGATGAATCCTATATGTACAGTGTACATCTGTGGATTGAATGTACGACGTAGTTTTTAAAAATCCGTACGCGTGCCATCGGGCTATATCGGAGGTGTGGTACATACAATAATGATCATGAGTTCAAACCTGCGGGCTGCCGCGCGCAGGTAAAAGGATTTAACGAACTCGCCGATAACTGCTAGATGCGGATTACGGCTCTCGGAGCGTCAGTGGAACCGCGTCGAATTAATTAATTATTTTGCCGTGGCACGAAGGGTTGGTTGAACCCCCTATGTATCCCTATCCCGAACTTGCAAAGTTCCCGTTCATGATTTGCCAGACACGAGAGTGTAATGAGCATTGAGCAAGCAGGATGCCAAGTTGAACCCCCTATCCCATCTAAAAAAAAATTCCAACCTATTACCGTTCTCCAACAGAGCGCTGAGATCCTGCTCCGAGTAAGTTGAGTCTTAAATGGGATTACTAGATGGCAGTTCCATCCGTGCGCGCCCCGCCCCTGGAATCGAATAAACGGATGTATGAATGAATGGATTGTCCCACTTGCGATTCTGCGAGACTGTGATGACACCCGACGCCCGTTGGACGCGATTGTGGATTGAATCGACGCGATGATGACACTGAGGAATATGCTTCCTTCCAGACGGCTCGCTATCTGTCACATACTATAAAATATAATAATGTTAATCGCAAAACTGACACTGCGGTGCGCATCCGGTGTGCAGGGGGGGGGCGCGTCCGGTGTGCAGGCGGGGGTGGTCGTTCGTTTTCGTTTTCGCAGGAGGGTCCGTCCGTTTGCGAGTTGAACTTGGAGGAAGGAACACAACACGCTCAAGCAGGAGTAGTTATATGCGAAACTTGAAGGAACAGGCGACAGGGTTCCTCAGGAACATTAAGGACAATATAGATATATACAATTATTGGTGGCGCGGCGGTATTTATTTAATTTGAAGTGTGCTTGATGCGTGGTTCGTCACCGTCGACCCAACAATGCCCTGTTCCCTGCAGTATTTCGAAGCCCCATTTCGCTGGTGTACATTTGCGCCCCCTTTTTTTTTTGCGAAAGGAACGCTTGGGAAACGGACTATTTTTGAGCCGCAGGCTTGTTCTCTTTAAATTCAATAATCCTCTCTTCTCCCACATTCGCGGACGTGCTTATCAGATAATCAAGCTCATTTATTTGTGGCGCAGTAATTTGAAATAGAGCAAATTTAGGGATTTCAGAATTACCTCCCTCGAGGTGGATTGTGTGTGGAGGGGGACAGAAATAAGTGCGGAGGGGGCGGAGGGGGCGGAGGGAGGAAAGATCTAGGGTCTCCCAGAAGACTGGAGAAGACAGGGATTCGAAGGTACAAGACGCCGTCGGGCGCCTGACCACCCCCCAAACTGACACGGGACGTAGATAGCCTCTGCGTGGGAAGGGGAAACGCGCCTAGTAGTTGATAGGTTAGTATTGATGGAGGTGATGCAGAGAAAATGCTAATCAGAATTTAGAATTTGTGGACTAATGGGTTCATCGATTGGGGCGCTTTTCTGGATTTGGGTTCAGATGATGTTGGGTGATTTTGGGGATATGGTTTATTCGCGAGAACGAGTACGAGTACGAGTAGTGGTAGACCGGAGTTGTATTGTAGAAAATAAATCGCGCCAGACTGCAGTGCCCGACCTCGGCGACCGGTGTGTATGTTTTCCGGAAACGAAACAAAGCAAGAGGCGAATCTAGGCGAATGTCCCCCGTTTTTTTACCCTTCTTTCTTCTTGGATATGTTTTGAGCTTTTTGGGGTGGGCGTCGGGGAGACGGGCGGGTGGGAGGATTTTCGCTCTTCTTCTTCTCTTAGCCCGAGTGGGCGCGCGTTCTTGACTTTCCGGATGCGGGGATCGTCGTCCGTGTGTGTGTTGACAGGACAATAGAATGGATGGGGGGGTGGGATTGGGGTGACAGGGAGAAGAAGGGTAGGAAGAGCTTAGAGGTGGGTACAATGGTTGGTAGGGAGGGTTTTGTGGAATGGAGGCGGACTGGGTCGGGCTCGAGCGTAGGAAAGGCCTAGGATGCCGGGCCTGGGCTTCCGTGCCTCGGTAGTCGGAGATGAACGTGTGCTGACTGTCGAAGGCATCTCCTTATCTGGCTTACGGGAGCGCTGTCGAATCTACGAATCTAGGTTCGCGAATCTGATGAGGTCGGGCACCGCCCGATCGGGACGTGGAGCGAGAATGTTTATGTTTTTTTCTCGTGTGTCACCCTCCGATAGATAACTCTCATGCAAACTATCTAAGACATCACCCGCCTTAATCCTCCCTGTCCAGCGCCTCCCTGTACATAGTCCGGTGCGTAGCGACGGTGACGCCCTCAGCGCGTATATGTTGACGTCATTTATTACAGCCCCTCTTCAACTCAACCACCACCACAGCGACGACCATGCCCTACAGTGTGCCGGGCGTCGCGACGCCGCCCCCGCCCGCGCCGCTGCCGATGCACAGCGCAGGCCGGCCAGGCCACCGCCGCAGCTACACATTCGCCCTAGACGACCCCACCCACGTCGGCGCTTTTGCGTCCCTAGGCGCCCTCCCCCGCCGTGCAAAACCAGCCCCATATTCCGCGCCGCCGACACCCCCAGCCGCCAAGCGCGCAGGGGTGTTCCACTTCCGCAACGACGAGGAGGACGACTCGTCCCCAGACGACGACGACAAGCACCCTTCGAACAACGACGACGACAATGACGGCCCGCCGCCGCCGCTGCGCCTGCGCCAGCCGCCGCCGTCCCCCCTGCGCCTCACGCCCCCCACCGGCGCGATACCGTTCCCGCGCGCGTCGCCCACGGGCATGTCGACGCCGCAGCTGCCCCCGCCCCAGCGCCCCCCCGGGCCCCAGCGCACGTCCAGCCACCCCGTCATCCTGCTCTCAAACGGCAAGCCCCTCAAGAGCAGCCTCAAGAGCAGCAGCAGCGCGCCGAACGTCCATGGCCGGAATAACAACAATAATCACCATGGGCAGCAGCCCCCATTCCACCTGCGCGCACGCAGCGCGCCGAGCACGCCCCAGTTTCAGGTGGGCGACGCAGAGGAGGATGAGGATACGGGTGCGTTGATCGTTGTTCCCTTTGTCCTCTTTATACTAACACACTTACCTTCTAGCCCCCCTCTCCCCCACCACGCCCAAAAACGTGCACTTCCCCGCCGCGTCCGACCAGCTCGCGACCGTCCTCCTCTTCCGGCGCTCCGCGCGCCCCGCCAGCGTCCTCTCTCTGCCCGGGGACGACGCCGAGACCGAGACCGAGACCGAGGCGAGCGATCGGGATATGCGCTGGCGGGGCGCCGTGGGGAGCTGGGCGGGGGGGAGCAAGCGCGATGGGCATCATGCGCATGGTAGGCCGGGCAGCCCGGGGTACCCCTTCCCGCCCACGCCGCTTGCGGGGTCGTCGTTCGCGTCCCCGCTGGGCCCGAGGCGCCATTCGCACCATGGGCATCACCACCACCCCCACTCGCAGAAAGGGAGCAGCGAGGGCAAAGAGGGGGAGTGGCACTATGCGCTCGACGCGCCGGGTGTACCGCGCGCGGCGGGCAAGGAAGACATGGTGCTGCTCGAGGGCTTTGTGCTGAGCGCCGAGGGGGCGCATCCGTGTTTCTCTTCGTCGACCGACTCCGCGACTGCCTCGAGTGGAGAAGGAGAGGCCGACCCCCAGATGCACCTGCACGGCACGCTCCTGGCGCGCAACTGCGCGTTCGAGAAGAAGGTGTTTGTGAGGTTTACGCTCGATGGGTGGGATACGACGAGTGAGGTGGGGGGAAGGTATGTGGAGAGTTTGGGGGCGGATGCGGGGGTTGACGCGGTATCAGCCGCGGCCGCGGGTGCTGGTGGAGTATCAGCAAGAGAGGCGGGTGAGGAGGGCCCGGGCCCGGGGTGGGACCGCTTCGCGTTCTCGATACGGCTGACGGACTATGCGGGGAGGGGTGCGTTTTTTCTGTGTTTGATTTCTTCACTCTCACTCTCTAATGACACCTTTTGTAGGTTCTGCCACTGGGTCCACCTCTACCGCGTCCACCACCACCTCATCCTCCGCCTCCAACTCACAAGCATCGGGCTTACAAAGTGAAGGAAGAGCACCAAGAACGAGGAAGCAGCTCCCACCGGGCAGCACCACGGGCCTCGCGCCGCACCTCGCGCGCCGCGCGCTCGTGCTCGTTGCGCGCTTTTGCGTGCCGTGGGTTGAGAGGGGCGGGGTGGCGCCGTATGTTTGGGGGGGTGAGTTGTCGTTTTTTGTGTTCTTGTGTTCTTTCTTTCTTCTGTTATTCTGTGGGCGCTTTTTGATTCTGTGGGGCTTTGTGGGAGGCGGGCTTTTGTGGAGAGGGCGGAGAGGGAGCGTTGTTCGCTTCAACGCGCTTCGCTCGGCTCCGAGAGGGTGGCGATTATGCGGTTGTTGGCCTTCTTGTGCGTCGCGTGGCTGGTTCATGCCTTTTCTCGCGCTGCGCGGGTGCTTTTTTTTTTTGGGTGAGGGGGGGGGCGTTTTTCGCGTTCGCTGTGGACCCGACCGACTGCGACTGATTGATTAGGCGTCCTTTTTTTTTTTTCTTTTTCCGGCTTTATTGCGCGTAGTGTACTGACGACCCTTTCTTTCTTTTGTAGATGAGCTCGTCGCGTCGTCCCCGCCCGCGTCCTCTTCCTCTTCCTCCCCCGACAGCGCAGCAACAAAACCACCGCGCGTGTGGACGGGCACGGGCGGCGGCTGCGCGGGGGAGTGGTGGGACAATAACAGCGGGAGGGATTATAAAATTGGGTTCCGGGTCGTGCCGGGGCTTGGGGGAGACTCGAGTAGTGAGAGCGAGAGCAGCAGTAGTAGTGAGGGTGAGAAGGGTGCCGTTGCCGTGGGTGGGGAGGGAGGTGCGCCTAAGCCTAATGGAGAGAGTGAGGGTGAGTCGTGCTCACGTTCGTTCGTTTGAAACATCGTTGCTGAGGGAGGTTTTCTTGTAGACACCGCGGCGGAGGGGATACCGTTCCCGACGAGCACAGGGGACGCGAGTGAAGAAGGCGCGGCCCCGCTCATCCACGGCAAGCCGCACGTCCCGGTCCCGCGCCCGCACCTGCGCTCGCTGCCGTCGTTGGCGGTGGCAAGGGCGGCGGGCGCGCTGTCACCCGCATCACCCGCAGGACAACAACAACATGCGGGCTCACCACACGGCGACGATGGCGCACACGCGCACGCGCACAGCAACGGCGCACACACCCATGCGCCCATACCCACGGCGCACACGCGCCCACATCCCCCACGCGCCCCACGCGCCCCACGCCCACACCCACGGCGCACACGCCCACACCCACGCACCCGGCCCGCCGCCCGCGCACCCGATCCCGCCACCGCCGCCGCCGCGCACGGCGCAGGCGCAGGCGCTCGCGGCGAAGCTGGGAAGGCTGAGTCTGAGGAACTATGCGGCGCCGGGGGGGAGGGGGGCTGCGGCTGTTCCTGCTGCTGCTTCGTTGTCGATCCCGATCCCACCTGCGTCGAGCCCACCTGCGGGGTCGCCGTCGACCCCACCTGCGACGGGTGTTCCTGCTACAGCCGGGGAGAGCACGCAGGCCGCGAAGGCGCCGGAGCCGGGGCAGCGTAGCGCGGGGGGCGTGGGGCTGCATTGGCCGTGGGGGCGCGGCGCGTCGTCGGCTCCTGCTGCTCCTGCTGCTGTGTCTACTGCGACCGCGACCGCCTCCACCGCTGCCGTTGCGCCGCCACCCACAGCTACCCAACACGAGCATGAGCACGAAGACGACGACAGCTCGTCCGTCGCGTCGTCCGATGGGGGTTGAGGGAGGGCGAGGCGGCGGAGACGCCGCCGACGTCGCCGCTTGGCGGGGGCGGGGGGGTGTTGCCTGAGGTGCTGCTTGAGGGGGAGGGTGGTGCGAAGATGGACACGCCGGAGACGCCGGAGCCGCTCTCTGGGTCTGGGGCGTCGACGCCGACGAACCCGGCTGTGTCTGTTGTAGAGGAGACGCCGGACATGGCGGACGTTGACGCGAAGGAGGAGAAGGAGGATAATGGTGATGGGAAGGAGACTGAGGAGAGCGCAGCGGGGTTGACGATTACGGCGCCGGTGCTGCCGTCGGCTGCGGATGCGTCGTCGAGCTTGTACAAGGCGTTTGTGAGGCAGTGGTGCTTTGCGGGCGCGAGTGGGGGTGGGGCGGGTGGAACGCCGGCGGCGGGTGGGACGCCGGGGTACTTGGGGTAGCTGGTTGGTGTGAGGAGTCCCTAGCCCTGATCAGAGAGAGAGAGAGAGAGAGGCGGACGGAACGAGAAGGCGGACGGATCGGGAGAGGGAGACATGCGGAAGGCAGCCAGCCACCGACACCGACCGACAGCTCGCACGCACAAGCTGCGATCACGACTTGGATATGACTTTTTACTGCCACCACCACCACCACCACCACCACCACGAGCCCCCTATGGGGATGGCGCTGCGCGGCAACGACGACGACGAAACGAATACACACACGCAAAATAAAAACGACCCCGAGACAGGGCGAATACAAAAATAAAACGAAACGAAACGAAGCAACACGACGGCGCGCGCGCGCGCGTGTCCTGCGGCTCTCCTTCCCTCCCTCCCGCTTCCTCCCCCCATCAAAAATATACGCTTGGACGAACCTCCCTCCAAAATAAAAACGACCCCCTTCCAAAACTTGGATTTCTTTCCTTATTCATTCATTCATTCATCGGCTGTATGTGTACCCCCATCTCATCTATTTCATTTCATCTGCTGTACCACCACGCGCCCAATCCTCTGCGCGCACACCCATCCATATGTACAGTACAACCACTATCCATCCATCCCTCGCGCATGCACTCACTCACCCATCCATCTTGTTGTTGCTGTTGTATGTACGATTACTACTTACCCGGAGGCGGCGGCGGACATTATTTCTTTCATTTATCTCATCCATTCGCGACCGCTTATCGCCTCATACACGATATTGCGATACGCTTGCTCGTTGTTATTTATTTTATTTATTCCTCACTCATCATATCGACATATCGAGCGGGCGGTTATTCGTTGCGATATCATACGATACATCTCGTACAGACGCATTTTAATCGCCTTACATATATAAAAGCATGTATATACATACGCATAGACAGACACGTAGAGCGGACAAACGGACAGTTTTTTTTTCATTATAGGAATATATTTTTTGGGCGATACAGTAATGCCGCGTTGCGCGTCGTCGGATCGGGGTGTGGAGCGCAAGTGAAGGCGAAGGCGTCGCGAAGCGTCGTAGCGTAAGGATAATGTAGATAGAATAGGCGAATTTGATAGCCTTGTCGGCGGCGCAGTGGACTCGGAGATGGGTTGTCCGTTGGCGTGTGGCTCAGAGTCTTCTGCAAGCAGGGTAAAGTTGATGGATGAGGCTACCGGAAGCGCGAAGGTTGATGATATATGGGAAAGGTTGCAAGTAAGATTGGGTTGGGCGTTGTCGGCCACGATGCCGGACTGTCAATGCTGAAGTGGGAGTGTGGCTCACAGGACGAACGGGGAACGGCCATGGGCGCCGCGGATAGAACGAAGCGTTGTCGTGTTGTAAATGAAAAAACAGATTTCTGTTCGCCGACGCGGGATCAATTTGGACGCGCAGCAGCAGCGCGAATGGGAATGGGAATGGGAACGGGAATGGGCAGGCGGCGAAATAGGAAGACGGGCCTGCGGGAGGACGGCAAAATTGCGGCGGCTGGCTGGGGATAGGCTGCCTCGTTCCGCGCCGTGAGGAGGGGATGCATAAGCGGATGGGGGAGAAGGACAAAGGCATATGGTAAAGTGGTTATGATAAAGGCCATGGTCAGGCGCGGGGGCGCGTCATGGATGACGTTGGTGGCTGGCAGTGGGAACGTCGGCGGAGGGCGTGTTCGAGAAGCTGATGCATGTGCCTTGCGGCAAGTATTTTGGGTACTTGGAAGGCATTGCAATGGGTAAGTATCAGAGTCGGTGGCATGCGCAGAAGGCAGAGGTGGAAGATAGGCGGCTCGGAGCGCGCTGGCCTGTGTGTGTTGAGATAACGTTAGAGGTGAATTAGAGTACCGGTGGCGTTGTGGGTGTGGCGTACCGTCCAGCCAACCTTGGCGTCCGGGAGCTTTCTTCCCGGTTAAGGCAAGCAAAGGTAGAGTCAAAGCCGAATCCGAAGCTGCGGTCGTCGCCAAGTTGTGATATGCATATATATGTTCATAGAAAGATCATCAAGTCGTTCCAAGGGACTTGTTATTGGTGGCGTCGCAGAGAGGCAGATGTGGCAGAAGTATCCCGTTTTAGAGCAAAGTAGCGGGAAAGAAGCAGTTTAGTTTGGAGATCTGTCGCGCGGTCGGTCGGGAATTGTAATTAAAGTTGGGTCAGTGCTGAGTAAACGCGGCGAATAAAGGATGATATGATGAATTTCGGATATCTACATCTCTGGTTCGGGGATCTCGAGTAAATTCAGCGTGCTGCGGAGGAAGAAAGCGGGAAGCAGGTACATACGAGGAAAATTCCAACGCTCGAAATATATAAGGGCTGGCCAATCAAAGCACCCGATAATATTTGTTGCGGTGGAATAAATATATCCAGTGGGTTGCCGAGGTGAAATCCAGACATAGCGACTCCCAGCCCTCAAAAGCCAGGGGTCGACCAATAAACGAGGCCGAGAGTTTTCCATGTACCGCTGGTAAGCGGTCAGGCGGTCACCGATGCCAAAAGCCGTCGGGCCTCGGCGAAATCAACCCAAATGCTGTCTGCTAGAGTGTATAAAGTTAGCATTTGCGAACTTAGAGAAGGGCGTACAGCATCAGTCGCGTCCCGAGTTCCGTTATAGTTGCGCGCCATACATATACTGAGCAAGGTTAGCCTTCCAGCCAAGGTTTACTTCAGCTCTAAGTGCTCACCAGACGCTTGCATCCGACTATAGTATTTCAACGTGCGCGTGAGTGCGAATGATATTGAGCGACGTGGCGCAATTTGAAAGAGCCTTTAAAGAGGATCTGCAATGGTACAGAAGAGATGGGCCCAGGAAGCGACAGACAGGCCTGAGTTAAACGTTAAACACTTCCGACTGTCGCCTTCAAGTTTCTTGCCCGTGAGTCCCATTGGTGTTGAACGACGTGGTGGAAATTTGAAAGCGTTAGGCATGATACCATCCTCGATCCGAGACCATTATCACAGCTTCCTGTGCCCAAGATCCAAGGTGATGAGTTCGATGATGAATCCGATGTGCCAAGCGCCTTGAGCATTCAAATGACATTTCAGCAAAGCTTAGCTGCCTGCCATTGACAGACAGATACGGCCCAATGATTCGAACGATCGAGAAGTGAATGGTCCAGTAGATTCGAAAAGCTGGGTCCAGATGGTTTTGTCCCCGCTGCTTTCCGTTTTCGTTGCGGAGCGGAATGTTTGTGACAGTGTGACTTTGAGTGTGACATCATCTGGGTCAAAGAATTCTTTGCAGCAGCTTGGCAGCAGCGAATCTTGCTGTTGGTTTGAACTATTTTGTTGGTTGAACTATTTTACTAGCTTGGAACTTGAAAAGTACCTATGGATCGGAAATTTCTCGCGCATCAGCCTGAGCGCTTTGTACATAGGTAAATAAATACGCGTCCTACAAATCCCACTCACAAAAATTGTACAGCGGGAATCCTGCCCCTGCAACTTCCTCCTGAAGACCCGATAGTCGTGTCCAAGTGCCCTGAGCTCGTCCAACTTCGTTTCGTTTTGTTTAGTTTTCGTTCCTGAATTAAATCGGTCCGCTTAAAGTTGTCCCCCAATAATGCAGGTAGGAAAATCGTTTGTTTCCGGATAGTCGATCCCATCGGGCCCGAGAAGCGAACGAAATTCCACAGACGCCGAATGCCCGAAGAGGCAGATAGCTGGCAGATGAGGCACGCGGCTCGGCAATCAAAGGAATGTCGATCGCGATTTGATGCTATTATGTATACGCCGGTCCGATGTCCGACCAGTGCCGCATTCTCATAATTTCCCAACGAAGGCTCAAGGACAAGCTGAGAACAGAAGAAAGGCACGCCAGAAAGCAAAAAGTATCGGTGCTTATCTTTGCCAGATATTTGGGCGCCTTTCCATTTGCCCTTAACGACGGGTTGACATTGCTGGCACTGGCGGCTACTGGGTTTATCATCTTGCGATAAACGTTCGAATCCAGAGCGGCCTCTCCAACGGCGGTCGCACGCTTCGGAGCGGGAGCAGTTCTGTATTCACCCCCGAGCGGATCGTGAAGATCAGCGCCGACCTGAACGCGGAAGACGAGAATATCGGGACGTTTTCACTGTCAGCCTGAGTGTTACTTCGAGAAAAATGCGCGATTATCGCCAGCGGTGCTTTTAGAATGCTACATAAAGATAAGTACCCGGGGCAATTGTGTCATTCACCATTGGTGGAGCATCGGACTTGAAGGTCGAATCCCGAATTCTTAGAATCCCGTACGGCCGACGAGCGCGTATCCACCTCATATCCTCCTCCGCCTCGCGTATTTCTGTGCGTCTTACTATCATCGAGAGCGCCTTACTTCCAGCTTTATGGCATGCAATGGACGATAATGGTGTCGCACGTATATTCACAATTCGTGATACATAAAGATAAGGAACCTGCAGTAACTTGCAATGACAAGTAGACGTCGGCGGATTTCATTGCATTCCGTATTGCTGCCAGCATCGTCTATTCTCTTTAGCAGAATCCTAAATCGTACCCGATTTATTCCATGGTGCGTTTCTAAGCTCGCTGAGCGATACGCGGAGGGCGGATATCGTCTCGCTGACGCCTTCTGCTCCGATTGGGCCACGCAAATATTGTCTAGAGCGCATCGCTCCGGAGGCCTGCAGATTCAGCGATACTTTTTTCGCCACCAGCAGCCCACAGATAAATATGATACTATGATAAGTAGTATTATGATGAAATCCCTTCGTCGACGCGGTGGCCTAATCGTACATGGATACTATCCCGTGTTAATCGTCCGAAACGATATACATATGAAGCATTCTCCGGCGCATGTCTCTATAACTCTACTCTCCAAATCGTCCTATTCATCTATCTATATCAAATCAATTACGCTCGTGTTTCTAAAAGCGAGGTCCAAATTCAATACAGTGCCTCTGTTGGATCTGCGCCGGGACGCCTATCCCGCGAGAGCATCCACCCTTATCTAGGACCAGCAATGACAATCACTCTTTATTCGAGCTTCGACCTCGAGCGCTTCTGGTTCCTGGAATCGCCGGCATATCATTATATACACCTCCCAGGATCTTCCCGGCTTCCGCGGACGGCGCCAGGGTAATTAATCTTCGGGCTTCAGATTGGCTGTGTGCGAATGAGGGTTAGGTGAAAGCGGCCAACATCGTGTTAAAAACTCTTCCGAGTCTACAGCATCTCGTGGAAACTGATTTAACTGTAGAATATGATCCCCGCATCTCAAGAACTATATAATATGTAGCAATTTAGTTGCTGAGCTAGCATTAAAATTACCTCTGAATCTTCCGCCAAGTAACAAAACAACTTGAACTCGTTCCCGCAGTCCTCGGCACGAGCCGAAAGTTCATTACATCTCTCAATCTACTTCTGAGAAAGAAAGACTTGCATTGTCCATGTGAGAGTGCCTGGTTCCTTCCTCACGGCAAACTTAATTCATACGCAGTGCCTATGCTTCTGAAGCGCTCCGTGGATCTTCGCCAGGGCAATACGGCGCCTCTGAACATTGAGGCATTGAATCCCTTGGAACTCGAGGAAGGCCGCACTCAAGGCGAAACTGTCGGAAAAATCGAATTTGCCTTGCAAGCTTCATTTTGGATGCATTACAATAAAAGAGTCGCATTGCAAGACCTTACAGCTATTTTGACAGGCGCCTTTCCACTAGAGAAGCCTAAAAGTTTCCTTGCAAGACCATTGTAATAGTCTTGCAAGGGACCGCTATTGCAAAGCAGTTAGGTTTTCCGACAACAAAGGTGTGAAGGTGCAAGTATGGTGAATATAGCCCTCTCTCCGCGGTCCTCACGCGGGGTTTGAACGCCCGTCTCCCGGATACATATCTGGGGCTGCACTCTAGCGCCCGTGGAACTTGAATTGTGCAGACTTGAGATTAGGCTCCGAAATAGCCTCAGCCACAGTATCTAAACATACATATCTCTCACCGTTCCGGCGGTGAATTGCATTTATTTAGAGTTGCCATTGTCTCTGAGATATTAAATTCTTGAATGTAGCGGTTGGAGTCGAGGGAAAGAATGTAATTCTTCAAGAAGGAGTCGTGGCAGTCCGTAATCAACTTTGTTCTGAGACCACATTTGACCTCTCCAGGGCATTTGCTGTTAGAACTCTTTTTTAATGGCAGGAGATACCACAAGAAATATCCATATCTGCATACGTGTAGGATTGATAGAGATTACATTAATGTATGCGGTGTTGTTGACCTACTACATATATGTGTAAATTGAACGGGAGGGCAGGGCAACAGAATTAAAATTTGAATCAGATCTCTTAATAATACATCTCCAAAAAAATCAACCAGACCCTCGGACATCTTCGCAAGGGTGAAGCAATTTTTCAACACAATCGTGGGATAATTGGCCAAATCGGGAAAGTCGGTGACAGCCGAGCGCATTGCCGACTGGGCTGTGAGTACTGGGCATTAATTGTTATGTGCCTTATAAAATACAATAGCCTTCCAGGAAGCCCTGGTTCCTCCTCCGGTCACAGATTCCACTTCTTAGACTAACCAGTCAATATACGAGTGACTAAAAAATGTGGCAGGCACCGTTGAAGCACCGAAGCGCTTGCCACATATTTTCGCAATTATTTACCGAGTCCAGACTAGTTATGAGTCTCGGAGTCTGGGTTACGAGTTGAATACTCTTCGCTGACAATATTATTCTGGACTTGATCTGTATTTGAAAGATAAATACAAAACACAGAGACTGTATACTTGATTGAACATTTTTAGATGCCAGGTGTTGTTTAGGGCGTTCATCGAGTCTGTGCATGCCGCTCTACGCCGACTGTTGGATGGTCTCAACAGGATTAAGTTGGCCAAGGGGAGCAGAGACGAGAACACGTGGGTGATTAAATGCCGAGAGCAATGAGCGAAGGGACAAGTAGGCAGTCAATAGGGTGAATAAATGTAATTGCCCCTCCAAGCCAGAGCCTTTTTATTTTTGAGGCGAATATAACAGAGAGTGGTTCAATTGGCCATTGCCATAGATTGTAGATGTCGCTAGTGTTGTAACCCCATAGTCTGAAAGCCTGCTGCAAGAGATAGGAGATCCTAGTACTATGGTTCCGTAAAAGCCCTTGAGAGTGGTAAGATTACTCTGGAACCTGCTGGAAGTTGTCTGGAAGGTAGAAACGACTGGGAGGATGCTTAGATCCAAGAGGCGAAGTTGCGAGTACTTACATGAGGATGAATAATCGTAGAAGGCGGACTTGGAGCAGGGCAAATATATGTTTGATGGCATCATTAATAAGCAGTGTATATCGTACGGACGGACAATTACGCAAGTGAGACCTGGTCCCTAAATCCGGAACCAGGAATATATTGTGAATACAGGTGAAAAAATAATTCAGTTAATGGAGCAGCGGTCTTTTCTACATAGATTTCAGCATCTCGATCAATACCCGTCACCCGGTGTGGGGGAAGGGCCTTGGTTGAACTCATCGACACTAGTCAAATATATGCACCACTCTTCCCAATCACTACTGCATGCGGAATTAGATTCGCACCCCCCCCATTTTAAATGCACATACTTGTAACCCATTGGGATGTCGAAGGAGCGCGCCATGTCGCTACCATCTGAAAACCCAATTCCAGTCTGCTGTGAATACACGCTCGGAACAGACGCTAAAATGAGAGAATTAGAAGGGAAAAACGTGACGTGTGTGGGATATTCACCGAATTCGAGCATAGGTGTTGTTTCGGAAGGAAGGTGTGACTGGGGCTGATACTGTGCGTGCGGTGGTTGGAAACCAAAATTATAACCAAACGACTCGTAAGCGGATAACTGGCCGAGCTCGTTGGTGTACAGCGGCAGAGAAAACAAGTTGTCCTTTTGCTGAGTCGATAACTGCGGCTCCTGGTTTTGTGGTACCATCGGAGTACTTGGGCCCGCGGAGGGATACTCTACTTGCTGGCGATCAGTGACGTTATTTGGACTGCTGGAGGGAGAGTCTTCGGTATGTCGACGACGTTTTAACGAAGGCCCAGTGGAAGTGTATTTGCCGAGATTGAGCATCGCAGAGATGATATCACATTTTCTGCCCGCGACTCGCCATCTATATGTATGAGCGCTCGGATCAATAGTTGGTGGTTGCAGATTTTCTGGAGTAGACTCACCGTCGCTCGTATAAACGAAGAACGCGAACACAATTTTCAACGTCGATCTTTGCACGATCCAAGTCTTTTGTCCTGCCTCCCCAAACCTGTCGAGAAACGATTAGCTGGTCGTAAGATAGGATGTGAATGTAATAAACATTGATCAAAAGAACCACGGCAGAATCGAACAGGGCCGTCTAATTAATTGTGAGTGGCTTTAGGTCAGCAGACTCGAGATATATTTACCATGACATGAGGGTGATGGAGAAGGCCTCTGCCTCTGCGGCTTTGAAGGTCCATAACGTGGCCACAACTTCGCGCTGCATTTGCACAGATAGCGAGAGCCGGGAAGTTGGCCTGCAGAATCGGAGGTAGGTGAGCATCAAATTTGAGTGATCAGTGTCAACATACCGAAGAGATGGTGACTTTTCCCGGCGCAGGAATAAAAGGTCTATGAAGCAGAATTTGGGTATGGTAATAAAAAGCATATAAAGCGGCCGATTGATCCAAGAAGACCTATTATTGTTTGTGCAGCCAAGGAAAATCCGAACCGAAGAGGACTTCTTACCTGATTTTCTTGATGAGGATCCCACCGCACTGTCAAATATATTCAACGTCAAGGTTATGCGAGCATTAAAATTGCGCACAGTGGCTAGGGATGTCGTCAACCCAACTATTGAGTGCAGAACTATGCTTTAATGAGTAACATAAATCAAACTGAGGAAGCCTGCACACTCTAGCTCTGCGATGACCTCTGGGCCGCATATTTGTCCATTGACAGGGTACTGCGACAACCAAAAGTCAGAAAATGAAGCCAAACACGGAAGGAGGCACCAATTTACGACAGAGTGTTGAATACGGCCATATATCATCATCAACTGCATATAAATGGGCAAGAAGGCGTTGCTGGACGGCACACCGGGGGGTTGTATTGGATGTAGCTTGTCCCAATACTCCTCATCGCATGCTAGCGGTAATTCGATATCGAAACTAGAGCAAAGTAAAAACAAATATATCATATGCCACAGGAAAACTCACTCCTCGTCATGTGTTAGGGTCGGTCGTCCCTTCAAGGAGCTAATTATGGTATCCTGACGCGGCATAGGCGTAAGAGCCTTCGATAGATAAAATTGTGTAGGTTTACTTACCGTTGTCATAAGCACCCAGAACACGCGCTTGTATAGCTCAGCCTCCACGGGTTCCATCCGGCTATAATGGTTCCGACCATGCACCCCGGTACGCTGGGCAAGACGGATACCGGTTGCAACCAAGACCCTAAGAGATGTTTAAATTCCTCGAAATGTAAGGTAGGAGGGTGCTCACCAGCTGCATGAAGGATTGGAACTGCCGGCAAGGTACAAGACCGATAGCTGAATATTACAAGATTATATTAGAGGACAAGAATTAAAATGCGGCTTACAGAAATCCATTGCAGCCGATACAGACCTGGCTCGGGCGACGCTAAAGCTTTGAAGGGTTCTATTTGACGAAACCATTTCCAGCCACAGCTATGTTCCGAGTTCTCTCCATCAAGAAAGACTCGAGGATCATCAGAATACCTGCTGGCCAACGCGCACACCGCCAGAACCACAGATCCGAAATTTCTATCGCGAAAGTGAAGGCCCTTCGCAACGGAATCCCGAAAACTCGGGAAATGTAGGATGCACAGAATAGGGTTAATCTGGTCAAAGTAAATCTTTATAAGATTCTTCATGAGGTCATCCTCCGGAAAGGAAAGCGGAGTGGTTTCGGTGACCACCTTCTCCCACTGGACCGCGCGTTAGTAAATATAAAAACAGTAAGGCCACATTCAACTAACAGGTTGGATGGTCCAAAATTGGAGCCTCTGCGTACCGATGACGTAGGAATTGTTACCCTCAACATGTTGAATGGCTGTTTTGACGAACTGCATGCTGCTGGATTCTTTAGAGTAGACCTCCGCATTGAAATTGACGTCAGAGGTGTTTGAAGCTGTGTGAAAGTGTCGGAGATTATCCGTAGACAGCGGAGGCGGCCCTTCCGTTGCCCTCGGAGGAGCGTCGGACTTCTGAGATGAAGGGTGTGAACCAGGTATTTGTGTTCGCAAGGCGGCCACCTCCTCCTCGAGACTGCGGGCATACTTTGAAACTTTGATGAATGCTTGCTGTATCGCGTAAGGGTCATTTGAGGGTATGTATACTGTAGACGTGGAAAGAACAGCTGCAACGTGCTCCTGAGCAGTTCTTGTGTCTTCAAGGGGAATGTCGTCGCGGGGGATATCAATGGTTGGTGGTGTTACAACAGGTAATTTCGGGTCCGGGCCCTGAATCGCACATGGTTAATATTCGTGTTTCCATTGGTCTTCAATTCATACCTTTGGACGAAGATGCGTACATTCGGCTTGGAAAGCGATGCAGTTCGTGCATCGGTTTCCTGGCATTTCTGCACTATCACCTGATGTCGAGAATTTAAATTTTAAAAAGGATCAGGAATTAGTTTACTCTCACATCGAACTAAGTTGATTACGAGTCAACAAAATGCAACCCACGTCCGGGCCGTTCAACGTGCTCACCTTTCTTCCTCCTGCATAGGTCGCAGGCACCTTGCAGTCTCCTCCTCTTCACAGCGTTTAGGTCTTTCGTTCCTTCAGGCATGAGCTGGCATATGTGGTGCGAAGACAAGTTGTGGAGGCACAGCTTCGAGTTTTTCCGGTCACGAAAATCTCATTAGTCATGCACAGCCGCTACATCATACGCCACTGCCACTGATGTCGGGTCTAAACAAGTTCTGAACCTATATATCTGAACGCTCAGTCCGTGGCGCAGCAGTGGCGCGATGAATCAGTTTTTTTTTGTTCGAAAAAAAAACCCTTCATCCCATAGACTCATAACCAGTTTGTAACCAAATGCTGAAAAAATGTGGCAAGCACTTCGGTGGTTACAGACCGGTACAAAGCTGTCCACGGAGTTTGAATATTTGGGGAAGTTCCTGTTCTGGGATGCAGTTTGTATATAAATGGACTCGAGTACACAGAATTAAAAGCAATGAAATCTGTCTCCTCACTTATTATTTAAACAAACTTGGGAGAGTGGAAAGAGGTATCGACTTTGGGACAGAAATGATCAAGGGGGCACCGGCATTGAAAAACCGGGATATAGGGCCGGTGGGTTGGTTCGACGGTCATTTCGAAAAAAAAAATCTCAGACCCCAACTTTTTCGGCCTCAAAAAGCGTCTTTGAGCGCCTGACACAGTCTTCTTTGCCCTATAATGTAGGAATAATGTTTAAATGATGTTTAAATGATTAGTTCAATTGTTTTCGGGTTGGGAAGTCATCATGTGTCATCACTGATCGTCATGGTCTATGTTCAAGAGTATGTACTTTTTTTCTCCCAGACACCTCAAACATTTTTAGTTTGATCAGGCATTATACACCTATTGAAAACACTTGAGTACAATATTATGTTGTCAATGAGTATTGCCGAAACTCCCTTTCGAACACCTCCGGTGAATTAAAATAGGGGAATATTTCCTTATATGGTAATTCCCACGCGGTCAACGGTTGGCTGGTCCGCTGAAGAGGTCGCAAAAAAAAAAAAAACGGCCATATATCCGTTTTTCAAATGCCGGTGCCCCCTTGGAAATGATGGACATGATGCTCGCTTCTCGGCCGATTGCGGCACCTAGTCTGTAACCACCGAAGTGCTTGTCACATTTTTTTGGTATTTGGTTACGGACTGGCTACGAGTCTAGTCATCCCATCCAAATGCGCCGTTTCTGAACAACAAATCCAAAAAATGGATGAACTCGAATAGTGACAAAATACGGATTCTCAGTTCGAATTCAATCCGTACTGCATATTAAGTTCGGCTGAACGCAACTCCCGTCGATACGAAATTAAACACAAGGGTCGGGGTATCAACCTCGAGTCTCTCCGTTCACCATAGAGTTTTGGTTGAACTCTTCAATACTGGCTAAATAAATACTCCAGTCTTGCCAACTAACAAAGGAATCAGAGTGAGAGGAGGTGAGAATTACACTGCACGCACTTATCGTTGTACGGAATGTCAAATGAGCGTGCCAGATCGCCAACATCAAAGAATCTCATACCAGTCTGCTCGTTGGCAGCGGACGCTATGGTGGGAAATCAGAACAGTAACTACATATTTTGGATGAAATATCCACCGAACGTAGGGGGATATGTCGAGTCAGAATAAAGATGCGATTGAGGTTGATAATGTGCTTCCTGTGTTTGGAGATCAAAAATATAGTCAAACGAGTCGTAGGCGGGCAGGCGGCCGAGTTCGTCAGTGTGTAGCGGCAGGGAAAACAAGTTGTCTGTGCGGTTCATCGGTGGCTGTGGATCGTGCATTTGTTGTTCCATTGTGAGAGGTGAGGCTTGTGGGCTGAAGATGGAGGAAGTTCCTGCTTCGCTTCTCTCTCGATTTCCCTCGACTTCTCGTGGACGTTTCAACGAAGGCCCATTGGAAGTACATCTGCCAAGACTGAGCATCGCTGATATGATATCACATTTCCTGCCCGCGACACGCCATCTACATGGTGCTTGAATGATGGACGGAAGAGTGAGATATTATAGAAACGCTCACCTTCGCTCATAAAGGCGGAGAATACGCACACAATTTTGAATGTCAGCTGTGGCACGGTCGAAGTCTTGTGGAGTTCGATGCTTCTGACCTCCCCAGACCTGGTCAGAAGCTGTTAGCTAAGCATGAAGAGGAAGAGAAAGCTAACGGACATTGAGCAAAAGTACAACGGCAGAATCAAAAAGGGCAGTCTGTCTAAGCGTCAAAAACTGAAGCTGTCGTGGGCATAGGATATATTGACCATGACATGAGGATGATGTAGGAGTCCTCTGCCTCGGCGGCTTTGAATGTCCAAGACGTGACCACAACTTCGTGCTGCATTTGCACAGATAGCAAGTGCCGGGAAGTTTGTCTGGAAATAGTGAGCATCAGAATTTGTTGAGAACTAGGTGAGGCAGCCATGCAATGCACAGAGATGGCGGTAACTTTTCCAGGCGCAGGAATGAATGGCCTGTGAATAAGAATTTGGGTATGGTAGTATATTGCGTATAAAGCGGCTGATTGGTCCAAGAAGACCTATTATCATCCATCTAGCCAAACAAAGCTGACAATAAAAAGCTGACTCTTACCTGATTCTCCTGATTGGGATCCCATCGCACTGTCGAATATATTCAACATTGGGCTTGAGGTCGATGTGAAATACACACGATGGCCGGGGATAGTGTCAAGCCAACTATTGAGCGCTGAACTAACTCAAATGTTAAAAAATGAATAGATCAAATGAAACCTACATACTCTAGTTCTGCGACGATCTCCTGGCCGCATATTTCTCCTTTTACAGGATACTACCGCAAGTAGAAGGTTGTCAGCAATACAGGAGGATGAGTGATTCAGACGGCGTACGATAGCATGTTGAATACAACCGTAGATATCCATCAATCGCAGATAAATAATCAGGAAGGCACTACTAGACGGTATACCAGGAGGTTGTACCGGATTGGGCTGGTCTAAAAACTCATCATCGCATTCCAGCGGAAAATCAAGATTGATACTGTGGAAAAACAAATGAGCGAATAGAAGCAGATGCCACGGGCACTTACTCATCCTTGTGTGTTATTTTCGGCCGTCCATCGAAAGAGCTGATTATCGTGTCCTGAAAACAGGTGTGAGATAGTGTGCTGAAGTGATCAGGTCGGCTTACCGTCGTCACAAGCATCCAAAAGACGCGTTTATACATCTCAGCCTCCAGAGGACTCTTTCGAGTGTAAATACTCCGATTATGCACCCCAGCACCCTGAGCAAAGCGGATGCCCACTGTAGCCAGGACCCTAATCCAAATATAAGCTTGGTATCGGATATTCAGGTGGGAGGCAATTAACCAGCAGCCCGAGGGACTTGCGGTGCCCACGAGATACATGACCGACAACTGGATGTTGCGCGGTTAAGCCAACCCAAAGAGTGCGGTATGTTCAACTTACAGCGATCCATTGCAGCCGACACAGACCTGGCTCGGGCGAAGATAAAGCTTTGAAAGGTTCTATTTGACGAAACCATTTCCAGCCGCAGCTATGTTCCGAGTTCTCTCCTTCAAGAAAAACTCGGGCGTCATCAGAATATCTGCTGGCCAGCGCGCAGACCGCCAGAACCACAGACCCGAAATTTCTATCGCGAAAGTGAAGGCCCTTCGCAACGGAATCCCGAAAACTGGGGAAATGTAGGATGCCCAGAAGCGGGTTAATCTGGTCGAAGTAAATCTTTATAAGAGTCTTCAAGAGGTCATCATCAGGGAAGAAACGAGGAGTCGTATCAGGAAACGGTATCTCCCACTGGAGAGTATGTATTCGAATGTAAATTAAACACTGAACTCGAATGAATACACTCACAGGTTGAGGGACCCAAAGTTCAGGCCTCCGCATTCTAGCGACGTAAGAGTTGCCACCCTCGACATGTTGAAGGGCAGTTTTTACAAACTGCATACTTCTGGATCCATAAATATCTGCATTGGAGGGATTTAGAGATCGAGCCAAAGAGAGCTGAATATCGTCCCCATTATTCATCGACTTATTGGTTGCCCTCGACGGAGAGTCGAGACTTGGTCCGGCGGAAGACATAGCATCTATTTGAGCTTGCAAGGTGGCCACTAGCTCTTCGAGACTCCGTGCATACTTCGCGACGTCGACCAGGATTTCATGTACAGTATGGGGATCGTTTGAGGGGATGTATACTGTAGATGTCGACATGATATTCGCGACGTGCTCCTGGGCAGTCGGATTTTCAGGTGTCAACGAATTTTCCTAGATAGCGTATGGTGAATATCTGCATTTGTATTGGCTTTAATCGGCACCTTTCCGTGAGTGTGCATACACTCGATTTTGAACGTGATGCAATGGGTACACCGATTTCCTGGCATTGCAGCACTGTCACCTGAACATGGACGCGTTAATGAAGCCGGACACAGAAATTTCAGCCCTCTTACATCGACCTGGTTGAAGAGTGAGCACAAGGATCCAAAAACGTGGGGAGTTTGCTCACCTTTCTTCTTCCTGCATGCATCGCAGGCTCCACGCAGCCTTCTTCTCTTCACGTTTGGTGTATCATCACGGTCTTTGGTTCCTTCGGACATGAGAGAGCTGGAGACAAGGGAACGGTGCAAAGTGCGCTATGAAGGTAGCCTTGGCCCTATCATGAGTCTGAACTGCGGAGAAACCTCCTAATTGGGGATGCCTGCACTGCCCTCCGAGATCGCATCGACATAAACCCGCCCTAGCGCGCCACAGCTGTTCCACCCAAGGAGAAAAATTGCGAGCGCCGACTTAGCAGCGTGGTCTAGCGCGGTGCTCGAAATTGCTCAACAAAAAAACACGATCACGTGTTCAAGGCGCCATTAAGTATCGAATGCAGTGTGTGGATTGTAGTAGGTATGGGTGGCGTGAGTGAGTATAGATAGGTATAAGTGAAAGCAAATACGAAAACAACTCGAGCGATGCGGAAACAAGGCAGTGGGAAAGAGTGAGGCGGCGTTCATAGCCTTCCGAAAATATTCCAAAACCCAGCCAACGCGCCAAGTGCAGCCAAGAGTGTAGCGGGCCATACACCCGCCGGCATCGTGTATCCCCGCCCGTTGAAAGGCGTATATGAGGTCGGGGCGCCGTGGGAGCCGTTCCCACCTGTGAGGTTGGCGCCGTTCGGCTGCAACGAGGTATGAGAATTGGACATTGAAGACAAGAGGGAGGACTGACGCCGATGGCCCGCGAAATATCCGTGAAGGCACATGTACTAGGGGTACATAAACACTTTCCGGCGATGGGGTCCCAGAAGGCAGTGGAGCAGTCAGCCGGTACTGTGCGGTGGAGGTAGATCAGGGGACAGCTAAACAGAGGAAGGGAAGTGCGTACGGCGGACACGCGCCTGTTCGCCATCGGGGACCTTCTGCGGTGGGTTGGGGTTACCAACGCTCGGCGGGGTCTCAGGGCAGCCGTACTGCAGGTGCGTCAGTGGAAGAGACCAGAGGGCGAAAAAAACATACGCAAGTATAAAACGGGAAGTCCGGGAAGGCGCAGTGGGAAAGGAGGCCCTTTTGGTTCTGCGGTATGCCATTGCAAATACTCGTTGACGAGTCCACGTCCGGAACGGAACATTTGAGCGCGCCAACGCTGTCCAGCCGAGATATCGGCGCCGGATTTTTTACCCACTCAAGTAATTGCTGATTTGAGACGATCCAGACTGCGGCGCACAAGATGAGGACGTATGCGGAGCAACATATTTCAGCACAAATAAATACCGTTCTGCTGCATCTGTGCCCAGTCGAGGAACGTGTTGATCATGTCGACGGTCGAGGGCGAGATAAAGACGCCCGGGTACGTCGTCGACAAGTGGATGGGGTGCGTATACAACCCAATCGGCTGGCGGTTTCCGTTGTAGTGCGCGGTGAACGTGTCCTTCATGTACTCGAGCGTGGCCGTGTCGTTGGCCTTTTTCGCGTCATTGGCAGCGTCGAGCCACGGATCCATAAGGTGCGCCCCCGCGGCGCCGCGCTTGTCGAAGAAGGCGTACATTGGTATCTCCCAGAATCCCGGGAGGACAGGTTGCCCTTTGCATGCGCCGGGTACGGAGAGACAAGCATTCGCCAGCCCGTTGTCAAGTGTGTAGGGCCAAAACGCATCCGTGCTAGGGTCCGTGACCGGGACAGCCGCCGGTGCGCTGGAGTCGTAGGTGAAACCCGTGGCGGCCAGCAACTTGAGCGTGTTGACGCTAAAGTTGAGAAATGGCGCGCGGAATCCGATGATAGACTTGAGCGGGATACCAGCGAGGGCGTTGAGCCCAATCAGATTGCCGACAATCTCGTTTTGTGGCGGGTCGCCGACGTGCGTCATTCTGGAGGGGAGGGAAGATTAGACAGTGGCAAGGGACGGGCAGAGCTGAGACTACGCACGTGTGGTCCGCGATTTCGTTTCCTGCCACGAACCAATCTGCGATCATGTTATGTTAACCCGAATCTGGGATGCACAGTGACAAGCTACAAACCAGTAACCATTGAGTAATTTGTGAAACCGGAGGATGTGAAATATGTCATTTTAGGCCGACACCCATTAGGGTTCACTCGGTGGGCCAGGAATTGGTTGACGGCGTCCAGGGTATAGGATTGGACAGCATCATCAGCAGTGAAAACGATGAACATGGGGACGTCGGGCTACCGCGGTGAGGTGAATCAACAAGCTTCGTAGCAGAAGACAAGATGCTCACGCCGCTCAACCCTCCGGGCGGACTCGTACTCGCACAATTGCAGGCTGGGAGTTGGCATTTTGCGGGGTCGCAAGAGTAACCTGCCGCATCTGGACTTGATACGGGGCCGGTAATTGCACCATCCTGCGCGAGGGCGAACTGCGTGGCCAAAACAGCGACGAGCAGGGAGGGAAGAAGCATAACCGCAGAGACTCGCAGAGACAACCAAAACGATGGCCATCTTGTTCTGATTCTTCTGGGGAAGGATCACACGGTTGTCTTGGCATGGCATGTCATCATCACTGACGAGGTGCTTGGCTCTTGCTCTTTTGTCGAGACGAAAAATGCATTAGTTTTGGCATTAGCAAAGTATTATGGATGTAAATAGCTTGTAAGCTTACCGGTCCAACGAAATAATCGAGTCCAATGAAATCCAGGCTTGGGGTCTTGATAGTGCTCAGATTTAGAAAGCGACCCAAGGAATCATGTCCGAATGTGAACAGAAGTTACAGAACGACAAGTAACGCGTAAGACTTGTCGTCAGGCACCGCCAACAGTGTCGAGCAGAACAGAACGTTAACGTAGACTGTTGAACAAGTTCCTCTCAGGCTGTCTCAAGCCCTCAGAGCGCATAGTCGACCAGAAGAGCCCAGATGACGCCAGCTTAGTGTCGAAGGTCAAACCCAACTGAAGATGGTGGATGAAGCAGAGAGAGGTCCGGCGAAATCCGAATCGGATCGTCGGCCCATCGTCCGACTTTCACACTTTCACTCTTGCTTTCACTCGACTTTCATTAGGTTAGAGCCTACAGGCGTAATCCTCTACAATCGTTCATTTACTCACGTTTTACTTAGAATACCGAGAGGTTACTGCAGTTCTATTCACAAAAGACTGGCATTCCTGGCTTTTACCTTTGTTCTGCATCTATTTTTCGGAAATGACCGCTTTCACTCTTCCTATGCCATGGCCACCAACTCTTCCAGTTGATATTCTGGTCAAATCAAATGCAGCCCCTTCTGACCTCGAGTCGAGGGCTGCGAGAGCCCACATCGAAGAGCTGGAATCTCAGCTGGCTTACATCGATGCGGCGCGCACTGAATTGCTGGCTTCTTTGGAAGAACACAAAGGCATTCTATCCCCCATACGCATGCTTCCAAACGAAATTCTGGGAGAGATCTTCTTCATCCTCGCAAAGGCTGCGTTCCACTTCGGCGACATATCCGAGGAGGAGGAGCTCGGTGGCCAACCAAGCTCCATGGTTGGTCACAAAGATTTGCAGCCGTTGGAGATCAGTTGCGCTATCGACTCCGGCCCTATGGACCATGGTCTTTCTGGACCTTGATAGGCCAGGGGGAAATGGCCTTGTTTCGCTCGCCAAGCTTCGTATTTCACGATCCGGAAGCAGCCCTCTGGCCATGAAAATTTTCAACGAGCAGAAGGTGAACATACACCAATTACTCGATACCTTCCTCCCCACCTCGGATCGATGGGTCGACGCCATGACGCTTCCTTTGGTTCTCAAACTGGCTCCTATCCGAAGTCGTTTGTCCTCTTTGGTAAAACTCGAAGTTGCGGGAGCTCTGCCAGCCGAAGTCGAAGATGAGTCGTTTTGGGAGATTTTCTCCGTCGCACCTCGCTTGGTCGATCTTCAGGTCGACATCACTGAATCTCATCCCTCCGTGTCGTCCATACCCTTCGTATTCCCCTGGTACCAGCTCACTCGGCTGTCATTAGATGTCCCTTCAATCATGGATGCGTTTCTGGTCCTGCCAAAGTTGACCAATATCGTCAATTGTCAGCTTTCTTACGACTGGGAGGTGAGCTTCCCTGAGGCCACCCCGATCCGTCTCCCACACCTCCACTCTTTGGAACTCATCTTTGATCGACTTGATTACGACGAGCCTACCATGCCTGCTCACATGTCTTCAAGTTTGTTAAACCAGTTGGACACCCCAAAGCTGGAAGTCCTATCCACTTTGTATGCCGCCAGAGGATCCGACATCCTCTCCCTTATCACCCGATCCCGCTGCTGCCTCACCTCACTCGCCTGCTTCGCCGACGACATCGACCACTCAGCCGTACTCGCAGCCATCGACCTGTTGCCCCGCGCCGGCAATCTACAGATCGGCGATTTCACTGGATCAGAGGAGCCAATATGCTCATTCCTCTCCCAGCTCGCCTCCCGGTGGAAATCGAGCGAGTCAACTCCCCGACTCGATGTCAGACTGATTGACAAGTCGGACAGAACCTTCGTACTAGAATTCATCATGGAGAAGCTTAATCGTCTACGAGAGGACAGCATATTTGTGCAGATGGAAACCTTTTGGCAGACAACGCCGTGGTGATGTGCCCGTTGGGATGTCGTCATGGGACACTGACCTTTGGATCATCGACGATCTATAACGCGGGAGATGATTGTTCTGTAGGGGATCTTGCAACAAAGGTCGCAGATGTAAATTTCGACGTGGAATAGTACCGTGTCCTTTAAACATCGGGCATGCGCACATATTCCAGCGCCAGCCGAAAAAAATAAATCTCAAAGGTCTTCACAAAGCAAAATGTATCAACCAGCAAACACAGATTTCGACGCGGAGTCCTGATTCGTGCCTTTGACGTGCATCTCCTCCCAAGTGGTTCAAATATATATAAGTTATAGAACCTGTCACGGCTCAGGTAAGTGAAGCGTGACGTCACCGTATCCATCGCTTGGGCCGATCTAAGTTTAGATTGGATTTTCGTCTGCAGAATAATAGACGGCCACGGATCCAGCGCAAAACCCACACACCAAAACCGCAAATACGTCCATCTAATACCTACCACATCCGCGAATGATTAAACAAATAAAAAAGGTCCGTCTAATATAACGTGCGTAATGCGGTATATGGTATAGTATGCAGACGTGCGCAGTGTCCAGAATCAATTATGCAGGATAGGATTCAATGAATAATTGTCCAAGTGTGAGTGAATATCCAAAGCTCGTAACAGTTCGTCAACGCGGCGCGAGGTAAGGAGAAAGACCGCATAGAAAGGCTTCTATTAGGTCTTGCGGGAGCGACGAATCACAAGCAGCTAAACACCCCCAGCATGCCCGCGAGTGCGCCGAACGTGCCGACGGCGGTCGCAGCCCACACGCCCGCGGGGAGGCTGTAGCCCTTGCCGTTGAAGGGCACGAACGATTGCGTCGGGTTGGCGTCCGCCCCGCCCGTACCGCCGCCCGTCAGGTTCGCGCCGTTCGCCTGCGAGCCAGTAAGTAACATTCAGTGCAGCGCGAGGGGGTAGATACGTACGCCGATGGGCCGTGAGGTGTCCGCGAAGGCGCAGGTGCTGGCGGAGCAGATGCAGTTGCCCGCGATGGGGTCCCAGAAGGGCGTGAAGCAGTTCGAGGGCACTGAGGTGCATTAGGGAGGTGGTCTCGAAAAGGTAAGAAAAAGAACGCACAGTGGACACGGGCCTTCTCGCCATCAGGAACTTTCTGTGGCGGGTTCGGGTTGCCCGTGGTGGGTTGGACCTCGGGGCAGCCGTACTAAACGAGCGGTGGTGAGCGCGGGCAGGGAGTAGACTGATTTAACTTACGCAGGTATAGAAGGGGAAGTCCGGGAAAGCGCAGTGGGAGAGAAGGCCGTTCTCATTCCCGGGAATGCCGTTACAGATCTTGGCGTCGACGTCGGGGGTGGAGCACTTGAGCGCCGAGACCTGGTCCAGCTGCGAGACCGGCTGCGGATTCTTCACCCACTCGAGAAGCTGCTCGCTCGAGACGATCCATACTATATGCCGGTGAGCTTCATGTAGTGGCAAGAAGAAGAGGCGCACCGTTCTGCTGCACCTGCGCCCAGTCGAGGAAGTCGTTAATCATTTTGATGGTCGAGAGGGACGGGTTGACGCCGGGGTACGTCGTCGACAGGTGGATGGGGTGCGTGTACAGCCCGATTGGCTGGCGGTTCCCGTTGTAGTGCGCAGTAAAAGTGTCCTTCATGTACTCAAGCGTGGCCGCGTCGTTGGCCTTGGTCGCGCCGCTGGCCGCGTCGAGCCACGGGTCCATGAGATGCGGGCCCGCGACGCCGGCCTTGTCGAAGAACGCATACATAGGGATCTCCCAGAAGCCGGGGAGCACGGGCTGCCCCTTGCACGAGCCCTGGACGGCGAGGCAGTCGTTGGCCATCCCGTTGTCGAGCGTGTACGGCCAGTAGGCATCCGTGTTCGGGTCGGTGACGGGGATCGACGCGGAGGCGCTCGAGTCGTAGGTGAAGTGTGCTGCGGCGAGCATCTTGAGCGTGTTGACGCTGAAGTTGAGGAACGGGGCGCGAAAGCCGATGATGGACTTGAGGGGGATGCCGGCGAGGGCGTTGAGCGCGATGAGATTGCCGCTGATCTCGTCGGAAGAAGGATCGCCAACGTGGGTCATGGTGTGGTCTGCGATCTCGTTCCCTGCGACGAACCAATCTGTGGAGCAAGGATGTCAACAGCAGACAATCGCTGCGCTCGCTGCGTACGAACCGGTAACCAGGGTGTAGTTTGTGTATTGGATCGAGGTGTAGTAGGTCATTTTGGGCTTGCAGCCGTTGGGATTCTTCCGCTGGCCCAGGAATTGGTTGACGGAGTCGATCGTGTAGGATTGAATCGCGTCATCAGCGGTGAAGACGATGAACATGGGCACATCAGACTGGAGGGAATGTCAGAAGACTGGGGAGGAATGGGAATGTAATAGAAATAACGAAGCGGCTCTGAGCCAACGGAAACCTATGGCCACGGTACGCAGCCCAGGGGACCCAAAAATGCTCCTCCCACATTGGAGACGATCAAGCTCAGCAATCCGGAAATAATCTTCCCAAAGTATCATTCCCCAAGAAGAAACAGTGCCCGCCAGCGAGAGGCACGGAAGAATGTCGTGAACAAACCCCTAGCCTGCGTGGACTTCATATGGCATGCGGCAAAAGACAGTCCTAACAGCAAGCATCGCAAGTTTTTAATGATTGGTGTCGCCAGGCATTGGAATTGAAAAACGCCCGCAGCTTTCACAGCGAATAATAGGCTAAGCACTGAAACTCACAGGCTTCAGTCCGCCCGGTGGCGAGGTACTGGCACAATTGCAAGTTGGGAGTTGGCATTTTGCGGGGTCGCAAGAGTACCCTGCCGCATCTGGGCTAGTCGTGGGGCCGCTAATTCCACCCTCCTCTGCGAGGGCGAGCTGTGTGGCTAAAATAGCGACAAAAAGGGAGCGGAGAACTTGAAGCATAGCTCGCAGAGACAACCAAGGACCGCCATCTCCTGCGTTTTAAATATCATGAATGTGGTCAGAACGCGGTTAAGGATCGCCGTTATACCACACGGTTGTCTAAACTCGTTACCAGTCTGTAACCAGAATCCAAAAAATGTGGCGAGCACTTTTGGAGGTAACAGACGGGTAACCACCAAAAGTGCTCGCCACATTTTTTGGATTCTGGTTACATCCAGCGGTTGTCGTGGGCTGCGGACAAGGCTGCCGAGCTTTCGACCCAATTGGCAGCGGGTTGTACAGCAGGATGACGAGGCTAAGAAGCGGATTGTGGTGGTGCAGTCGTTTTTTGCCTTGAATTCCCGGGGGTTTTGTCTTTCGGTTTTCTGTCGGACCCGGGCCGACGGCCGCTGTGGGTCCCTTTGGGCTTCCCAGATGTACCAGATGACAGTACTATGTTTAGTCGCTCTCACGAGAAGCAAGTAAGAAGTAATTAAGTCTAATTTAAGGCTGTGCACGACGGATCATACGGAATGGTGCGGATCTATCAGGATCACTACCGGGTGCAGAAACGATCTCCCTTTTGGGACATCGTGCTCCGGGGCCATCTTTCATGAACCTTAGGGCTAACTGGCAGTTTTCGACGAATATCGACGGGCTCCTTCGCTGCAATGTTGCACGTATTTATTGTTGAAGGATCAAGACAATATTTGTTCCTGACAGTTTCATACATAATTTCGACGCAACACGGTGCCACGGACCCAGCGCAAAACCCACACACCGAAACCGCAAATACGTCCATCTAATACCTACCACATCCGCGAATGATTAAACAATAAAAAAAGTCCGTCTAATATAAGGTGCGTAATGAGTGATGTGCGGTATATGGTATAGTATGCAGACGTGTGCGGTGTCCATAATCAATTATGCAGGATAGGGTTCAATGAATAATTGTCCAAGTGCGAGTGAATATCCAAAGCTCGTAACAGTTCGTCAACGCGGCGCGAGGTAAGGAGAAAGACCGCATAGAAAGGCTTCTATTAGGTCTTGCGGGAGCGACGAATCACAAGCAGCTAAACACCCCCAGCATGCCCGCGAGCGCGCCGAAAGTGCCGACGGCCGTCGCAGCCCACACGCCCGCGGGGAGGTTGTAGCCCTTGCCGTTGAAGGGCACGAACGATTGTGTCGGGTTGGCGTCCGCCCCACCCGTACCGCCGCCCGTCAAGTTCGCGCCGTTCGCCTGCGAGCCAGTAAGTAACATTCAGTGTAGCGCGAGAGGGTAGGTACGCACGCCGATGGGCCGTGAGGTGTCCGCGAAGGCGCAGGTGCTGGCGGAACAGATGCAGTTGCCCGCAATGGGGTCCCAGAAGGGCGTGGAGCAGTTCGCGGGCACTGAGGTGCATTAGGGAGGTGGTCTCGAAAAGGTAAGAAAAAGAGCGCACAGCGGACGCGGGCCTTCTCGCCATCAGGAACCTTTTGTGGCGGGTTCGGGTTGCCCGTGGTGGGTTGGACCTCGGGGCAGCCGTACTAAACGAGCGGTGGTGAGCGCGCGCAGGGAGTAGACTGATTTAACTTACGCAGGTATAGAAAGGGAAGTCCGGGAAAGCGCAGTGGGAGAGAAGGCCGTTCTCATTCCCGGGCATCCCGTTGCAAATCTTGGCCTCGACGTCGGGGGTGGAGCACTTGAGTGCCGAGACCTGGTCCAGCTGCGAGACCGGCTGCGGATTCTTCACCCACTCGAGCAGCTGCTCGCTCGAGACGATCCATACTATATTCCGATGAGCTTCATGTAGAGGCAAGAAGAAGAGGCGCACCGTTCTGCTGCACCTGCGCCCAGTCGAGGAAGTCGTTAATCATCTTGATGGTCGAGGGGGACGGGTTGACACCGGGGTACGTCATCGACAGATGGATGGGGTGCGTGTACAGCCCGATTGGCTGGCGGTTCCCGTTGTAGTGCGCAGTAAAAGTGTCCTTCATGTACTCAAGCGTGGCCGCGTCGTTGTTGGCCTTGGTCGCACCGTTGGCCACGTCGAGCCACGGGTCCATGAGATGCGGGCCCGCGACGCCGGCCTTGTCGAAGAACGCATACATGGGAATCTCCCAGAAGCCGGGGAGCACGGGCTGCCCCTTGCACGAGCCCTGGACGGCGAGGCAGTCGTTGGCCATCCCGTTGTCGAGCGTGTACGGCCAGTAGGCATCCGTGTTCGGGTCGGTGACGGGGATCGACGCGGAGGCGCTCGAGTCGTAGGTGAAGCCTGCTGCGGCGAGCATCTTGAGCGTGTTGACGCTGTAGTTGAGGAACGGGGCGCGAAAGCCGATGATGGACTTGAGGGGGATGCCGGCGAGGGCGTTGAGCGCGATGAGGTTGCCGTTGATCTCCTCGGAAGGAGGGTCGCCAACGTGGGTCATAGTGTGGTCTGCGATCTCGTTCCCTGCGACGAACCAATCTGTGGAGCAAGGATGTCAACGGCAGACAATCGCTACGCTCGCTGTGCACGAACCGGTAACCAAGGTGTAATTTGTGAAGTTGAGCGAGGTGTAGTAGGTCATTTTGGGCTTGCAGCCGTTGGGATTCTTCCGCTGGCCCAGGAATTGGTTAACGGAGTCGATCGTGTAGGATTGAATCGCGTCATCGGCGGTGAAGACGATGAACATGGGTACATCAGACTGGAATGAATGTCAGAATGAAAATGGGAATACGAGGCGGCGGCTAATGCGGGGGCGAGCAACGAGCTGCTGCAAAGCGCTCTAGTGCCTAGCCCCTTCCGGAATAGAAATTTGTAGCTCGTGAATCCCAAGCAAATATTCGTTTAGCCCCCAAACGGTCAAATGCATGGTGCCCCTTAGAGGCGCCATGCAAGTACTCTCTGCGTCCGCTCGACTTCGCACGGCTGACGTCAAAAGTGACGACGAAGTCCCAGTCCTCGACATCAAGCATCGCAAGTCCTTTTTATAACTTGCTGCTTCCTAGTAAGACGACCGTGGAATCCCCAGTCCATCGGCATTTTTTGGGAATTGAAAACCGCCCAGCGACATAAAATGTCAATCATAAGAGTCAGAAAACACTCACAGGCTTCAGTCCGCCTGGTGGCGAGGCACTGGCGCAATTACAAGTCGGCAGCTTGCATTTCGATGGATCGCAGCTGTATCCTGCCGCCTCTGGGCTAGTCGTGGGCCCAGTTATTCCACCATCTTCACCCGCCGCACGAACAAGCAAAGGGACCAGGAGAGCGAGGAGGGCGAAAGGTAGCATTCTTCACGGGTAACCTCAAGAAAAGAGGGGAACGAGGAGGAGGAACGGAAGCAAGGAGGGTGGTGGAGTTGGTCCGATTGCACGTCACAGTGGCTCGGGGCCGTTTATAATTAGTACATATCCGATCATCGCCGCTTGTTTCTACACCGTCAGGACGCTACGAAGCGACATACCCTCTTTATGACCCCGGTCTTGTCCTGATGTTCCGATTCTTCAAGCTACTGGAGCTCCTCATTCAGAGAGACTAAGGAAAGTGCGGAGCGCGAGTTCCAGGTTTGACGGGCTTAAAAGCCCGTATGTAACCTCATGCAACATCTATCTATAGCTCTCGGTTTTGAATCTATGGCTGTCTCATACCTTGGACTGCATAGCTACTACCAAGGTATTGCACAACAGGAATTTTGCACCCTGCTCGCTTCTTAAGCCATTCTCTGCTCGTCTCTACGGAGGAATCTGGCGTTCACGAAATCTAGATTGAGCAATTCAAGATGACCTCGAGATAAATAGACGACGTCTGGCCACCTTCTAGTCCTTGCTAAACAAGGAATAATAATATCACCTCCCGTTTCACGCAAATCAAATTTACAAACTCTTCAAACCGAAGAAGAATTTTGATGCCTGTTTTTTCAAAACTCAAAGGATTCGTGGAAAGGAAAAGATACCAGGTGAGTGCCAATTCTTCTAGTATTTTGTATTTGATCACCAAGATGGTTAGAATTTATGTGCCAGTTCAATTCTCCTCGCGGTGTCTAAATTATACGCTCTTGCTTGCGATTGGCATGTTGACGGTGTTGACGTTCAGAATTTTGCAGTTCCTAAATCCGCATGTTCCCACATCTGTATTCAAAAGTATACTTGACCGAATATATTAGTAAGCATTATTCTCAATTCCCCATGTTTCCCGACTCACGTTCTCTTCAGGATAAAATTATAGCAGCTATTCATAGTTCAGCAGCAGCTTTTCTTAGTTGCCTATATATATCCACAATCGTGGGGGAACCTTGACCACTATTCACACGGAACCCAATCTGTGTATTCTACCTCTGCCACTATGCTTCTCCGCTTCCTTCCGGTTATCCTGGTGGCTCTGTCTGTCCTAGCGCAAGACGGCTCAATTAGCGGCCCTGTATCTAGCTCCGATGCCGCAGGCTATTCTTGCGACCCCTCAAAATGCAAGCTCCCGACCTGCAATTGCGCGAGTACCAGTCCGCCTGGTGGGCTGAACGGCGTGCGTATCTTAACGTCAATCTTAGAGCTTGGCGATTCACATATCTATGGTAGTCCGATGTCCCCATGTTCATAGTCTTCACCGCTGACGATGCTGTTCAATCCTACACCATTGACGCCGTCAACCAATTCCTGGCCCACCGAGTGAACCCCAACGGCTGTCCACCTAAAATGACGTACTTTGCATCCCTCAACTTCACGAATTATACCTTGATCACTGGTTTGCCTCTCGTCGTTTTGCATTTCAGGTAAAAAAATAACACGCACCTGCAGATTGGTTTGTCGCGGGGAACGAAATCGCGGACCATACGTGCGTAGCCTCGTATTCCACCGCCAGAACACGGCTAACCTGCCCTCCTGTCCAGAATGACGCACGTCGCCGATCCCCCGGAAAACGAGGTCAACGGCAACCTAATCGCCCTCAACGCCCTCGCCGGCATTCCCCTCAAATCTATCATCGGCTTCCGCGCGCCCTTTCTCAACTTCAGCGTCAACACCCTCAAGCTGCTCGCTGCCTCGGGCTTCACGTACGACTCCAGCGCACCGGCCGCCATCCCCGTCACGGACCCGGGCACGGACGCGTTCTGGCCGTACACCCTCGACAACGGGCTCGCGAACGACTGCCTCGCCGTCGCCGGCGCGTGCAAGGGGCAGCCCGTCCTCCCGGGCCTCTGGGAGATTCCCATGTACGCGTTCTTCGACGAGCGCGGCGATGCGGGTGCGCATTTGATGGACCCGTGGCTCGATACCGCGAATGGCGCGTCGAAGGTGAACGATACAGCCACGTTCGAGTATATGAAGGCCACGTTCACGGCGCACTACAACGGGAACCGCCAGCCGATCGGGCTGTACACGCACCCCATCCACCTGTCGACGACGTACCCGGGCGTCAACGCGCCCCCCTCAACCATCAAGATGATCAACGACTTTCTCGACTGGGCGCAGGTGCAGCAGAATGGTGCGTCTCTTCCTTTTCCACATCGATTCGATGAAGCTCATCGGCACATAGTATGGATCGTCTCCAACGAGCAGCTCCTTGCGTGGGTGCAGAACCCGGTGCCCATATCCCAACTGGACACCGTCTCCGCCCTCAAATGTTCCACCCCGCAAGTCGACACCTCAATGAAGATCTGCAACGGCGTACCGCAGAACGAGAACGGCCTCCTCTCGCACTGCGCCTTCCCGGACTTCCCGTTCTACACCTGTGTACGTCCTCTCAAACTCTCCCTCGCATGGATCCGGTGCTGACGCCCTGCAGTACGGCTGCCCCGTGACCGCGCCGACGGTCGATAACCCGAACCCAGAACAGGAGATCCCCGCGGGCCAGCAAGCGCGCTTCCGCTGTACGCACGCCTCTCGTCCCTTAACCAACTGATTACAACTAACCCGCCTCCTGCCACACAGTGCCCGCCAACTGCTCCACCCCCTTCTGGGACCCTATCGCCGGAAAGTGTATCTGCACCGCTAGCACCTGCGCCTTCGCGGACACCTCGCGGCCCATCGGTGTCAGTATTCATTCCTCTTATCCCGTCGCTCCCTCTCTGACCATGATGTCCCCACAGCCTAATGGCGCGAACCTCACGGGTGGCGGGACCGGCGCTTCCAATGCGTCCCCGACGATGTACGTGCCGTTCAACGGACGCGGATATGCGCTGCTCCCCGCGAGCGTGTGGGCCGCTACGCTCGTGGGCATACTTGGCGGCCTGATCGGGATGCTGAATGTTTTCGGGGGCGCGTGATTCCCTCTTTCCCGGTCCTCTTCTGTCTGCTTGTATCGAGGAACTCTCAGAGTCTTTGGACATTTTTCATGCTTGAGCTTGTATTTATAGACACTCTCTGACACTGTCTCTGGAACTATCTGTGTCTACATACCGCACGTCGCCACACCCATTCAACTCGAACACAACACTCATTAATTAAACGCGAGATGCGTGCGGAATTTCCGCCTTCTTGAATCCCGCTCTAATGCTAGCAAACGCCAAACGAAGCGGTCCAAGCGATAGAGATACAGTGACGGCATCTCTTCTGATCAAGATCAATCAAGACTCAATCTCGATTCTCGACCGTTTCCCCCACGCAATGGTGTAGTGAGTCTTCCGGTGCTGACAGACTTCACCGCAAGCTGATTGTCTGCGCTATCAGCTGCATTATCGTGCATCTCAAGGCGAGCTCTGACGAGAACGCGGAGAAACTCGCAACGAGGCTGCAGGAAGCCGCCTCGATTTACCGCAAGGGTCCGTACCTACATACTTTGCGTCATGCAATATTTATTCAATGAATTCGGATTTTGCTTGAACAGACAAAGAGACCCTCTCTTGGCTCGTTCATCGCGATCCCAAGGTACGCACTGCGCGTATGCATAAGATATGATTGATTTTTTTACTACCTTCACCAGGAACCTCGCAAATTCGCCATCGTCGAGCGGTTCCTGAACGAGAGCTCGCAGCAATACCACCTGAATAACCCGTACTGGAAGACGTTCGATCCGTATGTGATGCCGCTGCTCGAGGGGAATATGGACTTGACGCGCTGGGAGGAGATGGACGTCGAGGGCCCGAATCAAGACTCTGCAGCTTATGTTGCACAGTGATATCTGCGTTTACTGGTTTACTGGGCGATGTATTTTATTTTGTGAAGATTTAGCGAGAATGTATTTTTTTATCTGGTGGTTGGTGTCTTCGTCAGCCTCTGGCTCGTGGGGCTCGCCGAGAGTCGTTGGACTTAATTCCGACTCGTTAACGTTCAGTGTTGAAGCGTTGACGAGTCGGTAGGTAGGTAGGTAGGTAGGTAGGTATTACACGGCATGGTCCCGCTTAGGAACGCCGGTTTGGGGAAGTACTTATCCCGGCATACTACAGGTATTATGTACACCATCTCTATTAGTCTCCCGAGCCGAGCTCATCAGAAAGAGGGAATCATGTCGGAATTGGGTCGGAAGCTCCGAGCTCGGCACTGCCGTGTGATATAACGGTGATTCTTAACCGCGTCCATGATACTCAAAGGAATCAAAATGCGGTCCTTGGTTGTCTCTGCGAGCTATGCTTCAAGTTCTCCGCTCCCTTTTTGTCGCTATTTTAGCCACGCAACTCGCCCTCGCAGAGGAGGGTGGAATTAACGGCCCCACGACTAGCCCAGATGCGGCAGGATACTCTTGCGACCCCGCAAAATGCCAACTCCCAGCTTGCAATTGTGCCAGTACCTCGCCACCGGGCGGACTGAAGCCTGTGAGTTTCAGTGCTTAGCCTATTATTCGCTGTGAAAGCTGCGGGCGTTTTTTAATTCCAATGCCTGGCGACACCAAATCATTAAAAACTTGCGATGCTTGCTGTTAGGACTGTCTTTGCTGCATGCCGTGTGAAGTCCACGCAGGCTAGGGGCTTGTTCACGACATTCTTCCGTACCTCTCGCTGGCGAGCACTGTTTCTTTTTGGGAATGATACTTTGGAAAATTCTTTCCGGATTGCTGAGCTTGATCGTCTCCGATGTGGGAGGAGCATTTTTGGGTCCCCTGGGCTGCGTACCGTGGCCATAGGTTTCCGTTGGCTCAGAGCCGCTTCGTCATTTCTATTATATTCCCATTCCTCCCCAGTCGTCTGACATTCCCTCCAGTCTGATGTGCCCATGTTCATCGTCTTCACCGCCGATGACGCGATTCAATCCTACACGATCGACTCCGTCAACCAATTCCTGGGCCAGCGGAAGAATCCCAACGGCTGCAAGCCCAAAATGACCTACTACACCTCGATCCAATACACAAACTACACCCTGGTTACCGGTTCGTGCGCGACGAGCGCAGAGATTGCGTACCGCTGACATGCTTGCTGCAAAGATTGGTTCGTCGCAGGGAACGAGATCGCAGACCACACCGTGACCCACGTTGGCGATCCTCCAGCGGCCGAGATCAACGACAACCTCATCGTGCTCAACTCCCTCGCCGGCATCCCCCTCAAGTCCATCATCGGCTTCCGCGCCCCGTTCCTCAACTACAGCGTCAACACGCTCAAGATGCTCGCCGCAACAGGCTTCACCTACGATTCGAGCGCCTCCGCGTCGATCCCCGTCACCGACCCGAACACGGACGCTTACTGGCCGTACACGCTCGACAATGGGATGGCCAACGACTGCCTCGCCGTCCAGGGCTCGTGCAAGGGGCAGCCCGTGCTCCCCGGCTTCTGGGAGATCCCCATGTACGCGTTCTTCGACAAAGCCGGCGTCGCGGGCCCGCATCTCATGGACCCGTGGCTCGACGCGGCCAACGGTGCGACCAAGGCCAACGACGCGGCTACACTCGAGTACATGAAGGACACGTTCACCGCGCACTACAACGGGAACCGCCAACCGATCGGTCTGTACACGCACCCCATCCACTTGTCGCTCACGTACACCGGCGTCAACGCGTCCCCCGCAACCATCAAGATGATCAACGACTTCCTCGACTGGGCGCAGATGCAGCCGAACGGTGCGCCTCCTCTTCTTACCACATCGATTACACGGAGCTCATCGGCATATAGTATGGATCGTCTCGAGCGAGCAGCTGCTCGAGTGGGTGAAAAATCCGAAGCCAGTCTCGCAGCTGGACCAAGTTTCGGCGCTCAAATGCTCCACCCCCGACGTCGACGCCAAGATCTGCAACGGCATGCCCGGGAACGAGCAAGGCCTCGTCTCGCTCTGCCCCTTCCCGGACTCCCCCTTTTATACCTGCGTATGTTATGTTACATCGGCCTTCCCCGCCACATGCGCTCACAGCCCTTCTTTCTTTCTTTCTTTCTTTCTCCATGCAGTACGGCTGCCCCGAGGTAGTTCCGACCACTGGCAACGCCAACCCGCCGCAGAAGGTCCCTGAAGGCCAGAAAGCTCGCTTCCGCTGTGCGTTTTCTCTCTTCCTCTTCCTTTCGTCCCACCTTCCTAATGCGCCTTCCCGCCGCACAGTGCCCTCCAACTGCTCCACCCCCTTCTGGGATCCCATCGCGGGCAACTGCATCTGCACCGCCAGCACCTGCGCCTTCTCAGACACTTCGCGGCCCATCGGCGTGCGTATCTGAGGCTCTGTACTTATCTGATTCCGACTTGTTGTTTCACAGCCGAATGGCGTGAATCTGACTGGCGGCGGAACGGGCGGGTCTAACCCAACGCAACCGTACGTGCCTTTCAACGGGAAGGCCTACAGCATACCCCCGGGTGTGTGGGCCGCGACGGCCGTTGGCGCGTTCGGCGCGCTCGCGGGCATGCTCGGGGTATTTAGCTGCCTGTGATTGATCCGACCTCCATGCATGCACGCATCCCAGCAGTCCTGCCGCTAGATCCTGCTTGCGTTTTACGTCATTCCGTGTTGACGAACTTTTACGAGCTTTCTTGGACAATTCTTGCCTGATTCTACCTTATCTTGCTTAATCGATTTTGGACACCGCGCACATGTGCTTACCGTGTTGCTATTTACACACTCTACGTTAGATGGACTTTTTTATTTAGTTAATAAACATTCGCGTATGTGGTAGGTAGGCCCGGCCTGGCTTACGGCCTGGCTTGGCCGGTCTAGGGTGAAGCCGGGCCACGGGCAACACTACTGCAAGTTGAGTGCACCCAATTTTTAACAGTCTAAGTCTACCTCAGATTACCCTGAACCAAAAGAATCCAGGCGACCTCTTTCAGATGCTGGCGCTCTTTCCTGTAGAGTTCGGATATCGCTCACATCCGCCACCACTGGCAATGCACGGAAATTTGGTCAACCTCGCTAGACCTCGCTGCGAGTCCGGCACAGTTCAGCACGCCCAGTTTTCAACGGAATGCTTTAGACCAAACGGCCCCACAAGACCTCCCTGCCTCTGTGCGCTAGGGGGCATGTCGCGTCTGTGGTGTTCCAAAACGCGCCCACTCCAATTCCTCCAAATTTACTGCGAGTCCAGCGCCGATTTTGTAATGGAAGACCTTGAACCAAAGACCTCTCGGGCCCCTGTATGTGTTGGTTACGGTGTATACACCAAAGTGCTTGCTACATTTATTCGGCAATTGTATACGTATACAGACTGGTTACGAGTCTAAGTTTTATCTTTGAATTCTTCCATGATCTCTCATTCTTGTCCAGGGTCTTCTCCTCCATTGTTGTGGAACTGGAGATGGCTCACTTTAGTGCTGCAGGACTGATCACCTAAGCCTTGCACTACTCCTATCTTATTATGACACCTCCTAGAGTCCCGGACGTTGGCGTCGACCCACTGCCTGTATCCACAACTTTACGAGCTCTTCTGGCCAATAAGCCTTCGCACAACCACAAGATGGGTGACACATCAGGCTCTCAAGCAGAGGTCGGTCCTTGTCGATTGGTGTCTCTCCTTGTATACAATCGCTGAATAACACGCAAAAAAAATTCGCCTAAGGTTTTGATACGATTCCAGCTCCTGACCAGCGGTCCAAGCGAGGGATATGGTGATGTTGATGTTGATCAATCAATCATTGAATCACGGGCTTGACGTCTACCGGCGTTCAACTTTACCCGGGCCATGGCATATAAATAACCTCTTGTTGTCTTCTCCCACGTAATGGTGTAGTGAGTGTTCCCTTGAATATAGCTTCGCTGCGAGCTCACTGTATGCTATCAGCTGCTTAATCGTTCATTGTAAAGCGAGCTCTGACGAGAACGCGGAGAAAATCGCAACGAGGCTGCAGGAAGTCGCCTCGATTTACCGCAAGGGTCCGTAACAGCCTATTCCTCCATTGTTATTTAATGGATCCGCGAACAGATAAAGAGACCCTCTCTTGGCTGGTTCATCGCGATCCCAAGGTACACACTGATACTCCACGTCGGATAGTATAACTTAATGTTTACCGCATTCACCAGGAACCTCGTAAATTTGCCATTGTCGAGCGGTACTTGAACAAAGGCTCGCTGCAGTACCACCAGGCCAACCCGGCCTATCAGAAGTTCGGTCAGTGGGTCATGCCGCTGCTCGAGGGTCGGAAGATGGACTTGACGAGCTGGGAGGAGATGGAAGTCATGCCCCCGAATCAGGACTCTGCGGCATACGCTAAGCTTTAGCAAGCTGGCGGCAATCCAAATGTTATGCAAGAAGCCGAATCAATTGCAAAGGGGCGTAAATGCTGGAAAACTGCGCATGTCCGACGTTGAGCACGCAGCTGTGGCCGAAACGATGAACTTGAGCTTTAGGATGCTCTTGGGATGCTCAGAGGTTTACGCGAATGAATCTCAATAAAATCAAAATTAATAGTCAAGTTTGTGTGTATATATGAAGTGAGTGTGTGCTGCAAATGCCAAAATGTCCAATAGTATGCAACAATGACTTAGAGCCAGATCTGGTTGCGGTTGGTGTTGTCATTCCTGGGGCCGCAATCCCAGAGTTGGATCTGTTGGGAGCCCCTCAGTACGTCGCGGCGACGAAGACAAAGGAAAAACGCACAGGGTTGCCGGGGGTGGTGAGTCCGTCGGTCAAGTCGAGACACTTGCCTTGGCCACTCCACTCAATCAGTTCTGTGTTTTTGTGGAAAATCTGGTTGGTGTTGCCTTCAGCGCACGTCCAGATCTGCAGCTTGACACCGTTTGTGTGCGAGCCGCTGGGTACATCCAAACACTTGTTGTTGAAGATCTTGATTGGGCCGGTGAGGGGGGGAGTGGGGAGCGTCCAGGTGGTGTTGCCGTGGGGGTAGAAGGGTGCGACGCCACTGGCGCAGTTGATGATGGCCACCTTCGCACCGTCGGTGTCCGACTCGGCGGCGATGCAGTTTTGGGCACCTAGGTTATCAGGGGGATTAAGAGCTGCACGTCAAATCAGGTCAGAACACGGGGCAGAATCAAAGGCTCGAGTGCTGACACTCTATCTGGCCCGTGCTGCGAAACCGTCAGAGTCGTCACATCGGATAAACGCGGGTGGCTCACAATCTATTGTCGGGATTCGGTGCGCCGTGCCACTGCTGGTTACTGGACTTGCTGTCGCAAGTCCAGAGTTGAAGCTGGTTGCCGTTTCCAATCTTGCCATCCGTAAGGTCTATGCATTTGTTAGTCTCGACCCACTGGAAGGTACCATCTTTCTTGTTAGTCCATTTCTGGTTGGGACCACCCGTGCAAGACCAGATCTGGAGCTTTGTTCCGTCTGCGTTAACACCGCCAGTAACGTCGAGGCACTACTAGTATTCGCGTGCCATCAGAACAAGAACGAATTATAACTTGCGCCATGTCGCACCTTGTCGCTGAAGACCACGAGAGGCTCGGGGAATGAGTCTTCCCTAGTGAAAAACTCCACTTTCCAGTCGGAATGACTAAACAAACGATGGAATAAGCGGAGCTCGAAACGAAATCGAAACCATATTCACGCGACGTCCTCGGTGTTGCAGTCGTGAATAATAGCGGGTGCACCGTTAGCATTGTCGCTTGCGCTGATACAGCCTTGGATTCCTGCGTTAAAGACTAGGGATTCACGAGTCAGAAACTCGATACAGTTTGATACCGGTATGCTTACATGCAGAATTGCCGCTCTGGAGCTGCGTAGCCTTGACTGAGAGAGCGAGAGCCGCGAGGCCGACGATGGTTTGGCAAATCATGATGGGGAAAGGAAGAGACGAAATAAAATGTTGAAGGGACTCTCATCTATATAAGTATCCCGTGCACTAATCATGCATGAGAAACAATGTCCACCGGAATTCCATATTTAGCGAATGTTAGAGCACCCTACATAAAACGCGCGTTTGATCCAAAAAATGATGTCTGATTGCAAAAAAGATGGAGCAACCTAAAGGGGAATGAGTGACACGGAAAAGAAAAACGATGGTTCCGCTATCGCTCGTTTTATGCCAATTAAATTACAGTACTGTCATTATATCCACTGCTCTCCACCCTGAAATTTTTATCAGTAAGTTCGGTGCGGGAGGTTCTCGCAAAGTCGAAGGTAGCGTGAAGCCACTCAGAAGTCACACTGAGATTTCATCAAATTTCTGACGTAGCCTAAAAACATGGAGTGATCTCCAAAATAAAAACGGTCGTGCAGATATGCTCTATTGAATGCCGTCATATGCCGATCTCCATTGATCCGTTCTTGATCCGTCCTGTTGAGAAACTTCATCGGGAATCGGAATTCCTGAGAGAGTCCAGCCTGCTGGCCCCCAGTCACTCCGTAATAAATCCAGGTTCGAAAATGGGTGTGACTTTCGAAAGTTGAAACAGCCTTCGAACAGCTTCGAACACGTTGTGAGATTATATTTAAATCAGAGAAAACTGCCATTCGTGTCTCGTAAACCTTTCTATGACGGGATGCACCTTGATGCACCAGAAAAAGGGAGGCTGGTGTTGGGCTGGTGTCTGTTGCGTTAGTCCCTGTTGTCACCGCGGGTCTCTGATCGTGGCAGGATCTTATTACTAATCATCGGACAATATAGTACTTTGAGGTGACCGTTGTATTCAGCACTTACTCAGCTCCCAACGGAGATGTATACGTGAATAAACCGGATGAGGTCCCAATAAAATCAAAATTATTAGTCAAGTTTGGGGTGTATATATGAAACGAGTGTGTGCTGCAAATGCCAAAATGTCCAAGAGTATGCAACAATGATTTAAAGCCAGATCTGGTTGGGGTTGGTGACGGCATTGTAGGCACCGCAATCCCAGAGTTGGATCTGTTGGGAGTCAACCTCAGTACGTCGCTGCGACGAAGACAAAAAGGAAAAACGCACCGGGTTGCCGGGGGTGACGAGTCCGTCGGTCAAGTCGAGACACTTGCCCTGCCCACTCCACTCAAGCAATGCTTCATTTTTGTGGAAAATCTGGTTGGTGTTGCCCGCGGCGCACGTCCAGATCTGCAGCTTGACACCGTTTGTGTGCGAGCCGCTGGGTACGTCCAAACACTTATTGTTGAAGATCTTGATTGGGCCGGTGAGGGGGCTAACGGGGATCGTCCAGGTGGTGTTGCCGTGAGGGTAGAAGGGTGCGACGCCACTAGCGCAGTTGACGATGGCCACCTTCGCACCGTCGGTGTCCGACTCGGCGGCGATGCAGTTTCGGGCACTTGGGTTATCAAGGGGATTAAGAGCTGCACGTCAAATCAAGTCAGAACACGGGGCAGAATCAAAGGCTCGAGCTCTGACACTCTATCTGGGTCGCGCTGCGAAACCGTCAGAGTCAGTCATGTCGGATATACGCGGATGGCTCACAATGATGTGTGAGAACTCTGGGCGCCGGTCCACTGCTGGTTGATGGATTTGCTGTCGCAAGTCCAGAGTTGAAGCTGGTTGCCGTTTCCAATCTTGCCGCCCGTGAGGTCGATGCACTTGTTAGTCCCGACCCATTGGAAGGTACCGTCCTTCAGGGAAGTCCATTTCTGGTTGGGACCACCCGTGCAGGACCAGATCTGGAGCTTTGTTCCATCTGCGTTAACACCGCCGGAAACGTCGAGGCACTATATTTGCGTGCCCTCAGAAAAGGAAAGAAATATCAGGCAGAGCGTCACACCTTGTCGCCGAAGATCACGAGAGGCTCGGGGGCCGAGTCTGCCTTAGAGAAAAACTCTACTTTCCAGTCCGCATGACTGAACAAACAATGGGATAAGTGGAGCTCGAAACGAAATCGAAACCATATTCACTCGACGTCCTCGGTGTTGCAGTCGTGAATAACAGCGGGTGCACCGTTGGCATTTTCGCTTGCGCTGATACAGCCTTGGATTCCTGCGTTAAAGACTAGGATTCTCGAGTTAGAAACTCGATACAGCTTCATACTGGTATGCCTACATGCAGCATTAGTGCTCTGGATCTGCGTAGCCTTGACTGAGAGAGCGAGGGCCGCGAGGGCGACAATGGTTTGGGAAATCATGAGGAGGAAAGGAAGAGACGAAATAAAATGTTGAATGGCTTGTCGACTGTCGTTTTATATCGTACAAAGGCTGATCGATGAGTTCGCCTTGGATACATTTCGCAAAGCGCGAGGCAGCGCGGGGGCTCGCTATGTTGCTGAATGCCGCGACATGAGTGATCCGTCCTCCATAGAAACCAAGTTCTGGGACTCGGAATCACTGCGTTCAGCGGTCCCTTAGAACTGGATTGTGTCTAGGTGCCTAGACGGCCAATTGTGTCTAGCCAACTAAACACCGTGTTTCTAGGTGGCTAGGCAGTTGTAGCCACCTCCTCAGCCACCTCTCGACTCGCCCTCGACAAGCGGACATAGACCTGTCTCAGATGATCTCGGCTGATGCCGGGTCTAGGCGGCCTCGACTTGACAGGTCTAGGTAAATAGGCGTACATAAACGTCATCTAGACCGATCTGGACGCGTCTCACAGGTTCTACACTTTTACGGGTTTAGGGACCCGCTGAACGCAGTGAATTCCTGCAAAAAGCCAAGCACCTCGCATAGACGGCCCGGAGTAAGCGAACTTCCCGCAACAGTGATGGCACCGACTGAAACAAACACCTGGTCGGGATCAGCAAATATTAATTACCCCGTTGCCGAAGCGGAGGCTAATAATAATGTCCGTCGTTGCAGCCCGCACGAGTCAACGCAGGGAACACAGCGCGCCGCTGTGCGACCCTGCAGTTTGCGATAATTCGAAGTCACCGCAAGAATGAAGCAACAAGGGACGGAGTTTTCCGCCTATGTCGAAGTTTTCAGAGTTTTGGCCACCTTCAAGAGCCTGGAGCAGCCCAGGCAGCGAAGTCGAAGGTATTGCCAAGAGGGAGCATGGATCCGAGTAGCGAGAGTGAATCCAAAAAGCATTTTTGACGAGTTTGCAAAGCTTCAGAGCCTCAGAGGGTTTGGAGGGTTTTTACACGAGGAAGCTTGGAGGAAGCAATTCAGTTTGCGTATGGAGGAAAGGGTGCATTCCTCTAGATCAAAAAGAAGTGATGCGCCACCCGAGCCCGGATCGACCCGGATTAGATTAGATATGATGCTCATGACTCATGAATTACACCAGACAGCCAGCACGCATCACCAGGATCCCGCCCTAGTCCGCTGTGAGTGCGCTATGAGCTCCGTGAGCCACCTATCTGCTGTTAAATTAGCGGGAAGTTTGTTTCCTCTTCCTAGGTAATTCTGTCGACCTCAAAAGTCACTGGGAGAATTTTTCTAGATAGAAATTCTGCTGAGAAATAACAGGATGAAATAGCTGCACAAAAACCTTGCACAAACTGCCCATCTCATTGTTCCATTGAACTAATGTTTTTTTAACTATGTGTAAATATAGCGAGAATTCGGTCTCACTGTAATTGGATGTCAAATACGGCTAGAAAAAATTAAACACATTATTCAGACCTACTTTGGGGTAGTTGGCGTAGACACACATGCACACATAGAGGCGCGCCGACGGCGGGATGACTCACTTTTGACTCACTCGTTACTCAACTATGCCGAGTCCGATCACTCCGGTGGCTTCTGCACCTGATCCGAGCCCACTTCTCTTGACGTTCTTCTAGAGGAATGCACCTATTACTCGTTGCATAGTACAATGACAATAATTTGGGAGTGGGCAGCGATGGGAATTTGATGGGCTGATGGATCACTTCACAGCCACTCAGAATTGCGCCGATTGTCGAATTCATCTGAACAAGCCTCGTTTGGCCTCCTGACTGGTCCCAGTGCCTCAAATTAAATGTTCTAAATATTCTATGATAGTAAATAAGTCTGCTGAATATGTGAATATAATTTTATTCCTCCATTTCAATGTCCTCCTCTGCACCCCAGTCATCAACAATTTCGGGATCAACTGTCAGCGCGTCACCCTCCATATCGGCCTCGGGATCACTGGGGAGTGGGTACTGGGAGGTGTTCAGAAGATACAACTGAACGGCAGCTTCCAGACCGGTGATTTTCTCGGCTTTGCGCGGGTATTTGCTGTTTGCCAAAATGTTGGGTACACCGCGCAGCCGAAGAGTGTTGAGCTGCTCATGGATCTTCTGGATGGTGAGCGCGGCGATAGCGGAAGGTCCAAGGACCAATTTAACTCTCCGAAGAGCACAGCGGTCTTCTAATGCCTTCTGCGCCTTCAGAAGTGCCTTGTTCTTCTGCATCTCGGCAGTCTTGAGGCGGAAGTCGACAATCTCCTGGCGGTGCAGAGCTTCCAAACCACTGGCGTCGATTTTACGGGCTTCACGCATGATAAAGGCGTAGTCCGCTGCATCGAATACAGTGTCCATAAACTCCTGTGTTTGATTCCGGCGAAACATCGCAAGTGCGTTGTATTGATGCACTGTGAGGGACGGTTTCCCCCTCATTGCAACCCGGTATGCTCCAAGAGTGCCTTCGTTCGCGTCGTTAGTCGAGGGCATCCATGCAGCTTGCTTCTCGGTTGCAGAACACAGATCTATCAGGCCTCCAGGTGCGAATTCAGAAGAGAACCGAATCCAAGTAGGGAGTGCGCCTCGAAAGAATGCCATAGTAATTGGCTTGATATGTGGAAGTGTTGGCATCAAGGCAAAAACAGAAGCAATAGCTGCTGGATTCTGCCATTCCCGCCCGTCTAATGTACTCGTGCACGAGAAGCCCGTGTCTGATCCAAAAATAATATCTGGATCATCAAGAATAGCCTGGACATGATCGCGCAGGCTGTGGTGCAAAAGCCCCAGGTCCAAAACATTGACGTTCTCGGTTCCGGGACCATGGATGTGTCGAAGATAGGGAAGGGTAATGATTTGTTGATACAGAACCATAGCACAAAGTTCGGTGATTGTCGACGGGCAGTTTAGTGCATCCCGTAGATTCTTCTCGATGTTCGTTAGCGAAGGCTGAGCTTTTGACCAATGAATTGTGTCCATCATCTCGCGATACTCCGGGAGGTAAGTTATCAGCTCAGCGGCCGCCTCTCCGTGGCTGGCAAAACGGGTATTACTGGTGTCGGGGAAGCGCGCGTGCTGCTGTCCAGTTTTACGGCTCATAAAGTCGACGTGACGGTCAGCTTGACCCTTCTTGTCGTCTTTGTTATTGAAGATGGCTCCTGCTAACGCGCAGGTCTTGACACCGCCGCGTGTACTTGCTTCGAAGGCTCGAAGTTCCTGCGCTGACATCGGAGAATCCTTCGGCACGGCAGGATCCAGAAGATTGCGAAGGATTGCTGCGTTGTCCTTGTTGGCGAGAAGAATGGGACCGGGCAGACCCAGTTTTGGCCACTCCGCCATCATCTCCGCGTTCCCTCCCTTGAAGCTATTTTGGTCTTTGTGCATACAGCACCCAGCCCAAATGAAGAGATCGATCTCACGGCGGTCTGTGGGTGAGAGCGCGTCGTAAGCTTCCTTTCCCAGGACTGCCACAATCTCGCTCATAAGCCTCGCGTCGCGAGCAGCTTGCTCTTCGACCGACAGCGCTTCCCATCCCTCCACTCCTCCTGCTTGGGCGATTTTTTTTGCGTTCCAGGCGCCCAAGTAATGGATCAGCTCCAAATACTCCTTCCCCTTCAATGCTTGCTCGCCCAGCTCCTCTATGCTTGCCTCCCGCTTCAACCCTTCCATTCCTTTCGCTGAGCTCTTCTCCGTGGACGCGTGGTCGCCGTGCATGCCCTTCAGGATCTTGAGAAACTCCCGGAAGGAATATTTCCGCTCCAAACGGCGTGCCAGAGGGCTTCTATTGAAGAGGTCGACACATTCTTCAATTCTGGCTTTCCAACTTTTCACAGATTCTGCGCTCAAGTGGTCCAGTGTTTTTTCTACGCCAAGGAAGCGGACCTTCGGGACGGACTTGGAATCTACGATGGTGAACCCGTCCTTGTAATTCGGCGCGCGCATGTTCATGTGAGAGCTTTCGATGTTTTGACCCCGATTTGATGTGCTGTCGGCGCTGATTGTTACTCCTGAATAGCCGTCAGCGGGATTCAAGTCCAATTCTCTGCGAATGCACCTTGGTTCATAGACATCTCATAAGTTATTTGAATCTTTGATGCAATCCCACCCTCCAGTATGGCTCTACTGACGGTTCGACAACTCATCACTCTGTCGATGTGGACACCGAATATCTCGCCGACTTGCCCCATCAAGCTTCCGACCTTCCCACGAGCGCAGCCGCTGTCCACCATGATACGCGCAAGCTTCCGTGCCTGGGTGGTGTATGTCCCCTTCTTCGTAACCCAATGGAAGTGACGCTTGTTCTTCATGCGTGTGATAGTTTGGGAAAGCATCGCCGCGGCGCGCTTAACTTGCTGCTGAATCGCCTTGTTCTTCTTTCGGAGTGCGGTGGTAATGTCCTTCTGCTGGCTGGTCTGAAGTATAGTGTCTGCGAGGACCTTGTCGACGGCAGTATTCAACCTAGCAGCTTGACGGGCAGCCTGATCCGCGGCCTTCTGCTTCTCCACACTGGACAGCTTGAGCCGCCGCATGGTTTCTTGGAGCTTCGCATTCCGCGATTTGGCATGAAGAAGCTTTCGCCTAAGGTTTTGGTTCTCGATCTTGAGGTTTTTCACTGGCGTGGTCGGTTTTGGCGGGACAGGTGCAGGAGGAGCAATAACCGGGACATTCTCCTTGTTCCGTGCGCCAAGGGTAGCAGATGCGGCGCACTGTGCAGCAGATCGTTTCTTAGGCTTCTTTGAAACTGTCTTCTTCTTCCCCGAAGCCATGGCAAGTCTTCCGAGCCAGTATGAGACCTAGACGTGTCGGATATGGAGTGATGTACTGCACCTAATTTAGCGCGTAAAATCTGATTTTTGCTCCGTTAAAAATATTCAGTGAGACGGGCAGTCATACTCACGAATTCCTAGCATCCTATGAGTCCCTCGTCGCGTCGGAATCAGCTCAAATGCGCGGGGTCGAGAATTTGACGCGGTCTGTCACGCTCTGTCACGCGATTCCATCACGCTGATGGCGCCGTTCCGCATCTCCCATTTTTAGACTGCCGTACTCATTTGGGCAGTGCCGGCCGGCCTCGGACCTCCAGATATTAATAATATCTATAGATCCTAGTTCCGAAAAGAAGATTCTCACCCCTAAGCAAGATGTTAGCGCCTCCAGAACTGAGATTTTTTGATGTAGAAAAAAAGTGGCAACTAGGAACTGGAGATATGATTTTTCTTAGATGCTTTGTCTCTTCAGTTTATGCTTAAACCTTTGCGACAAATTTATAAACGAGAAGGCGTTTTGATTCATAGATTTGGCTGGCCATCAAGATTAAAAACATGACCAAACAAATTCGTGATGGCTCGCTCGGTGCCCACTCCCATGTACATAGTGAAGGGAGATGACATTGACAGGTGGCTGTACGTGATGGGTCCTATCTAATCTAATCTACCTTGTCTTTCACTCAGCCGGTTCGCAAGCTCGCCTACTAGGTAGACAGAGAAATATAAGCAAAATATAAGTATCTTAGACTCAGTCGTTCACGGATGTGGTAAACGACTGTATTGGAGTCACTGCTGTGCTCGCCTTACCTGAGCTAGCGCTGTCGACATAATGGTCTTGACAGTCAATGGTCTCGGAAATCGATGACGATCGTGCTACCAGTTGGGAGAGCCCATATTCAAACGAATAGTATGGGCTCAGAAAATTGGAACATAAATTAGATACTCAGCAACAACTCAGCAAGCGACCTGAGATATCGATGGATGCCAAAGCGAAACGGCTCAGCGGACAGAATAAATATTGTCAGCTGTCCTACTGGGTGCCAAGCGGTAAGTGTACATGTGTGTAAGGTAAGATACTTGCATCAGCCTTCGCCCCCGGTGTCAATTATCACTTTTGGGCCATTGGCAGTAGTCTCACGAGGCAAACACCGAATGTTCGTGCCCCAATACTAGTGTATTCCGTAGTCATATCACTGATATCTTGAGGTACAACGGAGCCCATCATGGTGAACGAGGATGAGCTCAAGGAGAAGATCTACCGGCCAGACAAACTGACCAGCACAGTGCAATAGCATTATTTAACAATTCATTACGCGTCGCACGTGTCGAAAAATAGGGGTGTGTACATAGACTTGTGAATAATATGTGACGAGTGGATTTTCCAAGTCAATTGTGCGTTACTTTCGCTTGGGCCTGAGCTCCCGCGGAAGACCTATCCAGCCTTGAGATCAGTCTACATGGGACGAAACGCTTAGCTGTTCACCAATATTGTTTGTACGAAACCAAACCAAGTGGCCGCCGGCAAGCCCCAGCGCCTGGAGATTTATTGTTTTTGGATACTTGACATACTGGGCCACCAGCCAGGGGAAAGTTCCTTTTCCCGCAACCATTGCGTAGGCGAAGAAGGAGGGAGGCAAGAAACACGTAGCGCCGAAGTCGAGTGCTACAATCTTACCCTGTGTAGGTTGCTTGAAGTTGGTAGGATTTATGTCGCAGGGGCAAAGACGTAGGCCATCGCGGACTTCGTCTTTGAAATTAACCCGTTCGGGTACAGGCATGTGTGCGAGAATCTGAAATTCCCTGAGGTCAGCAAGGCGTATGGAAAGAGTAACACATATTTACTCCATTTATGTGTTTTTCTAATTCTTGGACCGTATTATAGGTAATAGAAGATTCCCAGTCGATGAAGAAGCGGTGCATGATGGGACCTCCACCGATAGGCCCGGGTGCAGTGGTTGGACCTGTGACACTGATAAGACACTCTACGGCAGCAGCAACCTGCAGAGCATCCGACTCGGAATAGTCGCATTCTAAACCATCGATGTACTCCATGACGATATAGCCAAAGATACCGTGTTCAAAGGCCTGATAGACTTTCGGGATTCGCACGGCGGCATCGGGTTTGGCGTTAAGGACTTGCCCAACCCAGTCCTGTGTGAGAGCCTCGCTCATCTTAACCGTCCAGCCGTACTTGACCCATGCAAAAGTAGCCCCATGATCGTCAAGAAGAGGAATCCCGCGGAGGTCATACCCAGCGTCTCGGCACAGTTGCATGATGCTTTCGGGAAGGGGCAGGTTGGCGGGTCTCTCGTCGGCGAGAATGACGAACTGCACCTGCGACATGGTGGCTAGCAGAGGTTGGTGAGTTTGTAGCATGGAATAGCGATAAGATGCAACGAACGATGATTTGTCTGAGTGCGAAAAAATGCAAGAGAGAGCCTGGTGTTAGGGGCTGAAGCGCTGAAGACTCAGAAGAGTACTCTGCTTAGTAACGATGCCATCAATCAGATCATCTTCGAGCGACGGCCTACATATCTGGCGATTTATACCAGCTGGAGAGAGACTTACTCCTGACCACCACCATTGATTTTGTAAAAACTTCGTGGCTCATCGTGGCTCATCGGCAACCTGCTGAAATTCTACCCTGGAGGACGATTCTATCTTGGCATGACCTCGAACTACTCCATTGGTGTTCTTTCGTCCTCATTGGTCGACCCCTATCCGGTGGCGACAATCTGCAGACTCTCTCATCTTCTCCAAGGCTTCCCTACTGGGTTTCTGCGGTGATAATCATCATACTACATGATGTTCTGAGCCAACTGGCCGCCCCCGACGCACCGCTGTAGCCCGAAGGGTGCCAGCCTCTGGGCGAGACCTTCATTGACCTTCATCAAGACGAAAGTCTCGCCTATCAAAATGCCCTGTAGACCATCTCTTGAACATGACTGGGATTCCCAAGGACCCTTCATTATCCTACTATAGGTTGGGTACAAAATCCGGACAAAATCCTGGAAATTTTTCAGATTCAAAAAAAGAATTGCGACGGCAAACCCAAAAGAAGTCATTTGGCATACTCAAAAACCGTGGGAACAATTTAAGCGCCTTAAAGTCCGGACAAAACGTCGTACCCAACCTATAAAGGGATAATCAAGGGTCCTGATTCCCAGCATGGTTAGAATGGCTAATGTAAGAGGCTGACTCGGAAATGGTCGACACAGACCTGGCTAGGGGATCCGCTTTCGCAATTCCGAGGGCAGCCCTCAAAATGTTCCACTATAGACCTTGGTCTAACGTTAGAGACTGAGATAGGCGTCGACTATGGATGTTTTCGCTATCTGCGTGTCATTGGCGCGCGGTCGGTATCTGCAAGCGAGCCAGGCCTCCGGGACTTTCCGAGACACGCGGAATCGCGGTCCGATGTGTCTCACGCCCTTATCACTGCGACGAAATTTCTGTCAAGGCATGACTGTCTGCCATTTGCATTGGAGCAGCCTGAGGCTGCCGATGCCATATTATTTTTGTTGGGGTTGTCTTCGCCTCATTGGAACTTGATGTTCTTTTTCAATATTTTCTCAAAAAGCGTGAAGGTGGCAAATGGAATCTTCGCAGCTAATTGGCTGCATACCTCCTCCCGAGGGCATTCGTTTATACATGGCGCAGTTTAACTGCACCACATATTCGGATTCATAATCTGCCTAGACACCCGCGCGGCCAATTCCAAAACATTGGCAGATATTCAGTGCGAGTTCATCAGATGGCACCTTCTCGAGATCCACGACCACTCTATCCTATAAATTTACTTATCGTGCTTGATGTCCGAGGCCTGACTACCCTGGGGACTCTCTCGGACCTTCCTCTGACAGCCTCAAGTTTATTTTTTCCTTGTCTTCAGAATGAGATTTCCGAAATGGAGGGTAGCTCAGGTGATTGACGGCGGAAGATTGATGGTACCTGTAGCTACGCAATGTATGTAGTACGGACACCGGCTGTTTCCTGATGGGACCGCGTCGGAATATACCACCTACCATTGACGTAGTGGCATGGCCGATATTTCCGTCTGCTTTCGAGGGCCGTGAGCCGATTTCTTTGCATTTTCAAACCAGTAGCATACATTGCATTGTAATGTACGCTTTGCCCCCCTATGCAAGCGTCGCCGATTGGTTGTACTGTAACCGATCGTCTTCGTGGTGGTTATAATGTGTAGGCCAGACCGCACGGTCGAGGTTATTTGCTATCCGGGGAGGAGCTTGGTGAAGGGTCGGAACGAAGCGCTCGACGTAACGATATCCTAGGAGTGTGTAGATATGCTCGCCTGACGTCTCGGTGCAAACGCCAGTCGCCACTGTGTCCATCAGAAATCCACACGGCCGCGGTCTGAGATCTGTAAAAGGCGAAGAGAAGCGCCAATCAGCTAAAGGTTGCAGAACGACGCACATAAATCTCTACAACCCAAATACGCGTATCCGACCTTACGAAAATGGAAGGGTTCCATGCCGCGGGAAGTGAGGGATCGGAGAAGGGAACCAAAGGTCGTTCCGGGGGCAAGCGCGAAGGTGTGCACAGCGTAAGTGCTGAACGACGGAGTGTCTCGGCGGCGGACCTTGAAGTTGAGGAGACCCGGGACTGGAGCGCCGTCAGTAGGCTGCTGGGTAACGCCACCTTTGTCGGACAGAATGCTTGGCGGGATGTTGGGGCTGCCGATTTCACTGAACTTGTCCAAAGGGCTCTTGTCGCTGGCGCTACCGTTGTCACTGGTGTTTTCTTGTCCACTACCGCTGACGACGACCGGCTTGTTGACGACCGGAGGCTTATTGACGCTGGAACCGGGACTGGAGAGAGAGCTGTCGCTGGCGCTGCCGTTGTCACCGGTGTTTTCTTGTCCACTACCGCTGACGACGACCGGCTTGTTGACGTCCAGAGGCTTATTGATGCTGGAACCGGGACTGGAGAGAGAGCCGTCGCGACTGCTCCCCACGTACTGTGCTTCGTTTGAGCCAACACTTTGAGGAGCGGGCGTTACGCCAAATTCGATTTGATATATCGTAGAGCCTTCATCGAATTGAACGCGCCAGATCCAGTGGTTTTTGACGAGTCCGTCGACGGCCGATTTGGAGTCGAGACTGATGCCAACCATAGGACCCGCAGCAAGCACGTCGGCGAATATCGTCGAATTTTTAATGACCTTGTCTAGGAGGACTTGTGGGACGTCGTCAGCGGTGTGGTCGCCGCGGAGTTTCATTTCAGAAAGAGTCATAAGTGTTCGAGGTGTGGGGAAAGGATGTGCGAGGAGTGGGGAGGGGATGTGCGAGGAGTGGGGAGAGGACTGGAAGTGCTGTGAGTAGGGGAATCGGGTCGACTTTATACCTTTGGTTCCTATTTGTCTCTGTATGCATTTTACATCCGCTTGCATCCGCTTGCATCCGCATTTCAAACTATCTTGCAATTTGCAATATCACACTTCCCAATAAGGAGATTTTGGTCGGTGAAGTTTGATCGATAGCTTGAGGTGAGACACCTAGAAGTCTGCGATGGGGACGGGGCGGTTCTTGAAAGCGCGCATAAATTTCGGTGGCTAAAGCAACAATGAGAAGATGAAAAAAGCCCAAATTTGTGAACCTCTGCCATATCTAAGTCGCAATTGAATTAGCATCTTGTACTGCCGTGGGTTAAACTAGCCACCCCCAAAATTGCACCGGCAGTAGGAGTGGACAAGAATTGGATTTCTGGAGTATCTGTGTAATATTTATTCCTCAGGACGCTTGCTGGATAGTCAGATAACAGCACGGAGGGGCAGAAGGCAGGAAGACGGACCCTGTGCCCCGGCCTTGAGCGTCAGTCCGCAGTCGCCGTCGCCCGCGAAGGCGTCCATGCGCGTGATCTCGGGCTCCGCGGTGACGAGCGCGCCGCACGCACGGCGCAAGGCGGCGATGAACTGCGCGGGGTCTGCAGCGGTGATGCTTGCGCCCGATGTGCCTGCCTTCGCGGAGGAGGCAGAGGAGGCGGGTGCGAGCGACGTGGGGGTGTTCGGCGGCGCGGCGGAGGACCACTTCCACCCGGGGGTCTGCGGAGGCGCATCAAGGGAAGGGAAGGAGAGGGATGCCTTGGGCGCGTTCGCGTCGGAGGCACGCGGAGGAGGACCAGGGAGATCGAGAAGCCGGGTATGTTGAGACTCGTCTGGGGGGGCGTGACGGGTGTAAATGATAAATGGGAAGACGAGAGCGTACCATGAACGTCCCCGCGAGCACCCTACTGACCACAATATTCCGCGTCGCGAGCTCGTCGCGCGTGGTGCGGACGACACCGCCGATCTCCAGCTCACTCATTCCGCCGAGGTTGTTCACGACTTCGTCCTTACCGTCGTTTTGGAACGGCAGGAACGCACGCTCCGCATCGGATGTGGAGGTGATGTAGTCGAGGAGGAGCGGGATGAGCTTGGAGAGCGGCGGGATCGGCGAGAGGCGTTTGTTGCCGGACTCGTTATGAATTCCTAAGCCGATTTCAATCTCCGTGGGGACAACGAGGATGAGGGAGCGCTGTGCCTGGGACCTGCAGAGAGATAAGGGTCGGGTATGTAATGGCAAGGAAACTGTCGCCTCACATGGCAATGCTCGAGCCCGACTCCGATGGTGCCGATGCGCTCAGCGACCCACTGCGCGATATCGTACATTTCGTCCAGACTGGCGCCCTGTTCACGCGGAGTCCTCGGTGCTGTAGCCGTGAATAAAAGCGGGTGCACCGTTAGGCATTTTCTTCAGCGCTGATACAGCCTTGGATTCCTGCTTTCGAGACTAGGATTCACGAATCAGAAACTTGACACTGGTACTTACATGCAGCGTTGGAGGTCTGGATCTGCGTAGTCTTGGCTGAGAGAGCGAGGGAGGACACCTAAGGTGCGGGAAATCAGGAGGGGGAAAGGAAGAGAGTTGAATGGTTCGTCAACTCTCATTTTAGTAGATTATCATTCGACCATCGCTTTGGAATAAGTACGGAACGGGACCATGATTGACGACGCAGTTCAATTATATGTGGTTCATGCTGATCTCTGTCGCGCTCATGGATCAGTTTTAAAATGTTCATGCAGTTAATTCCCTTACTTCGAGCCCGTGTTACAGCTAAGTCAATAAAGATAGACAATTTTCGTTTTCGCGTTGAGTTCGGCAAGAGTTCGGCAAGAACTAAAATTAGATCGTCTCTATAATCTCTGTGCGCAGAATAACCTTCATGACGAGCCACTCTCCTCCAAATAAGCTTCGTGACATATGTCGTGCCATGGCGAAGAGAAGGAGATAACTCAAATGTGCGGGAAGTTGTGCGAGGAAACATTTGTGGAGCTACGTTGGCGGATGCCGAACTCTTGCCGAACTCAAACGCGAAAACGAAAATTGTCTATCTTTATTGACTTAGCTGTAAATATCTGCATGAGGCAGCGCAGCCTGAGGCGTGAATTCCGAACGTTGTTATTAAAAAAGGATGTGCCAGAACGCGGCCACTTGAACCATGCGTAGCATTTTGGAAGTCATATATAGCCAGAGACTCTGAGAGAGCCTTGGAATCCGAGAGAAAGCAGTCGTCAATCAAACCGTGATTCGGGATTTTGCTATGTTTTCATCTTGGTCTACTGTACGGTTTATATATGTTCCTAGTTCATTCCAATCCTCCGCATGAATTTGGGAATCTATTTAAATGACGTTCAGGAACCGATTGGCACCGGCCCGTCAGCTTTAAGAATCGAAGCCATCTAGGTCCCTTTTAACTGGAGCACTTAACCACATGGCACAAAATGGCACTGCAGAAACATCTTCTGAACGACCCCGAGGCTCTTGTCGTCGACTCTCTCACTGGATTATGCGCCGTCAACAACCAGCTGGCGTTTGACCAGCCGAATAAAGGTCTGCGAACTTTGGGGTTCCATGCTTAATCTAAACGAAATCAGTGGTGTACAAGTCGAAATTGGACCGTTCAAAGGTCGCCCTCATCTGCGGAGGTGGGTCTGGGCACGAACCGTCGCATGCGGGGTTTGTGGGCGAAGGAATGCTCAGCGGTAGATTAGCCTAGCCGTTTATTTGGCCGATGCTTAAGCTTTCTAGCTGCGGTTTGCGGGAATATCTTCGCCTCGCCGAACGCAAGCCAGGTCCGCCGAGGGATCGACCTCGTCGAGAACGACGCTGGGTGTGTATCCTCCATCTTTCAATTAGTATCTTCTCAACATGTTCCCAGCACACTTATTCTCGTCAAGTATGTATGAATCCCTCTGCATAATTGTACTAATTTATTCAACAGGAACTACACAGGCGATATTCTCAATTTTGGGCTCGCCAAAGAGCAATACGCCGCCGAGCATGCTGCCAAGTCGGACAAGGTCAAATTTATCGTTGTCGGCGATGACGTAGCTGTAGGGAAAACCCAAGGCGGGATCGTCGGGCCGCAGGGGTCTTGCTGGAGTCGTGTTGGTGTACAAGATCGCCGGCGCATTGGCATCGCAGGGCGCCAGTCTGGACGAAGTGTACGATATCGCGCAGTGGGTCGCTGGGCGCATCGGCACCATCGGAGTTGGGCTCGAGCATTGCCATGTGAGGCGACAGTTTCCCTGTCATTACATACCCGACCCTTATCTCTCTGCAGGTCCCGGGCACAGCGGCTCCCTCATCCTCGTTGTCCCCCACGGAGATTGAAATCGGCTTAGGAATTCATAACGAGTCAGGCAACAAACGCCTCTCGCCGATCCCGCCACTCTCCAAGCTCATCCCGCTCCTCCTCGACTACATCACATCCACATCCGATGCGGAGCGCGCGTTCCTGCCGTTCCAAAACGACGGTAAGGACGAAGTCGTCCTACTCGTGAACAACCTCGGCGGAATGAGTGAGCTGGAGATCGGCGGCGTCGTCCGCGCCACGCGCGACGAGCTCGCAGCGCGGAAGATTGTGGTCAGTAGGGTGCTCGCGGGGACGTTCATGGTACGCTCTCATCATCCCATTTTATCATCTACACCTCTCACGCCGCCCCCAGACGAGTCTCAACATGCCTGGCTTCTCGATCTCCCTGGTCCTCTTCCCGCGTGCCTCCGACGCGAACGCGCCCAAGACATCCCTCCTTCTTTCCCTCCTCGACGCGCCCGCACAGACCCCCGGGTGGAAGTGGTCCTCCGCCGCGCCGCCGAACACCCCCACGCCGCTCGCCCCCGCCGCTTCCGCATCATCCGCGGAGGCAGGCACGTCGGGCGCAAGCATCGCCGCCGCAGACCCCGCGCAGTTCATTGCCGCCTTGCGCCGCGCATGCGCCGCGCTCGCCACCGCGGAGCCCGAGATTACGCGCATGGACACCATTGCGGGCGACGGCGACTGCGGGCTGACGCTCAAGGCCGGTGCACAGGGTCCGTCTTCCCGCCTTCTGCTATGTACTCCGTGCTATTATCTGACTCTCCCTATAGGAGTGGTGCAGGAGATTGACGCAGGCCGCATCACAGGCGCGGACCTCGTCTCGGACATCGTCGCCATCGCGAAGGTGGCCGAGACGCAGATGGGCGGCACAAGCGGCGCGCTGTATTCGTGCGTCCCCTTTTTCAAATAATAACAATGCAATTGCCAATAAATAAATCCATTATCAAGGATATTCTTCTCCGCCTTGGCGCAGGGTCTGCAGGCGCAGTCCTCGTCCCCCGCGACGCCGGAAGCGTGGGGTGCCGCGCTCTCCGACGCCCTCGCGAAGCTGTATACGTACACCCGCGCACGCGCACCGTCGCGCACGCTCGTCGACCCGCTTTCGGCGTTTGTCGAGGCGTATCCGCGGGGCTTCGGTGCGGCGGTGCAGGCGGCTGCTGCGGCAGCAGAGGCGACCAAGGACGTGGACGCCAAGGCGGGGCGCAGTGCGTATGTGGACAGCGCTGTACTCAAGCGCGAGCGTGTGGCGGACCCGGGGGCGTGGGGTGTGAAGACTATTCTGGAGGCGCTGTAAAATGGCTGTATGTAGGAGGAGCAAGAAGCACTTGTACAAGGTCTCTCATGCACTGTACTAGTTGTAATATAAAATGATCATTGTATTAACGATAAATAAACCTGTACATGCATACTACAGCATAAAATCATTGAGATCCGGGAGAAGCTGCGCCCATGCATATAGTTTCATCTCTTGTTCGGCCTGCGTCGCCCTTTGTTTAGCAGCCTTCGCGCTTACTTGCGCATTCTTCAATTCTCGCTTGAGACGCCTCAGCGTCGCGCGCGGATCATCCGTCTCACCCTCTGTCTGCACCTCCCTCTCGACGCGCCGCGGCTCTGCGCCCACCTCCGCAAGACCGGAGTCGCCTGATGTCGTGCGTGGGCGGGGGCGAGCGCGCTTCGCAGTCCCGACCCGCACGAAGTCTGGAGTGTACCTGGACTCCCCAGGGACCCAAACGATGCTCTTGCGCTCAATATACGGGTTCGGAGCCGACGCAGTACGAGCGTGTTTGACAATCGGGGTACTAGTACGAGCTGCGACAGTGTTGTAGTATGGGCCGGGGAAAACAATTGCGTGGAATTCGGCCGACAACTCGTCCGTGAGGGAGCGCGAGTGGAAGTGCAGTGCAGGGAGTTCGGGGGTGGTCTCTGGACCAGACGAGGTGCTGGAGGATGCAGAATATTCACCACTGTCGATCGGCGAATCGGGCAAGTGAGGTACGTCCAGCGCTGGGGCAGCATCTGCGGTCATCTCCTCCTCCATTTCGTCGTCTGGAGGGGTGTGTGCTGCTGCTTCGGCTTGGATGGACTCTGCAGCACTGGCAGGTGCGGCGGTGGGAATTCGATCGCCGTCGGCGCCGAAGAGGTGGCTCGGCAGCATCCTGACGAGATCCCATTCAGAGTGTGGTCCCAGATGTAAATCCTGGTTGTCAAGCGAGGGCTGTATCGTGATATCGTCGAGTATGAGGCTGGATAACGACAACGGGTCCTCGTCAATGTATTCGAGCTCTCCCATACTGTCATCGTCCTTATGGTCTGGCTCGTCGTCAAAAGAGGCGAGAGACTCGGGCGTAGGGTCTAGTATCCCCGAGAGCAGACTTTCGCCATCGGGCTGCTCGCCCCGAATGGGGAACACGCCCACAGAAAGACTCAATGGTTGAAGGTCTTCGTCGTCCGGAGCACAAGCGGGAGTGCTAGAGTTGTCTGGACTTCTAAGGCCGCTGGAGAGAGCGCCCTCATCCGAGCATGAAGAGAACAGCGAGGATGGTGATGGAAGCAGTGAGGACCGCCGAATGCCGGCGGCCGCGGCGGGGGTGGTCGTGGTCGAAATATCAGAACTCGCGGCATTCATACGGCTTATTTCGTCTGCGGGGATCGACGGCGCTGGCGATGGAGGGGGCGGCATCCTTATCGGCGATCCAGCTACGTCAGTTTCCCCCGTAGATTCCCCGCCTAATCGACGCATCGGGGCTGGGCTACAGAGCTCGGGCCCTAGTTGTGTCGTTGGTTCTTGGGGTGAGGTCGGAGTTTCGGGGATATCAGCGCGCTTCGATTCGCCCGGATTGTTCATAAAATGAACTCCAGGAGGATTGTTGTACTGTGTGAACTCCCAGAAATCCCATTCCGCATTGGCGAAGGCAGACAGGGGACCGTCATCCTCGACGTTACAGGATGCAGAATGAAGATCGTCCTCGATTTCAGGGAATACCGATTCCAGACAACGCGAGCGCCGTTGTTGGGGACTATCTCGGATGGGGTGTGTGCGGCCCTCTTGTTGTTCTTCAAGTCTGCCAAACGATAGATGAGCTCAGAAGATGACAACCATTACATCAAGACCACTCACTCCTCAATATCATACTCTGGCTCCATTCTGATTCTCCGAGTCGATACAGGAGATGATAGGATGACAATTTCTTCCAGTTTGGCAGAATCGACCGTGACGATCTGAATATTTGAGGCCAGCGTGGCGAGACAAGAAGGAAAGTACCTCATAGTGGATTTCTGTCTCTCCTTGACGTGATTCCGTTGACCGAGAAGGGAGAATATCATGGTTTTTGAGAGGGATTCCTGGTCCCAGTGCGGAACTAACAGGGAGATCTTCTTCAGTATCCCACGATCCCCCAGGCATCCTCAAGAAAGACGCCATGCCCGTTCTGAATCCCAAAGGGTCACGGTAGTGGTCGATTGGCCGTGCTCCAACTTGGGCGGGTACAGATATTGGGAAGGCAAGAGATGGACAGCAATGGCAAAGAGCAGGTTCTGTGGGTCCAAGCACCCAGAAGGAACATCGGTGCCAGATAAAGTTCGAGCGCCTAAGTTGCCGCACATTTTAGGCAGTCACCGCAAGCCACCGGACAAAATCACACGAGAAGCGTTCCTCGAGGCAGTTCAAGGCGGAAATAGAAATTCTCAAGAGCCCCGATCTCCTCAGTATATGGCAGGGCGTTACGAGGGCCAGGAAGAAAACTGGGAGCCAGGAATGCTGCCGAGTCCAGGTAGAAGGTCATCGACGTTCATTGCGAGTTGGTGGCACTTCCCGAAATAGAAAGTTCGCACGTGGTTGTCCTGCCCCAAGCAACAGCCGCGTCTTCAACGGCGTCACAGTGGGTGTCCTGCCTTGATTTTTGCGTCTGAGAGTTGGCAATGGGCAGACTAGCCTGCTTACCCATTTCCTTTGAGTGTCTCAATAAGCCATTCTCGATAGATACGGAGTCTGTGCGCTTGTAGGAGTACAATTAATAAGAATACAGTAAATAATCCGCGACCAGCAAAGTGGCAAGATCACCATGTTTCGTCGTCCCATCTGCCTACGCGGCTCGTTTTTAGCGAGACTATGCTCTCAAGAGGCGAATCTCGACCGTCGTATTCATCATAATCCTCATCTGCCCTTGCGAAGCGATCCACAATGATCTCCCCTTCGGTGGCGCCACGCTTCCAAGGTACACGACTCAGCTCGATGTTGTTGAGCAGCCAAGCCGAGTCAGATCCGAGTTTGGCTGCAAGGGAGTGGATGCTAAACATCACCCGGGATGCTGCGAGGGATGTCGTTACTATAGAAAAACTATCGAAGCGTCAGTACTGTGCGAGACGTCCCACATGGTGTCTCATGCGTACTTGGAATAAATTGCGGGGATGTTGACCTGCAATCTATCAACTTCTGGAAGCACCCAGCCTCATTACTGGAACTTACTGAGGGGTATTGTGGCAGAAACGAGCCGATTGTCGTGAATAAAACCGATACTACAGTGCTCCTTATAAATTGCCCCAAAAAAAAATTGTCGAGAATCGTACCAAATACGACGAAATAAAAGAAGCCACCACTAAGACCAATCAGTATTTGTTCGAAGAGCATCAAGGTAAATGACAAACTCCCGAACAAGTCTTTTTAACACAGGCGCGTTTTTAAATGCCCGGCGGTTCTTCAGCGCTCTCAGCGCCGTTAGTAAATATAATGCGGTCTGTTCATAGTGGTGAGTTGTGGGAATTGCGGAAGTGAAAGATCTACATGAATGACCAGAGAGGGCAAGTATAGCCGCCAAAACTTGATAGGACGTGTAGCTCGACAGCCAAGTATGTGAAGATTTGTCAAACTTGGGGTGATCTCCAAATCGATCCCAGATATTACAGCAAAATAGAGCGACATTGCGTTGGACACCGTGAAAGCAACGATGATAGATAGGCGCGTTGTACGGCTATGAGAGAAGAGGTACCAAACTCGGATCACTAGCATTGCTGCAAACGGCGTATTGGTCGTTAAAAATACATACAGGGTCCGGATCACGTACCTTGCACCACAGCAAGAGCCACGATACAGAAGATGAATAGAGTTTGAATACCACGTTTGCAGCTAGAATAGCGTTGTCAATATTGCTTGTCGTGCGGGAGCGATTAGAATTCACAACTGGCTCAGTCAGACGTAACATGAGTACCGACCCAAAACCAAAGATAATCTGACTCACATCATGGCTAGGGTTTGGTAACGAGAAACCTGGATGACGATGTTTTAGCATGGAAGATCACCCGCAAAATGTGGACGCGCAGATTAGCCCCAATATGCTAATTGCAGGGGAAAGGTAGCGATTCTGGATGAGAGTTGATCTATTGTTTTTTTGTGGACGAAAACAGCACCTACAACAAGAAATAGGACGCGCGAGGTGTCCCAGGACCCGGTCCAGAAATATATCATCTGGAGTTGCGAGTCAGAAAACACGCATGGCATGAAATAGGGAAGCTAGCCTCATCGTCAAGGGTGATCAACCACTGATTGAATCTCAGTTCCGTCTTCAAAGGCAGGCAAGCAAATGCGGACCTCGTAAACTAGCCGCAACAACCCGGTTAGACATCCAGACGGCAACAGACAACGTTTACCCCACATACCTGTTAGACTAAATAGTGCGATAAGAATGACCCTAGCATTCTCCGCGCCGCGGAAACTGTCGATATCTGCTTGACTCAGAGGCATAGAAAGGTTGGTAGCAAGTCAGCACGAGTCTACGAATGCCGATGACCAGCTGGCTGGTGGGTATAGCCGTTCGACGTTGGAGGGGAGGCCGTGGGGAGGAAGAGAGGCTCTAGAGGGGAGGGGCAGTGAATGACGGCACCTCGACTAGATGTAGCAGATCGGGGTCTGTCAGTGATGCCGGCCTGTACATCACTTTCCATTTAAGGTGTGACTGGTTCCTCGGAACTCGCATATAAGCACGCCTGGGATACCCAGAAGCTATTGCGTCGGTGTATTGTTCCAAAATTGAATCCACCATGTTGAATATTTCTCAAAGCGAGCCTGTGAAGATTATTATCCATATACATGGAATGATCACCAAGCCGTATCACCAAAACTGTTGGTGCACACAAGAGTTAACCGAGAGCAACCATCAGTAACAGGGGTGCTTCAGACCTCTGAGTGAATCAAGGGCGGCCGAAGAGAAGTTTGGGTTAGACCGCGGCGAGGCGTTTTCCGATCAAGCAAAGCGCACGTTTCCCAATTGCGAGGTCAAACGCAGGCAAAGTCGCCGTCCAGGAGAAGCTAGTCTTCCCGTTCCTTTCTGGCGTGGATTCTCAAATCCACTTCCGTCCTTCGCTGTCTTTCGGCGAGCAAAAATCAACCGAACAGAATGGAAAGCTGCCAACAGTCTGGTCCGTCGGATTGTTCGTGGGTAGATGCGTGATTCACCTCTAGTATGGCGGCCCCTGTAATACCATTGTCGATGGGATTGACAGACACACATGTTGAATTGCTGACAGTCGGAAGACAAGAGGAATTGACAAGCTGAGACAAACAACTTCTTGAACATTCCAAAGCGATTTATCTTAGCTGTGTCACTGGCTCCGATCGTTACTTACGGCAGAGCGCCCACTACCTCGATATCAGAATCACGCTGGAATCGACGACTAGAGCTGCTCACACTGGATCATAGTACATACGCGTAGCTGAGGCTGCAGGCTGCCACGCGCTGCGGCCCACGTATGCGCTGAGGCCATGCATGCGCTATGCGCCGAGGCCACTGACATCTCCTGCCATGGCACTCACATTGTCAATCTTAATACTGCCACCCGCTGCGATTTCGAGGAGGACGACGATATGCCATTTGGATATTACGGTAGGTAATACTCCAGAGGTGGTGAGTCAGATTTTATCCCAGCAAGGCTAAAGTCGACGAGCATCGGTGAGGTAAACCAGAAACAAAAGAATGTTTATCCTCATAGGTAAATGGTGGTATGGAGGCAAACGAATGGCGGACACGGTGCCAAAGTGATGGAAAGTCTGCATACCCGGATCTGTTGAAGTTTGAAGCCGACGGATCACTGAAACAGATCTCCGGGTGACGGCATCTGACGGCATTCGCCGACGCCGTTTATGATTGGATCAAGTGGGTTGTTATCTGCCAGATATCTGCCACTTTTATCTCATTTTCATACTTCTACTGCTTTTTATGTCGAGTGAAAAATATAGCACTCTGAAGAAAGACTATAGAACACTTCTGTCTCTTCAGAATAGGATGAAATATTTCGAAATGAGCATACTCGTCAAATGTCAGATAACTTGGTGAACAGTCACATCACTTTTATCTCGCGTTCTCCTCAGGCTCCGCCCGCCTCGTTCTCCTTGACTTCGCTCTACACCACGGCCCAGAATCTCTAGAACTGCTCTTGGGTGCCTTCCACTACGAAATCCTCCCGAAATATACTGCCTTTCCCTGGCTGCTTGCGTGCTCCTTCAGGGTGATTTCGGTGACTCTTTTGGGCTGAAAAGTTACCATAACATTTTTGGACCGTGCTCCTCATTATTTATTCACTTCAGTATGCACTCAAACTCCATCTAACCGGTGTTTCTGGCCGCCTTCAACTCTGCGCGCCATCCAACTTTAGTTTCTACAGAACAACTGCTGTCTTAATCATTTTCAAATTGCCCAAGATTCTAACTGGAACGAAAATCAATATGGTTGCGGTATGGCAAGAACTCCATCCAGCTACCTCGGAGACAAATGCTGGAATCCTTTGAAGGCATCAATTGTGCACGCGGGTTAATGTTGATGATGATAGGATCTTGGACAGCTCTACCCCAGAAGTGAAGTGGGGAGTAATAGAGACAATAATGGTGCGTGATTCCTGTGTGATTTTCAATCCATTTAGGGGTGCTCAATGTAAAATCTGAACCGCTCAGTTCGCATTTTCATTAAATATTTTCCTCACTGATTATCATGGCATCGCTCTTGGCTTGATTCCCGAGCAATTCTGTATGCCGCAACTCGGGGGGACTCGAGTTTCTGCATCTGAAAAAAGTTCATCTGTGATGTAGATGTTCAAATGTAGTTGCGCCGTGGTTGGCCATAGAAGGAGGGAAGTATTCTGTAAGGAATCAGACCAGAATCAAGCCAAGAGAGATGCCATGATGATCAATGAGTATAATATTTAATAAAATGCGAACTGAGCGGTTCGGACTTGTTAGCGGTATATCTTATCTATCTTATCTCATACATACATTCGTTCATCCCATCATCCCAACCTTCATTCCTTCATACAGTCCTTCATAATTTTACGCGACAACACACAGCCTCAGTTACTTCTTGCTCCGTAACTGAGGCGTACGTAGATATTTTCTCTCAATACTTACCTTACTGATTATCCTGTAGACTACGCTAACAGGTACTACATATATTAATAGAGTTACTTCTTGCTCCGTAACTGAGGCACTACGCTAACAGGACTTTACATTGAGCGCCCCTATTTCATCTCAAAATTGCTCGGAATGATTTTTTCAGCATCGGCCTCTTCAAGTTTTACTGGCCTACTGCTGCCTCCCGCACGCGCTTGGCATAGACGTAGAGTACTTCAACAATAGTGAACGTCATTCGCATTTTCGAAGCCTTTCGTCGACACGCGCGCCGCGTGTACCAGCTTTACGGACACTCGCGGCGGAGGTTCCCGACCTGACACAACATCCGTGCTTCTCGCAAGTGGCAGTGTCGTTGTCTCTCTATATATAAGATTTTTCGTTTTTTTACCCCATTTGGGACGTATTCTATTGAAATAGAAACCACGATCGCCAGTGTTCTCAGGCATGATGATGGATGATTACCATAAAATGAGAACTCCACCAGAAGATCAACCTTTGTACGATATAAAACGACAGTCGACGAGCCATTCCAACATTTTATTTCGTCTCTTCCTTTTCCCATCATGATTTCCCCCACCTTCGTCGCCCTCGCGGCTCTCACTCTCTCAGTCAAGGCTTCGCAGATCCAGAGCATCAATGCTGCGTGTAAGTATACCAGTATCAAGCTGTATCGAGTTTCTGACTCGTGAATCCCTAGTCTTTAACGCAGGAATCCAAGGCTGTATCAGCGCAAGCGAGAATACCAACGGTGCACCCGTTGTTATTCACGACTGCAACACCGAGGACCTCACGTGAATATGGTTTCGATTTCGTTTCGAGCTCAACTCATCTCATCGTTTACTACCCAGTCTGCACGAATGGCGAGTGAGCTTCTACACCAAGGAAGACGCTGGCCCTCAGCCTCTCGTGGCATTCGGGGACTCGGACAAGGTGCGATACGGCGCTTTATATTTCGTTCCTGTTCTGATGGTACGCGAATATAGTGCCTCGACGTCACTGGCGGTGTAAACGCAGATGGAACAAAACTCCAGATCTGGTCCTGCACGGATGGCCCCAACCAGAAATGGATATCCAAGAGGGACAATACCTTCCAATGGGCTGGGACTAACAAGTGCATAGACCTCACGGATGGCAAGATTGGAAACGGTAACCAGCTTCAGCTCTGGACTTGCTGACAGCAACTCTAGCAACCAGCACTGGACCGGCGCCCCGAATCCCGACACAAGAACGTGAGCTATCCGTGTAAATTCGCGGTTACAACTCTCATGGTTTCTCAGCAAATCCCAGATAACGGGTCAGTGTTCCAACCTTTGAATCTGTCCCACGGTCTGACTCTATTACACGTGCAGCTGCGACTCGCGCTGGGAACACAGGTGGCCCTTACTGCATCGCCGCCGAGTCGAACACCGACGGTGCGAAAGTGGCCATCATCGGATGTACCTCTAACACTGGCGCCCACTTCTACCCTAACGGCAACTTCACTTGGACGCTCCCCACTGTCCCCCTCAGCGGCCAAATCAGGCTCTTTGACAACAAGTGTCTGGACGTGCCCGACGGTTCCCACACAAACGGTGTCAAGCTGCAGATCTGGACGTGCGCCGAGGGCAATACCAACCAGATTTTCCAGGACCATATCGGACAGATTGAGTGGAAAGGAACCCGCAAGTGCCTCGACTTGACCGACGGAGTCACCACCAACGGCAACCCTGTGCGTCTTTCCTTTCGTCTTCGTCGCAGTGACCTACTGAGGTTGGGCTCAGATCCAACTCTGGGACTGCGGTGCCAACGATATCGTCAACAACCCCAACCAGTACTGGCCCCTTGCCGACATTACCATATTCAATTAAATGCAAATTGTCACATATTAGCCATTTTGCAGCACACTCATTATCCTCGGACACATACTTAACCAGTGACCTTGAATTTATTGGGACCTCATCGGGTTCATGTAAATTTGCACACTAACTGAATACTCACCAAAATCCATCGCTTCGGCCCTGCTATTAAACATTAAACCGCGGGTGGACATGTAGCTCGTCAGCAACCCCTGGGAACAGTCGTTGTGCCTCAGACAGAGGTTTTCAGCCCTCTGGGAGCTATCTCCCCAATGCAGGAACGCCGTCGAAGTCAAGTGCTCGCCAAGACCTTGCCAAGACCTTCGTTGATCTTGGCGGTCAAAGCGCATTCTCATAAACTTACGCTTCCGGACGAGGGTTATATTCGGGGGAGTATGGACCCAGACCAAACCCTCAGATGTGTTAAATTCAAAAACCTGCGGCCAATCGGGACGTAGTTTCCAAGCGATGTGAAGGAAGTTGAAACGGACGACGTACGAGTATTAACCTTTAAAAGTTGCAATACGAATTATTAACCAATTGTAATATAGCCAGAGGCGTCATTATTCTAACGCTTAACCTCCGAGAAAAATACAAATTCTGAATTCAGTCCGATTGATGTTTGCTTCTGTTGCGGCCATCAACCGCCACCACTGCTTTTGCGTTCTGCTCCTGCCATTCGTCGTATATTCACTTAGGAAAGGATTCTCTTATGGCCACCTCACATAAAAACCTAGCTGGGCTCTCATCTTATCTTGCTCCTTGTCCTTTTCTCGGACGCTAGATAAAAATACTCACTCTCCGTTCTCGTGGCTGCTGACGAGCCCTGTGGCCCCAGCGGTGATATTCCGGACCTTTCCATAAAATTCAAGTCCACGAATAGCCCTGAATAGCCTCAAAGTTCTCTAAAAATACCGGCATTCAGCCGGTTCTGCAATTCAGCCTCAAAGCTATTTATATCCTGGAATCACTGGTTGCTTCACGGATGATCTCGAGGCTGAGTTCCTTATGCAACGGCCCGCCACGATGCGTCGGGATGCAATGCTCCGTCTCGAGGACTGCAAATACACGGCCCATAGTGTCAGCTGGAATTTCACCCCACTTCGCCGCGGAGAATCTTACCGCGCGGTCCGCAGACCTAGGAATATAAAGCACACGACGAGCACAAGACAGGCTGCCCACCCAGGTTTCTTTTGTCGACAATGCCCTCTCTCAACGCATGCCTCCACCTCGCAGCTCTGATCGCCGTCGCCGTAGCAATTCCGACGGGCAACAGCACGATCTTGGGCTCGCGGACCGAAACCGCGAAACGTGCGACATGCACCGTCAATAGTGTCGCCAGCGCTGCGAACCTATCCGCCTGCACTGCTGTTATCATCACCGCGTTCACTGTCCCGTCCGGAAGTGCGATCAGTTCTATGCTTTTGTTTGGAATTATTTTCTGACAGCAGCTTGGTCTTGATCTAGACACTATTACCATTACCGTAGGTTTCAGGGAAATAGTGGTGGGGCACTCACCTCACTCTCCCATTTTCTCAGGCCGCGAAGGGGGCTACCGTCACAATGACCGGAGACATCACGTTTGCCAAAACAACATGTTCTCTTCTCCCTTTCTTTTTGGAATTGATCTATTCTTACGGATATTCATCAGCCGCCGGCCCTCTGATAACCTTTGCCACAGACGACATCCTGTTCAACGGAGGGGATCATAAAATCAACGTGCGACCCATCTCAATCCTCCAGAACACAATTTGATTCCGGCAGCACAGGGAAACGGAGCACTCTACTGGGATGGCCAAGGTAATGTCGAAAAACCAAAAAAGGTCCCAGTCATGTTCATTTGTCCAGGCACCAACGGCGGAGTCGCCAAACCACATCCCTTCGTCAAGTGCGTGGGGAGTATCACATTAGGACGGTTGCCTGACGTCCATGCAATTAATTTGCCAGGTTCAAGGGGTACGGGACCTTCGAAGACGTCACGGTCCTCAACTCCCCCGCGCAGGCTGTCTCCGTTGGCACCACAGGAGGAGCAGCAATCATCCAGGGGATCACTGTAGACAACTGTGAGACCATTGTGTTCAATTAACATGAGCGATGTTCAACCTCGTTCACAGCTGCTGGCGACGCCGGCGCCCTTGGGCACAACACCGACGGGTTCGATATCAGCGCCTCCTCCGTCACTCTCTCCAAAGTCGTGGTCAAGAACCAGGACGACTGCGTGGCGATTAATTCCGGAAGTACCATCGTGATTGAGGACTCGACCTGCAGCGGCGGCCATGGGATTTCTATCGGTTCGATTGCTACGGGCAAAACGGTGTCGGGTGTCACGATCGCCAGAAATACGGTAGGTAGCGGGTTGTATGGATTGAGAATCAAGGTGGGCGCTGGGTTGAACTTGGATTGCAGTGAGTGCTTACATTTATTCCAGGTGGACGCCGATGCGACGGGCGCAAGTGTTTCCAACGTTAAATATGAAGCGTATGTCGTCTATCGGAAAAGTTGTCAGTGTACTTGTGAACTCACCATAGTATTGGATTCCCAGAAACACTATTACTGGCAGCACAGGTACGTTGGCGGTTTCCGGCGCGCTCCTAAAGTTTTAAACTTGGAAAACCATCCTACTAGAGTACGGTGTCTTGATAACCCAGAGCTATCCCGACAACGACGGCACCCCGGGAACTGGCGCACCCATCAGGTTCGCTGTATTGCTGCGGCAATTATTTCAAGCTTGAGCTAACAATTTTTCTTCGACGTGCAGCGGCATCTCGTTCACGGGAGGCACCACCAATGTCGCCGTAGGAAGCTCGGCCCACACCCTCGTTGTCGACTGCGGAGCGTGCTCCGGTACTTGGGATTTCTCCGGCCTGCACGCCACAGGCGGCGTGGGGCATATTATTGCGGCGAACAAAGCTGTGGTACGTTTTCTTGAACGCCTTTAATGTTTTGCAGGATGACCAGATATTGAACTTGGCTTGTTAGATCTCTGGAGGAACGTACTAGTCGGGGAGGCCAGTTTCTGTTGCAACGTATTACGAAATATCCTTGAAAATATCTTGCAAATATCCAACGAGGTTTTCATCCTGGGCCATTTGTCAGTGTCCATGCCTTTTTTGTGGGCCAGTACAATCGAACGTGCGACTCGGCTGAAGATATGATTTTGTCGCAGGACTTCGCAAGTTACGTGCACGGACATCTCACCCACTGTGCAGCCAAATTTCCGCTTGGACTACGTTGCTGCTCCACGAGTCCAGTCAACTGCCGAATTGGGTAGTTCCGCCTTTATTACTATCGATCTATTTCAGACACAGTTTCTTCGTACGATCTATGGCAGCTATGTGTTCACTCGGAACGTCTCGTTGAGCTTCGTCATCAATACGTGGCACGTATAGATTTGAGCATACGGAGCAACAAAGTTCTCAAGGACCAAGGCGGCCCATACGGTAGTTCCTTGTGGTCCCGACGTATGACAAGCGCCAATCAACCGTTTCGACAAACTTGGACTGGGCCTCGGCCTCCGCAAGGATCCACAACGCAGGGAGGAACCAAATTGGAAGGCCGCAAGCATAAGAGCGTAGCAAAGGCGTGCCCCGAATTATAGCGAAAAAAATGAGCAGTAGAAGCTCCATCCCACGGCCACGCTAGTTTTGCAAAGTCTTGTGTGAGTTTCTGCGTCCATCAGTAGCGCAGGACTATCCGCGGTAAAAAAAAATCCACGCTATAAACAATTTTTTAATCTTAGAGACTCCATGGCGCCTACACCTCAGCATATCCTCCCGCGTCCCATGAGCGCGCTTACCCGCGCATAAGCCCGCACAAGGCCAAGGCAGCCTTCATCGTATCGTCGTCCGGCTCCCCCGGTATTAATACCGCGTCCCCTGGCTTTAATGCGGCTTTCCCGTCCGTCGTTGCCGTCCAGCGCGAGTCGCTCTCGCCCCAGGTGCTCGGCGGCGTCACTGCCTCGTCCGACTCCACATCTGTGGCGTCCTCGTCGTCGCTGATGAGCCCGGGGAGCCCTCCGCCGCGCTCGTCCTTCCCGGCGAGGCGGCGGCGGGCACACGCCCACTCAAGGGTGCGCGTCCGCTGCTCCTTGCCAAACTCGACGAATTCGCGCGCAGGGGGGCTGAAGTGGGGCCCGAGCGGGGAGGAGGGCATGTTCTCCCACAGGGGCGCGTGTGGATTGTGGCGGCGGGAGGGGGTGCGAGGTGCTGGTGCGCGTAGCTCGGAGCGCGACGCGACGCAGTCGAGGGATGGGCGTCTGGATGCAGAGGTCGAGGTGGTAGAGACAGAGGACGCGCTGCTCATGGAGGGTGAGTGCGCGGGTGAGGGGTCGCGTCGGTAGGTACTGCTGGTGGTGTTGATGATAACGGTAGGAGGGGTGCGCCCGCTCTGAAGCGTCGTTCTGCGTTCCGTTTGGCGTTTGTTCTGGAACCAGATTGTTACAGATTTTACTTCCCTGATTAAAAAACGCGTCAGGACGCGTCGAAAAGAGGAAAAGAGGTTAGAACCCACATGTCTGCGGTCTTTGCCACCATTTCGCGTTGCTCTCGTGATGGGTGAGAGTTTTGGTGGAAGAGCTGTTCGAGTATCATGAGCTGGGTATTGGTGAATCGTTTGCGGGTGCGTCTGGAAGTGGCGTCGGCGGAGCTGATGAAGGTCGCGTAAAGGTCGTCTGAGGATGTGCTCGTCGCGGTGCTTGTCGTCGAGGACGTCCGGGAAAGGGAGAGTGGCATCGAGGAAGGCATGCGATGGCGGGAGAAGGAAGACGCCAACTTTGTTTGTTTGCGCAAGTTATGGTCCAGCAACGCGACAGTCATCAGACGGTCACATGCTTTCGCGACGTGAGTTCGCGGCGGCATCGGCTAAGGCGTAGGGACGTGTAGCCTTCCAAGGAAACAAAGGAAGCCCAGATGGGGTCGATGTAAACCATTGGATAACGGCGAACGCCCTGCCGGAGGGCTTTGAAGAACTCGAGGTTATGGCTTGCCATCGGCGGACCTGGCAGCAAGGGGCCCGGGGGATCCGTTGTCACGGATGGGCCGTGTTCCTGCGTGCCAATTGGAGGTTCCCCATGAACTAGCCCCAGTAGTAGAGGATTAACGTAGGAACGTTCCAGGTCATCATCACCGACGGAGGAAAGGATAATATCCTGCACGAGAGGGTGTCCTATATAACTACGTTCTGCTGTCTCCTATCCAAGGGCAGAGTAGGTCTGCCTAGGCGCCTACGGAGTTTTTTACTCCTGCCTAGGTCTATGCAGCTGTGCCGATGGCTCGGCCTAGGCAGCTAGACAGACCTACGCTGACCTTTGATAAGCTAGAAGAACTGAGCATAGGGTCCAACGGAACGTAGTGTAGCGGATGAATCGACATTACGACTACGCTAGAGCGCGAGTGCGCAAGGGCGAGGGAGCGGAGGGTCCAACTTGCACAGCTCTCGTGGCAAATGTCTCCATCGCAGATCGACGCATCTGTGCCAATCGTACATACGTTGAAACAGCAGTGAAGGTGACCAATGCGAATGGTGGTATTATTGCGTGCCAGGTTGCCAATCGGGGGGGTTTCGTGCTCTGCGGAAGATGAGCATATTGGCATGCCTCAGGCGGTATGTACAAGTAATCCGCGCAAGCTGGGGGGAGCATGTCCGCTCATCCGGAGCGCAGGACGTAATTGCCCTATGCAAATGGTGCGTGTATGCGTATCGTGGTCCTCATAAAACGAGCCGCAAAAATCACAGAAGGAGACTCGGAGGATATGCCCCCTGTGGTAGATTCCACAGGCGGCATACCGTCCGAATCACCTGCGTTTCGCTCAAGTTTCGACTTGGGTTTCGCTTCTGATACAGGGGGGGCCAGCGGAGATGCAGGATTAAGACCTCATTGTCCCTTCAGCTAACATTGGCAAGACCGTATAACAGTCTTGGCGGTTAAACCGGCAGTGGGCATTTTGGACAGCCGAGGCGGCTGGGCCATCTCCGCGAGGAGCTTCCCAGTCGACCTAGAATTTTGGGCGGATGGGAATCACATACACGGGAAGTGTATCTATAGCATCGGAGGTTATGCTGGATGACTGTGAACGACAGGGAGGATAAGGGAGGGTTTCAGAAGCATTTGCCAAACACGCGCAATTAAGGCCCTTTGTTTCAGCCACCTTCAAGTTCCCTTGGACTCCCGGAAGGTATATATGGACAAACCTGACACCGTGTCCTCCTAAGTTATCGCGAGCGAGCGAGCTCATGGAGTCTTTCTCTGTGACGATTCGTTTGCTTTCAATGGTTGGGCCCGAGAAAACCCGAGAATCGGCAACATCATGGCGACTTATTGACGACGTCCAAGTTCAATCGCTGGGCAGTGGGACTCCTCGACTTGCAGCTCACCTTGACCTGACCTTTAATGGAGCGGTGCCGTCCTTTCTTCGTCAAATTATATCAGATCATACGGTATACCGCAAGGCGACCTAACCAAGGCTCGCCCTTTCGTTTCTACTCAGATAACCAACTGCTATCGACATCAAGCGAGGACGTCAGCCGGCACCCACAATTCCAATCGCGCCGCCGTGTACTTGTAGCATTATCGTTATTATCTTCAGCTACTCTTGAGCCATTCCAGTAGGTTTGCCGCTTCGCGCGATTAACAGACAAGAGAAACGATTTGTGTTTGGTTTATAGAGACTCCAGACGAATAAAGTTGAGCTGTTCTAAGGCTACAGCAGGCGGTGCATTGAGCTGGACCACAGCCGCAATCAGGTCGCCCTTGTGTTTGGCGGCGTGCTCGCCGATGATTCGCTTTCGAATCAGATGTCGTGGATGAGGTCACTCAAATACATAGCCCGCCTTGACTTCGACGAGCTCAAACTATCGACGAGGGCTCCAGTTATATTTCGAATTATTTATCCAATTGTAAAATTTAAGAGGAGAGTCACTGCCAAGTACGCGCAGTCTCTTTATTCTTAGACGGTGCACAGTCCCCACTGATCCCACCGCTCGCTCCCGACTCCAGCGCCGACAATGAAGAGATCATTTGGATCGTACTTCCTCTTGATCTCGCTCAGCTTGGCATAATTCGGGCCGAAGAACGTTGTCTGGGGGTTCTCCTCGAGGATGTCCGCCTCATTCGAGTACGAGCCAGCATTGGGCCCAGAGATCCGCTCCAGCACGGGGAGCTGCGTATTCTTGAACCTGGTCCGGTGGCTGTTGATCTCGGAGAGGGGTGCCGTGTCGTCCCAACTGTTCGCGATGATCAACTGTAGACTAGGGATTAGCGGTAGTGATGCCCGGGGCCCGGCCTGAGGCCCTCAGGCCCTCCAAGCCGGGCCCTAGTAAGCCCGAGCCCGGCCGGGCCCTAAGCAGGGCCTGAGCGGGCCCAGGGCTCGGGCTTCAGATTTACAGGCCCAGGCCGGGCCCTGAAGCCCGGGCCTATGTACCAACTATATTCTCGGCTCAAAATCAACTTAAAGTTGTAAAAGTTATTCCAGCTCCTGCGCATATATTCATCCCCTCCATCAATTGCATTTCTATGGTTCATGTTGCTCAGTGGTTGTGGTGCCTCTTTATTATGATCATTTTGACATGTCCCAAGTTCGATCCTTATCGAAATCCTTTTTTTAGCCTTTCTTTTTTACTAAAATTTTAATCCTTCGTCACTTCAGTCCCATTTTTTTTGCTGCTAACTTTACTGCAGCTAAAATTAAAATGTTTACCCCATTCAATTTCAACTTCATACCAACTTCATACCCGACCAGTCCCAGTTGTGAGCATTAATCATTCTCTTTGGTCTTGGAAAAAGAATATTGCTGGTTGCAAAAGATTTACTACCACTTAGTTGCAACATAGCTTCTAATCGGTCACTGCTTAACACATCAAGTCCCACCAAAAAAATTGCCCCAAGCTCGGGCCTGAGCCCAGGGCCTGGGGCTTGAGGCCTGAGCCCAGGGCTTGGGCTCGGGCCTGCAAAATCCTAAGCCCAAGCCCGCTCAGGCGGCCAGCCGGGCTTCAGGCGGCCGGGCCGGGCCCTGGGCATCACTAATTAGCGGGAACCGACGCGCGGCATAGCAAAATCACTGACGTGCACTTTGGCTGTACGCCAAGCGGGATGAACGGCGTTCGAGATGTGGGCATTTGCCGAGACCTGGCCCCCAGCGATACGATTGCCTAGAAGACTGCAGGAAATGCGTGAATTAATCGGTGGATAATGCCACAGTGGTCCGAACGCACCCAACCGAACCCCCCCCCCTGATCCAGAAGTTGCTCATACACTTCTCCTACACTTTCGGGGGAGTTCTTGTATGTTGCCTCCGGGATGAGCCGCGAACCCATTGCTAAATGGCCCCAGCATCGTCGTCTGGCTTGGTCAGCAGATCATTGATATTGGCGTTCTCATACGACTCCGCTATGACCGTCAAGCCTGCAATAGCCCGCGCAGCAGATAGGAACGGCGCGAGCAACGCGGTGCCTTGCGCGACAGTCGTATTTGGCATGAACATGTTGCTAGTGAACAGCGCGTGCCCATCCGCGGTCGCCCTGATTATGTTGAAGTACTGGCTGCCGCGGACGGGATCGAGGTCAAATATGTGCCTAGCGTGCAAGGTGGCAAGCTCGCCCAACGCGGTGTTATTAGATGAAACGATTTGAATCAGGCTGTAGGTGGCGTTGAAGGTCGGGAAGGTGCGGACGGTCGCGGAGACGACCACCCCCCAGCTGCCGGCGCCTCCGCCGCGGAGGGCATAGAACACTGGTAAGTCTCCTGTTAGCCACGGGGGCACAGAACATGGAAAGGGACTGACGGTCTGGGTGCGAGATGCTATTGACCGTGAGCAACTCACCACTTGCAATGACAATCTGAAATTCTGCAGGTCGATGAGCATAGTGCGGCCGTGGAGAGAAAAGGCGCACCAAGTGCGTGGTCTGCGGCCAGGCCGAAAGCAGGGCTCAATGCGGAGTGGCCGGCGCCTTGCAGGAAGCCTCCGGCAGCGACTACTGTCGCAGCTCCGCCACCCACTATAATTTTCCCATTGGCCTTTGCCATCTGGTATGCGTCTTTCAGGAGGCAAACCACTGCCCAATGTGGCGGCGGATCCCATGTTAGTCGCCCCGACCATGAACGCGTCGGTGTGAGTAAAATTGTGCAAATTGGCAGTATGAATGAGAAGAGAGCGTGGGGCCGTCAAGCGGCCGAGATGGTCGTGCCCAGAGGCCTTGATAACGAGGCGAAGGTTGTGAGCACTGGCGAATTTCACAGCAGCCTGGGGAATGAATGAACACGGCTTGAAATATCTGCGAAAGAAAGCGCACTTGAATATCGAAAACAGTGACTGCTTCAACGGAGTACAGGGGAACGTCCCCTTGACCGCAAGCTGTCACATTATTGCGTAGGCAAAGCGAAGGAGGCGACAAATCGTAGCCCTGACGAAATGCTGAATACGAAGACGCCCTCAACAACCGGCCATCATACCTGTTCCCAATTAACCTGGCAACATCTCAATACACGATAGTGCATATTCATTCAATGGGGCTCTTACCAGATTCATAGCCCCAGGGATCGTATTCCTGAAGACGGAACTTGTCCACTGCTCATCCGTGCATGCTCCCCCAGGAAGGCTCGCACAGAACTTGGCAGATGGCACAACAACAACGACCCGTCCAGATACCGTCGCGTTGAGTGCAGTCCATGCAGCGGCGCTGGGGTAGCTAGCATCACCTGGGACATTGCGGCATTTCTGGCGCCTCGCTTGCGGCACCCCGCAGGCACAGTGAGACAAGGCGAGGAGTAAGATGAGAGCAATGAGCTTCATTCCGGCTTAGTAGGGTACGAGTGAGAGCTGCTGGTCTTGAAGAGAAACCAACTCCAATTGTATGTGCCCCAGCCAGTCGTCAGAGGCTTTTATAACATTGCGATTGGAACCTGCGCAGGATACAGCTCGCTGGTTATGAGTCCTATTTATAGGAACTCGTTCTTGGCAATCTTTCACCTCTGCTAAATACAGTAATTTTATCCGAATAGGCTCAGATGTCAATCACCTTGCTTGTCAGTGCACTGTCAAGGTCTGAGGTCTCCTTCCCCCGAAATTATGACGTAAAGAGCCATGACTTCGTCAAAGACAAATACATCCAAATGATGCCACTTCCGTGGTCAGCCAAATACCAAGACTCAGGGTGGTGGGCGGGCTGAGAAAAGCTTGAGAGTGTCGGAGTAAAGAGTGAGTCGATCATCGATCACTTTTCCGCACTCTCTTAGTCAGCCGGCTTTGCGCTCTGACTCGCAAGCTCGTTCAGAGCTCAAGCGTGCAGCTAACTAAGTCGTTAGAAGCTCAATAAACAACAAGATCTTTGGGTAGAGGAGTCCGGGAACCTGAGGTTCTCGGGTCTCTGTGAGTGAGTCCCAAAACGAGAGAACGAAGAGAACGGACAGTCGCCATCCGGGCCCGACTCCCCAACTAAATAGATTTAGCTATACGAGCAACAGAATTCTTGAGAGAAGTAAAGGTATCTAGGGAATCACCAATGAAAAGCGGCAAGATTTCCTCGACGTTCCGCCAATATAAAAGAAATGCCGAAGAGCTCCAGCGACCCTGCTTCATGACAATCCATGGATCGATCCCATGGAGGAGCAAATGAGTGGTTCCCCCGATACGGAAGCCATGGCCATTGAGCGCGCCCATGCCGGCTGCGAACCAGATCTCGTTGCATCTCGCCATGAAATCCGAACGCGTGAGATGGGCCCAGCCGGAGCGAGTGGTGCATCACCCGGTACCGTAGCGAGATGGTGCTCTGAAGCCGAGACAGAATCAACCTGATCAGAAGTTTCCGTTGAAGTGATCCAATCGCCGTCGGACTTCTTCGTCTTGGACCAAGGAATTTTGAAAGATACGAACTTGTGGTTGTTCGAAGCAATTCTGCGTTTCTTCGGGAAGTCTCGAGTGACATGGCGGGAGAGGTCAAATTTAGTGGCCGAATCGACCAGTATCTCGCCAACTCTGGCGCAGTCTCTCCAAAGTGTGGAGGCGGCTGCCTAGATCGCTGCGTCCCGTGTGTTGGAAAGGTCGAGAGTGGCTCTGAGGACCTCCGACATGTGGTTGAACGAAACGGGATCACGAGGGGGGAGGCGAGATGAAGGTGGTGCGAGCTTGGTAACACCTTTCCTGGTCCGACTCAAAAGTGCGCCTCCGTGCCAAGGAGCAAGATTGACAGCATGCCAAAGTTGGAGACCAGCAAGCCAAGAGGACACCGTCCCACCGGCAACATTTCCGGCGCCGTAAGAAGAGATGAAAATAAAGAGGAGGGATTCGCTCGCTGGCATGCATTGTTCCTCGGGAATGTTGTGCAAGTCGCAAAAGTGATTAAAACGGAGTAATCCTGCTCCATAAGAACCATGGGTTGAGTCGTCAACCGACGAGCTGAGGAAAGCTTGCCATAGTGCAATTAAATTAGGGGGGAACGAAGCAGATAGGGAGCGCAGGGTATGGAAGGAATAAGGTGTGCGCCAGGTCCGAATTCGGTCCTTAGCGAGGACTGAGGGGCGTAGCGGTGAAGGCTTGAGGCGATTGTAAGGTTTAGACGAAGTTCGTGGTCCCGTATGTTTTCGTGCAGATTGCGGCGGAGATGGGCTGACCGAGGGTTCTATTCTCGACTGCACGGAAACGCTCAGCGGCAGCTGAGTTAGCCAGTGCTAACCTGTGCATTCCACAATAAATTGACTGAGCTCGCCACGTAAACGCAAAGAAGGTAACCCAAATTCGCCGCGGGAATAAGGGTCAGCAAGATTATCGGCGGAGGGAACATAGCGTGGGGAAATGGAGAGATTCCGGGGAATGAGCATTTCGGTAATGCGACGAATGGAGAGGTTGCGTTGGATATTTCGGCTGCGGCCTTTCTTATAGGCATCAATTACGGAAGTGTTGTCGCCGTGAACGACGATATTGGCGTCGAGAAGGTCCTGTTCGCTGGAACATAACCACATGCAAGCAAGTTCGAGGGCTATGGATTCAGCCCAGCCAATGTCACGCCCATCAGACTTCCAACCGGGCAATAATTTTCAAGACGCCCAGTGGTTCCCAATAAGGATACAAATGCTGAAATCTGTTGCTTCAAAAGTGATCTAGAAACGCCTGGGAGAGACAGGGTGTGTTCCCACCAGACCAAATCGTTCCGAACGGCGGAAGAGATGTTGTGAGAAACAAAGTCGTTGGGGAAACGAGATATTTGAGCCGTGAGCGAGGGTAAGAACGAGCGCCCATCGCGGTAGACAAAGCTGACATGCTGGAGGGTGCCATGGATCGAACGAAGAGCCGGGAGTTTCACCTTCCTAGACACTGCGGCGGCGGTTACTTTGCCGTGATATTTTGCGCGCTTCTTTTCGCTCAGCGAGACACGTTTGTTGGTGACATCGTAAGTAAAGCCAGTATATTCCGTAATGAAGGCGAAGGCATGGCCCTTATCGACGAGATCGTTCCAAACGGTCCCCAGCCGTTTGGAAATCTCGAAGATTGTCGATAGGTCGTAAGCGTAGGTGTAAGAGACAGCACCGTTGAGCAGAATGCTGGAGGAGATGGGGAAGCGAAAGAATTCGAAATCATCAACCCACTTGGGTACGGGGCCTCTAGAATATCAACAAATGCATCTGCAACAGTCCCTTGAATATTGCCGGACGTGCGAAGGCCGAAAGGGAATGTATGGTCAGGCCAGATTGCTCCCCGCCACAAGACGGGCAGTGCCCATTTGTGTTTGGGCGAAACGGGTGAACAACGGAAAGCGTGGGCCTGATCGAGACTCGCTACCTGAGTCCCTGGAGGGGCGTTCGCAATCGAGGAGTAAATGTTGGCTGCGAAAATGATCGGCAAATAGGCCTCGGAGATCTTCGGTTCGGAAGCAATAGGATGCAGCAACGTCATAGGTACATCCCCCTTGCCTCCTTCCATGAGCTTTCAGGACATTGAAACTGGTCTTGCACCACCTACAGTCGCTCCTCAATCTCGGGAGGATGCTCTGTTCCTTGAACTTCAATCCTCCCTATCTCTCCAAGTCTTCAAAATCAATGCCAATGTCCAGGGAATCCGAAAACTTGTGGAGCAGCTGGGAACGGTGAAGGACTCTGACACACTCCGGAAGAGTCTGTACGTTTATTCCTAGCGGATATACGTGCATTGCCTTATCCGCTACAGACACGACCTGACGGACAGCACGCGTGCAATGGCGAAACGCGGTGGCGATGATCTGAAGAGACTCTCTGTACTGCAGTCGAATTTGGTACGTTTTTTGTTTCGTTTATGAGCCTTTTGTTCTGACTCCCCGTAGCCAAATAAGAAGACAGCCCTGGAGAAAACCTCGCATGATCTCCAGCTGTGTCTGATCGAATTTCAGCGCGCCCAGAAGGTTAGCGTCGAGCGCCAACGGACGGTTGTCCAAGGCGTACGGATGGCTGTGGACGATACACCGCGGTATCTACTTTCGCGTCCGTTATTTTTTTCGCTGCCTCATTCAGTCGCCAGACAACAAGAGGAATACCAGGACACTCCGGTCCAGCAGCAAGCGCAGCTTCTGCAACAGCAACTATCTCCCCACGAATTAGCATATCAAGAGTCTCTCATACAAGAGCGGGAACAGGAGATTCGCGAAATTGAGACTGGGATACACGAGCTATCAGAAATTTTCCACGACCTCGGCACCTTGGTGCACCAGCAGGGAGGTATGCTAGGTATGTATATGGCCTTTATGTACTGCTGATTATCGTCCCTGACGTCCTCTATTAGACAACATCGAGTCGAACATCTCCTCCGTCGCAGTCGACGTGACCGATGGCGCTGAAGAGCTACGCACTGCGTCTGATTACCAGCGCACGGCTGGCAGGAGGGCTGCTTGCCTCATGCTTGTCCTCGTCGCCGTCACGGCTATAGTGCTGCTCGCGGTACGTCTTCTACGCCCCGAAGCCGTCCAAATTTCTCATAGTCCATGCCAGATCTTGTCTTGAGCTATTCCTACCTCGCCGTATTATTATGCTACATATTACTTACATGGATCCCCTCTCTACCTCACAGGGACAGAGACTTGTTAAGGTGAAGTTTATCCCTCTCTTTCAAAGTCGACTATTGACAATTTTCCGCCCAGAATATTATACTAGAACCCCATATAATCTAGGAACGCTCTTGAAGTGTTTGAGGTCAAGAAGAGGCACGTTCGAAATCTTACACTTAGTCGTGGTCGCAACTTTCGTGCCTCACTGGAGGACAGTGCAGTGGTTACTTCTAGGAGAGATGGGAAAATACCGTGTCACATAACTCAGCAAGGCCAAATTAAAACGCAACTTAAGAGCCTACGGGGTATTCCTTCGATTGCATTGTTCCAGGACTCCCAAGGGAATTATTTTAAATTATTCGCGCTTAGACTCGTGTTTGTATGTACATATTTGGCAACGGCCTTCCCAACCGCTTTCTCAACTCTCTCCCCCCTACTTGGAGTTGCTTTCAAGATTTGCTTTCGTGGGCGACCAGCGGGTAACTCGTCCTCGGAACCCATTTCGGTCGTTTCCGGCCGCGTTACATAGTGTATGCGCATGGCCAAAGAGAATTTCTACGACGCCACTGCTCACTTTCAGTCCAGAAATTGCGGTGTATTAGTTGACCTTGCGCCTGTCATGGACTCTTCAATTTTATATTTGTAAGACCGTTCAACACCGGCTTGGTTCCTAAACTCAGCGTTCAGGCATATAGACAAGAAGCAGAAACTCAATCACCTTGAAGAAGAAGAATGGGACCCGGAGGACGACTACGTGCAAGATCTGGCGTCTGAGCTTTCCTTGGAAATTGGGCTGCGCCAGCGTGTTCTCGAGACGGTGGAAGCTCGTATAAAATGGGCTTTGCTTCTCCAAGAGTCGTTGCTGAAGGGTACGCGCCGAAATTCATCGCAACCCTCCAATCGGCTCATCTGTCGATAGGGCATGTATCCGACATTCCTGAAATCTTGTCATTCAAAGAGGTCGCCCTCGACGCCCTCGCTGCCATCGAATCGCCGTCGTCCGATATCCTCTTCGTGCGGGAGGAACCGGCGCCGCCGCTGAACACACAGCAGCCGGCCTTTACCAAAAAGCTGCGAAAGAAGCCCACGCACCGTTCGCAGCCGACCAAGAAAGGCGCCAGATTTCTGTACATCCGTCTCGAGGGCAGCACGGCACCGAGCATTCTGCGCTGCCCCAACCCAGACTGCCTCCGCACGGAGTTTTCCTCCCTGCAGGGGCTCTTTAATCACGCGCGCGGCACACACTCCCTCGCGTGGACGTCCCACGACGAGTGTGTCCGCCACTGTGCGTGTGCCTTGGAGGAGGTGCAGGGCGGCGCCGTGGATTTTTCTGACCTGGAAGCTGGGTTTGAAGTCGGGACAGCGACGGGCGGGGTTCTGCCCGGCTTGCAGACGCTGTTCGAGCATGCAGTGGGCGATGGGGGCGAGACGGCGCTAAGTCGCACACTCGGCTACCACATTGACACACCAGCGCTCGCAGGTGTCCTGGGTAGAGAGCCAATACGGCGGGGTGTAACGGTATGGGACCCTGATGCCGTCGTCGACGTCGATGGGTTCGGCGATGAGCAAAAGTCGCGCATGAAATCGCGCTGGCGCATGCCGTTCTCTCATCGCAACATACACAGAGAGCTTCTTGATCAGCAGTCCGCTTCACCGACGCCCCCGACCCTGTCCACATCCACGCCGTCGACCGCGGTGGCCCAACCTCCTGCAACATTAAATCCTGCAATGCCGAAGCCGAGCAGCCGGTTCCACATGGCCACTCGCATTATCGTTGTGGACCGCAGCCTTTGGCTTCCTCCAGGTAACCTACTTTTTTCTAATAAACTGCATGTATAACCGATCTTGTCTCCCAGAGCAGCGCCTCGGACCACACACGCACAAATGGATGATCTCCATCGACGCGCCGTCCTATGTCAGTAACCCTAGTAGTTGTCGTACTACAACTCTGATTCACACCCTTACTCGCAGGCCCACCACATCACGACACTTCTCTGCAGCCTTGCAGTTAGGACTGAGACGGGGACGACGCTCTCTACTTCGGCGCCGCCCTTTGTCGTCATCGGAACCGCGTCTGCACCGTTTCTTGCCCGTCTGGAGCTCTCGTTCAGCGGCACCAGCATCTCTGGCCAGCGGCAGAAGGTTATCCTGGAGCATTGGGTCGAGGTGCGCCTTTCCTTGCCCTCATCCACGCAGCGTTACTCATTACAAAAAAAAACCCCAGCTGGATCGTGTGCAGAGCCCGAGCGTCTTGCAGGGCGAGGAACAGATCGTTGACGTTGAATTGGATCGCGACACGCCGTTCTTGCCGTTGAAGAGCGGGTACATGCCGATAGGCACGCGTGCGCTCTGGGACATGGATCTTGACAGCGAGCGGCACATGGCGCTGGAATTTGTGAAGGCAGCGGACGGACCTGCCGGCGCACTTACGAAGAACGATCGAAAGAAGCGGAGTGTAGCTCCTCCGAAGGTCAAAATCCTTGGTGGTGCGTCCGTTCTGCTGCAGTCATGCATCATAATAACAGTGCAGGATAGGCTGGGAAAGCGTGCTGAAGAAACTCGTCGAGCGGTTTCCTTTGACGCTACAAGGTGAGATTTCTCGTGTTCATATAGCATTTGTGGAGCTGAGAATACATAGATATCAAAGGCGGGAAGCCACCGAGCCCGGCACTACCTTATAAACTCGCCGCAAACCCGGAGCAGTTTTCTTCGCTTCTAATGGGAAGAAAAAAGGCTGTTGAGGTGTGTTCTGCTTCTCTCGTGTCTTAGTTCATTTTTTAAGTATCAATACAGTGGGGGCGAGCCATGGCTCTGCGGGACGCGTACAGCGACGCAGTACTCAGTGGGGTAACAGAAGATGTTACGATGCTGTCCACGGCGGACATCTTCTCATGGCTGCACACTAACGGCCATTTCCCGCGGAGCCCTAGCACGATGAAACGAGAGAAGGAGCTGCAGTTGCTCAACACGGGTTTCTGCCGCGTCTGTGGGCTTGCATACCGGTTGCATGCCATTCTTTCCGATCCCGTAAAGGGCGAGTGGCCGCAGAACACCACAAAGTGGACTGATCCACGCAACAACTCGCTGAGCGGTATCGGTGATGGTTTTATCTGCCATGTTGTCGCGACGGAGTGGCAGATGAAGCGGATACCCATACTGAATCTCAACCGACTGCTGCCGATGTCTGCACGACGTCGAGACGCGGCGCCTCCTGTGCCGTCGACGATGGCGATCGTCCCAGTCAATACTGCTCCTCCGCCATCTACAGTCAGCCCTAACAGCACCTGGGAGTCTCGAGTACCGACACTTCTTACCGCCTCTGACCCAAAGTTCATCTCTGCCACTCGCGCTCTCATCTCTGCCCTCAAGCTTCCGTCCTTCGACATACGTCGACCCGCGCCTGCCCCAGGTCTGCCCGCCTTCCCGATCGACCCCGCCGTGTCCCCGGCAGAAATCCAAGCGGACGTCGCGCCGTTCGCGATGATATCCCTCCTTACCAAACAGTTCGCACGCACGCTGATCAAGTCCGCTGTGGAGGCCTCCAACAGCGACCGGCTGCGCGCGATGAAGCAGGTTGATAGCCGGATCAGACGACAGCCAAACGTCGTCCAACTGTTCAGCGAGCGTGAGCGCAGGATGCTTTTGCCGTCGCATGTTATCCGGGGCGTGTCTGTTCGGGGCTGGAACTGGAAGGACGAGTTGGGTATGGCAATGCTGGGGTGTCTTACGCGGAGCGGGGTGCCACTGCAACAACATCATCCCGGCCCTGTGGCTGGTCTCGCTATTGCCAGTGGCCTTCAGAATATCCGTGGTGAGCAGGAGATTCTAGTAAAGACCAATCATGGAGCGCATAAACCAGACGATGTAATGAAGTAGATCTTTTCTGGACTCGTCTGTAGCGCTATTGCGAGCGACCTAGGCTCGATTCAGCCTCTCTAGCGGACCACGCACTTGGAAGATAGTCGTTCACAAGTGCTATGCTATAGACGAGCGACCACACCTGATCAGCGGGAGCCCAACAAGGACATCGTGTCGGCGGGTGCCGGGCAGAAAATCCAGCAAAGAACACGCTTAAAAACGCTCAAATTTGTAGCTATCGTTGGAAGAACGACTCGTGAACAACCGTTTTGAGGCGCTCACGTTCTCTGTATCTAGAGGTGATTTGTGAGTTCGAGTAATCGTTAAAACTTGAAGTGCATGAGCGGATCGTCGGAGGTCACGCGGTTGCCTCTTTGCTCCTGCTTCACGACCGCCAAGGTCTTCAGAAAAAGAAGTCGGAGACCTGGTCGTTGAACTTTAAATTTTCTGCGCTAAAAATAGCTGCTGACAAATGCGTTTCGGCCTTCGTTCGGCAATTGCCGCATTGTTAATATTGGTCGCACTCAGATCCTGTAATGCTCGATTGGAAAAGGATCGTCTTTCTCGTGGATTAATTTCCGTCAAACCGTTCACCTCGAGCTCCCGAGTTTGTCCCGAAACTCTCCTCGCTCGTCTCACATCTTCCTCATCATGCGGTACACCGCGCGGTGACGTAACATGTGGCTCGAGCCTCTATACCAAGATCTATACGGTCTAAGTCTCGGTGATGGCAACCGCTTCCAGCTCAGGGTCGCCCGCGGCTAGCTAGCCTTGCTCAATGTAAAAACTATTCTCTCACTCTCACTTCGAGCTCCGTGCTGCACCCCTAGTGCATATGAACCTTGGCCGCCTCTTCACGATTTCGCAACGGTCACCAGATCCACTCATTATCTTATGTCCCTGCCCAGGTCCACCGTGTTTCGTATAGTGTGCGTCGCAAAAGTTAAAACGGGCTTCGAGAATAGAATTCACAGATTTCGGCAGTTCGTTGAGTCTTGCCTGCGGGGATGTCTTCCAGACAATTCCTGGGACGTGGAGGCTGTACAAAAAAAACTGGGATAGAGGCAGCCTCAGTGCTCTGTGTTTCTGCTATGCCGTGGCGCGCTAGTGCGGATTTTGTCCTTTTCTGATGTTGCTCTCATAATCGTGCCCAGCTTCTCTATATTTTCACTCATTATCCAAGTTGTCGGTCAGTGGGATTCCGCTTCCCAAAACTCCTCTGAATGCGGCCTTGTCTAGGTTTATCTACCTTTTCAAAGAATTTCACCTTCGAAACTTGCAAGCGCGTATACATGTTGCCTAATGTAACATCTTGTGGGTAACAGGGTTTCCTGGGCAGCCACCTTACTTACTTCCGTCCCTAGTGCTTGCCGGAATGGCGGTCCAAGTGCTTGTGTATATAAGGTACTAGTACTGGCTCCTACACATCGCATCGCCCATCTCATGAGGCCCCAGGACTTACGCCATCTCCGGGCACTCTAAATACGTCCGTTTTGGGCTGGGTGCCGTTTTACTGCTGGGGTTTCCGGTGCAGATTTTTGGCATCGTCTATCATGTGTGTGCTGCTTGTTATTAATGCCCTGGCTACTTTTGCTCACGCGTTTCACGTCTCAGCGAGCGGTGTGTTGCACATTGCATTTCGTTTTTGGACGCATATTTAATCTTCATCTCCCCTACTTGCCAGGCGTCCTTTAAAAACGTAAGATTTCTGATGCCCGTCGCATATCGTTACTAAGAAGACGTGTTCACCTTTCAGGGATCGTGCGTGGCCGTGTTGTTGGGCCTGTATTTAGCTGACGTGGTTACTGTAGATGTAAAGGGAAAGTCTTCCAAGTGGGCGAGGTGGGCTCACTGATTTTTCCTTCATATAATAAATGTGCTGACAGCCCGCTTCAGCCGGACTGGAACGTCGTGTAATTATTTTCAACACCGCACGCCCCCGTTATTGATAGTTTGCAACAGTTATTACAGCGCTCACATGGCGTTCGATCTCATTGCGTGCGTGACCGCAACTTTCTATCTTCTTCGCTCCTCTCGTATCGGGGGCGTGCTGTAAGACCCTCCTCTTTTGAGTTGTAATCGTCCTATTGACCATTATTAGCGTCTATTCGAAACTGGCGCGCCTCGTTCTCAGAGACGGACTGCTGTATTTCACAGTCGTTTTCCTTACGAACTTGTACGTCTTTCGTGACACGCAACTCCCCGCCACCCATGTACTCACCTACCTCCAGATTGGTGGTGCTCGAGTTTACTCATACCTTTCAAGCCACAGGCGCAGGGTCGGCGCTCCCCCTTGCGGTCGTCCTAATCGGTTCGTCGTCCATACAAGAACGCTCATCATGCATCTCATTCGTTCTCCTCTAGCCATCCAGCACATGATCCTCAATACCCAAGAGCTGACCACGGGGCACGCACTACAGTCGACCGACAACTATGGCCAGTCCGTCAGTAACGGCCCCCCGAGGTTCAACACCCCAAATACACAGCAAGACGAGCTCGAACTCGAGACGCACCGTGATGAGTCCTTTGTGACCAAGACTTCTGCGGCAGCCAGTACCAACTCTAAGACTTCACGCTCCTCTCGGCCCCACCACAGGATCACACCCTTCAGCGTTTAACCCATCGCTCATTTACGCACCTCGGCGCGTAGGGAATCCCTGAAGGAGTATTTCAGGCCCCGCATGTTGGCGACTTGACACAGCTTTCGCATTGCTATCAATATTATTATTAAGTATAATGTAACACTACTTATGGAATTATTTGTCTGAAAGGGAACAAAAGACGGCGTTAATTCATATTCATGAGTTCACAAGTATTGCTACCTATCGGGACCGTGTCAGTATAATGTACCTCCTCCTGCTTGGCTCAAACAGCTTGAAGTCTCCCGCCCGATGAATATAAGTATCTTCCTCGCGCCGCCAAACAATAATTCAGAGTTTCGGATTGGCTAGAAGAAATTACGCACGCGCGAATCGGCGGCGCGATGACGATCTGCTGCGATGCTGCCCAGCTGTACCACGCCGCCGCGACTGGGCGCGGGAAGGAACTGGCTCAAAACTGACTAGTCTATTATCTGATCTACGGCAAAGTATTACTGTTCATCCTTGACGACTTGTTGCGGCCGCAGAATGAAGCTAGTCTCTGTTCTGCTGCTTGCCGTGTTTCGCTATGCCTGGGAGGCGCAAGCAAAGAGCCACCAGAAATGTCGCAATGTGCCAGGTAGTGCTGGCTACCCGAGCGCTGCCGCATGGGACGCGCTGAACGCGACGATATCTGGGCGGCTCGTTGTTGCTGTTCCATCTGCCAAGTACTGCACGAGCCTCCCTGGAGGTGCATGCACAGAGGAGCAGTGGCAAAGTGCGCTTTTCCGGAATACGATCCCAGGAGCTATGAATCACGTAAGAGCCGATTAATATTCATTGTCGTGGATTGAGATGTTTTCAGGTTAATTGGGAACAGGTACTATGACCGGCCGGTTGTTGCGGGCGTGTCGTATTCAATATTTTTGTCAGGGCTACGATTTAAACGCCCCCTTCACTTTGCCTGCGCAATGCGACAACGTGCGGTCAAGGAGACGTGCCCCTGTACTCCGTTGAAGCAGCCACCGTCGCCGATATTCAGGTGCGCTTTCTGTCGTGGATATTCAAATCGCGCTTATTTATTCCTCAGGCTGCTGTAAAATTTGCTGGCCTGCACAACCTCCGCCTAGTTGTCAAGGCCTCCGGGCACGACGCCCTCGGCCGCTCGACGGCCCCGCAGTCCCTTCTCATCCATACTGCCAATTTGCAACAATTTATTCCTACCGACGCGTTCATGGTCGAGGCAAAAAATATGGGATCCGCCGTCACATTGGGCAGTGGTTTGCCCCTGAAAGACGCATACCAGAAGGCAAAGGCCAATGGAAAAATTATTGTGGGTGGTACAGCTGCGACAGTCATTGCTGCTGGAGGTTACATACAAGGTGCTGGGCACTCCGCACTGAGCCCGACTTTCGGCTTGGCCGCAGACCACGCGCTTGGTGCGGCCCTTAATCCCACGACCGCACTATTCTCATCAACCTCCAGAATTTCAGATCGTCGTTGCAAGTGGTGAGCTACTCACGGTCAATAGGATCTCGCACCCAGACTGTCAGTACCTTCCCATGTTCTGTACTCCCGTGGCTAACAGGAGACTTTTCAGTGTTCTATGCCCTCCGCGGTGGCGGCGCCGGCAGCTGGGGCGTCCTATTCTCCGCGACCGTCCGCACCTTTCCGACCTTCAACGCTACCCACAGCCGGATTCAGATTGTGTCTGCTAATAATACCGCGTCGGCCGAGCTTGCAACCTTGCACGCCAGGCACATCTTCGACCTCGACCCCGTCCGCGGCAGCCAGTACTTCTTTCTAGGGAAAGAGTCCAAGGACAGGTCCGCGCTGTTTAGATTCGACACATTCATGCCCAATACGACTGTCAAGAGGGGTACCGCGTTGCTCGCGCCGTTCCTATCTGGCGTGCGGGGGATTGCAGGTTTAACGGTCGTGACGGAGTCCTATGAGAACGCGAATATCAATGATCTGCTGACCCAGCCAGACGACGCTGCCGGAACGAATATGGCGGTAGGTTCCCGGCTTATCCCTGAGGCAACATATAAGAACTCCCCCGAGGTAGTGGGGGAAGTGTATAAACAACTTCTAGATGAGGGGACCTTGTTGTAGGTTCCCGCCCCTGTAGCCCCATATTACATTGGTCAATTCACGCATGTCTCGCAGCATTCTAGGTAACCTCGTCGCGGGAGGTCAGGTTTCGGTAAATGCCCATATCTCGAACGCCGTTCATCCCGCCTGGCGAACAGCCAAAGTACACGTCAGTGACTTGTCCCATACCATGGTTCGCTGAGCTAACCCCACGCTACAGTTGATCCTCGGGAACATTTGGGACGACGCGGCGCCCCTCTCGGAGGTCAACACCCAGCGGACCAGGTTCAAAAATAGGCAGCTCCCCATACTGAAGCAGCTCTCCGGACCCAACTCTGGCGCCTACTCGAACGAGGCGGACGTCCTCGAGGCGGACTTCCGGACAACGTTCTTTGGCCCGAATTATTCCAAGCTGAGCGCGATCAAGAGGGCGTACGATCCAAATGATCTCTTCATTGTCGGCGCTGGAGTCGGGAGCGAGCGATGGGACCAGTGGGGGCTGTGCACCGTCTAACAATAAAGAGAAACACCTGCGCGTGCTTGAAAACAAATAAATTCGACATGTGCAAACCGAGAGCAGTTCGCTGGTACTGGCCTCCTTCGAGGAGTACGAAACGAAAGAAGTCACTCTCATTCAAAGAAACTCAGGAGTAGCCGCAAGCTTGCTGGAATCGATTGCAGAAAATAGAAGGTACAGATGAAGCCAAGTACAACTACGCCGCGGCGCGAATGTCATTCTATAGCGAAAGATATCCGTACAAGGTCGGTTCGTCTTACACCCCGCTGGCATTAAAGACACGATGACGCTAGAACAGCACGAGCAAAGGGCTCAAGTGTGCTGGGTCGACGAGTTGGATGGTGATTATGAGCGCACGAGGACTGGTTTTTGTGGGAGATCGGGTATACAAAAGGCTTGGTATCTGCAAAAGGCGATGAGACACGCGGTTAGGAATGGTTCTGCGGATAGACACGCACCAAATGCAAGTGTAGAGACTGCAGCCCGGCTCACGTGCCTCCTCCTTCAGGGGTGCGCGCGCAGCCTGCTCAATTATAGGCGCAGCAGATATCGTCAGCGCGACTGCAAAAACATTGGAGGTGAGTTTCCAGAGCGGGATGACGAAGAAGGTACACGCACGGCACGAGACTACAAGAGCGACGAGGAATTTGCACTGCATGATGTGTGAACAAGGTCTTCAGCGGGTGGAGCGATTGGCTGTTTCGAGCGAGAACAATAAGGACAAGGGAAGCGACCGGGGAACCTTAAGAATGGACTGCGACAAGCGTTGTGCCGCGAATGGATATACAAGGCGAACCCCCGTTTAGGACCATCGTTTGTTTCGCGTAGCCTACGTCGTCTTCTCCGTAATTATATCGCTTTGGGGACTTCCCAGAAGTGTCAAAGATAAGCTGAAAAAGTAACAGATTCCAAAAGGACGAAAATCTAAGTCAGGTATCCGAATTGGGACGAAGTTTCCGGATTAAGCACGAGTCAAGCGCCGAGGGTGACAAGTTGTGGGCAGTTGTGGGCGCCATCTGACGCCTTCGTTTATTATCGATGACGGTCAATTATTGGAGAACAAACAAGCGGGTGCCCTTCCAAGCAAGACGAACGCCGGTGAGCCGTCGTCCGAGGATACGAGTCGACAGGTTACATCCTAGACGACAGCCAGCGGCGTCTTGCGGAGTTCAAGGAAAACCGTCTCGAGGGAGGGTCATAATAGGAGAGATATCGAGCGCTAGGCGACCATCCTCGAATCTCCTTCTGAGTGGACAAGACCTCAGGCCACCTCAGGCGGATGAAGACGAGATAACCTAGGTCCAGAGGCCACCTACGACGCATTTTCACGACGAAGGACGGTACCACTCCTTTGATATGTCCGAGAATATCGATAGTGCTTGAGAGCGCTGCGCGATAAAGCTTTCAAAGAACGAGTTTCATCGCCGAGAGTTGACCGAGAGGCTACTTGCGGTACAGGGAATTTTACAACATGAACTTGATGCAGATCTAGGTCATCCGAGTCAGCATGGAGTGCGTGGATGCGACGAGCAAAGTAACGTCAGGTCAAGCGGTCCTCCAGCAACAAATCTTAACGAGACTTTCCAAGCGTTTCCGACTGCCAGATCTAGGGATGCCCCCGTTGTGTGCAGCCTGTCTCCATCTTTATTTCGAATCCACACCACTGAATATCTTACGGAAGCATGAAAGTCAGCTACATATACGAATTTATTGTGGAAGGTCTTGACCAGAAACTTGATAAGCTTGCGCGCAAGGATGCTGGGAGGCCGACCATACAATAATGCATGCTGCCAAGGCCTAAAACCAGTGACCACAAGCCTGCAACTTGCCAGTGCAAGTCGAATTTAAAGGGAAGGAATGTGTGACGTGTGACGTCGCGTCCACGTGCGCATATCGTCACACAAACTTGGTCTTCATTCGACAGCACCACGAAACCGCCACTTCTCCTGATAGACTATTTGCAAGTCGTTAGACGACACTGCTGTAGACCTATTTTATAACCTATTTTTCTTTTCGGATTCGTCCTTGTCTTATGGGGGATTTCGAGGATTCAGAGGTCAGTTTATTTATAAAGTCCCCCAACTTTCGAAGCTGCCAGTGACGCTATCAATTTCCTGCCGGCTCTTCTGCTGTAGATGAGCATGTCGCAAGCGGCATACAATGCTCTTGACGATTCATACCCACCTGGATTCTGGGAGGCCGCCTCCCGAATCGATGGTGAGCCCCCCCCCTATCTATTGACGCCTCTGGCCTTGCTCACGCGTCGTACAGGACAGCCAGGGTCAACTCAGGGATCTTCGGGCTCTGACACGGCAGTGGGGTCGAGAGAGTCGTCTGCTTCTGATGTCACCAAGATATGTGAGCTCTTTCAGCATTTTGCTTGCCCCGGCTTCTGATCAATATCGCAGCGAATCCGAATCTGGGAGGGGACTTTCAGACAACGCCACCTAGGAGTTTGATAAAAACAGCAGAATCGCCGAGCAGATCTTTCAAAGCATTCCTGATCAGTGGCTCACCTTCAAAATCGCCTAGATTCAAGGTAGGCACGTCCAATCGTGCAAGTACACATACTGATCATTCGGTACAGCCCGTCATGGCTGCTCGCAGACTCGCTGCAGCAGGGAGTACTCCTGTCATGCCCTTGGCGCGGCCATCGCCTCGAGCTCCCGGCCCACCAATCCCGAACGTCTTGGGAGACGTGAACCTAAGAAAGCGTGGGTCTCCTTCGCCTGATGCTGCACTGCCGCCGTCCAAAATACGGAAAGTTTCCGGGCGACCAGCTCAGCAAGCCAACCCGAGAGTTATCGACTGTAATGCGGGGCCCTCCAGAAGGCGCGCGCCCGGACCAAATAGACTCGCGTCGGCCACCGCGGCCACGGGCCTGACTCTCCCGCAAAATGGTTTCTCACTCTCGAATCTATTTGGCGGCAAGCATGGGTCCTCACTGCCCGAACATGTTGTTTTTCATTCCGACGAACTGCAAGCAAAATTTGATCAGCTCCAAATCGCCCGCGGGGTCCAATGGGAGATTGTCCGGGGCATCTTGTCCCAGTCATGGCTATGGGAGGACGTCAATTCCAAAATTGACAAGCTCACGGGGAGCAACGCACAGATCGGACCCTGCGTTCGCCAAATAATGCTCGGGGATTCGTCTGCAGCGTCTGATATGGCATTGGGTTCTTCCACTGCTGATATAGCGCTCTGGTGTGTTCCGTGGAGTTTGTGCTAACTTAGTTTCTTCTGACACCGTTCCCATACAGGCAAGAACTGGATCGGGAGGCCAAGGCCAAGGTCGATAACAAATCTCACGGCCTGGGCCTCATGGGCCCGTACGAAAATGTCCCCGATTATTATGGAGGCAAGGTGCAATGCCAGATGCGGCTTGTAACCATCGGTGAGGATGCAAGTGGCCTCAAAAAATATGCGCCGCGTTTGGAACCGCTAGAGATGACGCGGTCCACCCACCTGGCGCGTGAGCTCGGCTCCGTCAGTGTAATCGCCCTCCGGGACGACGACGGAGGCATGGGCATCAAATTCCTGGCCGGTCACAAAATTATCATTTGTGGGCGGGTTTATCTTTGCTTACTCCTGAAGGACGGAAAGGCGTACTTGATCGAGACCAATGGGAATTGGCGCCGCAAACCTCAGGCATGGTGCGGTGATCTGCACCGCATCTCTTTCGACGAGTATATCAGGAACAACAATCCCATGGACCTCAACGCGAAACAGCCCTTCGCGAAATACTCCACTCGCTTTACCCTCTTTGTCTCAACGTCGATTCCGGCCGTCGAATTCTCCGTCGATAGTATCTTTTTTATCGACGATGAATGTGATTTCGAGGCCATCTATCTGTCGGAGTGGTTCATTAATGTTTTACAGATGCCGACGGGATGTCCAAGGAGCAGAACCCTCCGACGGAGACGATAATGACGGACGGCTGCGGATTTCTCAATCGCGCGGCTGCGCAAAAGATATGCGAAAGATTGAAATATGACCGCCCCCCCGTTGCCTATCAAGGTGCGTTCACAGCACCTACGAAACATCAGTGGCTGAGGCTTTTTCTCTCCCTCTCTCTCAGGGCGTATTGCGGGGTCGAAAGGTGTGTGGATCATCGACCCAGACGATGATTCATCAGATCCTCGCATATGGATAAGAGATTCTCAGAAGAAAATCAATCTTCACTCACTGAGCAGGTCCGATTCAATTCCTTCCTATCTGATATCTCTCTCATGTCAATGCGCCTATGCAGTAGGGCCCATCGTATTTTCGACCTACTCGCCGTTTCAAGGCCGTCTTCGTCCGTCTCTTTGTCAAAACAGCCAATTATGATTCTAGCACACAACGGGGTCCCATTCCAATGTTTCTCCACTCTGCAGGAACAGGGATTGAAGGATTTAATAACCCCGCTTATGCAGTGGCATGGGGAGAACGCCACGGCGCAGCTATGGGACGCTATTAACCAGGTCGGAAACGTGACTCGCTGTCGGCTGCAGAGGTTGGCGGCTGGCGCTAGCCGTGCTCTGGGCTTTGAGAAGCGGCGTTTCGATGCTACGGATCCAAGGGAGGACGAGGATCTCGACGCAGATTTCGAGGAACTTGCTCAGAGTAGCCGCAATGCCTTGAATGGAGGTGGGCCTTGTTCCCCGTTCACTAGGTCGCCAGGCTGATGCCCATTTCCTACCGTAGCTCCGCTGAGCGTTAATGAGAGCGCGCTGGACCTCCTTCAGGCTGGCTTTGACCCGCTGAAATTGCCCCTGCTTTCATCAAAAATATCTTATGTTATCAAGAATACTATGGAGTCCTTTCTCTCCAAGTACAAGATCCCCCTCGTGACATCTTTGGATGCGTACATCATCCCCGGTTCGTTTGCCGGTCTTGTTCTCAAGCTGACGCTTTGCTGATATATTTCATCGCTTAGATCCCAGTGGCCAATTGAAAGAGGGCGAAGTGTTCTTCAAGTCATCCACGGATCCCGATGGACCTCTTCAAGAGCAGGTCGTGGTGCGCCATAGTCTCCTCATCTTCGGTGTTGTCTTACTGACAGAGTCGTACCAGGTCGGCAGGTCGGTCCATAGGCCGACCTCGGTCTTCAATTGACGCAAATATCATACAGGTACCCTATGCGAGAGCCGTCTGACATGCAGAAGGTGCGTCAAGACTGGCCATATTCCCCACTTCCTTATTCCTTCCCTCACAGGTCACTGCGGTCAACATCCCAGCCCTCAGCAAATATGTCGACGTGCTAATAATTTCTCTTCGTGGATCGCGGAGCTTGGCGAGCCTTTTATCCGGCGGGGGTGCGCTTTTTGCCCACCGTATTGACTGTACCTGACGAACTCGCTTTCAAGATACCGACGGTGGTAAGTGTCCTTCCTAATATGGAAATTCCGATCGTTGACTCGTCAATCAGATGAGGCGATTATTATCCGGGAGAAGAGTATCGTCGAGTCGTTCAGAAACCGGCCTTTTGTCCCTCCTCCGGATGACTTTCTCGCCACCAATTTTCAGCGCCAGATGCAGAGCGTCGCTGACTTTGGCGCAAGCTTGCAGAACAAACCCTTGTCGCAAGCTCAGCTCGCCCTCCAAGAAGAACTGGTGGCTGGCCTTGCAGATAACAAGGTTGGATTCTATTCCAACTATCATGAAGTCGCCGTGTACGAGTACGGCCTGGCTCACAGTGAGACACGCCGACTTGCGCATATGTATGGACTTCACAGTTACCTACTGTAGGTGGCGCTGATTTCTGCGATTCTCCAGGGTCTCCGTTTTACTGGATGCGGGCAAAACGGGTCTTCGTTTACTGGATGCGGTCGGCAAGGCCGACAGAGCCAAATTTGGGGCTCCTCGTGCGCAGTGTTTTGACAGGAAAAGCCCTAATACTAAAAAACGGAACGAATCGGCTCTGGGCCCTTTCATCCTCGACCAGCTATTCAAAGCCGGGGACAGAACAAAGGATGTTCTCATGAAGCAGTTCGACATCGTTGCAACACATATCACAATGAAACCAATCCCGCCACCTGACTCGGATATCATCGAGCCTCACCGAGCAATGGCTGCCGCCGTGACCATGGCTCCGCATCTAGCCCAAGAGATGTCACATCTCGAGGAGCACGTCAAAGTGGCTTATGAGAAGTGGAAAGCGCTGTGCGGTAAAACCTCCAAATATGATCCCGCGCCGGAAGTGCAGAAGAAGCGTAAAGGACCTACGAAACAGACCGACAACATCATGCTGCCCGTCATGCTTCATTATCGCCGCCTCGACACCGTGCCCTTCCTCACTCAGATTGGGAAAGTGGATGAGATCAAAGCCAGCTACGCGTATAGCCTGCAGCCGAATTTTGGATTCTCGATGGCGTTTCGAGACATCTGCGAGATCAAGCGCAGGGCTGAGATACAGCGGGGGGCGCGTAATAAAGTGGCATTTATCGACGAGGCCAGAAGCATGAATGGATCGACTAGGAGACTACTGAAGCACATGGGAGGGCTGAGCGAGGCTCAATGATTTTTCGACGCCGGTTTGGTTATTTTCTATCTTTTTGGGACTCATTCTTGGATTATTGTATATTCTCATCCGTCTTCTCAGCGAAGGAATCGCCACCCTTGAACACTTCTGCAATTTATCGGACAGTCAAGATCCTCGAAGACAAACGATGCGTGAACTGCGACCTCAAATACAACCCACGTCCAACCTGCAAGCTCTCTCATGACAAGATGCAGCACTCAAGAGCCTATCTTCCGTCGGTTGATGTCCGAACAAACCAAAGCTCTCAAGCCACCAGCCTTGAGACACCTCAAATAAAAACAAATCTTCAGAATCAATACGAGCACCAACGGCACTTGATTCATACGATCACAATGGCTGCAGTTACACTCGCGCATGTTACAAAAAGCAAATGGCCCAGAACTTGTCGATCCAGCCAGTCTGACCTACTTTTGATCCCGCGGCTCGCTGTCGAACTGCACACTAGTACTGGTTTCGACGTTGACTTGGAGCTCCTAGCCACGATGTCAATGCTCACGTACAGAATACGAGGTATAGCATGCACATACCGTTGGTACTTTTTGCGATGGACCACCCTGACGTTCGACGTACGTGAGGTTACATTTGCACCCTAGTTGCGTTGACGCAGGAGGACGGACGAAGTATGGCATTGAGCTCTTTTGGGGGCGCGTATCCAGAAACAGTACAGGGTCCTCAGTGTTTGAGGTGGTTGAGCGCGCCCGGCGGATGTTTTCGCGCGTATTCAGCCTGAGGAGAGTGGAGTGATGGTTGGTTTGATAAAAAAAGCAAATGGATATACAACGTACGTGACAAGTAAGGAATTTGCGTAGACTTGATAATATCAGACTATGGGCTAGGGCATGGCCAAGGAGATAACTTACGTTTCCCCTAATAAATATGCATTAGCAGGGTACGATGAGAGTTGAATTTGAACCAACTAACTATGACAAAATGCAATCCTAGGAATATGAGGTTTGAGGGACTTGCCACCCACTGACAAATAAATTAGCCACCCTTACATTGAGGGAAAGAAAGGGAACGTGCACATATCATCGAGATGACGGTCCCAAGACTGGAAAGTGAGAAGAATATCATGAGTGGACTTGCTGAAGGGAACCGTAAGAGGAGAGGACATACCATGTCAATGAGCCCGTCTCAAATGCATAAATCATCAGCTTTTCAATGACGCGGTTGAGGCTTCGCGAGTACATTAGTAAATGGTACTCTGGTAAATGGTTGGAATCGCCTCACTATTTCCCGGCGTCAGTCCGACTCGATTGAAACAGGTGGATGAGGAACCCGGCGATGAGCACGTCGACTGCAGAGCTAACTGAAAGTCCAAGCGTAAAAATCCACTTGAAGAGGAAGAATATGAGCCAAAAAAAAATGAACACAGAAGCCTTAATGGACGTACAAAGGCATGCACTCTAAAAAGATCAAAGCTGTGGTAGTGGAACCTGTCGGACGCTCGGTAAATACATCAAGGTGGAGGGAAATGTGTACATCTCCCATGTTGATACTGTCGAGGATAAGGAGAGGTAACGACGAGAACGGAAAATACTTACCAGAAGCTGAGCCTGTAAAGGGCGACCTCTTCAGACAACATCGAAGTCACTCGAGAAGCTGTACGTACCGAGACGCAGAAGGGCAAGAAGAACCTGGGGTCATCGTTCGAATATGCGTCGCAAATATAGGAAGCAGCGCACCACAGGTAGGGTCATGTACCAATTATTCCGGCTTAGTCGGAAGATGCGATTGGCGAAAAAGCTGGAGGAAATATGTTAACGGTTTAAAGCAGCATGAAGAACAATATATTTAATATTAAACACACCAGTGGACCATGAATGTGACGAGCGCGGTCAAGATGACTGTGAGCTAAAAGCGGTGAGTCGAACAAGACAGCAGACAGGCTGTACGACGCGTCCAAAACGTACTGATATACTCCTGCAAAGCGCAAGGCAGTTATTTCAGACAATGGTGAACCTGAACGTACAAGGGGCGCGCACCATGGGATATGGTCGATCCTGCTGCCGTCCCCGTAATTGTTAATCAAACCCCCCCACAAACCGTTCCAAATGAACGCGGTGTGGAGATTATCCAAGGCCCTGGGTGATATATTATTTTATCAAAAGCCTACGGTCGGGCGGATCACGTACCAGACGCACAGAACCTATTTCCCGGAGCAATATTTAATAGTAATAATTGAGCATTATTGTGAGAAGAAACTCACGAGGACCTTGATGCCTGTTGGATCCGTTTTGTAGGTCCTGTAGTAGAGCACCGTCTGCACATTTACTACACCCGAGAGGCTATTGCGTCGCGCTAAAGTCAGAAATCCGGCTACAGGAGCACGAAGCAAGCACCACGCACAGCGAGGCAAAGAAGCCTCCTAAAAGCATCGCGCCTAGCGTTTCAGGGACACTCACGGCGGACATGACTGGAGAACCCACCAATGCATGCACATGCGTATTAAATGAATGACTTGGGATAAATCGATGGTGGCGTCGCGTCAACCCTGCATCTGATATTTTTTTACCGGGTTTGAAGACGCCGTCAGCGCGTATCGTTGTATGTGCTAGAATGTATTGACGCCCAGATTGTTTTGAAAGTTCTGTTCCGTTAAGTTCCGCCAATAAATTGTATCAGCAGCGCCGTCCAAACATCAGTGGGTACGTGTAGGGCTGCGACCCTGCATGGGCTGTAGTTTCATATTGGAGGAGCAAGCACATGGCGGCAACGCCACTGGGATGAAATAAAGACCGACGACCGTGAGGATAAATATATTATACTCAGCTATGTCCCCTTTCGGAACGTGCCGATTCTTCGCAAGAACGATTTGACGAGGCACTAGGCTAGATTTTTATCTGGGAGCATCAATCTTGAGGCGGTCCCATCATGGCGAGTCTCTCGATTCTCCAATACTCCCCCAATCACACGAGTTTGCCAAATAAGGGATCTTTACATGGTTATGAGAACGCCTCGAGCTGTCACGGTTAAATTGAAGGATTACAAGCTCTAGATAGTAGGGGATTGAAAGGCTCAGAATGTGTGTGAGCACCAAAGAGTCGGATCCTCCGCGTCGCGCGACGAACGGGGCCCGATAGCGACATGGTGCGATATCCACCGCGGTTTGATCGACCGTCGTATGAATGAGCGTTTATATTGCAAACATGTCCACGCCCAACCTTCATCATGGTTCCGGTGGGTTCTAGCGAGAGTGCGGTGATGGGATTTATGAATCCCGAAAAAAAGAAGGAAAAAAGAGACGACCCAACGGCCAGACGGGGTCGAGGAGCGTACGATGGCCAGAGCAAAATAAAATAAAATCAAGCAGAGAGAACCACATCGCGGCTCCGACATCATCAGCATATGCATATTCTTGGAGGGATACATGGCATATACGTAAGGCCACGACGACTTAGACGAGATCTGGGAGATCGTCGTCGTCGTCGGCCGCTGCGGCAGCGGACTTCCGGGCCTTTGCGACGGGCGCAGGCGCCTTGCTTTTCTTGGACCGCGACTTCTTTGCTGGCGCGGGTTTTGGCTCTCTCTGAGCGGCAATGAGGGCGGAGATCCGGGCGAGGGCGGCCTGGGGAAGAGGAGGGGTTAGTATGGGTGTAGTATAAGGGTAAGTATAAGGGATAAAGTAGAAATAAAAAGAAGAGAAGAAAAAATGTGAGCGCCAAAGAGTCGGATCCTCCGCGTCGAGCGACGAACGGGGCCCGATAGCGACATGGCGCGATATCCACCGCGGTTTGATCGACCGTCGGATGAATGAGCGTTTATATTGCAAACATGTCCACGCCCAACCTTCATCATGGTTCCGGTGGGTTCTAACGAGAGTGCGGTGACCGGATGTATGAATCCGAAAAAAAAAGACAATGGAACCGAAACAAAACGAGGAGAAGGAGATAGGTGGGAAGACTGACGGTGCGGAGGTCGGGTCTGTAGCCCCTCTTGGCGGTGCCAGCAGCAATGCCGATTGAGCGGCGGCCACCTGACCGTGCGCGGACAGTACTTGTCGACGAAGCAGAAGAAACGGCGGAGGGCGACGCCTTGGTCTTGCGGGTGACGATCTGGATGCCAGACCCAGAGTCCGCGATGTGGATGGTCTAAGAAATAAACGCTTCAGCAAATGCACCGTCAACGGCCAGACAAAACCGCGTACCTTGCTGTTGGCCAATCCAGAGAACTTGTGGGAGTGGAGGTTGCGGAGGTTACCCTGCGCGTTCGTGAGCATGTATACATACAAAAAAAAAAAGGGAAAACAAGCTCACAGGCTCCTTGGAGAATACCGGCCCTTCGGTAACCCTCTTCACCATGAAGGAGTTGTTTTTCTACATCCAACGTGAGCAAGAGAGAATAGAAGTAGGTAGACCAGAGGCAACGGACGCGGAGAAGGAGCCATTGGAGATCGGTCGACATGTTGCGGGCAAATTTAAAGGGACGGCCTGTGTGATGTGTGACACCACGTGTGACACTATGCAGTTTGCGGAAACAACCGCTAAGATCCGCATAAGGAATTTGATTCCGGCGAAGTCCGACGTGGAGGGTCGTTGCTCTGCAGACGGTACAAACTAGAGCGGTAATACATTCAAAATACAGAATAATGTTATTAATTGTGTGATGCTGATTATGAACGAGAGAGAGAATGCAATGCTACAGTCGCCCGCCTACCGATCGGAAACCCTCCGCCGCTTCCTTCCATCTCCCTTCTTCTGTCCGCTCCCGCGCGGCGGCCATTCGGGGTCAAACCGTGGGTACGCCGACACGAGCACAGGCGGCACATACGGCGCCTCGCCCGCCCAGCTCGGCCCTGCGGCGAAGCCGGAGCCCTTGCGGTTCACAGGCACCGGCGCGGGGCTGCCGCCGTACGGTCCGCGCCCCATTGCGGAGCCCGCACCAAAGGCCATCCCGTACGGGACGTGTTCGGGAGTCGGGATGGGCAGCAGCGCGGACATCATAGGACGCTGCGGGAGGGTGTGGTGTGCAGGTGGCGGGCGGGGCGGCTGGCGGTTCGTCCACGCGGGCTGGTGGGCCATGTGGTGTGACGCAAAGGCGGGTGGGGGGTTCGCTTGCTTGTGTCTGGGATGGCGCGGCGGAGGTGAAATAGCGGCGTCGAGCTGGCCTGAATCAACAATGTGCTGGATGTGTATGCGGTGGTTAAGGGTCTAAGCAATAATGAGGAGCACGTGAGGTGAATGCACAGAGAAACGCACCTTTTGGTTGAGGGATACCAGTGGTCCGAGCAAGCTGGCATCTTCGAGAGTCAGCTGAAGTATGGTCGCGTATCCGCTCTTAAACGCGCCGCGGATCGCATCAAGACGGCCAGCAGACTTGCCCACGTCATTTCCTACGACGCGTCAGCCAGGATACTCGCGTCAGCATAAGATGCACGGACCTGGTGTAAGGAGACACTGAATAACCAAAGCGTCGGGCACCTTGTTGGTTATCCATTCCGCAGAGGCCTTGGGGAGCAGCTTGCCCTCCGTCACCGATATGTACGACGTCGCATACGGAAACTCAAGTCCATAGTAAAACATAAAGTCCGTTACAAGTGCGCCGAGAGACTCGGTCTCCATTGGCTTGTCGATATAGTCCTGCGGGCGCTTGCTGGGATTCAGCTGTGACGACAGTTCAGCGCGTGCGGACAATTGAAGGGTTCGATTGACCTGCAGAAAGCTGATGCACATGAGCGTCACGGCGTAGCTTCCCAGCCCGCCGTACGCCGCGTTATTGAGGTTTCTTTGCGAGAGAAACCCTTTGATGATGAGGATGAGGGGCCGGAGCGCGGGCATCTGGGAAAGATACTCGTTCACGATCTCGATTGCGCGCGGCCCGTCCATGTTGTTGATGCCAATGTCAACATTAAATGAGCCTGGAGCGCTCGTCAGCACTGGAGGCATACGATGCCGGTGAGACTGACCATATTCCGGGAGGCTCTGGAACGTTAATATTGGGACCCTGGCCCGGTAGTTAACCTGCGCTCGTATCAATGCCGACGTTCCGCGTCAGAATGGCGAACAAACCTGGACTTCCCAGGTGATTCGAGCCGACTTCAGGATCGTGGACATCTGGAAGAGCGGTCGCTTCTTCTCCGCCGTCGGTATCACCTCCTTTGTCATCACCGCAATGTCCATATCCCTGGGGACCGCGCGTCAATGTCGCGTTCAGAGGCGCCGCGAGGTGGCTCACGCTGTAGGCAGGCACAAGCCCGTAGCCGCGCTTCCAAACACCTTGAGCTCCCCGTCCGGAAAACGACGCCTCAGCGTGCTCTGGAGTATTTGCAGTAGCTTCTGGCGCGCAATAGTTTCCTGCGTGGTGGGCTGCACGTACGTGACATATGCCACTATTTCTTCGTGGAGCCTGTGAAAACACGCTCGCGAGGGAATCAACCAGGAGTAGCAAACAACGTACCGCTGGTCCGTGGTAGTTGGCGTGGTCTGTGGTAGAAGAGAGAGCCACGGGGTAAGGACATGCTCTTCCTCGGGAGCGACTGGGCGAGGCGAGCGCTTTCGCTTCTCGCGACGAGGTCTTCGCGAAGGGTCGTGCGAGTTAACCCGCGCCTCCGACGCGCCACCAGAAACGTCCTTTTCCCTTTCGCGATGTCGAGACTCGCGTGGCTGATCCATTCTGACGATCCAGAATGGCAAATGCTGCAGATGACTCCAATCAGAGTCTTGCCAATGCCAAACTGTAATCCAGTGAGAAGAGCTACCCGCCGAGTATATTATTGCACAGAGACACTAAGGACCGAGTCTGGCCCAAGTAAACTGGTTTAACCGCTGCAATAAAGTAGGAGAGGATGAGAAGGAAGCGGAGAAATTGATATTGGTTCTTGTTTGTCAAAACCGTGAACGCGTCTCGCGTCTGCGCCGACTCTCAAGCCTTGCTCAGCGCTCAGGCCGCAGGCCTTCCAGGATAATAATAAGGAAGTCAATGCACAAGTATGGTTATTAAATCGCAAACAAATATCATGTGTGGTCATATTCAAAGAAAGCTCGTCTGGCCGCAAAGTGAATTTTAAAAATGGTACATACAGTCAAGGAAGACGCCAAACCTATTCAAACCACAGCGACAACATACTGGCCTCTCCAGAGATTCGCCGTTAGGCGCAAAGCGGAGGATTCAGGGTCGACAAGGGCACGTGGCCATCCATTTGAAGCGCCGCTTGGGCACTTGACCAACGTCATTACCCCACAACCCCCGCACCTAACTTGAAACCAATCGTCGATCACCAGCAGAATGTCCGACGTTGCCAACTTCATAGCTCAGCATCCCCCTGCGAGTCAGTTCTGCACCCTTGAACTGTTTCGAGCAGATTTGCTGACATGGCTGGACATTGAGTTAAGGTGGGCGGTCGCCGACTCTCCGTCTCGAAGCACAAGCACCATCCCGCGCCGTACGTCGAAGAGTGCAGCGAGCGACGCTGACGACCGACTGACGTCGTTAACAGTGAGCCCGCAGCGGTAGTGGCTCCGCCTGTAGAAGAGCCGGTGGCGGACTACCCGCGACCCGCAGCGCCCGCGCCTCCTGAGGAAGCAGTACACGTCCCTCCTCCGCACCACAACGAAGAGGAACCCCCGAGGAAAGACAAGAAGCACGAGAACGAGCGGAAGCTCATGGAGCTTGCACAGCGCAAAGCCGAGATGACACGCCCAACGAGAGACTCGAAGAACACAGGGAAGGGATTCGGAGGTGCTGGGAGGATCGCGCAGCCAGTGAAGGCCATGCGTGTGTGAATCCTTTGCGGCCGCCATCAATGCCAATGAAGAGAAGAACCGAGTTGTAAACTTGTAATCCAAGAGCATTTCTTGTGTATTTTTCCAGGTACTGGTTTTTTTGTAGGAATATGAATAATGGGGCAGTGTTGTCTTGCCATTCGCGATGATATCATGATTCCAGTTTCTGGTTTGGGATCGTTGTCGGAGACGGCTCGAAAGTAATCTTGAGGGTGACTGTATTGCTCGAGATAAAGGATGCAGTGGCCGTTTGAAGCAGTAGAAAGTCGAAGTCGAGTTAATCGTTCGTAGCTGCCATCCCGTGTGCTGAAGCGCTGAAGGTTTGAGGAGGAAAAGTGAAAGAAAAATGAAGGAAAAGTTTGAGAATTCAACCGGCATTTCGGCAGGGCGAAGCCAAACATCAACAACTCGTGGTTTCCTTTCTACTCTTTATAAAATTAAGCCTGTCCGAAGCCTTTAAACTCCGCCCGGATACTTCCGACGGTCCCTTCATCCGCGACTGCCGACTAGGTTTGACTCGATTTATAAACAGGAATTCATTACGGTCCTCGGTCCCATTGTCTCTGATTCAGTGCTGGCTGACGTGGCTCGGGTGTTATAAATTATGCCATGTCCGAAGCCTTCAAACTCCGCCCGGATACTTCCGACGGTCCCTTCATCCGCGACTGCCGACTAGGTTTGACTCGATTTATAAACAGGAATTCATTACGGTCCTCGGTCCCATTATCTCTGATTCAGTGCTGGCTGACGTGGCTCGGGTGCGTGAAATATAAATTAAGCAAGACCTGGCAATCCCTGTTCATCCGGCTCTTGCATCGCTCTTACTATTAGTACCATGTCCACCAAATCTACATCTCCTCTACCCGTTTCTTGCATTATCATTGGCCTTTTCTCCGTCAGAAACGGGTCGCGTCTGTCGACAGCAAGAGCTACCGGAAGCACGGTATATCATCAGCAGTACTTAACTGCTGTCTCCTGCACCAACGGGCAGCGAATCCAAGCCAGTCTTCGGGCGTACAGTCCACCGGGCGATCAAACTCTAACAGATGAAACAGTTATTTTCCTCATAGCCAAAGCCGTGTTTCCAAAGGCACAAGACGCGATATTAGAGGCGATCCGAATGTTTCCGTTTCCTGGAGACCCCCTTTCAGATTCATACCAGGTAAATTATTTCTCATCTCACAATCACCTTTCTTATACTTATGTCGCACAGGATCAACTACCTGATTTCACGGTCCCAGTTATCATCGGTCTTGGCCATGTGTCAGGTTCACACCGAGTACTCTCCGATGGACATTCATCCCGCGCTTTTCCCATTACTGTTGGTGACTATATTCAAAATTCGATTCAGACCTGCACAATTGAGTGCGTCTTTTATGATTTATCTACCTTATTTCTAACCTGTCACCCAGCTGTGTCTATGATGGTTCCACAAAACGATGGACCGCAACCAAACCACCGCCAATAAATACATGTATCCAATTCATCGGGAGCTGTCGTGGTTCATTGGACAGCCTTCAAATCAACGTGGACCAGATCGTTCTCAATGTCGGCCCTCGAGGTACCTCCATTGGCAATGTCTCCGAAGAGACGGCTACACCCACGAAACGCAAAAGAATCAGTGCTTTCCCCACAAATGCCGACATGACTCCCAGCACTCCCTCCACGTCCAAACTGCCAGCAGAATCTCCGACTGCTGCTTTGCGTCCAAATGTGGATAACTCATCTATTTTCACCTCTCCTGCGCTGCCTGTACAGACGACACCGAGCGCTTCTTTTTCACACTTTACAACACCATCATCTTCTGATGTCTTCTCTTCACCGTCGATTCAAATGCCACAGTTTGATCCTGCAATTATGCAATACCTGTACATGCAGCAGCTGCAACAAATTCAACAAATTCAGCAAGTGTCAACAGATATGGCTCCTTTTTTGCCCAATTTACAGACCATGCCACCTGTTGAGAGGTATATTCTTCTATATTTGCGAACACTCTGAACTGACTATTTTGCAGTTCTGAGTCAGCATCCTCCATCTCAAACTCTCAACCTGTGACGACATTGGTTCAAGAAGATATGCCGACAACAGCACAGGCCAATACTTTGTCAAAATCGTCAGCCATATTTTGAATTGATTCTTCAACTACTTGACTAATTCTTTGAAATTTATCAGTCCGTCTGTGCCAACGCCCCAGAAAAACGATGGTGCACTGCCTCCGATCCGACTGTAAGTCGCTGCAACTGTTCAATGATCATGCTGTTTAATTCCATCCAGCAGGCCACCTCGAAGATCCACATCGAATCGCAGTTCTCCGTTAAGCTCTGCCAGTGAAAGTTCGAAATCAGCAAAGGGCAAAATGAAAAAAACTTGATCTCTTCATGTAACTACACATATTTTTCTTGATCACCGTCTACTCTACTCTACTCCATGTACCTTCAACCATAATCAATTCTTGCTTATATTAAAATGTACAACTTGACGACGGAACATATCAACAAGTACCTCCTCAATGAGGGATGAACAGCGACTAAGGGAAACAGGGAAGTTAGATGTGGGTTACATGGCAGTCTGTATGTTTTAGACTGAATTTATGTACGATGACAAATGATCACGATGGCGGAGGATCTACATGGCGTCGGACAACCAATAAAATGACTAAGCAAGATTACACCTACAAACAAGACTAGCTATGCCACACATGCCTGCACCACCACCCGCAGGCGGCCTCCACTGCCACCACAGTGCCCACTGTTTCTCGGAACTAAGAAACAGTTTTTAGTGCGGGTGGGGGGGAGATGGGGGCCCATTGTTCGCCTGTCCCAGTGGCTGTGTGATGGGACAAGGCAAACACGTCTCGGTGGCTGTGCTCGCCATGCGTATCTTGCCGCCGCATCTAATGCTGTTGCATCTTCAGTTTCTGTCTCTCACTCCCCGTCTCTTTCATATCTCAGCATCCCGGCCACTTCTGTATCACCCACTCTCCCTTCCTCGGAAACTCCGCCCAAACTACATGCCATTTCTTACAGTCTTCGACCGAGAGGCAGTTGGAGACAATCAACTACGCATGTTCCAAACAAAATGAATCACGGCGCACAACAGACTCTTGCTATGAAGCCAATATTTCAAGGATCAAAAGCGTGGAATGTGCGTGCAAAATACAGAAAGAATCCTGCCCATCTACTTCTACTTTTGTACAACCACACATTCCGCAGCTGAGCAGCGAGCCAGTAAATACGTGAGAAGTGGCGGGGTGTGAAAACTGGGACGCACATCCAGCCTTTGTTGCCAGTCTGTTGATGGAGTCGTTGTTCTTGCCCTGGGAGCCACACAGTGCAAAGGTGGTGGAGGTGTTCAGTGCGCGGCCATTTTGGTCAACATTGATTTGGACCGAGGCGTAGTCTTTCGATAAGACGGTCTAAAGTTTGAAGGTCAATAATTTGCTGATTTTTCAGTGGCTGCAGCAGGACGTACTGGTTGCTGCGTATGGATGGTGGTGATGCCCGCTGCGATGATGGCATTTCTTTTGGTCGACACTAATTCTGCTGGCGGCTACTGCCAGTGGCCACGTGACACTATGGCCCGTTTTTTGGTCCTCTGGAGACCAAAAAACGGGCCATATGACGTCATGCGGCCACCGGGGACCAAAAATCAAGATATGTGATGGCTATTTTTAAATGGAAGTGAGATGTTCCACCGTCCCCCGGCGCTTGAGCTCACGCTTGCGGTGCAGCGGCGGACGTGGCAGCAGGCCTGCGAGGCACCTGCCACCATATACGCATGTCAGATGCATGTGTGGACACAATCAATGAGCTGCTTGGCTCGCAGTCAGCGAGCAGGGGAGCTTTGGCTATATTTATTGCAGCCTGTGCAAACACGCTCCCTCTGGATGGGATGCTGATGGAGACAACACCTGAAGATACAGCAAAAAGAGTGCATGTACCAGTGCAGGCGAGTCCTGCTTGATGGCACCTTTTCTTCGGTGGTCTCCCATGGTGTTGACGTCGCAGTCAAGATGCACTCGATCAATCTCGTGACTTCAACTTTCTCGCAATCCAATTGCCTCAACTTGCGCGCCTTTGTTCATAATTTATCAAGGAATACCTCATGACCCATCTATCCAACCTTAACTTTTGCTTAAACTTGAGCGACGGCGAAAACACTCCACTGTTGGCACTCCAGACTCATGGACAAAAACTATTCTGGCCCTGGCAAGGCAAACACTGCCATTGAGATCCTATGCACCGCGATGGATTTTTGACTCAGTACCACTGAGTCTACTCTAAACTTGGAAGCGGAAGCACTGCTCTCGGGTGCGACACCCATAAATAATGTCACTCAAAATCTCCGACACAAATCATTCCCTGGTCCATTCTATCGAAAAAGATGACGTCTTTGGCCCCACCTTCAGATTCAATCTATGCTCTGCTACGGGATAACATCTCCTACGGTACTCTCTCTTTCTCTGCTGTTTTTTATTTCATCTTCACATTACACTCCCAGTACGACTTCATCTGCCAACATCATCATCCATCACACTCTTAGACCGTGGAACTCGCGAAGAAATCATTGCTTTTCTGAACACCATTTGGGATGTTGGGCTTATAACTGCGATGCAAACTTTGCCTAGCTTGCTTTCTGTAGATATTCCTTTCCTTGCCACATCTCAGACTAATACTACTCTATAGGCAAATCCAAGTTATCACCGAACTGATTACTGCTTGGAAACCGTCCAGCACGTCAAAGAAACTCCGGTGCTGTTTTTATGGATGACGACTGCTGCAGTTGTCCCTTATTATATCACTGATGCCGAATACGCTGTTGCGTTTTACATTCCAAGCGACCCACCATTTCGAGCACTTGATCTTAGCTATGTTTTGAGCCGTTTCATGGACAAGTATATTCGAAGCTCAGACTACACTCGATTCAACCTGATCGCCATCTCTTTTCAACTCGAACACAATGCTACCTATGGGTTACTTCTATTCGACAAGGGGCTACGAAAGACATTCAGGAAAGCTCAACGTCGCTCCCGGTCCAACCCCAAATACAATTCAGCTCAATTTGATATCCCAATATCTACATGGCCGAATGACTGTACGGTATTGCGAGATCCACAAATCATATTCAATCTAAAAGAACATGCCGAGTGGAGTCGTCTCTTTCATGCTCCAACCTCTTGCTAACAGCTATATTAAGGGTGCTGGCACGCGCCTGAAAGTCAAATTTTTTCCTTTTTAGCGAACTACCGCTTTTTTCCTTTATGAGTCAGTTTTCCATATACCTTCCATGTTGACAAAACGGCCCCGTTGATAGTCAATTTCCTCAACAAGCGGCCCCAGATTCTATTTAAATTGATTTGCCACCACTGTCCTTCTCCATCCCTCCCCTAATCTCGCCACAAATTGATCATGAAGCTCTTCAAATGTCAGTTCCACACTCTTTACATGTCTAATGACGACTCACTTGCCATTCAGTTCTCTGCCATATCCTCACACTCTCCAAGCATCGCCTCTTGGCGTTCAATAGAGAATCTTTCAACAATACGATGCCCTCGAACAATGTACAAGTACCACAACCTCAAATGTAAATCTGTTAATGAGTATCAAAGAAATATCTGACGCCTATCCAGTGTCCTTGGTTTTGTATCTACCTCTGTAGATATTGTTGTCCACCGTGCGATTGAAGTCTAATTTGGTACGTAACTCGGATTAAAACACTTTCAACAACAATGAACATATCTGCCTAGGTCAATGCAACCAAGTCATCTGCTTATTAGCCTATGCATTCCTCGCGTCTTCCAAATCTTTTGAATACTCAAAACAATTTCTCTATACACATTGTCCGCTTGAATCCTCCAAGATCAGCTGGCTTCACCCTTTAGTTTATACTACCGTACAATGTATTTTCCACTTTGTGATCCGCAAGTTACTCCTATGCTCCTACTGCTGCTGCTTCACCGAAAAAAGCATGATAAGTATGAGATGAAGGGATCAAACAGTTGTGACAGTGTGACATTCATTCCTGCCCGCGACTCAACATTTTTCATTGATTTTCCCTTTTCCAAAGTACGACAACACACAAGATGAGCTCCCTGATCATTCCCAGCTCAAGCTGCACTCTTTCTGCTGCAATACAGGTCCTACCGCTGTATTTAGCATGAGGCTGGAGGCCGTGGCCTGGAACTCATACACGATTGTAACCCACTAGAAAGGACTTGACCCACCAGCCTATCGCCATTTGCTTCATATCTCTATATAATTATCCCAATATGAATCAAATTATATCCCTGCCACATCGCTGCCGCACCAGCTTCACTGACGCACCAACTACTTCGCTACCGCACCAACCAACGTGGAAGTCCCTTTTGACTCTCAACATGTCACCAGCGCGTATTTGCTATTCTTCCACTTACTTCCGACTAGAATCTTCAAGAAATATGACTTCCAATACATTCAACGACAATGCGTTAGTTTCTAGATTATCTTCATTTTTTGTTCTCAGCTGAAATCGTGCCAGTGCTACAACTTCCCAGAATAATAGTCAATTAGAAGCAGCACGTGCAATGCGCCGTGAATCTCAAAGAAATCGCCGTGCTGCTCAGGATGACCAACAACGAGAAACAGTCAGGCGCAAAAATGCTGCTGCACATCACAATGCACGCACAAATCCTGCCCCAGTTTCCCATAAAGAGCCGTGGTGGGATTCAGTTGCTAGATTAAATGCATCTGATGTCAAAATTTCATTGAAACTCAAATGGAATCGAACCTGCAAATATTGCGGAATAAAGGTATCATCCTATGTTCTCATGATAAAGCCAGACTGATCGCTGTTCATAGGCACTTACTGGAGAACGGATCCATGATAAGTGTTTTGTTTGCGGGCCGAAAGGAACCCACCTCCTACCTCGGCTTCCTGCCTATCCACACGAGTGGCAGATATTTCTAAATCACCGAAACACGGCCTCGCTTTCATGTAAACTCAACAATATATTTACCTTGACTGCGATCGGAGTTTATGATGGAGACTTCATGAAATTCTCTGATGGGATTTCGGCGGTTACCCTCAGTGGTGGCCGCACATACCATCGCATTCTACCTGCGCATGAAGGGCAGCATGCGATCAGATGGTTCATCCATGATCCTGACACCCTTTTCACTGCGGGTCGTGAAAATGACATTCCACGTGAATGGATCGCCAGTGTGCTCGCCGGATTAAAAAGAGTCAATCCATTCATTAACCAATTAGAGCTACTACGACAATCATCAGATGAATCTGACCTCGCTCTTCACTTGGAACATTCTGATACAGTGACAAGCAACGAGATTGCCGCAATAATCTCCCTTGCTCCTGCATCCCCACCAACACGCCGAAAAATTGTGATACGGAAAAAAGGCGAATCCGAAGCGCGGTTCTTGGATCTGCTCTCCCCTTTTGTCGAGCCCTTACATTACCTCCTCCTCCTTCCATATGGAACACTGGGATGGTCACCCGATCGCTTGACTGCCAATGAAACGAAATTCAGCCAAGCACGATGGTATCGCACTAGATTTTTTATGAATGCCGAACAAATGTCCGCTTTTTCGCGTTTAACAGGTAATTCCTATCTGTACATATACCGTGCACCCAGCATTTAATTATTTTCACAGGTGAATATCTGGTTGATGCTTGGAGTGCCATTGAAGAGGCAAGGCTCACTTATATTCGAGAAAATCAGCAATCCGATGATCTTGCTGAGCCCGAATATGTGGGCAACGGTGATGAAGAGCCGATACAGGATATACGTCTACCATCCACATTTGTCCACTCCCCTGCTTGGTCTGCAGCCAATATTTCAGACTGTCTCGCTCTCCGAAAAGCGCTTGGACCTGTCACATTCTTCATCACCTTTACAACAAATCCAAAATGGCCCGAAATAACTTCGGAATTGCTCCCTGGCCAAACAGCCAATGATCGACCTGATTTGGTTGTACGTGTCTATCAGCAATATCTATCGGCTTTCATAAAGGACATCGAAGAGACCATGGGTCCTCTCCTTTATCATATTCGTATTTCAGAGTTCCAAGCACGAGGACTTCCTCACTCGCACATCGCTGTCGCTGTAAAAAATGTCCCGCAGTCTCCACAAGACATCGACAAAATTCTCAGCGCAGAACTACCGAGATCAAAAGGCCCTCTTCGTGACGCAGTCAAACGACATATGACACACAATCATGATCCCAACCGAAGCTATCATCGTTGTGGTTGGCCATCCAAACCATGCCAATATAATTACCCCAAACCCGTCCAGCAGCAATCTCGCTTCAATGACCGAGGTTGGTAGAAGAATATTGCAATGTCTTCTGTGCTTCTGATATTCAATTTTTTACACAGGATATTTTGAACCGAGGCGACGGCATGCAGAAGACGCAGACATAGTCTTGCATATCCCGTGGTTGATTCTCAAATATGACTGCCATATCAATTGCGAATACTCTGTCAGCGTCCACCTCTTCCAATACCTCTACAAGTACTTTTATAAAGGTGTTGACGAAGCTAACTGGACCGTCAAGAAGACTCAACTGCCCACAAATACTCCTGCCAACCCATCATCACGACGGAAGCCTGTTGACGAAATCAAAGATTACGAACGTGGACGTTATCTATCCAGTATCGAGGCTGCCACCCGCATCGCATCGTTCCATATCTCTGACCGGAAACCCTCCGTAAAACGACTCCCGGTTCATCTGCCTGGCCGCCAACGAGGTCAAATGGCCCGTAAAGATGGATCGGAGTCAGACGGCACCCTCCTGGTACGATACATGACACGGCCACGGCACCCAAGACTAGACAAAATGACATACCTTGAATTTGGAGCCCAATGCCGTCTCGAAAAACACGATCCCCAGAAGGACATGCATGCCCTCCAAGTCCTAGAGAACGAAGTACCTGGCCATCCTCGAATGAGGATCAGATTCTACGAAGAGGGTCACATCACAGTATCACGCATTCAAATGGTATATCCTCGCCACGGCGATGTTTTTTACCTTCGCCTTCTGCTCCTGCACAGAAGTGCACTGGACTGGCTTGATATTCGAACAGTCGATGGCATTATATACCCAACTCACCAGGATGCTGCTCGCGCCATCGGCCTACTTGAAGATAAAAATGAAGCTGTGCTGGCCTTTCAAGAACTACTTGCCTTCGGAACTGCACCGTCACAATTGCGCTGGATTTTTTCACTGCTTGCGGTCGAAGGAAACCCTGTAATGCCGATTTGGAATGATCACCAAGCCGACATGTCTGCAGATATCCGTGATCGAATGTTACGCGTCACAGCGACTCCCAATCCTGAGCTCATCTATAATGAGCTCTTACTTGCATTGCAGCAGCTTATCCAGGGTCTCGGCAAAACAATGTTGGAAGTCGGCCTGCCAGAGCCTGCCGACAGACAAGAAGAAGTTGACGCTGAACGTCTTCGATGGGGCGGAGATCCCACAAATTTATGTTCTTTTTATTCAAGTCTCACTAACGAACAGGTAACTTTACAAAATATCATTCTTAACAATAATCTTACTGTCATTTACAGTGTTCCCTATACGATCGGATTATGGAGGTCTCAACCTTAGACTACCCACCGCCGCTCCACATTGACGGACGAGCGGGACGTGGAAAAACGTACTTGCTTTACCCCGTCATCGGTGCCTTGCGAAAATTGGATGAGATAGTGTTGATCTCTGCATCCTCTGCTTTTGCAGCGAAGAATTATCCAGGTGGCAGAACTGCACATTATCTGTATGGCATTCCTGTCGATGAACATAATCCTTTCCTCAAATCATTCATACGACCCAAAAGTGATCGTGCCAAGCTCCTTCAAGCTGCGAAGTGCCATATAATTGATGAAATAGGTGCTTTACATTTCAAGGCTTTTGACTGTGCCGATCGTCTCATGCGTGAACTGACCGGACACGCAAAAGACGTCTGGGGCGGACGCATGTTGATTACCATTGGCGATTTCCGACAGGTATGCACATCACTCGCAGCTTATTTATGCCAACAATAACCATTGCTGAGCAGGTAGCTCCGGTTGTCCGTTTTGGAGGGAGAACAGCGATATGCAAAGCCTCATTACGAACACAAGCAATTTTCAATCGATTTGAAATTCTCAAATTAGATGCCTCCATTCGACAGCGAGACGACATAGAATTTTCCAATTTCTTGGACGCCATCGGCGATGATTTTATCAACGACTCTGTGGACTTGACACGCTTCCCTCATACCACTTCTGTCCATGACATCATCGACTTCGTTTTTCCTCCTGAAATCCTACAACAGCCAGAACAGTGCATTCAACGCGCAATACTCAGCCCTTTCAATGCATTTGTTGATGAGTTCAATTCTACAATCCTGGACAGTGTTTCTGGCCAGTCACATGTCTACCTCAGCAGCGACACTGTCGAGGGTGACGAGGATGTTACCGCGGGAGCACAATCAGTGCTATCTGATCCCGAATTTCTTAACTCATTACAGGAGCCTGGCATCCCTCCCCATGAATTGCAACTCAAAGTCGGAGCTATCTGTCGTTTCACAAGAAATTTTGATCCCTCTCGCGGATTAACAAAAAACACAAGAGTAATTATCCGAGCACTCTTCCGTTATACAGTTGAGGTCGAAACCATTCCCGCGATTGTTGCAGGAGTCATAATCAACTCCGTAAGTCCCATCCACCATGCGCCACTGTTTTAACTGACATGCCACAAGATACGATTACATATACCTCGCATCCACTTCCATTTCCAACCACAAGGCTTCAACTTCATTGTTCATCGGAAACAGACACCGCTTGCACTTTGTTACGCCACCACCTTCAACGGATGTCAAGGACTCACTGTGGCCAAACTCGCATTGGATTTGCGTCGTGCAGTATTTTCTCATGGCCAACTCTATTCTGCGATGACTCGCGTTCCCGACGCCAACAGTGTTTTGATTCTCAAATATGCAGATGATTTAGATACACCTACCAGTAATATTGTATGGCAAGAATTACTGCTATAATGTATACCTGTTTGGCTACAGCAAGGAGTTGCCGGAGCGCGAAGCGCTCCGGCAGGTACTTGTAAGTTTTAAAATGAAAACAGTCGCAATTATTATTGAGGCAGTCGTGAGCGTTCGGAACGCTTTGGTCGCGACAAGAAAAAATAATTCTAATGAAAAAAAAAACCCCGGTTGCTTTGAGGTAAAATCTGATCTGAGTCGAAGCGCTGCATGTCGTGAAAACGGAGGTTGAAATTTGAGTGAAACGTCCAGTCCTCCGCGGAAATTTGAGAAGGTTGAAACGTTGAAACTGGATCAAAACTGGATAGGTTTCCATTGCAAGAAAATGGATTGTTACATGTGCAGACCCAACGAGATGTGTTATAGAAGGCCTCAGGTAATTGCGGAATCAATGGGGAGGGGGGATGGCAGACCAGCGAACGTCAAGGATATGCGTCGTATAGCGACGTAACATGGGGGCCCCAATGGTTTACCGTGGACCACTTGATATCCATGCCACGCTGCAGGAGTGCGGACAGGGTTTTGGTCGCATTAGGGGTAAGTTCCCAGGAATTCTCATAAACGTAAAGAGATAGTGGAGAACATGCTGTAGTTTGGTGCCGCGACTCCATCAGCTGTGTGATCGTGGAGCAGGTGTCTCGACCGGAGTTGCAATGAATGTACAGACTGCGAAGCTTGGGGCAAAGCGGTCGGAGGTTGGGCTCGATATTGGCCGGGACAATCAGACGTGAGACAGCCTCCATGCGGAAGTCCTGGCAAAGGAGCTCAGAAAGTGTCGGAATATGCTCTAGGAAAGCAAGAGTTTCGCTGTCCAAGGTGCCCAACTTCCGTAACGTACATGACGATCGGTGGACGAGCGAAATAAGGGCAAAGGATTTTTGGTGGATGAAAATGTCGTCCAATGCGGGTAAAACCAAATAATCGAGGAACAACCCATTTTTTATGCGCAACATATGTAGACGGGGTAGTTCTATTGGATTCCCTATATCTTCCGATGGTGGGTCTCCAAAGAGCGTCAATTCCGTAAGATTATGCGCCATTCGCAGGGGAGCAGCTGCAAGTAATGTTTGGGGTGTGTATCGGCTAAGTCGAACAAGTTGGGCATATGGGATCGGCAGCAGAGGCGCATTACGGGGCGCACGGACAGTCACTAGCCCGGTTGCGGACTCGAAGGCGGTGCAAGATGAGGAACAATTGCCGTCATAAGTCAGGCTGCGCAATAGAGGCAGGTGCCCAGCAGCCACATCGAGAAGAGGAACCATCCATTCTCTCAGCCACAAGTCGATTGTGTGCCAGCGTTCAGAGTGGTTGAGGATCAATTTGAATGCCTCAATGTTGGTGGAAGAGAATTGTATGGTAAGGGGGTAGGAGCCAGAGCGTTCGAGCTCGGTGCCGAGAGCGGCGAGTGCCGGGATATAGTCGCTGCGGACGTGGATATCCCCCCACAGGGACGGGAGAGAGATGGCGAGGTGTCTCCATCGCCTACATACATGGGTCAAAACCCAGGGGCACATGGAGATGTCTGTCGAGTAATAAAATCCTATGTTGTCGTCAAAACGAGGCAGAGTCCAAGAGAATATCTCTCCCAGGACATCGGACGGAAGCTGTCGCATGGGGGAAATGACAGCTAGATGCTGCTCAATGTCATGTAGAACATTAGTTCGCTCCCGACGAAGTTGTTTGAGTAAACCCTCAAGACGACGGATCTCATGGTCGATTTCTGAGATGCGGGTGCGGCCAACGTGAATACTCTCGTGCGTGGCGCGTACTTCGGACTCCTCTGGTAAGTCGTAAGAGGTAGAAAGATTGGTCGGAGGCTGTGGGAGAGGCAGGCGAGAAGGTTTCGCAAGAACGCAGTGGAGGCAACAGCCTGAGCTTTCCATGATTTCTGCTGTACTTTGATCGTGCTCAAGTAAATTTCTATGAAGTCAAAAATCTGGGGAAAAGAGCCATAAAAACGGTAAGTAACGTACGATGTGGCGGTGATCGCGAAACGCTGAAGTTGTTCGTGATGTTTCCTATGTCGCCATATTTGTTGCCCCTTCTCAGCCGCATGCACGCCACAGATTTTTTTAGACTCAGAAACAAGGAGAAATTTAATTTAATTATTTGGCAAGAGGTGGCTTCAGAAATCTATGGAACTAGTTTGGGGTACCGGGTGGAATTCGAACTTCCACCTCTGGCCGGTTGGTTCTGAGTTCACCAAGAACGTTTTGCCTACAAGCAGGAGCGCTGAGAGCGAAGTGGTTTGGATGTGCTTGAACGCGCTTGCCGGCCACAGTGCGTCTGTGCCAAGAGAGATTAGCAAGATTGTGCCCCATAACGCAGCCCGCAAAATCGCGCGCCAGCCAAAACAGTCAAGACCCGTGGTCCCGTTTGGCGGATATCCGACACCGTGGAGAGCCTGGCGCAGAGCCTTCTAGGCTGAGAACGTCACCAACGTGGTTACAAATAGTAAACAGAAGAAATATTGCCAAGCACAATATGATTGAGCCGGCGCACCGAACAGATACAGAGTGTTACAGAGCCAAGTTCGAATGCCAGGATGATAATATACATTGCGTTGTTTCGAAACCTTGTAAAGTGATGGATAAAGTGCGCTGCCGGCCGGTATCAATAACGACTGCGTCGGCTAGCCTCAAGCCTTGGGCGACGCCCGTGAACTGGCCATCGTCGCCGATGGAGGAGGGACGCTGGCGAAAGAAGCACCGTGCGTGAAGCCCCTGTTGTCGCACAGGCAGCCACAGCCGGACGGGCATATGGGGAGATCAAGATCGTTCCAGCATGAGGTGTGCGTGACGTGGAGACAACGCAGGCAGCTGCGTGAAAGACCTGCGTGTATGTACGCGGGTTACTATTGTTTCGCTCTGGGAAATATATCACCCACCTTTCACGGGAAGGCGGCAGATGGTGCAGCGAGGTGGTCCACAGCGGCGGAGACACTCTGGACATGTATTCTTGCCATGTTCCACCACGACTGGCACGCGCCGACAGTACGTGCACATTCGGACCAAGTCTGTTCATCTCGGTAAGCCGCGTGCGAGGATAGTAACGGACTGCATGCATACCAATGTCATGCTGTCTAATATCGGTTATCGCGTCTAGGGATTGAATAGAGTTGAGAAGCTCTAGCCGCTTGTGATAAAGCTGCCAGCCAAACAGCACATCGGCATAGATACGGACGTGCTCCCGGAACTGAGTGATCTGTTCAGGAGGAAAGAAACTAGAGCCAGGAGCGCGAGCGTAAGCAGAGGTCAGACCAAGGGAACAAGCAGTAAACTCTACCTTTCGTTTTCTCCCCGCATATCATAGCCCACAACGCGCGCCTCCTGAATGGCGAGCTGCGAGGTATTGAAGCGCGATATCAGAGGGCGACGGTGCCCTGCGGATGAAAAGGATATAGTATGCCTGACAGGAGATATCGGCTCGTTCCATGACTTCGATACGGTTGACGGCGACGGCAGCCCCGAGTTCTGCCAATATCCCCGCCGTCGCGGAAGGGGTGAATCGGGCCCGCGGTGGATGCGGTCCGCCTTTGGCACAGGTATGGCCGCCGCTGCCGATGCTGGCGTTTCAGAGGGTGTGGTTAACCCGTCCTTGATACTATCCTGGACGCCCGTCATAAACTGACGCATACTCCCCGCATTGAAGAGGCTCGACCACGAGCCGCGCGAGGAATTGGATGTCGATAGAGGAGCAACAGGCGGGGACGTGTTGAGTCGTGGCCACGTGGGGGAAACCGGGCTCATTCGGCTGGTGGTACTGGCAGATGTCGAGCGCGCAAGGCTGAAGTAGTCCGTCGCGCCCTGCTTCGGCGTCAGGGTCCCCCGCATTTCAGGCGTCTTGTTTTTGGCGCGGGGCGCACTCCGACAGCCTTGCAGCACAAGCATCGACAGCATGGCCAGCATCTGAATGTCCTTCATTTTGCCCAGCTCCGAGTGGCTGGATGCATCCGCTCAGCGAACAGGAATCACACAAAAAGGAAGATGAGAGTACGCACACACGAGTGACCATCTTGACAATGAGTACATTCGGCGCAATCACGCAGTCCTCGACCGCAGGAAATAGCGCCTGCAGAATCTTGAAAATCCGCTCATGGTCGTAGCGTCCATGCTCCCGCGCGACCTCCGCATTCTTCCTGCACACCTCCGCCAGGCGTGTCGGCCTCGAAGATATACCCGCTAGCCACCTTCCGATCCGCGCCCGCGATATTCGCGGTGTTCACAAGATAGACCGTGCTCATCTGCTTGCGGCGCAGTGGGAGACTTGTATGGCCCGCCCGCGCCTCCTCCCCGCGCGGGCGCGACGACTCTGAGTCGCGGTGATGCGATGAGTCATGCGAGAACGTTAGCAGGTTCGTCATGATGCGCAGGATATGGTCCCCATCCTGCGGCCGCCGCGAGTCGAGTGGCTTGACAATACGGTCGGTAGCAGCGAGGCTGAGCTGGCGCACAGCGTCGGCCATCAGCGCGGGCGAACGAAAGACACGCGGCGGAGGATGGTCACCAGTGGTGTCAATGCTGTCATGACTCGCAGGGATATCAGACACAGTCTTTGCCGGCGACGCCGATACCGACGTGTCGCGCAGGACGTGGCGCACAATCCTCGGCGCGTCGCGGAAGAAGCACACAAGCTCGCCTAGCATCAGTCAGCCTCGAAGTCCCACAAGGGTGAGTAGCCCAACACACCATTCGGCCCGAAAGTGCCCTGCGATGTGCGCGGTTCTGCGAGATTCTTGTGGCTCCGCAGAAGTGAGACGGTGAGATCACGCGACTTGCGCGAGATGTGGCCCTCGCCTTCAGACGAGGACTCAGAGTCCATCGGACGCCGCGCGCCGGATTTTTCACCCTCGCTCAGGAAGCGCAGGCACGCCTCAAGGCAGGGCCGCTGCCGCTCGCGAATTGCGCGCAGTCTGCGAAGGATGAAGGCGCGGTTCTTGAGGGAAATGAGGGTGTTGCGCTCGAGCTCGACGCTTGGCGTTCCTTGAGGGTGGACTTTGTTCGGGTAATCCTTCGGGAACGTGAACGTGATACGGATGAACACCGAGGAGGACTCTCCCCACGGTCCATGCAGCCCCAGCGTACATGTTCGCTTCTTCGTGAGATCGTGCTGCAGTGAGAGCGAGAATGAGCACAACAATTCGCAGCACAACAATACCAGCACCTTTTCCAGCTTGATCTTCGCCGACACAAGCTTGTTGATGACGGACGTCAGTCTGCACCGCATCAGCTCCCGGCCGAAATTCGACGATAAAAAAACGACGCACTCATCCTGCAAACTCTGCCCCTCCTCCCCCACACGCACACGACTATCGCTCCTCTTCCTCCCAGCACCCGCCACGCTCTCCGACCGCTCAACCTCGCTCACACCTCCACTGCTCCCCGCCCCGCCGCGGCCGCCACTATTACTCCGCCCAGAAGCCCCCTCCCCTGAGCCCCCCGCCACCTCCCTCACATTCGTCATCCACGTCAGCGCATCTATCCCCATCCGCCGCCCCGCCCCCGTCCCGCGCGACATTCGCATCGACCCCCCGCCCGCGCCCGCGCCCCCCGCCTTCCCCCCGCCCAAGGCCGGCCCCTGCGTCCCAAACAACAGCGCCCCGCCCCGCCCACCCGCCTCCCACTCCCAGTCCCGCTGCTGCTGCTGCTGCTGATTATTATTAGCATTCGTGTTACTACCACCCGTGCCGCCCCCCGGCCCCAAATTCTGGCTCGCCCCGCGCGAGCGCACATTCGGCGCCACAGACCGCACGCCAGCGAGGATCGCACGCACGCCAATAGGCGCGGAGAGCAGCGGTCCAGGCGACACGTGCGGCCGTTGCACAGCGTCGCCGGGGTCGACCAAGGACAGCGGCGGGGGGTTGCGGAAGGAGAATGTTGGCGGGGGCGGGGTGGTCTGGGACGCGGAGACCTTTGGGACAATCGGCGTCGATAGCAACCCTGTATCCGCCACTTCCGTGCTTGTGCTTGATATCGACGGCCGCGACGCAGTAAGGCCTGTAGCGTCTGTTGCCGTCGGCGTGGACCCAAGAGAAAACTCCGGCGCAGAAGGGCGCACGTACCCTACTTTCTGCAGCGCCATGTTATTCAAGCCCACTCTCAATTATATTGAGGAAAACCACCCACCTGCATCGTCTCTCCATCGACGGGCCAGAAACGCAGCGTGCGATCCTTGGACCAAGTTATAAGCTGAAATGCGGTGCCATCTTAAGAAGGAATCATCGACATATTAGTACAACGGAGAACAGCAAGAAAAGAAAGAAAAACGCACCTCCCCCCTTCCGCCACACAAACTCCTTCACCACGTCCGTATGTCCCTCAAACACCTCTACCGGCTCCTCCTGCCCCTCCTCCCCATACCCCTCCCCACCCTCGCCCACCGCAGAACCCCCACCCCCGCCCGCCGTCGGCGTAGCGGCCGTGCCCCCCGCCGGCGCGCCCCCCAGCCCCCACATCTCCAGCCCCGTCTCCCCGCGCTGCGCCAGGCTCAGCACCCCGCGTCCAAACGGTAGGTGCCGCGCACGCCACACGGGGTATGCCGTACGGATCGTGCGCTTGAGCATATGCCGCTGCGCGTGCTCCCGCAGCGTCTCCTGCCCGTTCCCGGACGCCATGTCCGCGCGCTGCCCGTGCTCGTGCCCAGTTGCACAATGTGCGCAGCTCCATGCGTCCGTGGGGCCGATGCCGGCGGATGAGAAGGTAGGGGAAGTGCTGCCGCCGGAGTACAGAGACGCGCCGTTTGCCTCGGTGCCGACGTCCCATACCTACATGAGATTATCAGCGATGGGTGGGATTGAGTACGGATACACATACCTTTATAGTCCGATCGAGAGAACACGTCACGATCTCGTCTCTCAGCGCGGGGCTCCAGTCGATACCGTAGATCTTGGAGCGGTGCGCACGCAGGCGCGTCGTGGGGAGGGAGCCGTTCTGGTTAAATGTACATTCAAAGAAAATTGCATCAGAAGAAAACCGCAACGCACCCTCCGATCCCAAATCAACACCTCCCCCGCATGGCTTGACGCGAGAATGTGCGGGTCCTGGCGGTTCCACTTGACTTGTGTGCCTCCTGCTGTGACATTGTTAGTCTCGAATGAGAAAGCAAGGGATCACTGACAATTGAACGCGGAAAGGCCTGGAAGGGCGTCAGTAAGGCTTCGAGGCGAAAGAGAACAACAAGCATACCAAAGACAGCGCGACCCCCACTGGCGGCGCGCAGATCCCACGCCCAGATCCACGAGTCGACACCTGTACTGACGACCAGGTCGCGTTCTGCGGGCGCGGGATGCCAGTTAATATCAGTGATGGCGCGGTAGTGCGCGTGGAGGACGTGCTGGATGCTCGAGGGTGCGCCTCCAGAGAAAGAGGAGAGAGCCGCGGATGGGAGGTGGAGGTTCCAGATTAGGCTGTGTGTGATTAGCGACGAGAGCGGCTGCAGTGAATGGGACCAACAGCTTCTCGGAGCTCGTGCTGACGATGTATTCCGCACGGCTGGGATGCGGGTTCCACTGTACGTCGGCGACGTCCCACGTTCCGCCTTGCGGTAGGAAGCGCGGAACGCTTAGCGGCGACTCGAGGTCGATGATAAACAGGCCACGGCGGGCAGCGAGCACGACGTCGCGCGAGGTGGGCGATATGCTCATCTGCATTGGAGATAAGCGAGTTATATTTACCGTTCGCAGAACCCACATTCCGACGGCATCGCCCACCAAGGTTTTCATGTCGATTTGCATTGTGACACGAAGGTTGCTGCTGCTCCCGCTGGCTTCCTCGGAGCTCTCGGCGTGTCCATGCGGCGAGGACGACGTGGACGAAGCCGTGTCGTCTGAGCCGGAGGACCCGCGTTCCACGTCCTCAGGGTGGTTGTATACGATCCGTTTCTTATGGCCCTCAAAAGACGGCGTCCAGCTGGGGCGGCGGCCAGACGCATCTGGCAGAATCGTAGGCGCAGTGGTTGCGATCCATGACGGACGCCGGGCGTTGAGCGGCGGTGGGGCAAAGACAAGGCTCGAGCTGTTGGTAACGCGCGCGGCAGACTGCGAAGGAGATTCCGAGGCAGGGGGGCGGCGAGGCATTTTTATCTATGTCTGATTAGCTTGCCTAATTTTGCGCGAGGAACAGCGGCCAGCCGAGCGGATTTAGCACAGAGGGAGAGCTTATGGACGCGTGTTTGGTTGGACGCCGTCACGTGTGAGCCGCGCCAGGGTGGCGCGTCTGGACCACATTTCAATTTGGGTACTCCAGGTGTCTATTGGCAGGTGCTCTGGTGACAAATTGATTAGAAAATGAAAACAAAGGCAGAGGAGGATGCGAACCGAGCTACAAGCCAAGATAGTAAGGAGGAGCCTCCAGTATACGTATCCTAACTAATCTAATCTTGCACTAAGGCAGCTTGAGTAGCATAACTCGTATGCACGAAGATCCCTCTCTTCTGGAGACGCACATTCTCACAATTATAACCACCGGGAAAAAATCTATTGAAACAGAAGTTGGGGTACCGGGTGGAATTCGAATCTCCACCATCTGTCCTTCAAGTTCAGTGAACGAGGTACGAGTTGGAATCACTAGAGTGTCTGTCCACTGAGCTCTGGCACGGGCAGGGTCCTTGAATACGCCGTTCACTGGGAACCTCGGCCACAAAACAACTGGCGCGAATATGATGGAATCATCTGCGTTTAAAGACTTCAGAATATTACTTAGCTACAGTAATGAAGCAAACGAAATATTCGCGGAGGGACTGCGAAGGTCAGCGAAAACGTGACACTGAACGCCCGAGTCCCCAATTAGCAGAGAAAATGGAAACTAGATAGGTTTTGATTGAGGGGAAACGCGCGTGGTCGGTGTATTGGTACATGTGCGAAGTGTTGTCGCCCAACTGAGATACGCTATAGAAAGTAATTGCGGGTACGGAGGCAGACAGCGAACGTCAAGGATATGTATTGTATAGCGACCGGAGATGTCGGGACCAACGGTCTTCCATGCACCACTGGATATCCATGCCACGCTGCCTGAGCGCGGACAGTGTTTCGGCCGCATTAGGGTTAAGTTCCCAGGAACTCCCGTAGACGTAAAGAGATAGTGGAGAACATGGTGCAGTTTCATGCCGCGATTCCAACAGCTGCGTGATCTTGGAGGAGAGGTCTGGACTGGGGTAGCAGAGGATATACAGACTGCGAAGCTCGGGGCAGAGAGGACGATGACGATGACTGGTCTCGATATGGGCTGGGACAGTCAGACGCGAAACAATTCCCATGTCGTGGTCCTTGCAATGGAGCTCAGAGAGCGTCGGAATGTGCTCCAAGAGAGTAAGAACTTCACTGTCCCGGGTGCCCAACTTCCGTACCGTACACGACGATCGGTGGACGAGCGAAACGAGGGAAAAGGAATTTTGGCGGATGAAAATGTCGTTCAATGCGGGTAAAACCAAATAATCGAGGAACAACCCGTTGCTCATGCGTAGCATATGTAGACGGGGTAGTTCTATTGGATTCCCTATATCTTCCGATGGTGGGTCCCCTAAAAGGGTCAATTCCGCGAGACTATGAGCCAATCGCAGGGGAGCAGCTGCAAGTAATGTTTGGGGGGTGTATCGACAAAGTCGAACGAGTTGGGCATATGGGATCGACAGCAAAGACTCATTACTGGGTGCATGGACAGTCATTAGGCCGGTTGCGGACTCGAAGGCAGTGCAACTTGAAGACGAGGGTCGCCAAGGGCCGTCATAAGTCAGGCTGCGCAAAAGAGGCAGGTGCCCAGCAGCCGCATCGAGAAGAGGAATCATCCACCTTGGCAGCCACAGGTCGATTGTGTGCCAGCGTTCAGAGTGGTTGAGGATCAATTTGAATGCCTCAATGGTAGTGGATGTGAAGTGTACGGTAAGGGGGCAGGAGCCAGAGCGTTCGAGCTGGGTATCGAGAGCGGCGAGTGACGGGATGGAGTCGTAGCTGGTGTGGATATCCCTCCACAGGGACGGGAGAGATATGGCGAGGTGTCTCCATCGCCTACATACATGGGTCAAAACCCAGGGGCACATGGAGATGTCTGTCGAGCAATAATTTTCGTTTTCGTCAAAGCAAGGTAGAGTCCAAGAGAATATCTCTCCCAGGACGTCGGACGGAAGCCGTCGCATAGGGGAAATGACAGCTAGATGCTGCTCAATATTATCCAGAACATTCTGTCGCTCGTGACGAAGTGGCCCGAGTAACCTCTCAATGCGACTGATCTCATCGTCGATTTCTGAAAGGCGGGTGTGGCCAAAACGAATACGTTCACGCGTGGCGCGTACTTCAGACTCCATCGGTATGTCGTAAGAGGTAGAAAGATGGCTTGGAGGCGGTGGAAAAGGTATGCGAAGAGGCTTCGCAAGAACGCAGTGGGGGCAACAGCCTGAGCTTTCCATGATATCGATATCCTGTCGTTCTCTGACCAATTCCTCGTTGATCTCAGAGAGGTGGGGGTTCTCCATTTTGCGAGAAAGACGACGTTCCTGCAGAAAGTGCAGGGAATTACTGGGGAGAGCCGTAAATAGCCGTGAATATATTTTTCTGAAGAACAAGAAGTCGGAAGTCCTCAGTGGTCGGTTTTCTTCGACTGTAATTTGGATCCTCAAGTCAATCCTTTATAATTATCAGCTACCTAACACTCAACGTACCTCGTCAGTTAGGATCAATCTAGGCTCGATACCAGCTTCTCGAGTGCCACACACTTAGGAGATATCAACGAGACGAGTGTGAGAGAAAGCGGTGCTCCGATGTTTGTGTCGCTTGCCAACTTCAGTCTTCCGCCGCGGCGAAGCTCTTTAATCTCTACCAGGTTCCGAACCTTGCACTGTGGCTAGTGACTAAGGATACTACAATATTGGTCTTCAAAGCTCCATCCACTTGGTTCTGAATCCGCGACCTTCCCGTTCGTCCGACTCAGGCTCGAACTGTCTACTCAGACTCGGTGCTCTCGGATCCTCTGATCTCATACTGCACTGTGGCTGGTCATGTCTCGGCGACGAGTTTCCTATTACTATGATCGTAGGGCTCATCCAATTCTCAAAAATCCTGCATCTTAGCGCCATCCTCAGCCGACGTCGGGGCATACACTTTCGGATACAACCAATTCCTCAAGCCCCATCGCGTCAAGATGACCCATGATCTCATCTCCGCGTACGATATGCTTGGGAAGATGCACGTCCTGGTATGCTACACGCCAACGTGCCGGAAACCACTCATGTGTGCTCAGAGACCGCCTCGCACCTCCGCAGAAACCATGACCTCCTTCCACACAGACGAATACGTGCAATTTCTGAGCAGAGTCACGCCAGAAACCGCGGCGAAACTGAGCTTCAATGGTACCCGATGTGCGTCTGTAACTTTTGCCTTTGTTCACCTGTGTTATTAACCTGTAACAGTCCTCGTTGGGGACGACAATCCCCCATTTGAAGGCGTCTTCGAATTCAGCGCCATCTCTGCCGGCGGGTCAATTGGTGGGTTTCTTTAGCTACTGGACGGCATGACAGCCTGACGCGCGGAAGCCGCCGCCCAGCGAATAAACTGTGGGACCGCCGACATCGCAATAAACTGGGCAGGCGGTCTGCATCACGCTAAGAAGAGCGAGGCGTCCGGGTTCTGCTACATTAACGACATCGTCCTCGGGATTCTCGAGCTGCTGCGCGACGTCCCGCGCGTGCTTTATATCGACATCGACTGCCACCACGGCGACGGCGTCGAGGAGGCGTTTTATACCACCGACCGTGTCATGACGTGCAGCTTCCACAAGTACGGGGCCTACTTCCCCGGGACCGGCACCCAGGAAGACAGGGGGCGCGCGAAGGGGAAGGGCTACGCGGTGAACGTCCCTCTGAAGGACGGCATCACGGACGAAGCGTTCAAAAGCATCTTCGAGCCCGTACGTTTGTGGCGTTTATATAAGAAAATTACTTACACCCGTCAAGATAATTGCGAAAATCCTGGAGGTGTACCGGCCGTCCGTGGTCGTGCTCCAGTGCGGCGCAGACTCGCTTGCAGGGGACAAGCTCGGCTGCTTCAACCTGACCATGCAGGGCCACGCGCACTGCGTCCAGTTCCTGCGCCAGCAAAACATCCCACTCATCCTGCTGGGCGGCGGCGGGTACACGGTCAAAAACGTCGCCCGCGCGTGGACGTACGAGACCGCCTGCGCGCTCGGGATCGAGGACACCATCGACCCACTGCTGCCCTACAACGAGTACTTCGACTGGTTTGGGCCGCGATTTCGGCTGGAGGTCGTGTCGAGCAACATGGATGACCTAAATGTCGCGGACGGGTCGCTGAAAACGGTTCTGTGGGTGCATTCCAGCTGGTCTGATGCCCTCGTCATCTCTTGTAATTTCCTAGACAAAAGGCGTTGGAGCAGCTCTCGGAATTGAATGCTGCGCCGTCGGTGGGCATGCACGATGTCCCGCGAGAACCCGTTGGGACCCACCTCCGTCTCGGCGTCGACGACGGCAGGATACGGGATGACCTTGACGAGCGGCTTACCCGTGCGTAGCCTTTCCGTTTCGGTGGTTTCTCCCACTGAAATATGTATTGCTGCTGGCGCCTAGAACACATCGAATACGTCAGCCGCCTCCCCGATTCAGGCCCTCCCTCGGAGCTGGACGATTCAGAAACGGAGGACTCTTCCTCCGACGCGTCGTCGACATTACACCGGCGGCCGCGGGGCGACAAGCGGCTGATGAGCATTGTCACGAATCAGTATTTGGATTTGCCGGAGCTCCCGACGACCCAGCGGCGGTTCTTCAAGTTCAATGGTGGGGTGGACGACGCGCTGAAGAAGTTCCGTGTGGAGAGAGAGGATGTGTTATCAAGATCTGAGTCCGAGGACGTTTGATTTACTTATTAATGTTTGGCCAGGATATATACCACAGGTGTAATGTGTATTTCTTAGATATTATCGCACGGCCGATAGCACGACGAATATGAGGTTTCTCCTCATGAGTTTTTTTCTTCTAAGGTACCGGCCAGCTTGGCGGATTCGAGTGTGGGGAACCCTACATTTATTTGCCTTAATGGACGCAGGACCATTTGCATGCCAGACTCGGAGCGGGAAGGCTATGTTTTTGCTTCCGCTTGCTGCTTATAAACTGCTTCCGACTCGAACTTTTTTTGTGGTGGCCAATGGTGCGTTAGGTGAAGGGAAGGAAGGTTCCATATAGTTAGGCTTGAAACCAGACGTAGGGGATGAACATTAAGGATAAAGGGATGAACTTTCTTAGTCTTTGATGATCTTAAAACAGGATATCAGAACATCTTCCGCATAATTCTTCAGGAACCGGAGCGTGTGAAGCATGTGAAAACTTGCGAAGATCTCCTTCGCTTCTCTGAATGGTCAGCCGTTCTTGCCGGTGTAGCGGGGATGAGAGCTGATGAGAGGCTGATAATTTTTACATTATTGTCACGGCAAATGTCGCATTCAAGTTTCATACTGCATTTACATGGTCCAGAAAATGCAACCAAATACAACCCATTATTTCATTTCATTCGAAGAAAACTGTAACACTATGACAGAGCGAGGGTGTAACTGGAGAGGGAGTTGAATGAGCCAAAGTCCTGGTTTTCGATCGGGAGGACTTACGTCGTGGTAACGTTCTTCTGCTTGAGGTTAGTAATGACCAAGGGAATTCCAAGTTTTCCGTTAATCGTGAGCGCCCTAATTAAGATGAGAACCTGGTGGAATAACGCGGTTGCGGCACGTACCGGACGTGGATGTCAACGTCCAGGAGGTCCAGGAAGCCTAGCGGGATGATGTCCAGGGAGGCGATGGCACCCTGAGTCAGGAGGACGTTGGGGACGGTTCCCGAGTTGGCCTTGCCCAAGGGGGGGACTACGACGGGCGTGGCGAAGGTGTGGTCAAACGTGGCGTAGACAGTGTTGTTGATTCCGGCGGTGGTGGACACGCGGTCGAGGGTGAGCTCAAAGATGAGGGGGTTCTGTGCTGGAATAAAAGTTGGAGTGGAGGTCTCGAAGAGTACTTAGTGTATTCACCCTGGAAGTCGACCCTAGCAAGGCATCAAGCAGGGAAGGATGTCTGGGAGGAAGGGACTCACGAAACAAGGTTGGTCTCCAGTGACTCGAGCTGCGGCGGCGGTCGCGTCAATTAAGAATTAATCGGCAGAGACACTTTGAGTTCACCGTGATGGTGGTATTGATATGGGTGACGAGCCCAATCCCGAGGGCGTTGATGATATCACCAATGAGGTCCCGGTCCTCGAGCGTAGCCGGCGCCGCGGCGACGAGCAGAGCTGCCACAAGGCCAAAGAACAGAGACGCAAAGCGAGCCATTGGTTTCAGTCGGGGGGAACTTTTGAAAGGCCACACAGCAACGCGCGAGATCTACGTTGGCCTTAAGTAGGTTGGCAGGAAAGGCGCCATTTTTTGATGCAGGCTTTCAGAAGATGGAAATTATATCCGAGCCATGCGTACCCCAGATCAGATGACGCGGGGTATAAACGCAAGAGCAGGTGAAACTTGAATACGGCAATTCGGGAAAGAAAACGCCGACTGATTCAGACCAAGGGGCCAGGGCATTCTTTGAATTCAGGCACAAGAGAATTGCCACAGAAAAATCGGCGGAGGTTTCGTTCAAAATGGGTTTGCTTACGAAATCGATCTCACACATCATGGACTGCGCCGGACTCCACCGCCTTACCACGACACCACCACCAAGTATTAATTCACCATGGGTCGCTGGACCCAATATGATGAAGTGAGTAAGGCGTCGCAGCCTTTTACAGGATTGAACTAAGTTTCTGTGCAGGATGAGCATCGTTTACCCGCAGGAATGGAACGCATAGGTCAAACTCGATTCAATAATGGTTTCGAAAGCAGTCGTTCACAAACACATGTGTAGGTTATGACGCCGACACGGGGCGATATACCTTCCGCGGCGGAGATGGCTCCGTCTGGCAAGGTGCTCAGGGCGCGCAGTTCAGCGAGATGACTCGAGGTCGGTTACATTTCTATACTTGTCCTTTTCGCAGCTCACATGCCACAGTATCCGGGGGAGCTTCCTCTTCCCATTATGCAGAAGACGTCGAGGATGTAGAAGCAGCCCCCCAGCGGGCCGATGGATATCAGGCACTCGCTACGGATCCTGTTAGTTCTTCATTCTCAGTATAACAATTGTTTTCAATTCTAATTTTAATCAGAACAATCGCCCCATAAATATCACCTCAACGCCGGTGCCTACCGCACACTGTTTCCCTTCTTCCTCTTAATTGGCGTCTTCCTTCCTCCTCGTGTGGCGGTTGATCCTCTCTCCTGGTCTCTCTGCTCCCCAAAATCCTATGCCCAGTGGACACCACCAGCTACTTGGTGGAGCCCGGGGATACCTGTTGGGCGATCTCGCAGGGCGCCGGGTGCTCGGTTGAAGACCTCCAGAAGCTGAACGCGAAGCTCAACTGCGATTCGCTTGTGCCCGGGTCTACGCTTTGTCTACCCAGCACAACTCCGACATGAACATTCTATGGACGTGCCTCCGGCTTGATATGTTTAATGGCTGCGCATGTATACTATAGCTTATCCGGACCTACCTATTTAACTATACACGATTCTCGCTATAATCATAAGAGGACATTTGTGGCCACGACTCTCGCGTCGTTGGTGGGCATGTGGTAGGAAGCAACCTCATATCTATTACCGGCCCTCATTGGGCCCTCAGCCACATCTCATCCATGAGCGTCGAAACCCCCCCCCCCCCCCCCCGACTCGTTTAAGGCCATGGATCCGGAATTGCCCTTCTCTTGGACTCCAGACGTGCCATGGTATCGGCAGCGCGGTAGCGCGCTTAATCTGTATCCTCGCGACGTCCCTCGGGTTTCGCCACCGGTGACGGATCGCCGCGCGCGCTGAGCGGTGGCCCCATTGTTATTACGCACAGCAAGGTGCAGCCCGACTGAGATACGGTATGAAGGTAATTAATAATTGCAGGTAGGGGAACAAGGGGACGGAGAGACGAACGTCAAGGATATGTATCATACAGCGAGTCAAGATGTAGGTCCCAACGGCCTTCCGGGAACCACTGGATATCCATCCCGCGCTGCCGGAGCGTGGCATACGTTTCGAGCGCATGTGGGGTAAGGTCCCCAGGCCCCTCGTACAGGCGGACAGATAGTGGAGGACATAATGCGCTTCTGTGACGCGACTCCATCAGCTGCGTCGTCTTGGAGCAGGTGATATCGATGTCTTGACTGGAGTCGAAAAGGATAGCCAGACTGCGCAGCTCGGGGCAGAGGGGACGACTACTGGGATCTGGGACAGCCAGACCTGAGACAATTCCCATGTCGGGGTCCTGACAATGGAGCTCAGAGAGGGTCGGAACGTGCTCCAAGACAGCAAGAATGTGGCGATCCAGGGTGCCTAATTTTCGTAGCGAACATGACGATCGGCGGATGAGAGCAACGAGGGGTAAGATGTTTTGGAGGATGAAAATGTCCTCCAGTGCGGGCAATACCAAAGAATCCAGGTAAGAATACGCTTCAATAACGTGTAGCATCTGTAGATGGGGTAGTTCTATCGGACTCCCGATCTTTTCCAATGGATGCATCCCAACAAGCGTCAATCTCGTGAGATTGTGGGCCAATCTTAGGGAAGCGGCTGTATGCAATACTCGTGGCATGTATTGACGAAGCCGCAGGAGTTGACGGTATGGTATGGCCAGGACCGCGTCGCGACGCCCACCCTTAACTGTTACTTGATCTAGTCGGGGTGCAGTCTCGAAGGCATTGCAAGGGGATAAAAAATGGCCGTGGTAAGTCAGGCTGCGCAAGAGAGGTAGGTAGCCGGTAGCCTTATTGAGAAGAGGAATCATCCACTCTTTCAGCCGCAAGTCTACCGTGTGCCAGCGATCAGAGTGTTCGAGGATCATTTTGAATGCCCCGAGGTCAATGTGTTTCAACGTTATGGTCAGAGGGAATGAGCCAGAGCGCTCGAGCTGCTTTTTCAGCATGCCAAGCGAGATATTGCGACGATCGATGCAAATACTCGCCCAGAGGGCCGGGAGAGAAGTGGCGGTGTTTCTCCATTCTATACAGACGCGGGTGAGCACCCAGGGGCTCAAGGATAGGTCCGTTGTGTGCAATTCGCCAGTGGGCAATGTCAACGAGAAGATCTCAGCTAGTATGTCGTACGGAAGGTATCGGATGGGGGATATTGTGGCGAGATGTTGCGTGATATCCTCGTTATCCTGTCGTTCTCTACGAAGTGCGACCAAGTCCTCGTCAATCTCGGAGAGATGGTGGTGCTCCATTCACGAGAAAGACGGCGTGTCCGGCGAAGGAAGCGCGAGAGTAGTTGGGAGAGTGGTGTAAACTCGACGCGAATATATTGTATGACGAAACAGGACCTTGAGGAAGCGCTTCAGCTATGTAGTTCTCTTCGAGTGTCAGATCCAAGTTAGTCTTTTGGAAACGCTCTAAAGAGCCAACTCGTACATGGTTTTGGTTACTTGGTAGGAACCCACTTGGATCGCGGAATCAAGCTCCGAGTCAAGTCTGAAATGCGCCAGTCCTAGCGAAGATATGCGCCACAGCGGACGGGCTGGTGTACACCTAGAGAAGTAGTCCTCCAGGTAGAGTGTGCGCAAGTTTGAGCTGCGCGAGGGTATGTAGCCCAGAAGGCTGAAATGGAATAGGCGAACAGGCGCCGATTGATGCGAGGGCATTCCATTCATTTGCAGTTTTGCTCAGAAATCTCAGGGCAGCCGGGTAGTAAGAGTTACGATTCAATACAAGTTCACTGGTGTTACATTTTGAGTTCCTAAGCTATCCGTTGGCTACCAACGGCGTGCTCCTCCAGATTACATTGCCATACCATCGGCAACAGATCTGACGGGTCTCTCCAGCATGCCTACCCCATTGTCGTCCGGCAGAAGTTGTCATAGCTCGCCTTCGAAAAATTGTCCACTCACATCCCGTCAAGACGCCCCATCGCCCACAGGAATCTTGCCCAAAGTCTTCACGGGCGCAAAAGCGGCCCCCGATATATTTGGTGAGCATGCGCTGTGGCTGTATTATTTTTGACAGCAAGGTGTCGCCCGACTGAGATACGGTATGAAATTTTGAAAAGGTAATAAGGGGCAAGGGGATGGAAAGGCAGACCAGCAAGCGTCAGGGATATGTATGGCGTAGCGAATTAAGATGTGGGTCCCAGTGGCCTTCCGGGAACCATTGGATATCCATCCCGCGCTGCCGGAGCGTGGCATACCTTTCGAGCGCATGTGGGGTAAGGTCCCCAGGAAGCCCCTCGAACATGCGGACAGATAGCGGAGGACATAATGCGCTTCTGTGCCGCGACTCCATCAGCTGTGTCATCTTGGAGCAGGTGATATCTTGACTGGAGTCGAAAAGGATGCTCAGACTGCGCAGCTCGGGGCAGAGGGGACGACAACTGGGATCGATATGTTCTGCGACAGCCAGACCTAAGACAATTTCCATGTCGGGGTCCTGACAATGGAGCTCAGAGAGGGTCGGAACGTGCTCCAAGACAGCAAGAACGTGGGGATCCAGGGTGCCCAATTTTCGTAGCGAACATGACGATCGGCGGACGAGAGAAATGAGGGGTAAGGAGTTTTGGAAGATGAGAATGTCCTCCAGTGCTGGTAAAACCAAAGAATCCACATAAGAAGATGCGTCAATAATATGCAGCATCTGTAGATGGGGTAGTTCTATCGGACTCCCGATCTCTTCCGATGGATGCATCCCATAAAGCGTCAATCTCGTGAGATTGTGGGCCAGTCTTAGGGAAGCGGCTGTATGCAATGTTTGGGGCATGTATTGACAAAGTCGACGGAGTTGGCGGTATGGTATGGCCAGGACCGCGTCGCGGCGCCCACCTGTGCAGGTTACTTGATCTAGTCGGGGTGCAGTCTCGAAGGCATTGCAAGGGGATGAAAAACGGCCGTGGTAAGTCAGGCTGCGCAAGAGAGGCAGGTGACCGGTAGCCTTATTGAGAAGAGGAATCATCCACTCTCTCAGCCGCAAGTCTACCGTGTGCCAGCGATCAGAGTGCTCGAGGATCATTTTGAATGCCTCGAGGTCAATGTGTTTTAACGTTATGGTCAGAGGGAATGAGCCAGAGCGCTCGAGCTGCTTTTTCAGCATGCCAAGCGAGATATTGCGAATATGGATGTAAATACTCGCCCAGAGGGCCGGGAGAGAAGTGGCGGTGTTTCTCCATCCCATACAGACGCGGGTGAGCACCCAGGGGCTCAAGAATAGGTCTGTTTCGTGCAATTCGCCAGTGGGCACTGTCAACGAGAAGATCTCGGCTAGTATGTCGTACGGAAGGCATCGGATGGGAGATATTGTGGCGAGATGTTGCGTGATATCCTCGTTATCCTCTTCTCTACGAGTTTCGGCCAACTCGTCAATCTCAGAGAGGTGGGGGTGCTCCATTCACGAGAAGGACGACGTGTCCGAAAGAAACGCGAAGGTAGTTCGGAGAGTTGCAGTGTAAACTCGACGCGAATATATTGTATGACGAAACAGAACCCTGAGGAAGCCTTTCAGCTATGTAGTTCTCTTCGAGTGCCAGATCCAAGTAAGCACAACAGTAGTCTCTTGGGAACGCTCTCAAGACTTACATAGTTTGGATTGGAACCAAATTGGAGCGCGGAAGAGCTCAGGTCTGAAACACGTTGCTCCGAGTCTCAGCAAGATATTATAGCGTGCTGGTATACACCGTAGAAAGCTGTCAGAGTCTCTGCCAATCTGCGGGTAGATGCAGAACTACGCGAGAGTATGTCGTCCAGGCTGAGGCGGTCAGAGGTATGGTGAACGAGGGTGAACGACTATCTTCAGAAATGTGTTTACGTTGTGTTTACGAGAGGCGCAGCCGTGATCAATAATTGATACCGATTATCAGTTTCACGCACGATTCGATACAAGTACACTGGTGTTACATTCTGAGTTCCGAAAGGGCTATCCGTGGGCTACCAACGGCATAGTCTCGTAAACACTTTCATATGACGGGATGAAGATACTCGTTCACGAAGTATATAAACCAACGGCGTGCTCTTCCAGTTCCAGACCCGCTGAAAGATCTGACATCTCTCCAGCTGGGAAAGATCTTGCCGATCTTGCCTCACCTATGGAACCGCCCCATCGTCGTCCCGCAGGAGCTTGTCATCGCTCGCCTCGGGAAAGATTATCCCGCTCACATCCCGTCAAGACGTACGCCGCATCGCCCGCAGCAATCTTGTCCCCAAGCCTTCACGGGAGCGGCGTTGTGGCTGCAGTATTTTGACAACAAGATGCCGCCCGACTGAGATACGGTATGAAAGGTAATAGGGGGCAAGGGAATGGAGACGCAACCCAGCGAACTCAAGGATAAGTATCGTATATCGAGTCAATATGTGTGTGCCAACGGGCAATCGGAAACCACTGGATATCCATCCCGCGCTGGCGGAGTGTGGCGTGCCTTTCAAGCGCATGTGGGGTAAGTTGCCTGGGATGCCCCTCGTACAGGCGGACAGATAGTGGAGGACATAGTGCGGTCCTGTGCCGCGACTCCATGAGCGGTGTCATCCTGGAACCGGTGCTGTCTTGACTGGAGTCGAAAAGGATGGTCAGACTGCGAAGCTCGGGACAGAGGAGGCTACAACTGGGATCGGCATGCAGTGGGACCGCCAGACACGAGACAATTTTCATGTCGGGATCCTGGCAAACGAGCTCATAGAGCGTCGGAACGTGTTCCAAGAGAGCAAAAATGTCGCGGTCCATAGCGCCCAATTTCCGTAGCGCACATGACGATCGGCGAATGAGCGAAACGAGGGAAGAGGAATTACTGTGGATGAAAATGTCCTCCAGTGCTGGTAAAACCAAAGAATCCAGATAAGACCCGTCAACAATGTACATCATCTGTAGACGGGGTAGTTCTATTGGACTGCCCATATCCTGTGATGGCTGCACCCCGAAAAGCGACAATCCCGTAAGATTGTGTGCCAATCGCAGACCAGCAGCTGTAGGTAATGTTTGGGGTACGTGTTGACGAAGTCGAAGGAGTTGACGGTATGGGATGGGCATCGCGTGGCGTACATCGACAGTTACTTGATCTAGGCGGGGTGCGGTCTCAAAGGCATTGCAAAATGATGAAAATTCGCCGTCGTAAGTCAGGCTGCGCAACAGAAGTAGGTTCCCGGTGGCCATATCGAGAAGAGGAATCATCCACTCTCTCAACGACAGGGTTATAGTGTGCCAGCGTTCAGAATGGTCGAGGATTAATTTAAATGCCTCGATGTCGGTGCTTTTGAATATTATGGCCAGGGGGGATGAGCCAGAGCGTTCGATCAACGCTTTGAGCATGCCAAGCGAGATATTGGGAGTATCCGAATCGATGCGAATGGTTGCCCAGAGGGCCGGGAGAGAAATAGCGGTATTTCTCCATCCCATACAGACGCGAGTGGGCACCCAGGGGCTCAAGGATAGGTCCGCTGAATGGAAGCTGCCAGTGGGCATTGTCAACAAGAATATCTCGGCCAGTATGTCGTACGGAAGGTTTCGGATGGGGGATAGGGTGGCGGCTTGGAGACGTTGCGCGATATGCTCGATATCCTGTCGTTCTCTATGAAGTTCGACCAACTTCTCGTCAGTCTCGGAGAGGTGCTCCATAGTCTCTCCTAGACAGACTACAATAACTCGTACCTCGTTAGTTGTAGGTGCTCCATTCGTTGGGAGAGTCGCGGTATAAAATCGAGGCAGATATATTTGTTATACAGCAGGACTTTGAGGAAGCCCGTCAGCTAGTTCTATTGATCCAAGTTAGTCTCTTGGAAACGCTCTAAAAAGCTAACTCGTACATGTTTTGGTAGGAACCAAAATTGGAATCAAGCTCAAGTCTGAGACGCGGCCTAGCCAGATATGCGCCCCAGTGTACGTGCTGGTGTACACCGTGGAGAACCAGGCAGAGCGTGTACCAGTCTACACGGAGGAGTAGACGCAGAGCTGCGCGAGGGTAAGTGTAAAATAGGCGCCCGGGATTGATGCAGGGGCATTATTTTCATTCATTTGCAGTTTTGCTCAGAAGTCTTTGAGTCGACGAATAAGAGTTAAGATTCGATACAAGTAATGCTACATTGAGTTCCTAAAGGGAGATCCGTAGGCTACCAACCCAATTTCCAGTGCCATACTCGCTGACGACTCGCAGTCTCCCCAGCAGGGAAAGGCCCTTGCATCACATACGGGGTCGCTCCATTGATGTCTCGCAGAGCTTATCATCGCTCACCTTCGAGAGATTGTCCTGATACATCCCGCCAAGACGCCCCATCGCCCGCAGCATCACCGCTCATGAAAGATTGTCGTTCCAATGCCGGTGCTTCTCGAGTTAGATAGTTCCTCCTCCTCCTCCACGTAAGGCGCCTTTTCCTCGCTATCGGGATGCTCCGTGTCTTCCACAGCATTGACGCCCCCGCCCGACCCAAATGCGACGGCCCGCAGCGCGTCGCTGGCGTGCAGGTTCAGGGCCCTGCGGCGCCCTCACTTGTCCCAAAACTCGGAGCGCGCCACCTGTGTGCGCCTTGGAGTATCGCTGCGCGCGAATTGAGCGTCTACATGGCGGAGACGGCGTACAGCTTAGGGAGCGCCATGTTCGCGACGATGGTGACCATCGTGGACGGATTGGCGCCGCCATGTGGTTGCCGAGCTGCTGGCAGACGAGGTTGACGCAGGCGCAAAGGGCGGCGGGGGCGGCGGGCTGGTGGGGGCAAATGTACGATGTGAATAAGGGGTGAGGGGGGATAGAGGGAGAGAAAGGGAAGCGCCTGGATTGTGAGGCGCTGCGGCGAGCTGAGCATGGTCGCCGTTGTACCGCGCGGGAGGACATCTTTTGAGTAGTGCTGCATAAAGTCATCTCGGAAGTCACGGCGCGGCACAGAAGACAAGACGTACGAGGAGGGAGAACACGATGCTCCCGGACATGATGAGATCCCCAATGAACGTCGTTCCGAGGTGAATACCCACTGTAGAGGCTCAGTCAGGACTGGGGGGGTGAAGGAGGAAGGAGAGCGTACCCCAAGTACTCGCAGCTCCGGTGTCGCCTCGGAACATGAAGATCGTCTGGAGGGGGTCAGAGACGAGGGACACATAATGCGCGCGGACACAACGCACCCAAAGTGCGGCCGACGCCAGGGCAAGTAGGAAGAGTATCATGCACAGAAGCACCACGTATAGGTTGCGTGATATCACCTGAACAAGTAAGCATAGGAATAGCAGTGGCAACAGCAACGTACCCATAAGCGGTAGAGGAAGAACATTTGCACGTACAACGCAATCCCTGCCTCGAGCGTCAGACTGATCTCTCCCAGCCAATGGTCGCTCCACAATGCCACCGAAAGCGGTTGATTGCTGAACAGCAGAACATTTTGCACCCACATCAAGGCCCTGCAGAAGTAAACAGGTCAGGTTCAGCGGGAGGTGCAGGGGGATGGGACATACAGGGCGTGCATACTACGCAGCGTCTTGAGTAGCGCAAGTCCGGCGACGAAAAGTTTCGACCCGAGGCTGTCATTGTTTCTCTTCGGTATAGTGCGCCAACTGCGCAAAGAGTGCGCCTTGCAGGAGGATGTCGGCACAGATGCCCAAATCCTAGAAAGCCGAGTTAGGAACAACGCAAGAAAGCGGACGGAACTCGCACCCAGCCGCCAAGGACATATAATTGCTGGTTCCACTCGAGGTCGGAGGACATTGTGGCGACCGAAACTGCGTACGGTTCGGTGGAGAAAACCCAGGAGGGACACCGCACATTATCCTATAAGTGCGAACCCGCCTCCTGAAGCGGAACTTTGGCAGCGCGGATGCCGATTCTAATTCGATCCAGACAAGACCAAGCGTCGAGGCATTCTTCTCTTGAGCAAAGGTTCCAGCGGGTCGAACTAGAGGTTACCGAATACCCTGAACCAAACACTCGTGTCAATAAGTCCTCACCTTGCCAAAAAAAAGGCCCTACAACGGACACAGAGAACTTGAAAGTTTGGAAGACAGCTCCAAGAGACAGTTTGATGACTGGATCACATGTCGCAAACCAACTTGGCCTTTGCTCTCAGTCCCCGACCAGTGACCACCGAGGATAGCTTGACCCATTGATGTCGCAAGTGAGAGACTCTCCGTAAACTTAGCCTCAAGTTCTCACTGTTCTTCGCAGGAAGTCAACAGCCAGGCGAGCGATGGCTTCGACACTGATACAGATTACACCGATTTCGACTGGACCAGAGTAGACTCGCATGTCGATGACGCTTATAAGAAAGGAGGAGGCACACAACCCTCATCTCCAATAAAGGCGCGCCAGCCTTGGCGGAGTCCAGGTCCCGGAATCTGTGAGTCGCCCTGATATCTAATCTGAGCACAGATCCCGATCAGGCCTGAAATAGCTCCGTCAACCCCATCCAATCCTCGAGTAGGATATTCTAACCAGTCGAGCCCATCGCCCGTAACACCTTCCCGTATTGGAAGAGCCACACCACACATCTCGCAAGCTTTTCGCGGCGTTAGAATCCAAGATGAGGACTGTAAATCATACTCTCATTTGGATCTTCGTGTTTCTGATGAGGTTTGCAGCACCACCACCTCCTCCTAAAAGATTATTATTTGAATCTGAAGCCAAAAAGCTTCGGTCGAAGGTCCGAGGAAAGGGCCCTGAGTCAAGCACGGATGGTTCTGATGAAGAAGGTATTCCGTTACTTGTTCTCCTCGTTATCTGTGTCTGAATTATTGCATGACAGTATTCAAGAGTAATAATGCATTTTCAATATTCTGCTAAAAGCATTGACAGTTTCTCCAGTGCTAGTAGATCCAGAGTCGAGGCGGTCAACCGCTTCATCTTCTCGTATGCAACCTCCCCCCATTAAACCTCTGCAGGCGTCCTCGACCCAATCGTCTTTTATTTCTTCGTCCAGCACGGACTCTCTGTTCTCACACGTTTCACGCTCGTCGTCAAGGTCATCTATAGCCTCGACCGACTCCATTTCTTGGACATCGTCTCTGAAGCGTGGTTCTGAGGGCCAACTCACGTCGTCCCCATCGCCTTCTAAAAGTCGCAAGATATCCGGTTCTAGCCCGCAATCGGCCGGGCTCACCGAGTCCCCCATGGCGCGCTCTGTTGATATTCTGAGTGGCGTTGAAACACAGTCGTCGTCAAGTTCTGTACCTGGTACCTTTTCGTTGAGTGATATGTTTGGGGGACTCCACGGCTCCGCCCTCCCTGTTCACACCATCGCCGATTGTCCCACCGTCCAGCGCGAAATGGACAGGCTTGGGATAGAATTGGGGGTGCAGTGGGAGCTGGCCCGAGGCGTAACTAGAAACAAATGGAGTTGGGAGCAGGTCGGCCTCAAGGTTCATTCTTTCAAAGGCAAAAACGCAGACAAGGCGCCGACCGTCCCATCCGTCATGCTTGGCAAAAAGCCTGTACCTTCAGCAACTCGCGATCTTGCTGTGTGGTGTGTATACGTTAGCGTCTTCCCCTCTTCTCGCTCAACGTTTTTGTAGGATAGAAATTGATCGCGAGCAAAAGGCCTTACTGGAGGGCAAGTCTCGCGGATTGGGGCTCATGGGTCCTTGGGAGGGCGAACCTGACTATCATGGCGGACAAATCCAGTATCCTCTCCGGTTAGCCAAATCTGTCGAAGGGGGCGAGTATGTTGTCCACCTGGAAAAACCCGAAAAGGGTCCGATCCTATAGATTCGCTCGGGAACTGGGATCAGCGAGCATTCTTCAATTGGCCATTCCCTCCAAGCTCTTCAGAGACGAAGGGGAGCAGATCAAGGCTTTTTTTGACCCTAAAATTCGTCCTCTGCGGCCGGGTGTACATGCCGATCCCGCCCAAGGACAACTCATCCGTATATCCTCATTCAGACGAACGAGAACTGGAGGCGGGATCCACAGACGTGGTATGGAGATCAGTATCGTATCTCCTTCGACGAATTCGTGCGAACGCCATAACCCGTTGGACCTAAATTCAGATCAGGTGCGTCTTATACAGTCTGCGAGATGTTATTGATTTTATTTGACCGGTCCATCTAGCCGTTTGCCAAATATATCGCCAGATACGCGCTCGGTCTTTCGACATCGACTCCCGTTCTAGAATTCGAGCAATACCAACATTATATACATTCCGGACATCGTCGCAGATGGATGGGATTTGGCCTCAAAGCCACCCGCCGAGAAGAGTATGTGAATCGAGTTCATCTGCACAGATTTTACTCACCTAAAATTCAGCAATGACCGATGGTTGCGGCTTTCATCAACCGTTCGGCTTTACTGTTGATCACCAGAAAGGTTGGCTATGAGATGATGCCCACGGCCGTTCAAGGAAGAATCGGAGGCGCCAAGGGCATGTGGACCCTTCATCCCACCGACGAGGACCCCGAGCCCAAAATATGGATCCGGGAGTCGCAGCTCAAGATCAAATTGCGAGGTGATCTCAAAGTGCATCGCATTTTCGACCTTCTTCGCCCATCACGCGCATCTCCAACCGAGTCACGGCACATGTTAGCTATGCAAAGCATACTCTGTCTGTCGTACAATGGCATACCGGACGACTTGTTGATCTCGTTGCTGGTGGACGGCTTGGAGGCAACTGTTCGGCCGCTGCTTGACTGGTCTCCCGCGGGCATGGTTCCCCTGTGGATCGCAATCAACAAAGCTGGTAACGTCTCTGGATCGAGGCTGCAACGGATTGCGGGCAGCAGGAGTCGTGTTCTTGGATTCCGGAATAGAGACCGGGAGGATGGAGACACAGAGGCGGCCACTAATGACTCAGAAGTTGTAGTAACTTCCAGCGGCTCCGGACGCGACCACGGCGGCAGTATGTGTCGCTTCAGCCAATATCTGTCGATGCTAACTCCCCGGCCGGACAGTCCCTCTCAGTCTCCACGAAAAGGCCCTGGAAATGATCCAGGCCGGTTTTAGTCCTGCCTCTTCAGCGTATCTCAACGATGCTATACGGCATATTGTCAAGACCGAAATCAACCTGGTTATCCACAAGTTCAAGATTTCTCTTCCTGAGTCGACGGGCTCCGAAGCGCTAGTCATCCCAGGTGTGTTCAACAACATGTCCTCGAAACCAGTGCAGGTAATATATAATTTTCAAGATCCATTGGGCGTGTTGGAAGAAAATGAAATTTACTATCGGTCGTCGAATCCGATGAAGAACATTACAACGCAGACACTCTTTCAAACCCTCGTCGGGCGCGTCATCGTAAGTCTTGAAAAAATCGACGTATCTACATACTCAGTATTTGTGTTCGCCCAGCTCGGAAGGTAAAGTTGAGTATATATTTTGAATCACATTGTGCTGAGTATAGCCAGATACCCAATTCGCTTACCATGCGATATGCAAATGGTGCGTGGCTTTAGATATGCTTAAAAAGTGATACCAAATATAGTGTCTCAGGTGACCGCCGTTGACGCTCCTGAGCTTCAACGCTGGCCGGACGTGATAATCGCATCTACTAAAGGCCAGAGAAGTCTCCTCTCTTTACTAAGCGGTGGAGGTACGGATACATATCACCTTGGTTGCATTCTATTCTAACCACCTGTTCTGTAGATTATGATGGCGGTAGGATTGTCTCAATGTCAAAGACCTGTAGTGACTTGAGGCTGGTCAGATAACGTCATCTTTATTTGGCTCGAGGCGTTCCTGGACAAATTCAAGAATCAACCCTTTACTCCTCCGCCGCACAATATGATCTCTCATAACTTCGAGCGCAAGGTCGAAACCGTGAAAGAAGTCGCCGATGGGCTACAGAGGATGTCGACGCCGGATGCGCAGCGGCACTTCCAAGAGTGGTTGCTGAAAAGTTTGCACGACACTCAAGTCGGAATTTATTCCTGGTTCCATGACAATGCCGTTTGGCGGCACGGATATGGCCACAGGAAGGCCATAGAGATGGCTTACATGTACGCAGGCGATATTTTTCTCGACTTCATCGTTCTTATTCTTTTCCCAGAGGCAACACGCTCCTTGACGCCGGAAAAACAGGGCTTTGCCTCAAGCCTATCGTACACTCAGTTCACAAAAAAGCCTTTGGTCATGAGCGACCGAACTGCATGGATCACACCAAGAATTGGAAGGGGCCTCGAGATTCCGGCCTGTCCCCATTTATCCTTGATAGCCTGTAGGCGCTTTCCTTGCACTTTGACGAGCTGCAACCTGATGAGTTCTCTAGCGTTGAAGCAGGAAAAAAGAAAGGCGAAAGTCTCCTTCATGAATACGACATTGCATCGCACAGAATGCCCACGAACTTCAAGGAATTTGAGAAGGATCCCGACCTCCTTACACCATTCAAGACGATGGAGAATGCGGCGAAGGAAAGTAAATGGTCGAAATTCTTCAAAGCGGAGCTCAAAGCAGTGATGGCCCATGTCGACGAGGTCAGGAAGCTGTACGGAAAGGCGTACGCTATTTCGAAGGATCGCAAATCGGAAAGAGACGCGACGCTACTCGAAATGCACCAAAAATACGCTGAACAGATCCCGGGAATCGAGTCAATGGTCGACGTCGAGGAGCTCAAGGCGTCTTATGCGTATTCTATGCCCGGCAAAGAAAACTTCGCATTCGCAGTCGCATTCAAGACCCTGTGCGGTATCAAGGCCCGTGCGTCGCCGACGGGAATCGCGCCGGTTTCGCGGCTCTTCGACGAGACGAAGACGATCCCGGGCTCTGCCGTGCGGGCCTTGTCGAAGGAAGACGATGATTACATTTAGTTCGATTTTTCTCATCTTTCTTGGTTTTTTCGATTGACGTTCTTGGTAATGGGGTGGCGGAATTGTGACTATGGGTATGAAATTCATGTGGCTCTTGTGGTGTGGACCACGCTGTGTAAGTCAACATTGGGTCAAGAACGTCAAGCGCAAGATTCAAGAAATGCAACTCGGTTAATGCTAGATATCGACCGCAAGAATTAGAAGCCCACCTGCCACAAGAGATTTTGAAGCTCGCTCACAAACTGCCACAAGCCAATCAATGACAAGAACAAGTTCAAGTGTGATCGAGCAAGCCTAAATTTCACAGAAAGGCCGTCCTTTATTATCTTGCAGCTACAAGCGGACCAGAATCATGAACGAAGGACTTTTGAAAGATATTTCGGCACGACTAGTAGTATACTTTTTGTTTATCATCAAATACATGTTCAGGTTTCTTTGGAGACGAGGCGAAAACGAGGCAGGCCTATAACGTATTGCGTCTGACTCCTTTAGTCTTTCGTGCTAGTATTAATTGTCGGAGGTGGGCAAGGAAAGCGGTGCTCTAATATTTGGGCGTGAGTCTCCTGCCAAACATTCAACAACGCGTCCTCTGTCTCTTACCACCAACTCCTCGTTGACGCGTCGTCCTGGGTCTACCATGTACGCCTCCTCCGCCGCCCAGAAAGCCAAACGACGCACCCATTCGCGCCCAGAACTGACCGATGAGCAAAAACAAGAGATCAAGGAAGCTTTTGAGCTGTTTGACACCGACAAGGATGGCGCTGTCGACTACCACGAGCTCAAGGTCGCGATGCGCGCCTTGGGATTCGACATGAAGAAGGCGGAGGTGCTCAAGATCCTGCGGGACCACGACCAGTCGGGGCGCGGGCTCATGGACTTTGAGGATTTTGCTAAAATCAGTGCGTCTGGCTTGTTTCGCGTCATGGAGGGCTGTTGACGACATGGGGCTCAGTGAGCGAACGAATACTTGAGCGAGACCCGATGGACGAGATACGACGCGCTTTCCAGCTTTTTGACGACGACAACACGGGGAAGATATCGTTGCGGAACCTGCGTCGTGTGGCGAAAGACATTGGTGATCGTTTGGAGGACGACGAGCTGTGAGTTCTTGTCTCTTTCCTGAGGAGCCACCTACTCAGTGGCGCGCCTTTAGAAAAGCTATGATAGAAGAATTCGACCTGGATCAGGACGGAGAGATCAACGAGCAGGAGTTTTTCGCCATTATGACGGATGACGCCTAACCCCGCCTCGTAAGCTACAGCTCATGGTGCTCGATTTATAACTCATTTTATGCTATAGGTCTCTCTTTTTGTATTAATTTATACGTCGTCGCATCTTTCTCTCTGTATTTAATTTGTAATGTTACATCCTGCAAATGTTTCCGTGCCACTCAGGCGAACACCCATTGCGTGTCCTTTCCTTCACCGCCGACGCGCCTGACGACACCCTCAGACTCTAATTTCATCAGGTGCAGGTTCACCCCGTGAGCTGCAGGGAGCCACAGTGATTCTGGGTACGCGGCGTAAATATTCGCGACGATCATCCATGTAGTCCACGGCGCAGAGTCCGCCGACGCCGCCGGCGGGGACGATTTGAGGACCGCCACGATCTGCGCCTCGCGCTCCAGCCGGTGCTTGATGTAGTCCGCGATGACCTGCTCCCCGTCCGCCACGACGGGCCCGTGCCCGGGATACAGGACGGTGTAGCTCCGCGCCGCCCCGTCCACCGCTGGCTTGCCGAACTCGAGCATCTTGCGCAGGCTGGCGATGTACGCCGCGAGGTCCTCGAAGACGGCCGTTCCCTGCCCCAACACTGTGTCGGCCGTGTACAGGGCGTCGTCCTGCGGAACGTGGAGGCAGATGGAGTCGACGGTGTGCCCCGGGGTGTGCAGCACGCGCAGCTGGGAGGACGCAGAGATGACTTGCGCGTCGCGCAGCTCGTGGAAGACCTTCCCTTCTGGGCTCGGCAGGTACGACCCGGGGGGCAGGGACTCCATGAGCGCCGGGAGCGTGTTGTGGCTGGACTGCACCGCCGCGGGGAATTTATGCAGACGGGGCGGCTTGAACGCACCCGGCACGTTGCGCTCGTCCCACAGACGCCGCAGAAGCGAGAGGACGGCGGGCAGGCCACCGACATGGTCGTGGTGCCAATGCGATATCACGATGTCGGACACGTCCGGGCTCGCAGGGTCCGCCGTTCCTGCACGTTCTCTCAGCGCAGTTTCGAGAACCGGCGTATACTCCTCGCGGCCTTCTCCTGTGTCTATCAGAGTGAACGGCCTCTGCCTCCCGATAATATAGGTGTTGGTGCCTGGCAAGTCGATGGCTATTATTATCCTCGCTGGAAAGCTCTTGGACTACATGCCTTGGAGGGTGAATTTACCGGGGTTCTGTCCTGCGTCTGGGTCAATCGCAAAGGCAAGACGCGCCGGGTCTCACCTGGCCAAGTACTCGCGTTACATTTTCGCTGAGCTGATTAGGGTCAGTAAGTCACCCAAGGGCTGCGTATGGACTGACCCTGGAGATGGACGAGAGCGTCTCCAATTTATCCATGGCTTAGAAAAGGTGGCGGGTAGGCGGCGGGGTATGAAGGAAGCCGGAGCGCGTGATATTTGATCTCCGCTTGATTCTTTAATACCCGGTAGGTCGATCCTCACTGACTTCGACTATACTTACGTACCACGGCGAATTTTCATCATTTGCAACGCCTAATTCGACTTCGGCAATTTTTTGGGGGATGGATCGTTCCTGCTTCTTGGTTTTACTCGCATTGGAGGATATTTAGCTCTACCAATCACTTCGCTCGTCCACCGATTGTCCTGTATGCCGCACATCTTTCGCGACTGCGGCTAAGACATTACCTACTCCAAGATCGGAGTCGCGGGGGGCCTCGTGACTTCTTACCACCACCATCTCTTTGGTGATGGGACGGTTTTTGCGGGCTCCCCCCGCTGCAACACGCAGCGTAGGGCACAACATGCGCCCTACCACAACCAAAGTGGCGCCCGAACAGGGTGGGGGCAAAATAGACCCAGATTCCTAGCAATACGCAGAATCCTAGCGCTAAAAATGGCGACGTGTACCTATTTACAGACACATACGTACAACAATGACAAGTACGGCGCCTAAAGTGTCGACCGCGTCTTAACCACCACCAGAGAGAGCTGAACACGCCCGCTGCGCAGAACAACGATGTGAGACCGACCACGGACGGCAGGTGCGACAACTGCACAGTAACACAAGACCAAAATCCCACGCCCCGGACATAAAAAAGGCCTAAACCGCCTATTAATCCTCTTCCCTAAGAAACAAAAAATAACCACAAAAGCCCAAAGCCAGCGACCGACAAGATGTAAGCTCGACCCTAGAGCCATACTGGAGACTCACCACTACATAGACAGGTCTGAAACCCCCCCGGACGCTAGCCCAGCACAAAAACTGCTGAAAGACGCCTCGGGGCAGTTCCTCCCAGACCCGAAGAGACGCGACACCGCACGCAGGACCCCAGCCCACAGGAAACTCGCGGGACGCCCATCGGCCCTACCTCCCATCAGCACCTTTGCGAGCACTTCTGACGCCGATCCGTTCTTGGACGTCTCGACCGGGCAACCTCTCTCACCCGACAGCCCGTACAGCCTTGCTCCCTCCCGCAGCCAGCGCGGAACCAGCAGGAATAACTCCCCCACCCCCTCGCGCCGCCAGCTACCCCAAAGCCCCGATAACGGTTCCGACGACGAGGATATGGAAATTGAAGTAAATATACATCACCCAGACGCAACGAACACGTACTAACGAAAATGCAGACTAATATTGGTACCCCCACGTCGCCCACCCCCATGGCAGGTGCAGCCGTTGAACAGAACGACGCACCCGCTGACGTGCCCCCCGCCCATGATGTCGCCGACGCACCCGGTGAAGATACCCCCGCCCCCGACGTGGCCATGCCGCAGGCGCTCCCCGCCGCTGACGCCGCCACTGACGAGGAGGACATCGCTATGGCGGAGGATGATCCCCCTGTGACCGCGGTACTACCCCAGCCCGCCCCCGCGCAGCTCCAGCAACCCCCCATCCCCATGTTTCAAGCGCCGCCAGCCGCGCCCCTACAAGCGCCGCCAGCCGCTCCCCCCCAGGCCCTGCCTGCAGTGCCCCCCCAAGCCCTACCCGCCGCCCCTGCCCCTCAGGCGCTCGCTGCTCCCCCCCCCCGCTGCCTTCACACTCCCCTCTGTCGCAGAGCTCTCCGCGCAGGTACCCACCCACCGTGCGGAGAACCCGAACCTTCGCAAGCAAACAGCGAAGGGGGTGCCCCCCCTCACCAGGGATGGGAAAGTGGCGTTCCAGCGCTGCATGCCAGGCAGATGGGACGAGGTTGTACTCCCGATGGAGACAGTAAACAGGGGCTGTGCCACCGAACAGACCGACGAAGTGCACGCCAACGCACACCGGTACATAGCTTTCGTCCTCGCAAATGGGGGGCACTTCCTGCTCGAGAACCTCCCATTTCTCAAAGCCGATATCCTCACTGGCCTATCAGGGCTCGCCAGTGAGGACGAGATCACGCTTCACCTCCCCGTCGACCACCCCGTGCAGGATGACAACACCAAATACGGTGGCGGCCGCGCGATCTTTGCGGAATTCTCAAACCTTGCGGCACGCAGCCGCGTGCTGGCATTTGCGCCGACCTTCGCGCTCAAGTCCGAGAACACCGTCGCCTTCCACGCCGTCACAATTGATGACTCACGCGTGTCCTGGGCGGCCGGCGGGTACCGCACCAACTCGACGCTGCCAGCTGCGATCCAGATAGCCGCTCTCCGTGCAGCGATAATCCACGGCTCACTCAAGAAACCCACCCTGGTCCAGGAAATCGACCAGATGGTACAGGGGCTTGTCCACGGGGCGTCGGCCCAGGACCGCTCCTACGAGGTCCTCAAATCTATCGACATCCTGTTCTTACCCCATGACGAGAAACCACTCCTCGTAGTATTCCGCAAGCCCTGCGCGGGAGACCTGGAAGGAAACAAGCGAGTCAACAAGATGCTCTGCAGCGTCACCTACGGCGTCGGAAATATGTCGTTCACCCCCTTCCACGTCAAAGGCGACCCTCTCCACTGTGTCATATGCCTATCTGACAGCCACTCCGCCTACATCTGCACCTTCGTCCGAGGGCCCGACCCGTGGTGGGGCCCACCTGACCAACTCTCGGCAATAACCACAGGCCCTCTTGCCCCCAAAACAACGAACGCATCCCGCGGAGGCTGGCAACGCAACGACGGTCCCCCCATGCGAGGAGGCGCTGGTGGTGGCCGCGGCGGACGCCGTGGTGGAAACGGCGGTAGACGCGGCGGTGGGCGTGGTGGACGTGGCAACCATTAGACGCTGAGGCCCGTTAATTTATGTATATTCGACCCGCTCACTGTCATTACGTGTATATACCCACACGCGCTCGTCGTCGCCCTACGCACCCACGCTCCCTACTTCTGTACTACCACTACCTGCCTGCCCACCATTGCCGGTGCCCAATCCATTTTGTGCGCACAACACCGTGAGCAACGAGAAACTGAAATTCTGTATCGTGATGCAATACTATTGATAAACAGTGTATGCCCCTGAATACACCAACTAACCAACCACGTTTACAGTTACAAAGTACTCAGGCTGCCTGGTTCAGGGACCAGAAGAAGTCGTGTGGAACCCACACGCAACCCGAACCCGCCACATTTACTGACTGCACCTCAGGGTGCAGGACAGGAAACGGGGGAGGGATAAGCGTGGAGGCCCACTGGGGGGCGGTGCAAGCCTGCGGGCCTGTGCTGCCCCCTGGAAAGCCAACACGCCGCAACGGCGGGGCCTATTTAGGCCGGGGTCTGTCGACCAGCAGTCCTGGTATGTTGATTGCTGAACGGCGTGCTCCCTGGAGGCACGTCGGAATGCAATCAACCACCCCAAGAAATTGAGACGCGACGCCAGGACCTCTAGCGAGGGTGCTGGCGTGTCTCAAATCTTCTTTTTTTAGCTACTAACTTTGAAAATATAATTAACAATTTTAGATCTAATCACGGTGACGCAAGTACTATGGGCAACGACACGGACACTGGAGGGGCGAACGGCTCCACCACCGGCCGCCGCCCTGACGAAGGTGCTCGTACTAGAGGGGACTCGGCGAATGGTGACCCGGAGGTGAACCGGGACCACTCTCGACCCCACGGGGAAAGGAGCCCCCGGCGACCCGATGAGGGCGAACCAGGAGCAACTCCGGGCACAACAAGTGCACCGGGGGGCGTCAACATGAACGCTAACGTGCAACAAGCACGTGGGGCTGAACACCAGACCCCAACCCCAGACAATGGGAACCCCGTAAATAACGGGAGGCACGCATCACCGCGCGCTGGGCCTAGAAGCCCGGGAAACCAACCCCCAACGGGTAGCAACAACGGCACCCCAGCGTCCCAGAGACCGCAGGTGCAGAACGGCCAACAGCCGCAGCCACCCCAAGCACAGAATGCACGACCGCGCAACCCGCCGCCGATGGGTGGTAATGATAATAATCCCCAAGCCCCACCGCAGCCACGGCCCCCGCCGCAGAATGCGCAACCACGCAACCACGCCCCGCGAGTGTACCCGGGTCCAGCGCCCCAACACACAACACACACCACTGGAAAAAAAAACATGAAAGCGTCAGTTAAAGTCGCAGCACTAAATATAAAAGGCAACGGAAACCCGAATGTAAGGCACCAAGACAACAAGTGGTATGAACTGTGGCAAATAATGCGTGAGGGGAAAATTGGTGTCCTAATAGTAGGAGAAGCGCACATGACTGACCAAAAAAAAGCTGACATTGACGCCCTGTTCTCGCGTTGCATGAGACTGGAGTTTACCAAGAACCCCATCAGTAACAGAAGAGCAGGTGTGGCATTTGTCTTGAACAAGAACCTCGTTGAAACGGAGGATATCAAAACGATAGAAATAGTTGCAGGAAGGGCACTATTGCTGGAGATGAAAAATGTGGACGGATCAGCGTTGTCTGTTCTTGGTGTCTACGCACCTAACGACCCAAGGGAGAACGAAGAGTTCTGGATAGAAATAAAGACGTGGTTCATAGACCACCCCCGAGTCCGTCGCCCGGATATCTTCGGCGGTGACATGAACATTGTTGAATCAGGCATCGACAGGCTGCCTGCACATGTAGACGTCCGTGACAGCCGCGCTATGGAAGCCCTAGATGACCTTAAAATATTTTTCAGGATGATAGATGGCTGGAGGGAGACGTACCCCGCAACACGAGCATATACCTACCACCAATCACAAGCGCAAGGAGGCGCCCAGTCCCGTATTGACAGGATTAATATCAAGAGATCCCTATTCGAACACACCTTTGAATGGGACATACAAACGGCGGGAATAGAAACTGACCACCGCATGGTGTCGGTACGACTGACGACCGAGAACGCGCCAACAATGGGACATGGTAGATGGGTTTGGCCCGCACATATAATAAGAGACAAGGTTCTCTCGGGCTACATACATGAGAAAGGATTAGCCCTTCAGAAAGACTTCGAAACAATAGAGAGGTGGCCTGCGAGAGACCCAGGCTTCAATGCTCAAACCGTCTGGGCCAAGTTCAAGACAGACATCGGTGAGAAAGCCAGACAACGTGCAAAGATTATCGTGCCGAAGATCGTGCAAGAAATTGCCGCGTTAGAAACCCAGCTCGACCTAATTCTGGCCGACCGAACGCTCACGGAGGAAGAGAGGAAGCTATCGAGCGTGACAGTGGTAGAAAAATTAGTACAACTCCAGAAACAGCGCTATCGAGTCTCCCGATTATCCGCGCAGATCCGAAACCGCCTCGAAGGCGAAGTAATAAGTCGCTATTGGTCAATGATAAATAAGCCTCGCAAACCACGGGATGTGCTCCACAGACTACAGAAGAATGTGAACGACCCCGAGGCTCCACCCCAATATGAAACCAACTCAAAAAAGATGGCAGACATGGCGTGCAAATATCATGATAAGCTACAGTCTGAAAGGACACAAGTGCCTCCAGAAATACGAGAAGAAAAAATTGCGATAGTGTTAGGACGCACCACACGAAGGCTCACCCCTGAACAGATTGAAGCCATGAAGGCAAGACTGACGCTGGAAGATGTGCGATACGCCCTCAAACTCTCGTCGAACTTCAAAGCCCCTGGGCTAGACGGAATCACGTACGAGATATGGAAAACCCTAAATTCACGATATGAGACAGCCAAATCGCTTGACAAACCGGCATTTGACATTCTGGCAGCCATGCACAAAGTATACAATGACATAGAAATACACGGGATGGTCAAAGAAACAGGCTTCTCCAAAAGCTGGATGTGCCCACTGTACAAGAAGAACGATAGAGCAAATATAGCGAACTACAGACCGATCTCTCTGTTAAACACAGACTACAAAGTATTCACCAAAGCACTCACAATAAAGCTCGCGATGGCCGCCCCAGACCTCATACACCCCAATCAGGCAGGTTTTGTCCCAGGTCGACAGATAAGGGACCAGGTTTGGCTTACCAAAAGAATCATTGAACTGGCAGAAGCAACGGAACGCAACGGCGTGATAGTCATGTTGGACCAAGAGAAGGCGTACGACAAAATTGAGCACGACTACCTCTGGAAAGCGCTGGCGAGTTACGGGATCCCCGAAGAATTTATTAATACCATAAGAGCACTCTACAGTGACGCATATACCTACGTGATACTTAACGGCGAAAAGAGCACACACCCATTTAAAGTTACGAGAGGGGTTAGACAAGGCGATCCCCTCTCCTGTCTACTGTTCGATCTCGCGATCGAACCGCTTGCCGAGTCCCTGCGTCAAAGCAACCTGAAGGGAATAAAAATACGAGGCTGCCGCGAGAGACTCATCGCCACGTTGTTCGCAGACGACACGGTGGTCTACCTCGACTGGAATGACGACTTCGGGGACCTACTCGATATACTTGATGAATGGTGCATCGCGGCAGGCGCTAAATTCAATATTAACAAGACGGAGATGCTCCCAATAGGGACACCCACTCACCGTGAGCGAGTGCTTGCAAACAGGTTCATCAACGGGATATATGGCACCCCCATCCCAGAACACATCAAAATCGCAAAGGACCGCGAACCCATAAGGACTCTCGGAGCGTGGGTAGGCAACAAGATCAAGCAAGTTGACACATGGGCGCGCACTCTAGAAAAAATAGACGCAGCACTTGAACAGTGGGAACTAGGACATCCTTCAATGGAAGGACGCAGGCTAATCGTCCTGATGGTTGTTGGAGGAATGACCCAATATTTGGCCACTGTCCAGGGCATGCCCACCGATATTGAGAAGCGGCTAGAAAAACGAGTCAGACAATTCCTTTGGGCCGAAAAAGAGCAAGTAACAGTCAATAAAGAGACGGTATACGCACCGGCCGACGTGGGTGGAAAAGACCTACTTGATATAGTCAGCAGGAACGAGGCAATAGCTATAACGTGGCTAAAAACCTACCTAAACTTCAGTGAAAACAGGCCGCTATGGTGCTTCGTCGCTGACGAACTCCTTGCGAAGAAGATACAAGCCGGAGATATCAACGTCGATGTAGCCATGAGACTGAACGCGTACCTCCAGACATGGAAACCCAAAGTGGGGGACGACATGATAGGGAAAGACCTCACAGACATGATCAAAGCGGGGCGAAAATATGGCGTGCAGATGGATGTGATAGCCGTGTCCCGGGAGATCCAGCGACAAATGCCAGTGTGGTACCACTCCATGTCATTTGGAGACAAGAACTTGTGGAACAAGCCGCCGGCAGTAGTTGAATGCCTGAAAAAGAAACACCGGATAAAATTAGTCAAGGATGCCGAAGCACTGGCAGATAAGATGAATGCACCGAACCACTCGACGACACAACCAGACTGCGGATGCGGCTCATGTAGCCTGACAAGGGCGATAACCGGATGTGAGCACCCAGGTAAATGCTACAAGAAATGTAAGGCACTGCTCGATGTGTTAGAGGAAAAGTGGGACCCACGGTACGCGCAGCCCGAGGACTATGAGGATGACATAGCACCACAACCGAGTGACGACCCCGACACCGTCGAGTTCGATCCCCGGATCACGACGCACGGTACAATCGGCGACACGTTCCGGATCTTTACGCAGGACAAAGAAGTCGAATACACATACGCACCAGACACCCAGCATGAAGCCGAGCCAGACGAGCAGATAGAGATATATACCGACGGCTCAGCGCTCAACAATGGTATGGCGAACGCAATGGCAGGTGCCGGGGTCTTCTTCGGAGACGACGACCTGAGGAACATCAGCGTAAGGATTCCGGACGAGCTGGGTCCGTCCAACCAGACCGCCGAAATGATCGGAGTCAAAGTGGCCGTGGAGATAGCGCCGAAAACGGCCCCCTTAAAAATATACAGCGACTCAAAATATGTTATAGAAGGACTCACGAAACACCTCACCCGGTGGGAAAATGAAGGCTTGTTCACGACGACCAACCCAGAGATTATACAGCTCACAGCGACGAGACTGAGAGAACGGCGGGCCAAAACGACACTTACATGGGTCAAAGGACACTCGGGCGTCCACGGGAACGAAGCTGCAGACGTGCTGGCGGCTGCAGCGTGCATGAAGCCAACCGCAGACGAAATCGATATCGGAGTGAATACGGCGCTCGTCCTCCCAGGGGCGAAACTACAGGCAATGACCCAATCACTAGCCTACAAAATAATTAGAAGGATTAAAATGGCAAAGCCCGCATATAGAGACCTACTAGATAGACGCGCAACGGCACGCAACATGGCGTCCGCCCAGAGGGCAGCCGCAGACGCGCACGGGGTCTCGCCGACAAGAGGCAGGGTCTGGAAGTCGACGAAGCACAAAGATATATCTCGGAGCATCAGGTTCTTCCTGTGGATGCTAATCCATGACGGATATAAAGTGGGCCACTACTGGGAGAACATACCAGGGTTTGAATACCGGGGCCAGTGCAGCCACTGTAATAATACAGCATCGATGGAACACACACTCCTAAAATGCAACGTAGCAGGACAAGCAGAAATCTGGGACCTCGCAAGTCAACTATGGCAATTAAAAACGGGTTCAGCCCTACCCAAGCCAACCATGGGCCAGATAATGGCGTGCGGCGTAGCCAAGAAAAATAATTATGGCACGACACGGCTATATAAAATCCTAATGTCTGAGTCTGCTCACCTGATATGGCGCATACGGTGCGAACGAGTAATCCAAGGGAAGGACCCCGCGTCGCTACCTGAAATACGCAACCGGTGGTTAAAGTCCATCAACAATAGGCTTGCAATTGACTGTGCCATGACAAACGACAGGAAGTACGGAAAGAGATCAATTAAACCGAGCGTGGTTAAACAGACTTGGAGAAAGACATTGACTAATGAAGATAGCCTCCCTAAAGATTGGACAAGGGGGGTCGGGGTTTTAGTGGGTATTGGAGTGAGCTAACGATGATGGTGTCTTGATGGTTCGCCGTCAAGACACCGGAGTTAGTTTGCGTCAAAGCCCCACACGCCGTGCTAAATTGGCACGAGTGCGCTTGCGCATTTCCTCGAGAGATTGTATGATTAAAACTGGCCGGGTTCCAAGTCCGAGGCCTCATTCTAACGGGTGGAAGTGACCGACTATGTCGGCCCGACATCACGTGCTCGGAAGTGACCGCCTGGTGGACACTGGACGAGCACCATCGGGAGGCGGCATTAAAATGCCTCTTTCATGCACTAGTGCGCCACTACTCCAAACGTTCCTCAAAAAAAAAAGATCGGAGTCGCGGCGCCAAACTGCCCTATCATCATTCATGTATGAGTTCTGTGACCCGCCTTTGTTCAATGTTGACCATAGCGTTCAACTTCGAGACAAGAATGAAGATCGAGCAGGCAACAATATAATTATTCCGCCCCTTTGGAATCGAGCCGGTCGTACGGACACGTATCTAATGCCCTAGACATAGTAGTTTCGTATTCTGTTCCAACATGAATTAACATGCCGCGTCCCGCCAACTGCCGCAGTTTATCGATGGGAATAGAGGAGCGCCGATCGTGGGTGTCTGGCCCAATCAAACGGAGCGACTGCAGGGTTGCCAGCCCGTCCTGCGTGGATGTGGATCGTGAGTTGAGGGCATCCAACAGGCCCTCGTCGATTTCCTCGGATGGGCAGTTCCCAAACGCGAGGTTTAGGAGTTTGGGTAGAAACTGGGGTTCGTGCGCACGGTTCAATGCGCGAACTAGTTTGTTCTTGTGCTCCCACTCTGGGCTGCAGAGCTCGAGTTTAGTGAGGGGGTCCATTCGTTGAATCCAGTGCAAAGAAACCAGGGGCGTGCGATAATCGAAGGTGAAGGTTTGAAGAGATGGAGATGAGATGAAGGAAGGGGTGCGTGTGTCGTCATAATAATTTTCCATGTTGCTCGTGGACAGTGTTTGTAGAGCAGGGAGGAGGAGGAAATGAATGATATCTGCCGAACTCCAGAGCTGGAGGGAGATAAGACCGGTGTGTGTTACGTGTGTTTGTTCAGTGGGCAAAAACACAAGCTCATTATTGGTAGCCACGAATTCGCGCATGAATGGAGCCATCCGCAGCAATTCGAGACAATCTTCGGCACCAATTTCTTTGGCAACGCATTTTGTCAGTTGCTCCCATGGAACCGTCAGCGCGGAGGTCGATACGTACTCTAGAGAAAGTGTCCGAAGCTGGGGAGTAAAGTGGGAGATCTCGTTTGGGTGCCCATTACTCCAGTCACCGAAGACGGCACTAAGCGTGAGATGGCGGAGGAGAGGGAATCCTGCACCACCGGCCCACAAGTTTTGGAAAAACTGTTCCCTGCTAACGAGACTGAGTTCACCGATGTGGGCAGCAAAGGATCAAGTCTATTCTGTCCGACTATTCCTCGTCTGTTTCGTCATCCTCGACGCCTTAGTTGAGAGAGAGGGACAGAGGAAGGGCACCGGCGCGGTCTGCCCAAGTTTCAATGAGTTCCTCGAGGCTGGCCTCTCGAGATTGATTTCGAGTCTGGTCCATAACGCAGGAGTAGAAAGAGCAAGGGCCCGCCATGTCCTGCAAATCGCCAGGAAGATCAAAAGCGCATTGTTAGGATGAGGAACTACAGGGTATTCATTGGGAGGGAGGGCCTGTAGAAATATTTCGGTCCTTCGGAGGTGATTTCGGGCGGAGTGCTAGAACTGGATAAAGGTATCCATCCAGTTCGAGCTGGACCGTGGCTCTACATGCGTCGAGTCGGTTTTCATCCCGCGCAATGGCTGCGCCGAGCTGGCCAGCTCATTCCCAGACTTTAACAACAACATGGGTGGAGTCAGGCTGAGGTTGTCACGACGTGACAATTTCCTACCGACAGAGCTCATCACACAAGACTCGCTCTCCAACCACAACATCACACTCGAAGAACCCTCGGGTGGCCGTAAGGCGCGTTTATGATCCTCGGTTCATTTTCAACTATATAATTTTCTCACACGACACATTTTCCAGCGTTTTCGAATTCTTTGATATCATGGAAAGCTCGACATGCTTCCCCCACTGCGTTTTTGCTAGGCCTCCTCGCGCTCCTCTCTCTCCACCTCCAACCCACCTTTCTACCACCAACGACATACCGATGGATTCCGAAGTCCGCACTACGCGGGAACATATTCAAGTTGGCCGCACTCGCCTCTCAGAGATTGATCAGGAGATTGGTTTTCTTGAGAGGTTACTAGTCGCACGTCGTAGCGAACGACAGCATGTCGAAGACACCATCGCGCAGCATCTCACCATCATTTCGCCCATGCGAACCCTCCCGTATGACATCTTGGGCGAGATATTTTCGTATACGCTGCCCAGATTTTGGTCAACGGAGATGTCCTTGAGCTCCTGTGTTCTTACCCACGTCTGCAGAAATTGGAGAAACATCGTCATGTTTTCTCTCCCCATGCTCTGGTCGAATATCTGCATCGAGAACGATCACGATATCCCCTCACTTGCCATTCAGCTCGAACGCTCTGGCTCCTGCCCCCTTACGATACATTTCTCATCCACCAATATCAGTGCATTTAAACTGATCCTCGACCACTCTGATCGCTGGCATACAATAAACCTGCGGCTAAAAGAGGAAATGATCCCTCTTCTCGATAAGGCTATCGGGAAACCTGTCTCTGTTGCGCAGCCTGACTTACTGGGGCGAACTTGTATCATCTTGCAAAGCCTTCGAGAGCGCGCCACGCCTAGATCGAGTAATTTTCTATCGTGACAATGGCACCCTGCCCATCCCTTACCGTCAACTCCTTCGACTTCGTCAATACATACCCCAAACATTGCATGCAGCCGCCTCCTTGAGATTGGCCAACAATCTCACAGAATTGACGCTTTGGGGGGCGAAGGCATCGCAGGACGTGGGGAATTCAATAGAACTACCCCGTCTACATATGCTGCGCATCAGCGATGGTACTTTTCTGGAGTTTTTGGTCTTACCCGCAGTGGAGGATATTTTCATCGATCAAACATCATTCCCTCTCATTTCATTGATTCACCGCTCGTCCTGTATGCTCCGTAAATTGGTCACCCTGGACATCGCGGGTACTTTTGCTCTTATAGAGCACATTCCGACGCTCTCTGAGCTCCATTGCGTGGACCACGAAATGGACATTATCTCACGACTGATTATCCCATCCCATGCTGATTCCAACATTCGGCCCCTTTGCCCCGAACTCCGCACTCTGAACATCCGCTGCGGTCCCAATGGCGTCGACGACTTCAAGGTTACACAGCTGATGGAGTCGCGGCACAAAACCACGTTATGGCCTCCACTATCTCTATACGTGTACGATTTTTATTCCGCTACACTCCCCCCGCATGTCCTCCAAATGCAGTCCACACTCCGCCAATGCGGCATGAGTGTCCAGTGCTTGAATACAGGGTCTGCGAACCAGTATTTTGCCTCGCAATCAGATCCATATCCTTGATGTTCGCCTACCTCTCTGTACCGTAACCCCGCCACAAAGCATGTTGTTCTCTGCTCTAAATCAAGGTTTCTGCGCCTCGGGATTTCAATTTCAGGGACCGTATCTTTGTATTATTCTATTCATCCAGTCTAGGCCACCGTCAGCGTCGTAATATGCTTATTTATTTCATGGATGAATTGCAGCTGGATACACCTGGTTCAACTCATGCCGAGTTCATCCCATGTCGGGTTCTTGTTCCGATTTAGATTCTTCCGCTCTTCCCTTTCACGAAAAGAACCCTCTTCGTGAAACCAATTTACTTATCAACCCCACCGACTTCTCCACCCAGCAGCTGAGACCTCGGACAAAAATGTGCTTGCCTGCTTCACTTTATTCGAAGGACTAGAAATCGACGGCAATTGAACTTGGCTTGCATTACATAATGGTACCCAAGATGGAGCTTCATTTCAATAAAATTGGTGACAAGGTAAACATATCAACGAGCCTTCGTTCCCTGTTTGGTGCCTGCTGCCTACCTGGGAACCTTAATGTCTACGTGTCTCTGGTTTTGGTGGAGTCTTCTTCTCTACACGATATCCGATGAAGGCGGTGTCACCAAACGGAATGTACTTCCAACAAGGGGCCCGTCTTGCAATTAACGTATGTCGATTTGATTCCTACTTAGTCAGTATCGCCTGGCACTGGAAACTTAGTTCTGCTTCCGATGCACTACAGATACGCGGATCCTATGCATTCCTGTGCTCAACCGCTCTTGAAGCGGTAATTACTCCCGATTCTTTATTCTTGGACGGTTTTTCCGTGGCTCCTTAAGGGTTGGGGCGGCCCAGAGACGACATATGAAAGATGGCGAGGCAACGAACGACACCAAAATTCATTCATCAAACTACGAAAATCCCACAAAATCGAACTGTAATCCAGCATTATTGGCCGAATGGGATGCCGAGAAAATCATGCCGAACACACCTAGTCAAGCGCACTGTATAGGCGTCGCAGGCAGCACATATCCCGCAATCTCGACGTCCGCGTATCCCTGGTTGGAAATGAAGTCCAGTCTCTCCGACTCCGAGGTCGTATAAAAATTGTCCGCTTTGGCCGTGTGGTACAAGCGGTAGAAAGGGACACTTCCGCACACTTGAGTCGGATAGATAAAGGTGAATGGCTCGTTAGTGGCGTTGGTGTATCCCTTCTTCAAGGCGTTGTCTCTTTCCACCGTCGAAATCGTGTAGAAATTGTCCTGTGCAAGGCCGGACGCACGAAATACTAGGCGATAAAAAGGGACCGTCGATGCCTCCTGAGTGACAAAAACATGGGCAGCGACGCCTTGCAGTGGATACGTGCTGGCAAAACCATTGACGAGATTTACGTCAACAGTATCAGCCCTTAGGATTAATCCCCACTTGAATTTCCAAGACCGTTTGGCTTAATCCTCTTGCTTTTTACAAGGCTAAGAAATGGGTGGTAAACGACAGTCCAGGATTAATCCTACAGTAATTGTGCTTAATTCAATCATAATCCTAAGCTACTAAAATTAACAATTGTACCATTGCAGGAGGGGAGATTTTTTCTTAATGCAGGATTATTTGGCAGGAAGATTAATCCTAGGTGATGATCCCGAGATTTTTTTAAGGAGCGCAGATTGTGATGCACGATTACTTGGCATGAGGATTAATCCACAGGAATAGCGAGGATTAAATCCTCGGATTAATCTGAGAGGGATTTTCTCAGCACAGGATCATTTTGCTGTTGCCGAGATTAATCTCTGTCAATGGGACGTCTCTGGTGAGTTGTAAATGAAGCCGAAGTGAAATTGTGTGGAAACTGCGCTCCTAATCAAGAACGAATCACTTTAGTATCCAATAGTGAGATCGAAACATACTTAAAGAGTGGATTTGATTTTCAAAGACGGTGAGAAAGCCCTGAATGCACCTTCGTCTAAGCTAATCGAAGGCACACACAGTATGTGCGGCACATACATAATGTGCCAGTGGCAGCGACACTGACCGAAGGGCGGACATTCGATGGCCCGGGGCCGCGGAATTCGCTAGGAGCAATGGTCTTGAAGATGTCGTGGTGAAAGCGGTTTGTGAGAGCAGCAGTGAGGTGCCGAGGACCAGGTGGTGGCAGATGCAGAGCAAAAGCGATTGGCTTACGTACCTTGTGCATCAGCGAACAATCTCATGTTTGAACGCCCTTTGTCTTTGTTGAGTTGCTCTTTCTCTTTCTACCACCACCACCATCCCTCAGCCCAACGCACAACGCGAGTCCACTCACACTACTCCGCGTCTTTGGCTCTCAGCCCGTCACATTCGACATAGCGCCTGACTGTTGACAGTTGGCGTCATCTCAGCAGCCACCGGGCGCGCGCGTCACGATTAGACGCGTCTTTCCGACATGACTCCGGTAAGGCATTTATGAATCCCATAAGTTGCTGACTGAGTTCAGGGAACTGATAACAACCACTAACTTTCATCCATGCCCGTGAATGTTGGGATATTTTCTGTGACTAGTCGTCTCGTGCGATAATCCGTCGCTCAGAAATCCTCAGCATTCATCTAGGATTAATCTTCTTGCCAAATAATCCAGCACTCGGAAAAAACCCATCTTCAGATTAATCTCGCCCCAGCTCTTATTTTGGTATTCGTAGCGCTAGGATTAATCTTACAAAAAATACACCCGTTGATTAATCTCGTGCTTTTGGGTAGCTGAAGGATTAATCTTGTACCAATGTAGTTTCCTAGCAATTCTTAGCCTTGTAAAAACCAAGTGGATTAATCCAAAAGGTCTTGAAAAATCAAGTGACGATTAATCCAATCTGCTGATATCACTGTTTACGTCGGTGGTATAAAAGTGGTCAACAACCGTCGGATTATAACATCTATAGAAAGGCAGGGCATTGGTCGGATCTCCACAGTCTGTGGTTTCGGCTGACCGCCTCTGCGTGTGCGAGACAAGTCAACAGGGTTTTGTCATAGAATTTATCGACTTACTCCAGGCCCTGGATGATCCAATGCACCGGCTAAACCAACCGCGACGGAGAGAAAGAAAGCAGATATGATATACTTCATCCTTGGACTGGGGAAGATGCCAGTTATGGTCATTACTCGCGGCTTATATAGCACAATATGGGTTGGCCGCCGGCTGTCAACGTTGGCGTCGGGCATGTTCCCCAGAAGACTCAGTACAATGAGGTTGCGCTGAGAACGGATGTTATCTGAAGTTGAATTCCAAATGCCAAATGCGCAACAGAAAAAGCCGGGAGTCACTGGCAGTTCCGATATCAGTTCAACGATTAGAACTGAAGTCGACGCGCTGATACGGAACATGACATTTGTCATTTAGCACTTGTACATGTACAATTGAACACATCGACTCCGGGCTTTCGATGTCCCGGCTTTCCTCCCGGTATTCCACTGTCACTTCCACCTTCACTTGTCAAGGCGAACGCTCCCACAAATGGGGAGGCTTTAGGTATCAGACATGGTCCGCAGAAGACTCAATACATTGAGTTTGCGCTCTGAATGAATGTTATTCAACCTGAAGTTGAATTCTGAATGCCAATATGTATCGTAGTATACGGAACCAAAAACTGTAGGGATTGACATACCGCATCCAGGACGCGGTTCAGAGCCGGATGTCACGCTTCTGAAGCTGATATACATTCAAACGCACAAGTGACTGATAAACTAAATACGATGTCGGTAAATTTGAACCCTGGAATGGAAGAATTTATTGGAAATTATGTAAACAAAATAGCCCTAGGGTTTGAACGCTCTCACTTGTTTCTCTGAGTTGCCGTTGATGTTATCCCACACGGCCGCGATCAGAGGCCCTTTGGTCCTACGTGATACTCGTTTTTTGAACACATACTGGACCAAGTCCGTTACGCGCAATGCAAGTTCCATCGACACTCACAGTCCAAGCATTCTGACAAAATTCCATTATAAAACGTGATTGTGATCCTCCATCAATGCGATCATGATCAATCAAGTAAACGCGCTTTGACCGACCGGACCGGCTGACCAATGCCGATCCACCCATTCTCATTTACCAAGTGCGAACTTGTTCCACATACAATGCATCCGCCTTAGTGTCTGTCATCAGCGCAACGTGGCGATCAAACGAATTCGTGATAGTTCTCAGTAAATAATTATGCAGGCAACCAAGCAAGTCGCAGCTGACAAGCATCACAACACTGCCAGTGGCAGAATCGATTTCAATAAAGACGCTGGCAGTTCTCGGAAGACTGACAGGATGTGCCCGGGATGCCCGAACAGCAACTCCACAAATTCTAATAACAATTCCAAAAATAAGAGGAAGGAGTCGAGCCGAGGAGGACGAGTCAGCGACGCCGACGAAGACGAGCTAAGACGAGTCGACGGGAGCGATGGCGCCTACGACGATGACGGGGACCGGGGAGACGTGAGGGATGACAACGACAGCGGGGATGGAGGCGGAGGCGGGGACACGACGGGTGAAGAGACAACGGGAGCGAAGAGTGATGACTTGGGCTGAAGCACCAACGCTGCCCCTTTAACCGCCCCACACACGTGCACGTGCTGCCCGATTGTTGTGCCGCGAAAAGTCCTTGCCGCAGCCGGGGTACAAGCATTCATGCGGAGCTTAGTAGGAAGTCGGAGAGGACGGGAGGGAGAGGGCGTGTAGGGGAAGGGAGCGGAGAAGAACGGGGAAGGGAGTAGGGCGAGAATAGCAGTCGTCTTCGCTCCAAGCGTGCCGCTCCCCAGAGCGCAACGAGACAGCATTCACGTATATCGCCCGCGAGGACGCCTTATACATGCTGCTTGGGATCGAATGCGCCGAGTCCATCGATCGGGAATGGGAGTGGGAGCGGGTAGAGCGGGAAAGCGGCGGCGAAAGGGTAGTACATGTGGGGCGTGCAAGACGGAGATGTATCGGGGGTCGTCCCACTGGTCGTGCTGCTGCTGCTGCTGTTGGTGCTGTCGCTGGTGGCGGTGGGTGAAGGGAGAGGCGGAGGAGTGGGTAGGAGTGGCGCGCTGCCTCTGGCCTGTGTGGTGCATCTGGCGCTGGCGCTGGGGTTACATCTGCTGACGCACGAAGTGTGATTGCGGAGGCGACGCGTGATGTTGGTGGAGAGGAGGGTGAATTTGGGAATGGTGTTGCTGATACTGCGTGAGGTACGTCGCGGCAGTCGTGCTCGCCGAGCGCGCGCGCTGCATCTACGAGGCGGCCGGGATGGGGTGGGATGTGCCCTGGAGTGGAGCCCGGCCGAGTAACACCGTTCGCACCACCGTTGGTCATCCCGTTGGCGGCATTGGCATTCCCATTGGGCGCATACTGCTAACGCTGCCTCCAGTCGTCCTCGCCCGCGAGATCACGCCGTGCGCTCGTGATGCGCGCTCGCGAGTGCACGGTTGGTGTGGGGTGGGGGTGGTGCTGCAGAGTAAAATAAAAATAAAAATAAAGTTAGTAAAAGATTTAACGGGGTGTGATAATAACAATGAGAGCACAAAGCACCCGCTGAACCATCAGACGATGCGGCGCTGCCCTCGCCCCTCGACATCGCGGCGCAACGTCGAGCGCAGGGGAAGAGAAGACTGCATAGTGCATTAAGAGGACGCGAGACAAGACATACCGAGGGCACGTATCGACAGAGGGTTCCTGTTCCCGTTCCCGTTGTCGTGCGTACAGCAACCTTCTTCTCCGCAGGCAATGTCCATCTAGAACAGCTGGTCCCGCGCCTGCTGGCGGTGCCCGCATTGCTGCTGCTGGTAATGGTGATGCTTATTGAAAGGGGGGAGCGCAGTCGTCCCGTCGAGGACTGCGAGGACGCGTCGACGGTGCTGAAGTCGGTGCAGGTCGCGAGCTGGGTAAGTACAGGCTGCCGCTTCAAGTCTCGCTGCGCTCAGCGACGACTTCGAGTGCTGCAGGATGGTTGCCAGCTGTGAAGAGAGGGGGGGCGTGTAGGAGTTTAAAGGACAAGCTGTGATCCTAGTAGCCATGTAGTAAATGCAGCATACGTTTGCGTATCAGACTGTGGTCATGGGCGTCCTTCTCGGTCGTCGGAAAAGCAAAGAGCATTCTGAGCTTCAGAGAATGGGTTTATTGCGCCCCGGTCTAAGATTCAGCGAAAGCCGGATTCTAGCTATGCTAGTTCTGCTATCTTCGGTTGGAGGAGGGCCACACTCTTGGTTCACTGGGCGCTTGTAGGCTCGAACCCAGCAGCAGACGCCAGCACTGAACTTTGATCAAACGGTGATGGCGAAGTCCGCGTATTGATCGATATTGATCGACTGTCATCAATCTTAAGCTGGCACGAAAAGCGTCTGCCTCGAGTCTAGGGTGCTTGAAAGGAGCGGGTAACACGTGCAAACATGGACTTTCACCTTCATCCCAACGCTTTGCTACAATCATACCGTACTTCCCGTCCACTTCTCGTTTGTGCAAATCATTAATCATCGCCCACTCCAGATTAAATACTGTAATAGGCTCAGCCTCTTGCGACTCCAAACACTCTCAGAGACGACGGGTTACGCGGCAGCAGCACTCTTGTGATCCCAGGAATGGAACCCCAGTGCCAGTGTTGTTCCAATTGTGTTCTTGCGAAAGCCGCTCGGCGCACACCGCTTCCTTCCCTTCCCACTCATCTATCTACCACCCATGACATGCCAATGGATTCAGAAATACGGGCCGCGCGCGAGCATATTGATGTTGGTCGCACCCGCCTCTCAGAGATTGACCAGGAGATAGGTTGTCTTGAGAGGCTACTAGATGCACGTCGTAGAGAACGACAGGCTGTCGAGGACAATATCGGCCAGTATCGCTCTGCCATATCCCTCATGCGAAGCCTTCCGTCCGACGTCCTGTGGGAGATATTCTCATGGACTCTGCCCTACCTCTATGTCCACCTCCCCGATCCACAGTCTCCCTCGACAGACATCTCCATGCACCCATGGGTTTTAACTCGTGTATGTAGGGCGATGGAGAAACCTCGCCATATCTCTCCCGTCCCTGTGGTCGTATATCTGCATCAAGCCCTGTAGGCAGAATAAATCGAACGATATTCGGGCACTCGCCGCTCTTGACACCCAGCTCCAACGCTCTGGCTCCTGTCCCCTTGACATAGAATTCTCGTCCTCCGACACCGAGGCATTCAAGCTGATCCTCAAGCACTCTAATCGGTGGCACACAATAAACCTGCAGATGGCGGAGTCGATGGTTCCGCTTCTCAACAAGGCTACAGGGCAACTGCCTTTGTTGCGCAGCCTGACTTGTAGTCACGAATCCTACATTTCATCGCCTTGCCACGCCTTCGAGTCTGCAACTGGCCTACTGACTGTCCGTACGCGCCCGGATCACAATCCGGACCTACTGTTGCTCCCATACCCCCAACTCGTTCGACTTCGTCGATTCATATCCTGGGACACAGCATTAGCATTACGTGCACTCGCTCCCATGCAATTGGCCCATAATCTCACCGAATTGACGCTTTTGGGGGGCGTACTATTGCCTGAGACTCATATAGAGAATCATATAGATCTCCCTCGCCTCCGTATGCTGCGCGTCGGCTTTGGGTTGCTCCTAGATTATTTGGTTTTGCCCGCGCTTGAAGATATTTTCATCCAGGGAACGTCATTCCTCAGCCTCATTTCACTGGTCCACCGATCGTCCTGTACGCTGCGTAAATTGGTCACCGCGGACAACGAGGACATTTGTACTCTCTTAGAGCACATTCCGACGCTCTCAGAGCTCCACTGCTGGGACAATACCAGGGACTTCATCCCATGCCTGACTGTTCCGTCCAATTGTGACCCCGATTTTCGTCCCCTCTGCCCCGAACTCCGTGCTCTGCATATCATCACCGATATTGGTCGAGACGTCGACTATTCAAACAGAATCACCCAGCTGATGGAGTCGCGGCACAAGACTGCCCTATGCCCTCCACTCTCTCTCTCCGTATACGATATTGAAGCCCCCCCACACGTCCTCGAAATGCAGTCTACGCTCCGTCCAACGCGGCATGGATATACAGTGGTTGACGGAAGAGTCCAGGAAACTCTATAGCACCTCGCTGTACAATTCATATCCTTGATATTCGCTGTTACGCTTCTCCGTCCCCCGCCCCCTACCCGCAATTGCCTTTCATTCCCTATCTCAAGTAGGCGACACACTTCCATACATGTAACGATGCATGCTTTCCTTTTTTCATGAAATCCTCCTACCCAGCCCAACTTCCTCTACAAACCACGAGGAGTCTCCGTTCTTCTTTAACTGTTGTCTTACGGCGCAGATTTTGTTAGATCCAACCAAATAATATTTCGAATTACATACTTTGAACGCAGATGGTTCCATTTGTATTCGTGCTATGTTTCGTTCGACTTTGGGCCGGCCTCGCTAGAAAATATACTCCAAGGTTGGCTATTCGACTACTGGTGTGGACGGTCTGTGAACGTCGATGCAAAACACATATTTATGTAGCGACGGGGCTGGGGGTGATGTGTGACTGAAAAAAACTGATTTGGCTTTGACAATTTGGGAGAAACGAAAATTGGACAAAAAGTCGCGAAGACTTCGCGCTTTTTTGCAATGCTCCACGCGGTTTCGACGTGACGAACCTCCAGCTGGGCAGTTCGACAACACCCCCGGCGAAACGTTACAAGGGACCATGGCACGTGAATGTCTTCGTTGATTGAAAATTTACAGTAAGAAGAGATACTTGCTGGAATTATTTTGTTCAATTATACACGTCCGCCCAGGAGGCAAAAAAATCTGATAAATTGAGAAGAATTATTGCCACAAATAGAAAAAAAGTCGGTATGACGGCAATACTGCATTCTGACAGACAAACACAATCACAACACAATATGATTCTCAATGTGGAAAACAACATTCAACCAAATTTTGACTGGTGTTGGGTTGATTTATTTCATCCTGATTAATCACTGGCACATAGGAGGCATTACAAGCAAATTTTGAGCAAACTCGGACGAAAATGTGCTGCCTGCTCCACTTTATTTGGGACTAGGTTGTATTTTTAACGGCACACAAGGTGGAGCTCCACTTCTAAAAAAAAAAAGGTGACGAGGCAAAACATTTGAAAGATGGCGAGGCAACGAACAACCCCCATATTCATTCATCAAGCTACGAAAATCCCACAAAAGCGAACTGTAAAATCCAGCATTATTGGCCGAATAAAATTCCGAGAAAATCGTATTGAACACACCTAGTCAATTGGCACACTGAATAGATGTCACAGGCAACACATATCCCGCAATCCCGATGTCCGTGTAGCCCTGGTTGGCAAGGAAGTCCAGTCCTTCCGATTCCGAGGTCGTGTAAAAGTTGTCCGTTTTGGTCTTGTGAAACAAGTGGTAGAAAGGGACGCTTTCGCACACCTGAGTCGGATAGATAAAGGTGAATGGATCGGAAGAGACATTAAGGTAGCCATTTTGCAAAGCGTTGTCTCTTTCTGTCGTCGAAATAGTGTAAAAGTTGTCCGGTGCAACACCAGGCCCATCAATGGCTAGGCGATAAAAGGGGACCGTCGACTCTTCCTGAGTGACAAAAACAAGGGCAGCGACACCTTGCAGGGAATACGAAGCGCCGGTAATGGCACGGGTGACGATATTTACGTTGGTGGTGTAAAAGTGGTCGACTGCGGCCGGTTTATAACTCCTGTAGAAAGGCACGGCATGGATCGGATCTCCACAGCCTGAGGTTTCGACAGACGAGAGCATTTGGGAAATGGCCAAAACGGCAACCGGGGGACCGGGATCAACGGGATCAGCGACGGCATCGGCGGCTCGATCACAAAATGTCAATCGGCTTGTGATCGGCATGCTATAGGCGTCCAATACAAACACCTATCATTAGGCAGTATTATGCTCGTCTACTGGGCTCAAGTAGATGGGGGACAATTATTGATATATTTTATGACCAAAAATATTGTCCTCTTGGTTGCGACTGGCCAAATGCTCTGTCCGCACTCCGTGTAGGTCGAAAGATGTTACTTCGTTGGGATTGATGCCATCAATATGTTCTTGGCACACGGTACGGCGGCATTTAAGGAAAAATACAGGATCTGTCTAATAATTCAATCTCACCTGGCGTGCTTCTTTTTTTTAACAGAGGAACGGGGTAATAATGGCGCAGTTGAAACACCAATCAAACTCCCAATTTGATTCACATTACATGCGGCACCTAGGGCAGTAACATTGACACTGCTCAACAATACTGTATTTATAGTCCCCATCCTATCTTTTTTCTAACGGACTGCGGGCAGAGGACACTCATTGTCACTTAGTCCCTAGATTCAAACTCCGAAAGATTGCCGATGTCAGCCGCCGGTGACATTTGCCGGTACGGCCAATTCCCGAACTTTGTGCGACAGACCGCCTCTGTGTGTGCGAGACAAATCAACAGGGTTTTGCCATAGGATTTATCGACTTACTCCAGGCCCTGGATGATCCAATGCATCAGTTAAACCAACCGCGACGGAGAGAAAGAAAGCAGATATGATATACTTCATCCTTGGACTGGCGAAGATGCGAGTTGTGGTCATTATTCGCGGTTTATATAGCACAAGATGGGTTGGCCGCCGGGCATTAAACTTGGCGTCAGGCATGATCCACAGAAGACTCAGTACAATGTGTTTGCGTTGAGAACGGATGTTATCTGAAGTTGAATTCCAAATGCCAAATACAGAGCAGAAAGAACAGGGAACCACTGGGATCTCTGATATCAGTTCAATGAGTAGTATCTGAAGTCGACGGCGCGCTGATATGGAACATGACATTTGGCGCCTGTACAATTGAACACATCGTATTCACGGTCGGATAGTTCATGCCTGAAGAGCTTCCGGAGCTCTTTCAAAGTTTGTGGAAGCGTTCGCTTGGACAAGTGACGGTGTAAGACCGGAAGGAAGACCGGGGCATCGAGAGCTCCGTGAAGATACTTGGTGAATGCGGCTTAAGCGCCGTCCGGCATCAGAGTTTCATCGACACTCTCAGTCCATGCTTTCCAACAAAATTTCATTATAAAATGTGATCGTGATTTCCATCAATCACGTTTATGATCAATCAATTAAACGCGCTTTGACCGACTAGCGACCAATGCCGATCAACCCATTCGCATTTCAAAATATGTTTGTGCCCTCTATCAACTGCTGACTTGGCCTGCATGAAAATTGCGAACTCAAGCCGTCATGAAAAGTGCGGACGGAACCCGACTCTCGAGTGTGGACCGGACCCGGACCCAACTGCGAACTGAACCCGAGCCTACTGCAAACTGGACCCCACCCCACTGCTGATCAAACCCAGATTTTATTGCGGCCCACTGCTGATTCAACCTGGCTTTTAACGTGTCCGACTACTGATCCAGCCCGTGTTTTGGCTTCTCAACTGTCGCCTTTTATGTATTCCTACCACAGATCTACAGTACATATTCCAAAATTACCTCTTGGATTGGCGAAGAACAATTTGGAATCTGGCCCAAAATAAGTGACCTCACTTACAGTATGTTAGCCGTCATGAAATTTGTTCAGAAAATGTTGAGAGTGCTGAATGAAGTGTACAGATTCCAAACAGTATTTCGGAGTTGCGCAATAAGACCTACGAGATACAGGGAAGATATATACATTCTCAGTTAAACCAGTACATGATCTCCCTGATGCCGGGAAAATTGATCGAAATTGTCGGCAGATTTCAGCCTCGAACATGGGAGGCAATGAATGAGGCAGTAGTCACAGCGTCCTGCCTATAAGTTTCTGAATCGTTCGCCAGTCCAGTTGAACATAAGCCAACTCGAAATCTCGCGTAGTATAACTTTGTTAGGTTGAATAATTTCCCATTCAAACGACAGTATTTGCTAGTCCTGTTGCCATCACGGGGTCCGATCGGGCTAGAAAGTTGTTACGTAATCGCGGAGTTTGAATTTAGTCGCGACTCATGTTCACCGAAAAATGCGTCTTTTCATTTGAATTCTGAGCGGATGAGAGCTCTATATGAGTATGAGAATCTGCCGTTTTAGATTTTTCATCCTGCTTTCCTAGCTCTCAGTATAGGATCACTGGAATCGATGTGACAGAGTGACTGATCGGTGATGAGCTGTAGCACCCTTGAACCGAAAGTTGTGCTGAGGGTAGAAAAAAAATGCAGAAACAATTAAATCATATATATTTCACAATATGTGTACGATTTAGGCGTGTATTATATCCTCAGGGTAGCAGAACCTCGAGCATACGATTGTGCGATGAGATTTCAAACTCCGCAATTACGTAACAACTTTCTAGCCCGATCGGACCCCCGCGATCGCTAACAGACTTTAACAGGCGAGGTACGAGCTTCATTTGTTAAAGTGTCTGTCTACGAGAGACTAAGTATTTGCAGAGCAATGCGTCATCTTGAAACGGCTTCAAGGCAATCAAACTTGAGCTTTCTCAACCCGAAATTGACCCATTTAAATTGAGGAACTTTCATCTTCTAACCAAACCGGTTCAAATAATTAAATAATTTTCAGGAACCACCTGTTGAATAATATGATGTAATCTGCGCATACTTATGAGTCCTGAATATTGCAGGATACGTAACAAATTGGAGAGAAATTTGTGGACAGCAGAAGGGGCAGAGAAACATGAGCATATAGAATGCATCAGGAACAAACTCCCTTCCAACTTGTTCCTGTCTGAGTCAGTCCTGATCTTCTGTGCGTCATGAATATGATGCATGTTTCAAGTGTTCCATTCAAACATGGTTCGGGTCTACCTAGGTCTACCTTCGGGTTCAAATCCTTGCAGCTACAAGTTGAGTCCCATTTTTTCCCCCCAGGAGTCCCGCGGCAAGAACAACGGATGATACATTGATCGGATGGGATAAGTTGGAATGTTTTTGGGGTGCGACCTGGGGTGCGCCTCGACAATAGATTCGGGCCCGAAGTTACAGTACAAATCTGAAACACCCTGCTGATACTTTTCGCTCACAGATGACACCCAGATGATATTAATAACGCTCGGAAAGCCTACACCGGGATGGAGTACTCAGTCGGTTCTATACCATTGGGGACGATAGTGAGACCTAGTGAGACTCGGGCATAATCCGCCGGAATCAAGGGGTAGGTAGTTTCAGCTCAAGCGAGGCACTGATAGCAGGAATCGGGGATCGGGATGCGCAACTTGCGCCACGGATCATGAGCCATCAAGCGGGCTGCAAGCCCGCCCTTTCAATTTTGGTTCCGAGCTCATTCCGAGTCAATCTATTTAAACGACTGAGACGAGGCATTTTTTCCACACTCTTACTCTCGCTCTCAGTTATGATTTCTCCTACTTTCGTCGCCCTCTCAGCATTGATTCTCTCGGCCACCGCGAATCAGATCCAGAGCAAAAGTCCAGCCTGTACGGCGTCTCTCTGACTTCTGCTGGGCCTACGATCTGACCGGCCACATTTTCAGTCTTCAACGCCGGAATTCAAGGATGTGTCAGCACTGCCAATAATGTTAACGGCGCGCCGCTCGTTATTCACAATTGCAATAACGAAGATCTCACCCACCAAGATTGGACCCTCCAATTCGCGGGTAGAACGTCCACCAACCCTGAGCCGATCAAGATATTCGGTGACAAAGTATGCATTTAATACCTTCCTCGCATCCTATTCTGACGCCAATCGTATACAGTGTATCGATGTCACTGGCGGTGTTGACGCAGACGGGACCAAATTGCAGATTTGGACCTGCACGGGCGGCCCCAACCAACAGTGGATCTCGGGGACAGATGGCTCCTTCCGCTGGGTCGGATCTAACAAGTGCCTCGACCTCACGGACGGAAAAATAACCGATGGCAGTCAGTTGCAAATTTGGACTTGCGACGGCCTTGGCACCACAACGAACAAGAACCCCAACCAGATATGGAATGGCGCCCCGAATCCTGACCTGACTGTGTAAGTAAATTCTTCCCGAGACTTGGTTGAGAATCTCAAACGCAGGTCACAGGAGAGCCACCCTCCAAGGCGGGGCTGCTAGCAGTCAAGGCGGTCCTTTCTGCATCACCGGGTTGGGGGACACTGACGGCGCAAAAGTGGCCCTTGTCGGATGCACCGCGGAAAATGGAGCTTACGCTCCTGGGGCCCTCAATAACCATCCATACTTCAATGGCAGCACCACCGTTTGGGTGCTCCCCGTCGCACCTCTCATCGGACAACTCAAGACATACACTAACAAATGCCTCGACGTTCCTAACGGCTCCACCGCCAACGGTGTAAGGCTTCAGCTCTGGACCTGCGCGAAAGGGAACACGAACCAGCTCTTCAAGAGTCTCGTCAGCGGTCAGATTCAATGGGCCGGCACGAACAAGTGCCTCGACCTTACTGATGGAAAATCCACCAACGGCACTCCAGTATGTGGTTTTTTCTCTGCGTACTTTACTATTCTGACGTCCGTTGGATTTTTTAACAGATTCAACTCTGGGATTGCGTTACCGGCAACAAGAACCAAATATGGGGCACTAATGTCTTCTGAGTCTTATCCTCATTTTTTATCCTCTGGACATTTGCGAATATGCAATTAATTACAGTCGTTACCTGCTTGAACATTATACGCTCCAGTGCTGTTGTTATTAGTAATGCACCGGCCCGCAGACACTTTTTACTATGTATGTACCTGTACCGCCTGTACCTCAGACCTACAATAAGGGTGTGATTTATCCAAGCATCGAGATTGATTCATGATAGCCTTTTCAGTCCCACCCGTGGCCAAAATGTGGGGCACAGCTGTATGAGATGGTGAATGAATAAATAGGCCAGTTAAAGCAAGAGATTGAAGTTGCCAATATTCCAATGAACACAGGGATCCAGTAAGCTGACCACAGTCAACCGACCTTTGCTGAGCGCTCTGGGGTGCGCGAAGAGTAGTTTGGGAATCTAGCTCAAGATAACTCAGTTGTCATTAAGAAAATGTTGAGAGTGCTGAATGAAATGTACAGATTCCAAACAGTATTTCGAAGTTGCGCAATAATACCTACGAGATACACGGAATATATATACATTCTCAGCTAAACCGATACATGATTCCCCTGATGCCGGAGAAAAACGATCGAATTGTCGGCAGATTTCAGTCTCAAACATGGGAGGCAATGAACGACGCAGCAGTCCCAGCGTCTTGCCCGTAAGTGCTGCCAACACCGAATCAGCACAATAGTCTCTTGGAAGAAAATCAAACGCACAGATGCGGCGCCAAGATGAGAACACCATGATCGTAGATATTGTCTCCGACGTGGCAGATGATCTTGGTGTTCGCGGCGGAAATGTCCTGTACGGCCTGACCGTTGTCTGGATCTCCCTGCTCGTTTATTAACAGCGTGGTTGGAATTTTGAGGCCGGAAAAGAAATGCTGACGAAGATGACGGCCGCCTTGATGCGGGTTGCGACACTGGCGGAAATGAGTTTCACGGAATTGTGCACGAGCTGACCGCCCTGGCTGTATCTGCCGTCGGAAAGTGACGAGCGCCGCCTAGCCAGATATAAGTCAGTATATACTTATAAGAAGAAAATCGAACACGGCTCACGTTAGGGCAGGAGGCGGCAGCATTCGTCAACTGATTCGCTCCCAGTTAATAAGAGTAATAATTCGAGGTCAAGAATGCACTCACTTGGTTTACTATGTTCCTAGAACCTATGGGGTCGCCCCCTGCAAGGAATCCAGCAACGTCGGCCGCATAATCAACGCCGAGCCGGAAGAGCAGTCTGGAGCGGAGGACCGGCAATGGATCCGATAGGCGCAGCTTTAGTCGTTTCACGCGCGAAGAATACCTGTGGGCGGGTGCTACTTTGAACCACTCGCGATGCGACTCACAATGACATCGCTGCAGGCTTGACGTTTCTCGACCGGTGCCGCAACGGCTAGAAGGGCAAAGGTGACGACGTAGAGGAAAGAGCTAAGCATTGTAGTGCGCGTGCTGGACGATCGGCGAGTGCCGAATTTTACAACCATTTTGACCGGCTTTTAAACCCCCTAATGTGGGGTAATTCCCCGGGTGCAAATAACTTTGCATACGCAAGTATTGATGCCGGATTGAAGTTGCGATGGGTGAAAGGTCAGCTGAAGGAGTGTATCAGCGGTCGCTACAGACCGAACGTCTAAATATCAGATTTTATTTCTTTGTGCTCCAAGTTCACTGAATGTGCTGCAAGTTACTAATAAAATTAGAAAGAAGATTTGCCAAAAAATCCGATCCAATTCAGACGCACCATAGGTGAAATGCCAGAACGTGGAGGGGTTTCTCGTGAACGCGTAGAGGATTTAAGGACTCGCAACATCTGGAAAGCCGTAGCCGAGCCCGCTATGAGACGCTATGAAGCTCTATGAAGCCATATGCAACGCTGTCAAGTGAGTCATAGAGCTCATATCTACATATCCTCTGTGCAGCCACACGTGCCGCTCTCCAGCACGTTCTAGCGCTGCAGAGCACTGCATAGGTACTTCTGTGTTTCCTTGATTGTTCGATTATATTCCGGGTATGGCCGGCAGATGCTTGAAATTAGCACTCACGCTCAGCCAAAATGGAGCAGAAGTTCGGGTATTGAGCGCTCAATACCCAAAGAGCGATTGTTCGGGAGCAGAAAACGAACTGATAGATCATGGGACAAGTTTAGGACAAGTTATTGTTGTCGCTGCCAAGTTTAGACCCAGAGCAAAGCTTCAGCGGAGTCGACATGGTTATGTGGTCTCTGATGCGCCGCAAAGGGTCACTGCATGTTAGAGGGGATCCGGGTGCCATTGTGGTGAGCGAGTATTCGAGTAGCACCCGTCCTGAGCGGAAAAGTCAAGAAAAAGGTCCAGTCAACTTTATATAGTCAGAAAATTCGGCAACGGGGACTGAAATAGCCGGGTGGATTGTGGCCAGTGTCAGGGTTAGTAGAGGCTAGTAGTCGGCAGGTAGGAGGAGGACTTGGCGCTCAGCTGATGCCTGGGAGGAGGCTATTGCGGCAGTCGGCATTTAAATAGCCGCAGCCTCGTCACCTATTTACGCATGCAACTATGTACCCACCCACAAGGTACTACACTCTCAAGGACGTATATACAACAACGCCAACAAGATTCAATTCCCACGAAAGCGGAAGGACGACAAACAGACATACTTAAAAACACAAACTATTATCCAAAAAACATACGGCATGTACAGTACTTGCGGCCTGGGCGAATTATTCGGCCGCGTTTAAGGAAGGGGCGGTGCGGCGGTGCGTGCATGTATGTATCGGGGTGCGCAAGGGGCGCTATGCATGTATCGCCACGCCACACCAGAGAGCTCAAAACGTCGTCTGCGCCTGCGCCTGCCAATCTTGCGGGACAGTGAGAGGGAGGGGCGGCTGCGGCGTGCGGATGCGGTAGTACGACTTGGGGTTCTGCTGCTGCGGCTGCGGCTGCTGCTGCATACCGAGCGCGTGCGGGGGGTAGTGTTCGAAGGCGACGAGCCCGTTGGGGGCGTAGAGCTGCGGGTCGAGGTGGGCGTTGTCCAGCTGCTGCTGCATCTCGACGTGGGCCTGCTGATGGTGCATCTCCGCGTGCGCCTCCTGCGTGTGCATCTCGCCGTGCACCTGCTGTTGCATCTCGCCGTGCGCCTGCATCTCGGCCTGCGCCTGCGCCTGCAGCTCGGCCTGGGCATTCGCCTGGTGCTCGACAAGCGCATTGGCAAGGTCGAGGAGCGCGTACTCGGCATGCTGGGCAGGTTGTATGGCGGCCGTCGCAGAATGCTGCTGGCCGTAGTGTTGGTCGCCCTGGTCCTGCGAGCCGCCCTCCTCCTGCTCCTCCTCCTCCTGCTCGCCGACGGCACGCAGCGGATAGCCCTCGTACCCCTTCTCCGGGGACTCGGGGAGCTCCGTGCGCAGCGACGACACGGCCATATTCATCTTCGCCGCGTAGCTCTGCTGCGTTGTCGAGGGGTACACCATCGGCGCGCCGGGCGTGGGGTACGTGATCGCCGTGCTCTGCTGCTGCATCGCGAGCCCAACCGCGTGCGCGGAGGCCCCGAAGCCGTCGTTGCTCGGCGAGCCCGGACGCGAGTCCTCCGGGGCGGGCGAGCCCTCCGCGTCCAGGTCGTCGCCGTTCCGGTGCACCTTGACGTGCTGGAGCAGGTTATCGTGGCGGTTGAAGAACTTGTTGCAGGAGGGAAAGGTGCAGGGGAACGCTAAGAACAAGATCAATTAAATGAAGGAGGCGCTCGAGATGACTTACGCTTTTCGTGCGTGTGGATAGAGCGGATGTGTCGCTTGAGATGTTCGCCGCGGTGGAAGCACTTCCCGCAGCCCTCGACCCTGCATACATGTAGCCGTTTGGCCTCTTCTTCCCCAGGCGGCACAGCCCCGACACGCACGGGGACTCGCCGCCCTCGGCTTTTCTTGATGAGGTTAGGGACAGGAATAGGGAGGTTTGCGCGAGAGCGGGCGGCGCGCGAGTCGCCGGGCGAGGAAGCTGGGGGAAACGCGTCGACGAAGACGGATTGGGTGCTCGCTAGTGGGGGCAGCGTCTGTTCTGGTTCTGGTGCCGGGGCGGGGGGCGACTCGCGCGGTTCTTCGGACTCTGAGTGCTCGACCTCATCGATGGTGCGTTTCCGCGTAGCCGCCTTACCCTTTTTGCGCCCGCCGGCGGCTTTCTTCGGCGGTTCGTACCAACTGTCATCGCGCACTCTCGGCTTAGATGCGCGCCCGGTCAGGGAACGCGTAAGCGGGCGCAGGGGTGCGATGGGGGCCTTTTCCAAAGTTTCGGTGGGTTTTGAACCAGAACTCTCTGCTTCCTGTGGCTGTTTTGGCGTGAGTCAAGCGCAAACTTGACGACGCCGCTGCGCACCTGTTCTGTGGCCGATGCACTGGCTTCTGGGGCCTGTTCGACCTCCACAGGCTTCGTTGTGTCTACCATATCGATCTAGCGCGCCTTTTGTGAGAAAACTATGGATCGAGCAGCAACTGCGCTCACAGTAGTCTGCCACAGGGGTGCTTTGTCAGGGCCTCGATTACGGCGGATTTTGGGCGAGAAAGGGCACAAACCTGGGTATAAAACAACAGGGAATATACGGGTCTCTTGGATAGGGCGAGATGGGAGTAGAAGACAAGCTTGCGCAAGGGCGGGGAGAGGGCGATTTCGACCCCTGAGATACAAACGGAAGCTAAATTTTCGCACACTGCCACAATTACCAACACGTGGCCTCATTCTGCCTCCGCAAACAACGATGTGCTGTGTTAATTTTGTTCCTCTGGCTACTGAGTCTAGGCGTCTTATCCCAAAGTTACTGCACAACCTTGAAGTGTTCCTAAAGCCCGAATAATATTCTGGGATGATTTCCGCAGCGGCCGCTTAAAATCGTTTCAGGACACTCAGGCTCTCTGTTTCAGATCTTGGGAACATGGACTCTTGGGGACCCAAGAAAATCTCAGTCGCTAGCCAAATAGTCGATCCTAAGCTCTCGATGACGACAAACTTCATCACTCCAGGATTTGACGATCATTCGAGCCGCGGCTTCATTAATGTACTTTAGGGCGGGTTAATACCTCGACTCCCCATGTTCTGCCGTGTTTCTCTACTTTTTGGGTCTTTACGACCCGCCCTCTCAATATTTGCTACTGGCCTTTCCTTCAAACGAACGAGATTCAATATTCTACAGTCTGCGGAGCTCAACGTTCACTGGCACTTGGTTTACACGTTCTACGATCACTCAACTTTGCCTAGACAATATCTCGACTGGTCTACCCGAGGAAACGATTTCTGACGCTTCTGGAATCCGCGGAAGCTCTGCCATGATCCTCTGCTTTATTACTCAGGCTCAGAGGACTTCTCATACTCTGACGCTTCAGCCAGTAACCCGAGTAGTACCTGGACGCTGAACCGGCTCACTGCGCTCTCTGGGTGCGCCGCCCGCCCTCCCGCGGAAGAATCTTTGAGCCCTCTTCTGCAAACTCGGGTGCGTCTTACCCACTCCGCGCACACCTTCCGGCTTCTCAAGCTCTTCGTCCGATGGAAGAATTTCGCGGATTCTCGCTGGTGAACCGAAGCGGGAGCAGTCATTCCCCACCTCAAACGCGCACGCCACAGCTCCCATCCTGCGTCACCACGGATGGACGTTGCGATTTTGCATCGTACGAACGTAGTCTGCGGAAGCGCGGGACCAAAAGTTTCCGATTCCTGCTTAGTAGGACAAGCCTCCGCTTAGGAAATTACACCGAAATTAACGCCACCACCCCGTCTACAGCTGAATTACTTACATACAATGTCAAGTCTGCTGGCCGTGAAAACTTCAAGTTCCAAGTCAAGAGATCGACCAGACACAGCGTCACGTGTGCCGTCGAGAACCCACCACAAACCCATATGATTCGCGAACTCCCCTTCTTTCGACTGGGCAGGGCTCTACTCCCGAGTGTAGCTCGTCTTCTGCTAGCTCCATATTTCATCTCCGTCGTCCTGAATGCGGTGTTGTATCCCAAAGCAAGCGCCTTGCCCATTGCTGCGATGATAAACTTCAACAAAGTGGAGTGTACTTACATTAATTCAGTCGGTGGCCTGCGATTGGCTCTCCGCATGACTCGCGCCTCTGATCCCGCAGCCGTTCCAGCCGCTCAGCCGCCATACTGTCTTATCGTAACTCCTTCTGTCTTCTGGCCGAGGCCCAAAATTCCCTGAGTTGACTTTTTGGGCGATCTTGGGCGCTCCGCTGCCGTATTTTCTCAGGCATGATTATTAGTCGTGGCTTCGGTATCGACTATCATCACTCCGAGTCCGCTCGCGTCCGCCAGGCCTGCTGGGAATGTCACGGTCCCGGATCATGTTGCATCATGCATTGGATGCCCTGCACGCTGGCTCGGAGGCCGCGTCCTTCTTCTTCGCTGTCCTTCGTCCTTCGTGAGCGGATCGCGACTTGCCGCGCCTATATGCGTCGTCCGACTCCGAGGAAGCACGTCCAATGGTGAGACGCCCGACAGGCCGCCGTCAGCCGTATTCCCGTGCGTATGCATGTATGAATGTCTGCTCGATAGTCAACAGCAGCAGCAGTCAGAATAACCACACGCGCGCGGCCGCCGCCGACTCAAAGCCCCATGCACCCCATTCATTCCTCGCAAACGGAATATCGGAAACGGCGCAGTGGCATGATTTCGCGCAGGCTCTTCTCTGGTTGGTTGGATTCTATTCTAAACATGGCAAATTCAGTCGCAACGGCAGCCTTCTCCATTGGTGTCCCTCTTATCCGTCGCTATTCGTTACACCGCTGACTGCACGCCCTTCTTCTTCCTTCCATCCTTATCTTGAGCTCTTCTCGCGGGGTTCGCGTCGGAAGTTTAATACGCACCCGGATGGCAGGCCTATGAATGAATGCACCACTGTCTGCTGGCGAGCTGGCTCGGCTGGTAATCACCAAGCCTCTACATCGCGCAAGTGCCAGGATCAGCCATGACGTGGCTGGGTGCGGGTTATTTTGACATTGCTGTGCAGTTTTCGGCAAGGGAATTGTGCGGATTCGGACTGCACAGAAATACCTCCATTTATTTCCTGTCACGAAGGTACTACCCACAGCTTTCGGCGTGAGTGGTCCTATTCACAGTTTGTCGCGTTCAGGGCCCATTGTCTGCTGGAATGCTGTTACTGCTCTGCCACTGTCGCTAGACAAGCCATTCACACTGCCCACCAACCTCTGCTGTCGATCGTGTTACCCAGGGACCAATAATCGCCATGACCGGCTTCTCACGTTTCCGCCGAGTCAACTATTTTACAGCTTTCCCGATTTATGACATCTCATCAATATCTCACCATTCTAAAAAAGAAGCTGAACCGAATATAGATAATCTGCGCCCATTATCCTCCCGCTACCACGACGTCCGAGGACGGCACCGGGTCTCCGCATCTAACGCGCCTTCTTCCATTTCTCGGTTGTGCGCCGGCAGATGCCAGTGATATATTGTTTTATTGCCACCCGTGCGCCGCTCATGCATATTGTATTGGCCAATGTTCTTCTAGTTTCGACGTCCTCATCAATCTGACCATTTTGAGGACGCGACGAGGATTCGGCGCTCTAAATTGCACGTACGGCACGTTTTTTGATCCGTGTGGGGACGGTGCTGATCATGAGATGGTTTACAGATTGAGATTCACTCATCGTGGGTGAAGAGATTCACTCAGCGTGGGTGTGTGAAGAGAACCACTCATAGATAGAAGGGCTGACAATGTCCACTGAAATTGTGTTGCTCAGCTGACATATTTAGGTATTGCCCCCGTTCATCTGATCAGTTTGGCATTCGCAGAGAGACTATCTTTGGTTAGAAGATGCTGTAAGATGCGTACTTAGAGATAAGATAGGCTCTGTGTGCGTTCTTTTTTGGAGAATGAGGCCAAGTTCTCACTGTCTTTTTCCGGTTTAGGTTGGCGGATCCTGAATCCAACATACATAGCAAGTGACCAGTCTTCTGTGAACATGCGCGGGGATCTCGGCTGCCGGTCTTGTTCTGCCCATACTTAGAGGTGGGATTTACCCATCCTGGCGCAGTTCTCAACTTTCCCCCGCCGAGCGAATGTTAGCCAATGGTCATTTCATTTCCTGCGGATCGCCGACAGAATTTTATGCAAAATGAATGAACCTAAGTTGGCACGTTGAGCTACTCGGACTACGCCAGACGCCATGAAAATTAATTGTAAGCAGCTCGGGATGTTTGAATTACGAGGGCTCTTCCCGGGAGCCTCAGTGAAAATCCACGCGAGCATACCTGGCACCTGGCAGGATCAATCTTCACGTTACTGTACGAATTCCAATTTGACAGGCCCTGAATTTTGTTGGACGTCCAACTCGGCAGGGACGCGATGTGTCCTGCTCATACACTGAGATAATATCCGAGGGTGATCGAATAAGGCGGACCCCGATGCCGCAGGACTGATATCCTTCGCCCACGTTCCCTTCTGTAATTTCGCCCCAGCGGTTAGCTAACGCCTTCTCTTCTCTTCTAATCGCCTCTGACACTAGCCTACCGCGGATCTCTTTAGTGCGTCCTGCCTGGTTCGGCATGCGATGGCGCATCTAAATTCGGCCGCCGGCTTGTTCAACTTTGTCGGGATCACAACTTCGCGGATCAGCCAATTCAAACCTAATCACCCCCCGAAAAGTCGAATTAATTAAGCTGCACCGCAATCGGGCCGTATATTCCAATTCCGTAGGCTCGCGATCAACACTCCGAAAGAGTTCCGAGACTCTTGATGATCGCCAGTGGAGGAGCCCCTGTTAGTAACACTCCTGAGCCTGGGTGCCCGATGTCCTTGGCCCATGGAGACTGTATCATTCTGCGCAACTTGGCGCGTTTCATGGCCTTTCGTGCTTTGAGGGCTCTCATGGGGACTTGGATTGAACAAAATTTTCACATGCTCCCAACCACATGTGTGAACTTCTGAGATTTATTAAGCCATTTATATGTTATTCAACCAGCTGTCCATGTCGTTCCTGATCTGATGCCTGTTTGATTTTTTACAGAGCTTGGATCGCTGTTGGTACTCTTCCCCTCTCCTGATATCAGCGTAGACGGTTTTATGCAGTTGTATCTCAGTCGTAGAGAACTTACCAGGATGTTTTCTGTCTCGAAATTGGCTCCGGCGGAGAATATTCCCCTGCAACACGCGAGGAGTCCCTAAAAACGTGCTTCTTTCGTGTCTCCTCACATCTCATAGGAGAACGGAGGCAACTTCGGGAGCATCCGACCGTAAGGGTACATCCGGTCTCCTGCAACTTACGCACCGTCGTGGTACCAGGTTGAATTGTTCATCCAGTTCGCGCAGGAGCTCCACGGCGGCCATTAAGATGATTCACTAGTGATTGAATCTAATGAGCGATGTTTGTTGAGACAATCATTGGTCAAAATCATGGCCAAATAGTCATCGTTCTCCAAAATTTAACATGAGAATTAGCCCCCGCTCCCCATCTTTCTGCGTACCATGCGCAAAATCCCTAAACCCTCACCTGTGTCCCTAAATTTTTTCCCCTAGCCAACTCTACATGCCTCCGTCCTCCTGCACGAAGAACCTCCGCAAGGTTGACAGCAGTGCCAGTTACTTTCAAGGTTTCTGGGATCCGGGATCACTTGAGAAGAAGTTCTGCAAGAGAATATGCGAGCTGTGAGTGGGATTCTGGAGGAATGTTACATTTAGCTGGGCAATTTCCAAATAAAGTTGAACTGTTCAACTTCGGCTTCTTCCGGGCATATGGCCCATAGCTGTTGATGACTACTTGGCCCAGAAAATATATGAAAATACGACATCCTTTACCAAGCTTCAAGCTTCCAGTTTCGGGGATCAGGAGTCCGAGTTGAACGAAGTTCGAAGTTGGCTCAAAGTGTGGTGTCGCGCCTGTCACGTGCATGCACAGCCCGAGATCAACAAACTTTTGCAACAAACTCCCTTTCGTCGATTCGGCTTCAAGCTCGAGCTCTAGCTCGCGAGGAAGCCTACGCCTCTCTGTGGGTTCTCGTTCATCTCCGTCTCCTCGATGTGGCTTCATGCCCCGCAAAATCCCCCCGACTCGGCCACCGACTCGGCCACCACGATTGTGCGATCCAGTAGGAGGAGAGGATTTTCCTGGGACCGACCTCCTGCAGCCTTCTTCCCAGATGTCCCGAGGGAATTTTGTCTAGTTGTACTCTTCCTCAAGTCGGCCGCGAGACTCTCACTGCGGAATTGACTTATTGGGCCTCCTGGGGTGCCGCGCTGCGTATGATTTCTCAGGCCTCAATTAGCGTGTGGCGTGGCAACGACTTTCGATATCCTGGTTCTGCGCCGTCCTTGTTCTCTTGAATTCGGCTCATCCACCCCAAGGCGCACGAGCTCGGATCATGCGATGGGCAATGGCTTCACCTTCGCGCACGGATCGCGAGTGGGCATGGGTCAGGCCAAGTCTATAGTCAGATGCGTGCACCAACTCCGACTCCGAAAAGAAGCCTGTCCGCATTCAGGGTCGAGCATCCCAGCTGGATGGCGTCGGGTATTCTCTGAAGGCCTATCTATGCTCGCAGGTCCATGGCACGACACGGCGACCACGTCGCTTGGCGCTCCACTCAATCTCATCGGCCTCAGACCCCGGGGGACACGAAAGTTCGCTCTGGCACTCTCTGGCGTCGGACATCCCGTGGCGCCCCGGTGGCGTCAATGTATTGAGTTATGACCGGTTCTTGCTGACTATCCAATAAATTCTGCTGTCGAACAACGGAAAAGCCAAAGGCCATGAATGCGGTATTTCTGACACGAAGCGCCGGCGCGGGAGCCTTCTTGTCTGGATTGACACCCCCGCACTGAGCCCCAATTGGTGGGGCGCGCCTTTCTCCATTAGTGCCGCTCTTCGACTTCTCTGTCGGGCAAACATACCCGAACGGGAGTAAACGTGCACTGTCCTTAGCATACTATACGACCCGTGCACACTATCCTTTGCGTCGGCTTGCGTTTGCTGTTTCTGCACTTTGCGCGGGGACTCCAGCCCGAAACTTGGTCCGCCAGATTGGAACTGGGTGTAAGGATAAGTATACCCCGCTGCGGGCATGGTGAGCCGGTTTGCCTTTCCTCATCTCGAAGAAGACACTGATGTTTTACTTCGGGCCGCCAGAACTACGCCGCAGGATCGATTAGCAATCTCCCGCCTGGTGTGAGTGCAATTTATCCCCCAGCCGTAGCTGTCTCATGGGTACAATACCTCTGATGCTTATGTTATTAATCTTGGCAGCCGGAGGCAGGCCGCAGGCTCGACCGGCGCTGCGATTTAGTCTTTAAAGCTATCCATGGGTAAGATGTTCCCTTTCCCGCCTCGTGATATTCATCTTCGCAGCTAGAAGCACACAGGGCAGACCTGGCAATCGCCCGCTGTCGGGCACGGCTGCTATTTATTCCTCAGCCAAAGCTGTCCCTGGGTACGATATTCCCTCTATTACCTTATGTTCAAGATCTTCGCAGCTAGAACAGAACACACGACACGATTAACAATCGCTCTCCGCAGGCCATGACTTGCAATGCTGTCCATGGCTTCGAACAAGTAATTATAAATCAATCCCTTTCCCACATGACCATTAACTCGGAAAACACGATTAGAGCCAAGGCTGTACCTGTACAGTATATTATCATTTCATGCGGATGGCAGGCAGTCTTCGCACGCGCATGATGATGATCTTTGCGAAGGCGAAGAGCTGTTTATTTGTTGGCCGTGGTGCCTCTCAATTCGGTATGGTACATACGTTACATATTCAACACCGCCTTTTCTTGCCGGCGGCCAATGTTTTACCGCATCTTCGGAGGCCGTAATGTGGACTGACTCGCAAACAGATAGCTGGACGGCGGAATGCTGTTGACAATGGGACACCGCCACCACAGACATAGGCGCCTGCCGGTTGCGGATCACCGACGAGCGCCTCTATCCCAGTCATAGTAGGTGCGCCCAAAGACATAGCGACACCGACTTGCATCTTCAAATGCACGCGGCGGACTCTACAGCTGTTCGGATATACAGTTCGGATGTAAGCAAAACACCTAAATAAAAATACAAATGACTCGACTGATCAATTGGCGTGTGCATCCATCCTTCCCAATGCATGCCCCGCCCGCCGCCGCCGTCTGCACCTCCGCGGATGTGCATTTTGTTGATTTACTTATTCTTCTGCTGATGAGATGGATTGGATGGACGGATAAATGTGCTGTTTATATGCCAGGACACACGGTGCGTCGCCGACGCCGCCCGCACCTCCGCGGATGTGCATTTTGTTGATTTACTTATTCTTCTGCAGATGAGATGGATTGGATGGGCGGATAAATGTGCTGTTTATATGCCAGGACGCACACGGTGCATCGCCGACGCCGCCACCTCCGCGTGTCTTCTCGTGCATTTTGTTGATTTAATTAGTCTTCTGCCGATGAGATGGATTGGATGGATGTGCCGTTTACTTGCCAGGATGCACACGGTGCGTCGCCGCCGTCGCCGCCCGGGCCTCCGCCGATGTGCCTTCTCCGGGCCATTGGTTTGATTCATTCTTTTGTGCTGATGCGATAGATGGCTGGATTGGATGGATGGATGGATTAGATGTGTGTTCATAGGTCAGGAAGCACACGGCGCGGCGCGGAATTACCTTCCTCTTCAGGTTGAAATTTTCTTCGCTATGCGTCAGATCATCGTTCACGGCAGTTTATAAATAATTGCCCGTGTCTCACCCCAAGTGCGTCCACCAACTGACTCATTACATGATTCTCCGTCTGACTCCTCACCTAAGAATATATTGGTACGCCTAGTGTTCATACGTAAATCTGCCTCAACACTGCACGATTTTTCGGAAGACGAACCAAAGTTGAATCATCCATCCATCCAGAATTCTCCGAGTAGGGCCCGAAGCGTTTTAGATATTACCGGCGGCCCACCTACAAATCAACGGTGCTCAGCAGCCGCGCGCCGCAGCGCCAGACGTGTCTTGTCAGTCGACTTAACACAACACAGCCTCAGAAATCGCTCGTGATAGTTATATTTGGCGCACCTCGTGGTTACGGTATGCCCTCCCCGCATCCTCCCCACACCTGATTCAGCACTGGGAAATTAACAGCACCAGTAGGCGCGCTGATATACACTTTGATATGATGCAGATCGTACAGTAATGATAGTTAGTAGGCGATTGTGATTACTATCTAACAGCTGTGCACTATGTAAATAGGCGGCTCGATATAATATGATATGTATGATTGGGACGCGGAGCGCCCGGGGTATAATGATCATTCTGGGTGGCGCAGGCACAACTTGAAGCTGGACCGTATGTTTTATCAGGCTCGGAATTTGCCGTTACTTATCGGCGGATATGCATCGTTGCGGTATTGCACGCATACCCCATCCCGGAAAAAAAAAACTACCTTTCGGCGTACTGCGGGCCCGGGGCGGGGCGGAAGTGGAAATAATAACAAAGGCCGATCAAGTCTCAACAACTCCGACTCCGACTCGGCTTCAAAAATTAAATAACTGTTTCACCTGGTCCTCATAGCAAGTGCGTGAATTCAGGCGCGTTCCTCCACTTAATGTTTAATCATGTTGTTAATTCTATGTTATTATTAATATGTAATTTTTGTGAGCTGATCGGAGTGAGGTATGACAGGATCAATCAATCACGGCTCCGATCTGATTTAATTTGGGCGAAGTCTAGACCAAACTCGATTATGATACCACAGTCCGAGGCGTGCCCAAGGCGTGCCCTCCCGCGAAGGGACGATTCGGGTGGGTGGAAGGAAGGAGGTGAGGTAATGAGGTTGATGTTGAGACTGAGGCTAATGTTGTGCTTGAAAGGGTCTGAGAAGGGAAGTCTCGCGGGTGGGGGATTGGGCGCCCTGCATTAGTATGTGGGGTAGTGGAGCAAACGAAGCGAAACGAAACGACAGTACAAAAAAAAAATGATAAGCCTGAAACAAGATCGTGCACGAATCGTCATGTCATGCGTATGTTGTTCAAGAAGGTGGGGCGCTCGGCGAACTCGGGCTGTAGATCGTTCAGCTGATTTACATACATACAACTTGGCTGGGACTAATGAAACGGCAGAACGCATCTCTTTTCCGGCAGATCCATATTCCTGAGATACGTTAATGTCGGGATACTCGTTGCTCTTAGACTGTGGGGACACACCACTGATGGTGGTGTGTATGTATTGCGGAGCACACGGATCACACGTACTTCCATCACAATGTATTCAATTATCTATTCCGCATCGAACTAAATCAATTATACCGCATCGATTCCGACTCGGACCCTCGGCGACAACACAACACACAAGATTATAATCACAGACCCCGTGCGCAGAGCCCGCCCCGACACCTCCTTTGCACATACAGCGGGTGGTATGTATGATTGAAAAGCGGAGCGTTGGTCTTTCTGCATTACACAATCATTGTCAATCAAGTGGTCGATCCAAGCATTCAAAGTTCATTTTTATTCCGATGGCAGAGGTCCAGGAACGCATGTTCTGTTCCGACCCCGGTGCTTGTGATCGTCGGCTTCCTCCAAACCTCATAATATTCGTTCCATAATCCGCGTCTCGGCCCCATACTGAGCAGATTTAAATAACTATTATTCCGAAGCTCCTTCAGTTGCGAGACTTTGCAATTCAACAAATGAGATTTAAACCTCCGCGCGTGAGCCGTGACCGGGGTTTTTCAGTACCTCCACATCCGGAATATTCTCCCTCCCCACCAACACATGCGCCAACTTAACTCCCTCGGCCCCGCGAACTGCATGCGATGCACCGTCAGGCAGCCGTCTGCCCAAAGTAATTGCGCACGCCGGCCTCGAAGAGGAAGTGCCGTCGGAGCTGACTATGTACAGGGGCGCGACCGTGCCGGGGACAGTTGAGCAGCTTGTCGAATTTGTGTCTGAAACAAATCTCATCGCAGGATATTTCTTATAACGTCAGGCAACACACATTTGGCTCTCCTCTGTGTGGAGTAATGGGCCGCAGAATATTTCAACCCATTGGGCGAGTGTAATGACCGTGCCGGGCTTGTTTTGATCCCATCAAAAGTGTTGTCTACCGTGTTTTCGCGCCATAACAGGCATTCAATGTTCAGTAGAGTTCAAAGAGGATTTATGCTAGTATCGTAATTTTTTTTCGGCCCCCAATTTGGAGACAGAATCGAACCGGGTTTAAAAATGTTCCAATAGAAGTACATGTAAATTTATCCGACGCCAAGCCCTCGCGGTGCCCCTAGCGCTGCGAACGCGCAGAGTGGAATTACTTAGGGGGAGGCTTGTGCTTGATTATATTTAGATATGTATGTATGACATAGGGGGGCCGGTGGATCGCATCGCGTGTTTTTTTTTTTTTTGAAAAAAAAAACTGTGCGTGTGTTGTGGCGGCGCGCGCGATTTAATGTGGAGGCGGATGTAGAAGCCGGCGAATAATTAATCAAGAGTTCTGTCTAAGTGATATATCTTGACGCGCGATCGGTTGGCGGTGGTGTAGAAGACTTGATTGTGGAGCGAACGAAACGAAACGAAACGAAACGAAACGAGCACTGGCAGACATTTAATTATTTCAGACCGGAGCTGCTTGAAATCGTGTTGATATTTTCGTTTATTTATGTATTAATCCAGACCAGAGCTGTTGGCGCGGTGGGTTGAGTGTTATCGGCAGTCAGTTGACAGACTATGAAAGTGAAAAGAAAAGCCAATGCCTGGGTGATGCGTTTATCGTCAGTTCCATTGGGTGGTTGACTTGACCCATCACGTTGTTCACCCAACCCAACCCAACACGCAGCGCCCCCTCCAGAATCACCCGGCGATTTAGATTTGGATTTATTTATTCCTCGGCGCGTCTATCCTATCCTATCCTATCCTATCCTATCCTATCCTCTCCTATCCTATCCTATCCTCTCACATTTCACACCCACTTCACTGCCGCACCGTTCGATCTAAAATTGTCGACGAGTTCTGAATTAAATACCACCCCATTTACTACATACTGCACATCGTACATTTTCTTTTTTTCGATACCCTCGCCCGTTCGTTCAGCGGAACTTCAACCATTCGGCATTTATATTTATATCGGAATGTCGCAACTGTGGTTCATTTTTATTATTTTCATTTTTTCATTCGACCGGCCCGCAGAATCACCATTCGCTCCGGCGCGTCCGTCCTATGTCGAGGCCGCCTTCCGTGTATATATATACATCCTGGTTCTTTTATTTTTGCATCGCCCAGGCATCGTTTATATAATTAATTATCGGAACTCCGGCCGGTTGACGATATGCACAATGTTCGAACAACGGATGTACCCACCCCACCTCCCGCGGTTTTGTTTGAAAAAACTCGATCCCACCCGGTGTGTGGTGTGTTTAATTTATTGTATATTGTTGCATGTACTCTTTTTTCAACCCATTATGTTTTTTTTTTTCGCTTAAAGTGCGACTTTTCGTTCAATATACAGCCGTTTTCAAAAAAGTATACGGGGTGGTGTTCCTCGATTTTGCTTACCTTTATTTATGGAAACGTCGTCGGCTAAGGTCGGCTAGCGCCAGCTCCACACGTGTTGCTGTAAGTTGACTCTCGGCTTGCTTGCGGTGGCCATTTCAAGGCCGAAAAAAAAATCACTTCTCTCGCCAGAATTTAACTACAAGTGGTTCCTAAAGAAGTTTTGGGGTTTCTTTTTTTTAAGGAGTGGAGCCGCAGACGCTGTCGCAGCATAAATCGAACAGCACCACCCCATTGAAAACGGCTGTAAGATTCGAAACCGTGGCGTTCATCCATGCAACGTGTTGGTTTATTTATCTATTATTGGACTATGGCGCTGTAGCAAGCCAGTATTCTTAGACTATATGTACATTGGCGCTCGTATACTCGCCTCGTGCCTGTTATACACGAGAAAACACCCCTGCGTTGTGTGTGTGGTTCCGGTGCCGATAGACGCTGGGATATACTTCGAGAATGTAGCCACCTATGAATTGAAAAGAGGTGGTTTCATCTTTTTTTTTTTTTTTTTTGGCTGCAGCGGTGGGCGTGAGGCAAACCAATTTTTTTGCGGTGTATGTGGAATTTGTGTGCAGGGGACCCTGGTCTTTGGAAGGGGTGCTGTCATCCCACACGGCGCGCGCCGGACGACTATATGTATGTTTTCCGACGCGGTTCGACGCCTTGAATTTTTTTTTTTGGTTCCAGGGGGTGGCGTGCCAAGGGCATTTCAATCGCAGGTGAGTTATTTTGGTACTTCAAGGCGACTGCGTAGTGAGGAAAGAAATATCTGCGTATGCATTGGGAAAAAGAATTTATGTGCGGAGGAGCCGGATGAATGTATGTATGTAGATACTTAGGTTCGACGCTTGATTTTATATTTTTATTTATGAGGCTGGCGGTTCGATCGACTGACGCTGTGGGTTATATGTTTTTTGTTGGGAACTTTGGACTGCGGAGAATGACCGCGGAAATATCTGGGCTGTCTGGGGTATGTGGAAGAAACAATCCGTGGTATGGAAGCAACAAATCCGCGGCTACTTCCGACACTGCCTTGGAGCGGGACAGCCTTGACGCGGAATATGTATTCTGAATCATTTGCGGAACTTGGTGCCCGGGTCATTGTTGAAATTCTGCCTCGCTGTTCAATTTACCAAGGCACGTCTATTGGAAGGAATTGAAGAATGAATGAAAGGTTAATTTGACGGATATCACGGAGATGATCAGGGCACTCGTGCACAGTGCAAATTTTATTTTGATATTTGCGGCTTGCCAATTGAGTGAGAGTGACGTGCGAAAATCGCGGCTACCCCGATATGGGCCCGACGACGCTGATGGTGATGGAGATCTGGGCGATTAGATCTACATTGACATAGCCCCATTGGTGTGTGGCATAGCCCCATCCGGTGTGAACTGCTCCATTGGGAAGGAAGCGCACCGATACAGCAGACAGGCACAGGCGTCCAAATGCGCGCATGGACTGCACTCGTTCGTCCGTTCGTTTGGTGAGTCGGCGGGCTTCGAGGGTTCGCTTGCCTCTGCGATGTTTCGCTGTGTTTGTGCGCCTTTTCAAAGCTCTGCTCTGGGCCGTTTGTGGTGTTTCCGCGATCGCAATCGAGTAGCGACAAACAGACGATCTCATCCGCCCGAATTTCACCTGCCCACAGCCCGGCTGTCCTTTAATTAAATAGCCTGCGCTTAGGCAGACTTTTACTCGCCCCTCTGCCGACACGATGGCCCTCCTGCACCACTCGCACTCCCAGTCTTCGCTGGGCAGCGCCGGTAGCCTCCACTCCCCCATCTCGCCTACCTACACAGACTTTAGCACAGCCAGCTCAGGCTCCACCTCCCAGTCCTCGACAGACCTGCGCTCCCCGCTCGACGACGCATTCAATGAGTTTGTACAGCACCACCACCAGCAGCACCTCCACCAGGCAGCGCAGGACCAGCTGTTCTACCACCACCTGCCGTGGGCGTCGCCCGTAGAGAAGAAGGCCGCGCTGCCGCAGTACAACGACGGTGCCCCGCTGTCGATATACGTCCCCTCCGTATGTCTTGGCTCCTTTTCTTTTTTCATGACTCATAATAATTTGTACGACGCAGCAGCACCACTCACACGCCGCACCCATCGTTCACTCGCCCGTGCCCGCGCACCACGAGCACGCGACGCTGCTCGAGCTCGACCTCGCGAGCGGCGGGGCGACCGCGACTGCCGCAAGCACGGACGAGTGGCGCCAGCATCAGCAGTATGCGCAGCGTGCTCCAAACCATGCGCCAGGCCCGTACTCGCCCCTGGGCACGTACCACCCCTCTGTGCCCGTCGCGACGCAGATGCAGCGCGCGTACTCCGCGAGCACGACCGCCGCCGCCTATCTCGCGCAGCACCACCACCATTCTTCTGCCGCGTCGCAGCACCAAGTACACCACCACCATCAGCAGCAGCAGCAGCAGCAGATGCAGCACGCGCAGGCGCCGCCCGCACAGACACAAAACACGTACGCCCAGCACGAGCAGTGGGACGCCGCGGGCGTCGACCCACGCTACGTCCTGCACGCGCCGCCCCCCGCCTCCCCACTCTCGCCGTCGCCCCTCTCCCACTCCCACTCCCAGTCGATCAGCCACCACGCTCTGGCACACGCGAACAGCCACTCGAGCATGAGCACGACGCACGCCTCGCCCCCGCTCTCGCACTCGCACTCCATGAGCTCCCTCGGCGCGGGGTCCGACGTGCACTCGAGCCCGCGCAGCGTGTACGCCGTGTCCCCGCGCGCGATCTATGCCGGCGCTGGCGCCGTCTCCCCCCGTTCGGCGTTCAACAACAACGGCAACGGCGCCGTGAGCCCGCGGAGCGTCTACGCCAGCCCGCCGCAGTCGATATACAACAACGGCAACAACGGCAATGGCGGGGGGAGCCCGTACGACGCGAGCCCGCGGAGCGTGTACGCCGTGTCCCCGCGCAGCGTGTATGGCGGGGCGAGCCCCGAGCTCGCAGCGGCGGCGTACCACCCCACGTCGCATGTGCGCGCTGGCGCGGCGTCGCCCGGGTCGTCGGCCCACGACGAGGACGCGGATGCCGAGGGGGAGCCGGACCACCAATACGGGGCTCACCAGCAACAGCACCAACAGCACGGGTCTCAGGAGCAGGACGCAGAGGACGCGGACGGGGACTCGGAGTACGTGTTGGAGGCGGACGACTATTCAGACTCGGACGGGGAGTATGTGCTGCATGCGCGGAGTGCGAGGAGGGGGAATAAGAGGAGGTGCGTCAATCACTGCTTGCCTTCGTCTTTTACAGCGCAATAATGCTGATGAATACCGCTATAGGTACGCGCCGTACTCGCCCTCGCCCAGCACGAGCGTGAGCAGCTATGGGTACGAGGGGTATGGGTATGCGACTGGTGCGTTCAAATCCCTTTCCCTTTACTCCCCTCCCTTGCTCACCCTTGTTATGCAGGCGACCTCGCCCTCTCCATGTCCGGGCCCTCTCTCTACGGCGGCTCCGCCAACACCATGGGGCGCGGCATAGGCTCGCGGCCGCGCGCGCGCCCGTCGGCGGCGTTGCCCGTGCCCGTGCCCGTGCCGAACCTGACGAAGAAGAGTAGGGGAAGGAGGGTGCCGACGGTGGGGAGCTTGTATGGGGGGGAGCGTGAGTGTTTTTCTTTGTTTTTTTTTGCCGCACACCCCCATTCCCCGCACATCCTTCCTCCTCTTCGCCCACGCACCCCCTTTTCTCTTTTCCGCTTCACCCACCGCTACCCACAACACCATACTAACGCCCCCCTAGCCCGCCGCGCCTCCCTCTCCTCCTCTCCCTCCTCCCCCACCAACGGGAAAGCCGCGCCGGCGCGGATGTACACGTGCAAGGTACCGGGGTGCGGCAAGTGCTTTGCGCGCGGGGAGCACTTGAAGAGGCATGTAAGGAGTATACATACGTATGAGAAGCGTGAGTTTCTTTTTTTTTTTGCATCCTTTTTTTGTTTTACCCTCCTTTCTTCGTATTCTTATTAAACAAACCCATGCTGACCACCCTCTCCCTCCCTACAGCGCACAAGTGCCCGTATCCCGGCTGCGGCAAGGATTTTTCGCGGCACGACAATTTGGGGCAGCATATGCGCGTGCATAAGGACTTTGTGGCGGGAAGGGCTTGAGCGCTCGTCGTTAGAGTTGGCCCCAATCGTCGACTCGTTCCTCGTCCCTCGCTCCCCGGCTTCCGTACTCGTACTCACCCCCTGACCGTCGTCGAGGGCTCCCCCAAAAAATACCCTCACCGCTTGGCCGGTTGTACCACTTGTGTTTCTCCTCTATACATCCATCTCTCTTCGACATTTCTCTACACCTGTGACCCTTCTCACTCTCACCACCTCTCTACACCACACGCCGCGACACACTTCTCACTTCTCCACGACACGACACCTACACGACACGACTCTTCGCCTTTCGCCTTCACTCGGATTACAGGTTATGGATTATGGATTATGGATTTCTATCACCTCTGGATGGATGGATATGTACTTACAGATAGACGGACGGACGTTCCGTCTTCTTTTTCTTTTGATCATTATTTCTCTTTCATTCGATTCCTTCAACTCACTTGCCATCCCCCACGCCCCCCTCCCCCCCACTTATTTATTCCCCACCCACTCACTCACGATTGACTACACGACCTACAGGCTACATATACTTATACACTATGCGCTTTATAGTTTCGTATTCCTATCCTATCCTATGCTCGGCTTGTTTTGCTTACCCTACTTTTTTCGGTATTGTGAAGTATCATTTATTGTGCAAGTATTGTATGTGTTCGACTACTAAGTAACTTAGATTTTTGATTTATATTCATTCATTGGATTTTATTGGTGTCGGTTACTGGGTGCTGTGAGGTGAGGGATTGCGTGTGTGTGTGATTCTGCGTGCATTGTGATTATGTGGAGTATTTCAGGGAGCGCTGCATCCTCCTCCTCTTCGATTTATTCATTGGATTTTATCGGTGTCGCCGCTACTGGGTTCTGTGAGGGATTGCGTACTTATGTGATTCCGCGTGCGTATTATTAGGATGTTCTGCGTGCGCGTCGGATTATGTGGAGTATTCCAGGGACCTCTTCCTCCGTGTGATGTCATGGCCACTAGTCTGCCGCCAGGGTCACTCCGGTTCCGATTCCGGTTCCGATTCGATGCAGTTGTCGGGCACTTCGGGCACGTCAATATTCGGTTCTCTCCGTTCGATTCTCGGATTCCGGAGTACATTATATTGCGAAGTACAGTATGTGTTAAGTAACTTGGATTTTATTTATTTGATTTTATTTGATTTTATGCGTTACTGGGCTCTGTGAGCCTGAGGGATTGCGTGTGTGCGATTATTAGGATTTCTGCGTGCGTGTGATTATGTGGAGATTCCAGGGAGTGGTTACATCCTCCTCCTCCTCCTCTTCTTCCGTGTGTATGTCAATAGAATGTGAATTCTTGGTTCCGATAGAGGGACCAGGTGTCATCTGCGTAATTGTCCGTCCGTCCGAGTTATTCGCTTTACTTATAATCCCATCACTTCGCTTTCCTCTCACAGCCCAAGCGACCCTAGGCAGCCCAGGCTCTCATGAGGAAGAGGAGCTTTCGAAGTTATCGTCGGGACTCGATACATATACACACGGAACGAACAGGTCCGCCTCTGCAACGCATCATCGGGGATACAATTCCTCTGGAATACTGCGGCAAGAGACTTGAAGAGAGCCTTTATGCCTCTGTATGACCCAGTGGCTTGGGATACCGCGGTGGAATGTGGATATTTAGACTCGTAACCAATATCCGATATTTGCTACATTAACCCCCGGGCCAAGAGCACACTGCATTTGAAACAAGAGCTAAGAGATGGCGACAGTAGTGGCCCCAAACTAAAGCCCCCCCAAAAAACACAGCAGGGATGAAGCGCAGGACTAAAATGAAGCAGAGAGTCAAAAAGAAGGGATCCCGGCCTAACACCGGTTTTGAGACAAAAAAAAACTCAAAATCCTACATGGACCCTACCGTTAAAGGTACACGAGCACTCATTATATTTCCAGTAGTATTGGTGAGAGCTGCAATATCCGATCGAATGAAACACTGAACCAGGCACCCCCACCGGAGGAGGAACCAAGTTCGTCCGCCGGAGGGCTACTGCATCGGCAATAGTTTTGCTTAATTGTTGGCCAGTTCTGCCGCCAGGGTCAACTCCGATTCCGATTCCGATTCGATGCAACTGTCGGCACACGTCAGTGTCAGTTCTCTCGAGGATTCCGGAATTCCTAACGTTTATTTCCTGATTTTTTGCTTCTAGTGATCGGCTGGGTTCTGTGCCAGGAAACTGGTGCGTGAGCTCAGTTCGGGAGATTATTAGAGGTAGGGGATATAATTTTGCCTGTTATAAGTATACTGGGACTTCCCCGCTCCGGCGTTCCTCAACGGGACCTGTGCCGTGTAATGCTACCTACCTACCTACCTACCTACCGATTGCGATTTCGGATATTCGCTTCCCGGAGACCTGTCACTGCCTCGGTCAGCGGGCCTTTCGACATGTACAATTAAAATTCACATGTTAATGTTGATTCTGTCACTGCCAGCAGATCGGACCCGATCCTTCGTGATACCTGTCGGCCTCGCCTGTACTTATAATTAATATTACGGTTCAGGGTTGAGTTGGGAGTGGGAAAATTAATTAACGGCAAGTGAGAACCGACGAGCGGCGGTGGTAGGAGATGATATAATATAATAAGTTATAACGGGAGTTGGTTGATTAGTCACTCACTCGGCGCTGGTGTCGCGGTCAAAGCGCGTTTAATCAATCAAGTGATCGCGATTGATGGGCGATCACGTTTTATAATATAATGGAATTGCCATTAGTTTGGGCTCAGGCTGTCGGTGGGTGTCTGTGTTCCGAACGTGTTCCATGCTTCAGTGGGGTGGGTGTGTGTGGTGACATACTGTACATGGAAGAATTTGTTGGAAATGGAATAAATTCGCCCAGTCATTCCCAGGGTTCGAATTTATTTGCAAGAAGCTCAAGATACCCCGTGAGCTTATAGTAAGTATTTTAGAAGACGGATATGTGTGCTTGCATCAGAATCTCCTCTCACTTGACCATGCACCGCGTCCGGTGCAGAACTGGACGCGGGGTGCACTAGTATGCGCTTCGAATATTAGCGCCAGAAGCTGCTGAATCATACTTCAAGTTGACGATGACATGAAATTGGATGCGATTCGTGCCGACGACCGGGGGCGATATGCCCGCAATTAAATCAGACCCCGGATTTTTGCCTCCGCTGCCTGGGTATTTGATTTGATTTGATGTCCGCCGGCACATGATGGAGGTTGGGCTCATGCACACGACCTGAACCAGAGGGAGGATTTTCTGTGTGTAGACTTCTTTGTTGGAATCGGAGTTGAATCAATTGAGAATATTTTACGCTGGCTTCGTCGTGCTCGGCGGCGCGGGTGATATGGCTGATGCGAAGCGAGGCGGTGATTATCCTTGGAAGAGCGGAAGTTTCAGTCAGTCCAAATTGAGAGGGGGAACTTAGAGACGGTGCCACAACTCGTTGAGTCAGAGTGGTGCGCTTGGAAATCCGAGTTATGCATAGGTCCATGCCCTATTTAGAACAACAAAATGAAATCGTATCTGAATTCGCCCTGAAGATGAGTTTGGCTTCCCTACTAAATTGAACTTCAACGCGTCTGTGATTCTGTCAACTTATGATGCTTGTCAGTCCGTAGTTGACCGTGTTGCATTATTTCTTTGATGGAGAACTGCATGCGTCGACCTAACGACGCTACGAACGCAGATCAGCTGAAAGAAGCTTAAGATCCTGCGCCTTCCAGAAAAAATGATATGGACAGTTTAAAGAATCGGGGCATGAATCACTCGCCGGTGCATGATCACCTGCCGTTGGTCAAAGCCCCGTTAATCAGTCATCGAGCGGGATGATCTTCAGGAACGGGGATATCGCCGCTGGGTTTCGGTTCGTAGAATGGACCTGAGCCCTTTTATTTGCATCCGCGAGTTGAGGTCCGAGCTCCTCGCTTCCCTATGATTGCATAGCACGACTCTAAACTCGGATGCAATCTACGGTTTACTATACCTGATGCGTCTGCGCGTGGGTTCACTGATGTGGCGCTGGGGTTTGTGGCAATGGCAGGACGTGGCGCCACGCACATGATGAGAACTCGAAGAACTACTTACCAACCACCGTGGATGAAGCAAACAGAAAAATTGGACCGTTGTTCAACCGTTGTTTCCTCAAATTTGCGGGCAAGAGCTTTGGTTTGGCCGGAATAGAGCTGGAGGGCGAAATGAATAATTCTGAGACGAGTCGGTGGAAAAAGCGAATGTCGGTTACTAGGGACTCGGAAGTAATTGACCTTACGTCAAGGCTGAAGGATTCCCTGCGCGATGGTGGCGGTGATCAAGCGAAGGGTGGCGTCGGTGGTACCTGTTCATACGGCACGTGGACCAACTCCATCCTAGGTAAAGTTGTGGAGTGAAGAAGCTCGGGTGGGAATGTAGGCAGAGGAACGTAAACCGAAATAACATACGACATGGTTTGAACCATGTCTGTCCCTGTTGTTTCAAGATATTGTTTTTTTGGTAGCGGGTGACGGTACAGAATGGATCCCCATCGAGGTATAACGAGTTAAAATAATAGTGGGCCCGCGACCCTACCGTCAACCCCCGGATATCCATGCCGCGTTGGAGCATTTCGAGCACAGGTGGAGGAAGTTTTTTATCGTAATGAGAGAGAGCGAGCGGAGGACAAAGTGCAGTTTTGTGCCGTGTCGCTATCAGCTGTGTGATCTTGGAATAATCGACGTCTTCTTCCCTGCAGAGGGGGATGTGCGGCACGCGGAGCTCGGGGCAAGGATGGCGAGAATTGGAATCAACATGGGATGGGACAGTAAGATGCGGGACAATGTCCATGATGTCAGACGCGCACCGCAGGAGTCACAGAGCGTCGGAATATGCTCTAAGAGTGCCAGAATGTGGCTGCTGTTGTATAAAGGTGACCAATTTACGCAGCGTACAGGACGATCGGTGGACGAGCGAAATGAGGGGGAAATTAAAGAAACTTGGTGAATCCAGTCAAGTTGGGTACGATGCAATTCGAACTGCCCGGGCAGGGTCCTTGAATACACGGGTCACTGGAAACCTCGGCCACAAAAAAAATGGCGCGAATATGATGTAATCATCTGCGTTCAAAGAATTCAGAATATTGCTCAGCTACAATGAAGCAAACGTATGTATTGACGAAGTCGAATGAGTTGGGGATATGGTATCAACAGTCGGGTCGAATTATCATCGTGGAACGAATCATCGACAGCCACTAAGCCGGGCGCGGACTCGAAGGCATTGCAAGACGATGAAAATCTGCCATGCCAGTAAGTCAGGCTGCGCAACAAAACCCTGTAGCCTTGTTGAGAAGCGGAACTATCCACTCTTGCAGCTTCAGGTTGATTGTGTGCCAGTGATGAGAGTGCTTGAGGATTAATTTGAATGCCTCAGCGTCGGCGTATGGTAAGGGGGGCGGGAGCCAGAGCGTTGGAGCTGTGTGTCAAGAGCGGTGAGTGTCGGAATATCATTCGATCTGTGATCAGATGCAGATATATGACCACAGCGACGGGAGAGATATGGCGAGCTCGAGGTTTCTCCATCGCCCACATACACGAGTTAAAACCCATGGGTGCATGGAGATGTTCGTCGAGGGAGACTGTAGATCGTAGCCAGAGAGGCAGGTCAGAGTCTATGAGAGTATCTCGCACAGGACGTCGGACGGAAGGCTTCGAATGAGGGATATGGTAGCGCGATGCTGCCTAATGTTATCTCGCTCGTGACGAAGTGGCTCCAGTAAATTCTCCAGACAATGGATCGCATCGTCGATTTCTGAGAGGTGAGTGTGGCCAATACGAATACGTTGACTCGTGGCGTATATTTCTGAGTCAATCGGTACATCATTGCTGGTCGAAGGGTGGCTGGGAGGCGGGGGGAGCGGTCTTCCAGTTACCAGTATTAGTATTTATTTTAAAAAATGATGTGAGGACCTCTCTTAGTACAGTCAACTACCTCTTTTAGTAGAAGGACGAAAGGTGTCGCAAAGCGCTGGGGTTCACTCAAGCCAGACTCGCGTAAAAGTCGTTCGAAGATAAGCTGTGCACACATTATTTGCCCATGTTTACTTGCGGTTACAGTCGACACACGTGGGACATCCCCGGACATGTACACACCAATCCTTATGGGCTTTGATCGCTATCCTTGAATTTTCTTGGACCGTGGCGGAATAAAACTGTTATTTCAAGCGGGTCAAGCCAACTTAGGCCAAAATAAGCTTGGTCAAACTCTCCGCTTCTTGGATTCTAGATATCTGTACGACTACATGGAGTCGAGACACGAGGAAGGAGGCTGATATACACGTTCTCATACGCAACCGTATGCTGTGTCTATTACACCGCGATTCAAGTTATCGGAACTTGAAGCCTCAGCTCCGAATCGTAGTGCGCGTATGATCTTCACAATCATCCATCAGACAATTAGCGCGCGTCGCCGGGGCATGTCGTCTCAGGTCTGTCTTGCTGTTGTAATTTGATGAGGCTGCCGTCTCTATCTGATGGCTCAATGAACTGTATCTCTGTCTGCTCAGTGCTCCGAGTGTACGATAGTCTCCGTCACCTTTCTCGCCGCTCTCCGGCCACTTTAAGGCCTTAATATCCCAGAGATCCTCGCCCTACTCGATCTTCTGACACCACCGGACGCCCATCATAGCCAGACCCAACGCTAATTTTGCAGCCACACAACGATCCCCTGTGTTCTCGGTCCGAAGAGCAGCAGGGCTATCCGCTGCGTACTGTCGAGCAGAAGCGGGAGCGGGAGGAGGACGATCGAAAGGAACACGATGCGCAGGATTATGGGAATAGTGCGCGCGCAGCGCCACCACCACGCCTAGCAGCTGCCTTCCGTGGAGGTCGGTGCATCTCCTCTCCAGATTATAGAGTAAGCGCTCCTCGACCTCGCCGCTATGGTCGTTGAGCACCAGGCGAATGCCAAGGCCGAGCTGCAGGAGCAGGCGCGGATCTTTTCTCAGGCCGCAATGTACGCGCAGCAGCATACGCACGGCGAGATGCAGCCGTAGTCGGCGTACGCGGAGACGGAGCAGCAGCAGGGCCCACATCGAGATGCGGCAGCTGGACGACCACCTCGATCCAACTCTACGCGCCCAACAGCCCCCTCGCCTTCGAACACTACCCCACATACCCTCGGCAACCAGCAGCAGCCGCAGCAGCAGAACCAAAGTCGTACTACCGCATCCGCACGCCGCCCCTCCCGCTCCCCCCGCGCAGGACTGGCAGGCGCATGCGCAGGACGTTTTGAGCGCGATAAGTACATACATACACGCACCTCTACACATATTGCGCATCGTCCACGGATCCGTCCTTCGTTAAACGCGGCCCGAAAACTCGACCAGGCCGCAAGTACTGTACATGCCGTATGTTTTTTGGATAACGTTTGTTTAAAGTATGTTTCTGGTACCAGGATATCACATGCGCGTACTTGAAGTTGAGGCTGCGGCTATTCAAATGCCGACTGGCGTGTTCGCGTCGTACGTCGCCTCCTTAGGCCTCAGCTGACGACTCCTACGATCCGACTGCTACTGGCGACAAACCAGCCGGTTATTTCAGTCCCCGTACGAATTCTCGAGGAATTACAGAACTGGATGACGTGACTGAAATAACTGGAGCTTTTTCTTGACTTTTTCGCTCAGGACGGGTGCTACTCGCTCATCACAATTGCACCAGGACCCCCTCTAACACGCAGTGGCCCTTGGCGCCGCATCAGCGACCACATAACTATGTCGACTCCGCCCAAGTTGAAACGCTGAACCTTTGCTCTGGGTGTAAATTTGGCAGTGGCAACAATAACTTGTCCTAAACTTGTCCCATGATCTCTTAGTTCGTTTTCTGCTCCCGGACAATCGCTCTCCGGGTATTGAGCGCTTAATACCCGAACTTCTGCTTTATTTGGCTGAGCGTGAGTGATAACTTCAAGCATTTGCCGGCCTTGCCCGGAATATAAACGAACAATCACATGCAGTTGCGAATCCTTAAATCCTCTACGCGTTCACGAGAAAGCCCCCCACGTTCTGGCACTTCACCTATGGTGCGTCTGAATTGGATCGGATTTTTTGGCGAATTTTCTTTCTGATTTTATTGGTAACTTGCAACACATTCAGTGAACTTGGAGCACAAAGAGAGAAAATTCGATATTTAGACGTTCGGTCTGTAGCGACCGTTCATATGCTCCTTCAGCTGACCTTTCATACATCTTCGCGCTATCAATACTGCAACCTCAAGTCGGTAACAATACATGCGGGTGCAAAGCTATTTGCATCCAGCCACATTAGGGAGTTTAAAAGCTAGTCAGAATCGTTGTAAAATTCAGCACTCGCCGCGCAGACATCATCCAGCACTCGCACTACAATGCTTAGCTCTTTCCTCTCCGTCGTCACCCTTGCCCTCCTAGCCGTTGCGGCACCAGTCGAGGAACGTCAAGCCTGCAGCGATGTCATTGTGAGTCGCATCACAAGTGGTTCAAAGTAACACCCGCTTACACTCCACAGGTATTCTTCGCGCGTGGAACGACCGAAGCTGCGCCCATCGGGTCCATTGTCGGCCCCCCGCTCCAGACTGCTCTTCGCACCGCTCTGGGAGGAAAATCGCTGACCTTTACCGGTGTTGATTATGCCGCCGACATTGCTGGATTCCTTGCAGGGGGCGACCCAACAGGTTCCAGGAACATGGCAAACCAAGTGAGTGTATTCTCTACCTCGAATGATTACTCTTATTGACCGAGAGCGAATCAGTTGACGAATGCCGCCGCCTCCTGCCCTAACGTGAGTCGTGTTCGATTTTTTTTTCTTATTAGCACATTACTAACTTATATCTGGCTAGGCCGCGCTCGTCACCTCTGGATACAGCCAGGGCGGTCAGCTCGTGCACAACTCCGCGAAACTCATCTCCGCCAGTGTCGCAGCCCGCATCAAGGCGGCCGTTATCTTCGTCAGTATTTCTCTTCCGGTCTCAAAATTCAACGACGGTGTTAATGAATGAGCAGGGCGACCCAGACAACGGCCAGTTCGTGCAGGGCGTTTCCGCCGCGAACACCGAGATTATCTGCCACCTGGGAGACAATATCTGCGACCATGGTGTTCTCGTCTTGGGACCGCATCTGTGCGTTTGATTTTCTTCCAAGAGACTATGGTGCTGATTCGGTGTTTGCAGCACCTACGGGCTAGACGCTGGGACTGCTGCGTCGTTCATTGCCTCCCATGTTTGAGACTGAAATCTGCCGACAATTCGATCGTTTTTCTCTGGCATCAGGGGAATCATATATCGGTTTAGCTGAGAATGTATATATCTTCCGTGTATCTCGTAGGTATTATTGCGCAACTCCGAAATACTGTTTGGAATCTGTACACTTCATTCAGCCCCCTCGACATTTTCTGAACAACAGCACTGGAGCGTATAATGTTCAAGCAGGTAGCGACTGTAATTAATTGCATATTCGCAAATGTCCAGAGGATAAAAAATGAGGATAAGACTCAGAAGACATTAGTGCCCCATATTTGGTTCTTGTTGCCGGTAACGCAATCCCAGAGTTGAATCTGTTAAAAAATCCAACGGACGTCAGAATAGTAAAGTACGCAGAGAAAAAACCACATACCGGAGTGCCGTTGGTGGATTTTCCATCAGTAAGGTCGAGGCACTTGTTCGTGCTGGCCCATTGAATCTGACCGCTGGCGAGACTCTTGAAGAGCTGGTTCGTGTTCCCTTTCGCGCAGGTCCAGAGCTGAAGCCTTACACCGTTGGCGGTGGAGCCGTTAGGAACGTCGAGGCATTTGTTAGTGTATGTCTTGAGTTGTCCGGTGAGAGGTGCAACGGGGAGCACCCAGACGGTGGTGCTGCCATTGAAGTAGGGATGGTTATCGAGGGCCCCAGGAGCGTAAGCTCCATTTTCCGCGGTGCATCCAACAAGGGCAACTTTTGCGCCGTCAGAGTCCCCCAACCCGGTGATGCAGAAAGGACCGCCTTGACTGCTAGCAGCCCCGCCTTGGAGGGTGGCTCTCCTATGACCTGCGTTTGAGATTCTCAACCAAGTCTCGGGAAGAATTTGCTTACACAGTCAGGTCAGGATTCGGGGCGCCATTCCATATCTGGTTGGGGTTCTTGTTCGTTGTGGTGCCAAGGCCGTCGCAAGTCCAAATTTGCAACTGACTGCCATCGGTTATTTTTCCGTCCGTGAGGTCGAGGCACTTGTTAGATCCGACCCAGCGGAAGGAGCCATCTGTCCCCGAGATCCACTGTTGGTTGGGGCCGCCCGTGCAGGTCCAAATCTGCAATTTGGTCCCGTCTGCGTCAACACCGCCAGTGACATCGATACACTGTATACGATTGGCGTCAAAATAGGATGCGATGAAGACATTAAATGCATACTTTGTCACCGAATATCTTGATCGGCTCGGGGTTGGTGGATGTTCTGCCCGCGAATTGGAGGGTCCAATCTTGGTGGGTGAGATCTTCGTTATTGCAATTGTGAATAACGAGCGGCGCGCCGTTAACATTATTGGCAGTGCTAACACATCCTTGAATTCCGGCGTTGAAGACTGAAAATGTGGCCGGTCAGATCGTAGGCTCAGCTGCAGAAGTCAGAGAGACGCCGTACAGGCTGGACTTTTGCTCTGGATCTGGTTCGCGGTGGCCGAGAGAATTAATGCTGAGAGGGCGACGAAAGTAGGAGAAATCATGACTGAGAGCGAGAGTAAGAGTGTGGAAAAAATGCCTCGTCTCAATCGTTTAAATAGATTGACTCGGAATGAACTCGGAACCAAAATTGAAAGGGCGGGCTTGCAGCCCCGCTTGATGGCTCATGATCAGTGACGCAAGTTGCGCATCCCGATTCCCGATTCCCGCTGCCAGTGTCTCGCCTGAGTCGAAACTACCTACCCCTTGATTCTGGCAGATTATGCCCGAGTCTCACTAGGTATAGGACCGACTGAGTACCATCCCGGCGTAGGCTTTCCGAGCGTTATTAATATCGTGTCATCTGTGAGACAAAAATATCAGCAGGGTGTTTCAGATTTGTACTGTAACTTCGGGCCTGAATCTATTGTCGAGTCGCACCCCAGGTCGCACCCCACAAACATTCCAACTTATCCCAGTGCATCGTCCGTTGCTCGGGAAGTCGGGACTCCTGGGGGAAAAAATGGGACTCAACTTGTAGCTGCAAGGAGTTGGACCCGAGGTAGACCTAGGTAGACCCGAAAAACCATGTTTGAAACACCTGAAACATGAATCATAACGCACGGAAAATTAGGACTGACTCGAACAGCTATATGCTCATGTTTGTTTCTCTTGCCGTTCACTTTCCAATTTGTTATCCCATACTCAGGACTCAGAAATATGGGAAAAATACATAATATTATTTAACAGGTGATTCCTGAAATTTATTCAGCTATTTGAACCGGTTTGGTTAGAGGAGAAAGTTCCAATTTGTTCGCACCTCAAATAAACGGTTCAACTTCAGGCTAAGGAAGCTGAAGTTTGATTGCCTTGAAGCCGTTTCAAGAACACGCATTCCTCTGCAAATACTTTGGTCTTAATGGTAAATTATTGAACCTAACAAAGTTATGCTACGTGAGATTTTGAGTTGGCTTATGTTCAACTGGACTGGCGAACGATTCGGAAACGTCAGTTCGGGGGTGAACAGTCCTTGTCCTTACAGCAAGTCCATATAGACGAGTATATATATTACGGTGAGGAAGACCCAAAGTTGAACCAAACGTGCATGAGTATCAATTAAATCATCTGCATTCAAAGATTGTGTTGGGTATGTAACGAGTGTAATCAATTGCAGATTTGCAAATGAGGATCAAAGGGGATTAAGACTCAGAAGAAATTCATGCCCCATATTTGGTTTTTGTTGCCGGTGGCGCAATCCCAGAGTTGAATCTGTTAAAAAATCCAACGGACGTCAGAAAAATAAAGTGCGGACAGGAAAAAAAAACAGATACCGGGGTGCCGTTGGTGGAGTTTCCGCTAGTCAGGTCGAGGCACTTGTTCGTGCCGGCCCATTGAATCTGACCGCTGGCGAGACTCTTGAAGAGCTGGTTCGTGTTGCCTTGCGCGCAGGTCCAGAGCTGAAGCCTTACACCGTTGGCGGTGGAGCCGTTAGGAACGTCGAGGCATTTGTTAGCGTATGCCTTGAGTTGTCCTGTAAGCGGTGCGACGGGGAGCACCCAGACGGTGGTGCTGCCATTGAAGTATGGATGGTTATTGAGAGCCTCAGGAGCGTAAGCTCCATTTTCCGCGGTGCATCCGACAAGGGCCACTTCGGCGCCGTCAGTGTCCCCCAACCCGGTGATGCAGAAGGGAAGGTTTTGACTGTCTTGAACCCCGCCTTGAAGGGTGGCTCTCCTGTGACCTGCGCTTGAGATTCTCGAGCAAGTCTCGGGAAGAATTTACTTACGCAGTCAGATCAGGATTTGGGGCGCCATTCCAGATCTGGTTGGGGTTCTTGTTCGTTGTGGTGCCAAGGCCGTCGCAAGTGTAAATCTGAATCTGAGTTCCATCGGTTATTTTGCCGTCCGTGAGGTCGAGGCACTTGTTGGATCCGACCCAGCGGAAGGAGCCATCTGTCCCCGAGATCCACTGTTGGTTGGGGCCGCCCGTGCAGGTCCAAATCTGCAATTTGGTCCCGTCTGCGTCAACACCGCCAGTGACATCGATACACTGTATACGATTGGCGTCAGAATAGGATGCGAGGAAGACATTAAATGCATACTTTGTCACCGAATATCTTGATTGGCTCAGGGTTGGTGGACGATCTGCCCGCGAATTGGAGGGTCCAATCTTGGTGGGTGAGATCTTCATTATTGCAATTGTGAATAACGAGCGGCGCGCCGTTGACATTATTGGCAGCGCTGACACATCCTTGAATTCCGGCGTTGAAGACTGAAAATGTGGCCGGTCAGATCGTAGGCTCAGCTGCAGAAGTCAGAGAGACGCCGTACAGGCTGGACTTTTGCTCTGGATCTGGTTCGCGGCGGCCGAGAGAATTAATGCTGAGAGGGCGACGAAAGTAGGAGAAATCATCACTGGGAGCGAGAGTGGAAATAGGTCGTAGCAAACCACTGTCGCTTTATACTTAGCTCGTGACAGGCGATCTCAACACGCGTGGGAGACGGAGTGTATGTAGATCTTTGATGAAGCACTGAAGCAATACAATTGAATTTATGTAAGTAAATTCAAGGCGTGCGGCTCGCGTCTGCTCGCATACAAGCATCTCTGCATAACTCATTGGCGGACTAGTCTCCTCTGGGCAGATTTAGACGCTTCACCAAATAAATAGGCTTGTTGTTGCGGATGCAAGTTCAGGATGAGTTATTAATAGTTTTTTTGTTGATTGCCGGCAGCAACGTCGACGTCCATTCTTAGCATCTGTTCCTGGCTCACGGTTTGGTGGTGGACTCTGGCGACTCTTCAAAACGCTTCAAGACCCTCCGGACGAGATTGGGAGCACAAACATGGTCATCTCAGCTCAGACACTCTTCACACACAAACAGGACGCGCATGCGTACGAAGAAAGGAGGCAGGATTGCGAGAGCTCGTATATGGCAGATGTGAGTGCCAGGCCTCATCGGTGGACACTGTTTCGCGCGCTGATGATTACTCGTATGCAGGCTGCAACCGCACCGGCGACGACATCGGTGCTGGCTTGGTAGTGGGAGATAACAGGATGCCTGGCGACTACTCAAGCCGATGTACCAAATGGGCCACCTTCTCATCTCCGTTCGCCGACCCCTTTGGAGGCATCGTCCCTGGGGTCTCGCCCCGCCGCAGGAGACGGGCACGGCGCGAACAAGAAGAGACCTCGAGCTGGGGCAGCCTGGACCACTTCGACTGGGTCAAGGCGCCCAGGCTCAATGCCACCAGTCTGCCCCTCGCCACTCCGTACATCGCGCGACGCGACTGGATAACCGTTCGCTCTCCACAAGGGGTTACCTCCAACGTCGTAAGCCCGGCAGCCATCCCACGAACTGACGTCCACCTCTGTTCATCCTATGTAGCAGGACACTTTCGCTGAGTCGCTTGGCGTCCCTCGAGCCTGCCATGGCTCATCCAATCCACGCTCTGCGGCGGCACATCTCCACGCTCCCCGCCTCCGAGTGCTCGACTCGTAGCCGCGCAGCTCGACACACTCGCACTCTGGATCGACGGCCGACTGAACCGTGCGGGGACGGGCTGCGCAGACGGGCTGGTTTAGATGGTGACGGAGCGCCTGCGCGGGACGGCGTACAGCGCATTTGCAGCGCATACACGAATTCCCTGAATCCGTTGAAGCTGCGGGGATAGCGAGATAAATACCGCGCGTGGTAAGTCTCTCAAGATGGCTTTAGTTCGCCGAGTTTTTTAGTAATCCAAGTGCCTCTGAGTTCCTGAAATAGACCAGTGGAACCGACAGCCTGAGGACATGGAGCTGCAGCCTGCAGTGGCAGTGCCAAAGAAGGCGTTGTCAAACAACTTCACATTAATCATGCCACTTTCCTCTTGCCACCACCCTTGCACCGTCCCTCTCAAGCAAACTACTGGTGCCTTGAACTTGAAGAAATCGTGCCCCAGATGCTCCCCACGCCACAAACTATAAAGATCAGTATTGGTCAGGATGTCTGACATACGCCCCGGACTTTTCGGCTGCGCGAACTATTACGGGCTAACGCCGCCTAACGGGCGCACTCACCATCAGTTGACTCCCAAAAATTGAACAACATCGCTTCTAATGTTGATCTACGGCTCCAAAAATCTATATAAACGAGAAGCCGAGTGAAACTTCATTATCATTTGTTCCTCTTCGACTTTTTTACCACCATGATGCCCATATCCTCTATCTTCGTCGCCCTCTCTGCCCTAATCGTTTCCGCCACCGCTTTCCAGATCCAGAGCAGCAACCCTGCGTGTACGACCTTCTCCAGTGTACCATCATGAAACTAACTCGTCGGTAAAAATAAAAGTCTTCAACGCGGGAATTCAAGGCTGCATCAGCACGCCAGACAACGCCAACGGCTCCCCGCTCGTTATTCACAACTGCAACACCAACACTCTCGCAAACCAAGACTGGCAATTCTCCTCCTTCACGAGGCAAGATGCCGGTCCTCAACCAATCAAGATATTCGGAGACAAGGTGCGACCCATATACATTATTTGTTCCTTTCCAATCCATACTAATTGTAGGCGTAGTGCATCGACGTTTCCGGCGGTGTAAACGCAGACGGAACAAAACTGCAGGTCTGGTCCTGCACGGGTGGACCCAACCAGCAGTGGATTTCCAAGACAGACTTTACGTTCCAATGGAGTGGGACCAACAAGTGCATCGACCTCACGGACGGAAAAATAACCGATGGCAGTCAGTTGCAACTTTGGACATGCGACAGCAACAGCAACCAGAAGTGGTCTGCCGCAGCGAACCCCAGCGCCGAGAGGTAAGTCTCTTCTCCCCACTCTTTCCTTTCGACCAACCTCTTTGTTTCTACAGAAAAGCAGTTCAGATTACGGGCGGAGACTGTGAGCATTCCGCGAAACAATTATTTCGATATTCTGATCTCATCGTCACCCCAGTTTCCGCCACCGGAAACGGCCCCTTCTGCATTGCCGCCGCCTCGGACACCGACGGCGCCAAAGTCGCGCTCGTTCGCTGCGCCGACACCGCCTCGGTCTTTGCCGCGGGCAACGTCACCTGGACCGTCCCCACCGCGCCGCTCACCGGCCAGATCAAGACCTTCGGCAATAAATGCCTGGACGTCCCTAGCGGCTCCACCCAGAACGGCGTCCAACTCCAGATTTGGACGTGCGCCGCGGGGAACCCGAACCAGGTCTTCCAGGACCATCGCGGACAGATCGAGTGGAAGGGGACGGGCAAGTGCCTCGACCTGACTGGCGGCAACTCCACCCCCGGCAACCCCGTACGTCGCTCGGACTCGTTTTCGGCCACACCTTATTGACTTTCACTCCAGATCCAACTCTGGGACTGCGCCGTGCCCGACAACAACCCCAACCAAGACTGGTTCATTACCGCGCTTACTCTCCCGAGCAAGTGAGGGGATGATTGATTTGGGAAGGACATTCGTATTATTTCACATATTTGAAGGACATTATTAGTGAGGGTATTTACACCCCGCACTAGCAACAAACCACATTCGTTACTTTGCATCTAATATAATGGTTCATATCAGTTCTTTGAATCTTTCAATTCGGTCACCGTTACTTCGATCAAAGTAGGTGCTGTTACGGACTTGATTTAAACTTAAGGTAACAACAGGACAACAATTTTGGTTCATGACCATGAATAATAGGTGGACGATGAAGATGCGACAGCATCACAGTGGCTCAAATTTGTTACACTTCATTCGGAGTTGATCCCGCCGGAATCGAATTACGAGAAAATGTATGAATTGAAGACATAAGAGCCACGAAGCGGGCCAGGAGCAAGGGACACGCAGCAAATATTAAGGATATGTTCTGCGCAGTGACTCACAAACGTCTGACCAGGTGTATTGGTCAAATAGATGCAGAGACAGCGGAGCACAAAGTGGATTCTTGTGGCGCGACTCCTTAAGCCGCGTGATTGTGGCTTCAGCGGAGTTGCCGGAGAGCAAAAAGTTTGCGGTGTGAAGCTCAGGACAGATGGGGCGATGATTTAAGTCGAAATGGGGCGAAATGATTAACCGTGATATAGTGTCCAGAGTGAAAACCGCGTGCAGTTCAAGGAGCGTCGGGATGTGCTCGAGGATATTGACAATTGCGAGCTCTGTTGTCAGCGCGCGCAATTTCCGCAGCGTGCACGACGATCGCTCTACGAGGGAAACGAGGGGCAGGATAGTGTGATCAATGTAAATGTCCTCGAGTGCTGGGAGCACAAAATGGCGCAGCAGTGATCCGTCGTAAACGTGCAGCCTTTTCAGGCGGGGGAGCTCTATCAGGTTTCCTCCGACGGTGAAGTTTGAACCGGTTAGCGTCAATTCAATGAGATTGTGAGCCAATCTGAGTGGAAGAAGGTCAAGGGTTCCACAACGAAGTCGAATGAGCTGAGCTAATGGTAATGAGAGGATGGAGGAGCTATGCGCAATGACTTCACATAGGCGCGGAGCAGTCTCGAAGGCCTTGCAAGGCGGCAGAGACAGATCTTTCATGTGGTAAGTCAGGCTGCGCAGGAGTGGTAGGCTCCCAGCGGCCGCGTTTAGAAGGGGCACCATCCAGTCGAATATCCACAGATCCGCCGTGTGCCAACGATTGGAGTGGTCCAAAATTGATTTGAAGGCCTCGACGTTGGATGAAGAGAAATATATGGTCAGGGGACGCTGTCCTGAGCGTGCGAGCTGTGTCTGCAGCATGGCGAGCGAGACACGCTTATCGAAACGAACGCTCAACCACAAGGCCGGGAGAGAGATGGCGAGGCTTCGCCATGCCGCACAAACATGGGTTAAGACCCAGGGACTCGCGGCGATTTTGGTTGAGGGGAAATATCCTTCAGGTAGTAACGTCCACGAGAATATCTCGGCCAGGACATCGCTCGGGAGGTTTCGGATGGGAGATAGAATGGAAAGATGCTGCTCGATATTATGCAACACATCCTGTCGCTCCTGATGAAGTTGATTTATTGCGTCGTCAATTTCTGAGAGGCGGATGCGGCCAGCATGAATACGTTCGCGAGTAGTGCGTAATTCCGATTCCAGGGGCGCAGCGTTGGTGGTAGACAAATGAGTGGGAGGCGGAGGGAGGGGCGTTCGGGGAGAATTAACGAGTGCGCAGTGGCCGTAACAGCGGGCACTCTCCATTGCGAAGTCGGAAGAAGGCAAATCTATACAGGCAAATTTTATACAGCAAAACGGGACCGAAACAGTGAAGTAAAGTACAGTGAAAGTGCGCGTTTGGGACGACGCGCCGTCCGAGGTTGGCACGAGGTTTTCAGTCCAAGAAATTCCGTACAGCAGGACTGTGGACCAAAATGACGCGGTGTCAGAGATTTGAAGACCAAAACAAGGACACACAAGTAACAGCACCGACAAAGAATCAACACAGGTTTCAACTGAACCATAACAACTATCCAGAGCGCAAATCCGCACTTCCAACCAAGTGGGTCTGTATTTTGCATTCTCATTCGTTATGTAACTTTCACGCCATAGATTATTTTACTCCGCTGGTAGCGCAACCTCTACGCTACGAATAGCTTGAAGAGCATCCGGAGTCTATACTAGCCTAGCATCTCACGCCGGGGCTGAGGCTGCGGCCTGCCCTCTGCCATTACATAATGGAGGCTCTCCTCTGTTGCACTCACTGTATTCTAAAAAAACCACCTCGGACGCCTCTACCGCCGCCTCCCACCCGTCTATCGACCACCAACGGCATTCCATCGGAATCCGAAGTGCGCGCCATGCGCGAGCGTATTCACACCGACCGCACCCGTCTCCTAGAAATTAACTCGGACATCACTCGTCTTGAGAGTTTGCTCGGCACACTTCGTCGGGAGCAACAGGAAACCCGGGATAACATCGATCGATATCTTGCTATCATATCCCCCATCCGCAGCCTTCCGTGTGATGTGCTGGACGAGATATTCTCATGGACTTTGATCAACCCTGAAGAAAATTCCCCCACATCGGACTTCGCATCGGGCCCCTGGACATTAACGCATGTCTGTGCACGATGGAGAAACATCGCTATTTATCTCCCGGCCCTGTGGTCAACTATCCACATCGAAAACCAGCGTATCCCGCTCGATATCTTGATCACGCAACTTGCGCGTTCAGGGTCATTCCCCTTGACCATAGTTTTTAATTCCAACTACGTTGCGGCCTTTAAAGCAATTTTGGAGCATTCCGATCGTTGGCACACTTTGGATCTGCTTCTATACGAGTGGATGGTGCCTCTTCTAAACGAGGCTGTGGGACGCCTGCCTCTATTGTGCAGCCTTACTTATGACGAAGATATGATTATCTCCGATCTCTCGTCTTGCATGGCCTTCGAGACTGCTCCGCGACTACGTGAAGTTGCTGCTTATACCACAACGACTATACCACTCCCATATAACCAACTCGCTCGATTTCACTGCGAAACAACCAGTCCATTACTTGAACCCTCTCCGCTGGGATCATTCCACAACCTCATCGAATTATCACTAGTTTTTCTCGACACACCCAGGGGCAACGAGATAGTAGAGCTCCCCCGTCTTCGGAGGCTGCGCATTTACAGTGGAACACTCTTGGCTCACTTTGTGCTCCCAGCACTAGAGGAAATTGGATTTACAGCCTCCCCTTTGTCCCTCGTTCCCTTCATAGAGAGATCCACGTGCTCGCTCCGGAAATTGATCAACACAAGCCAGAGCCCCACGGAGAATATTCTCCTCTTGCAGCACATCCCGACGCTCGTTGAACTGCACACCACGTCCACCGCGGATGATATACTGCGGCTGATGGTTCCATCGGAGTCCGATTCTCGTCATGCTATAATCTGTCCTGAGCTCCGCACCCTGCACCTCCTCGTCACTGGCTCCGCCGAGGACGGCCCCAAAATAACGCAGCTGATGCAGTCGCGCCACAGCAATCCGCCATGTCCTCCACTATCTCTTTATTTGCACGACTTGTGCGCCGAGAAGATAACGCCGCTCTTCCTCGAGGCGCAGGCCCTCCAGCAGCGCGGGATTAACGTGGAATGGCTGGAGGGACTCTCCAGTTGGAAATCACATATTCAATCACTCTTCTGCTCATATCCTTGATGTTCATACTCCACTCCGACACTGTCTGCCTCGCCGAGAATCGAGACGACCAGTCATTACGAATCCTTAATAACACCAACCAAGTGTCACTCTGGCCTGTCTTTTCGCATCCACGACCCACTTTAGATAGAAATGACAACTTACATCAACTCTTTACCTCCGTTAAACTCTTTACCGCCGTCGTGCTTTCTTGTTCTGTTTAAAATTTAATTGGAAATAGCCTTATCGTGTTCAAATTCACAACGAAAAGAATCGCAGCCAACAAAATAAAATATCGAATCGTGTTCTTACGTATTATTTTCCTTTCTTCTGCACATCTAGACCGATTTATCTAACCCGCGGTTTACACGATCAGCAATTGATGTAATTAATCCCCTCAATGCCTATGAACATTGGAAGGTAAACTAAACAAAATCAATCGCCTTGATCATGCAATGGCTCGTGACCTTCATTAATAAATAAACTATTACGATCTGTGGTGAATTATCTCTGATGCTGCCGGTCCCGCTCGGAGGTTAAGACAAAATGAAGCTTTTACTCATGGCTCAATGAAGCCTCGACCGCAAATGCTCGTCTTGACGCTGTTTCTTTTTCCGCAAGGTCGTCCTCTTCTTCACCCGCGTCTGAGTTACAACCGACGCCAGCTCGTCAATTATCGTTTTTTTTCTTCAGCAAGAAGCTCCGGCGTTAGATTCGCCGTTTGAACCTGGGATGCTTTTGACTCGGATCACCGTGATAAGTTGGGACGTTTGTAGGCTTTTTCAGCGCTTCTCCGGCTAGGTTGAAAACGGTACATTTGATTACACGATAACCCATCTCAAGTTTCAATAACAGAGGTGTCAAAATGAACTACGAATATGCAATCGTAATCCTGGCATTCGTGGCGCCGTTCGTGTTGATAGTCGTAGACAAACCATCGGCTGCGTCGTTGGCGTGGGCCCACGACACGCTGGGCACGGCGCCGTTCGACAGCTTGAGGTTGATGTTGGAGAAAACAGTTGTACCGGCCGGATAATCGCTCTTCGCCGCGACGCCATACGCCTCCAACGTCTCGGTCGCCCAAGTCAACTGCGGTGCAGCGGTGATGGAGAGAGAGGTCCCGCCGACATTGGTAAACTGGGAATTGTAGTTGAAATTGGAGCCGCTGGTGCCGGTGAGAGTGATGATGCCGTTGAGGGTCGCGCCAACATTCACTCTCACTGGCTTCGTGAAAAGGGTCGTGCTGCTGCCGAATAGATACCAGGTGGCCACTGCCCAGAATGATCCTCCGCCCGCAGCAGAGGGACCATACTGACAGGATGGTGAATAAAAGAGAAGCAAACAAGTTTATACACGAGTTACCTGCAGTACGGGCTGCAAAATTGCGTTGCCGGCGTTGGGTTCGATGGAGTTAAACAGGAAGATGGTCTGACCGCGGTTGGTCGCGGGAACGGGGGGGACCGTCCATGTCGTCGTGAAAGACGAAATGGGGGAGGACCCGGTGTTGAGCCAGGACGCATAGGTGACCCAACCAGTCTGCAAAGGCGCAACACCCGTCCGAGTCTTCGTCGCACCGCCCGGGAACACGTTGGATACGACGTGAATGACGGTTCCGTTCACCGAGAGAACATGAAGATCATTTCCTACGTGGGCCACGCTGCCTCCTGCGGGGATCTCGTGGACGTCGGACTTCAGACGGTAGCCACCGGGAGTAAGGATGGTCTCATTCTCGATCGGGACGGCGACTGTGAAAGGTGCCAGCAGAGCGACGAGGAATGCAGCGGTCGTAAAGGATCGCATGGTTGAGGAGAACATCTAATATGGGCGGTACGAGTTAGATAATACATACAAAGGGAAGTACGAGCCGCACCGTGCGTGCGATTTTGAAGATGGGAACTTCAAATGTGAGGGGACCGTCGAAGGAACCGTGCGCATCCCAATGCGATTCTCAGCCTTTATACAAGCCCACCACATGGAACGCACCACCCGCAGCCGGCATGGTGCTTTAAAAATAGCCGTTTCCGTCATATGGCGAACCTTTGTGAACTTTTTAGGAATCAGAATCACATATCTATGCCATATTCTCTCCGCGTCGTGTGCGATAAGCATAGAGTCAACTTGGTTATTCCCAGCAGCCGAAGAGCCAGGCCGTTCGGACCCGAGGCATAGACCTATGCGAGTCACGAAGTAGGGGCAGACCGTATCTGCTCACCCGCGCACGGGACAGAACATTTGATAGCACCGCGCGTTTGCTGGTTGCTATCAGATTCAGAAGCTTTGCATAGAACTCCTCAGCGCTCGCAACGATTGCGTGATGGCGCACAGGAGCGGCGAGGTCATCGTACACCAGAAAGATAGAGGTGCTCCAAGTAGCGAGCGTTGGTGCAAAGAGAGTCTGAGCAGATTAAGAATAGCGGGCCGGGCCGGGCCGTAGAGCAGTTGAATGGTAACAGGCACCGCCACTTGATCGGAGCCCAAAACAGTTTAAAACCGGTCTCTAATTTTTCAACACATTTCGCCAGCGGCCGGATGGCTCTTCTGCCGCCAAATGTGCCTTTATATTAGTTACTCCCTGGTCCCAGCGTTCCTGAGCGGGACCGTGCCGTGTAATCTTCCTTCCTTCCTTCCCGAGTCTGAAATCCGATTACCCGAATCCGACCGATATGTACTCGAAGGCGCAGAATGCGCGGGATCAGGATCACGGAAAAAAGGTGTAGTCTACAACGTGCGAGGTACGAGCTTCAACGGTTGTAGCGTCTGTCTAGGAGAGACTAGGTGTAGTCGGCTTTGGAGGCAGAAATGAATGCGCGATCAAGGCACACTGATGCAAACCTTGTGGGCTGGCCGAAATCAATATCACAATTTGTGGGAGCTGAAAGGAGGCTGTGACGACAATGTCAATGATCACGTTAATGATCTCTTGAGGGACTCCGACTCGCATTTTCAACTTTGAGAAAATTTCAACAATCCACGGGCTGAGGAAATGGCTGAGACTACTTTCAAGTTAACAAGCGAGGTACGAGCTTCATTCGTTAAAGCGCCTGTCTACTGGAAGACAACTCGGACTCTGGAGAGACCCGTGTGGCTGTGTTTCAGGCGACGTCACGCCGACTCCCCAGTTCCTTCCCTCAACATCGAAAAAGAATGGTATGATGCCAATATCTCAATATCCTATTCGCCTTTTTGCTCTGGAATTCAAGTTCCCCGCCGTTCATGAGGTTGCCACAGATTTGTGTTATATGTATTTGTGTGCCAGTGATGCATCATTCGGCCCGTCAACATCATAAGGCGCTGAGCGCTGAGTGCCAAATATATCGTTACTTTTAAAGCGTTGCCAAAACCTAAATTTGCTGTCAGTGTCATAAATGACAGATAATGACACAGATTTTCGCAGGTACGGTGATTGCGCGGTGAGGTTGGTATTTCCGTTGTGCCAGGATCTGCCAGGATGAATACATTGTACTCGGCTAGGGGACGTGAATTTCGATTCAGTTACGCTCATTTTCGCTTCCCTGAACGTGTCTGACGGGCGTTGTCATATAATAGCATCTATGGCACTGATTCTTTGCAGGTTCCGTGTTTCACCGTTTTGGTCGCCATTTAAAAGGAGGCCAGCTGACCGCAGTAATACATCCTCCTCCTCCTCCTCCTCCTCCTCCTCCTCCTACAACTTCATCAGCCCTCTCTCCAGTATCAAATCATGGTCGCCATCCTCAAAGGAATCGCTGCCATTGCCGCTGCCGGCACTAACGTCAGGATCATCGACAGTCTCGGGGGCCACGCCTTGGACCTTGCAAACAATCGCTGTGCAAACTTCCAGCCCGTCCAGGCGGCAAACGCGGGCAATGGCGTAGCAACTCAGCAAGTGGGTGTCCTCCAAACCTGACACGTCCGTTTCAAAATGGACTGAGCATGCCATAGTTCCATGTTGATACTGTTGACCCTGTCGCTGGAACATTCAGGGTACAGTCTCTAATTTCATTGTAAAATGTATGGGATTAATTTATTCACTGCGGCCTTGCAGATTGTGCACAGCGCCTGCAACTTTCCCATAACCTTCGCTGGTACAACCAGTGGCGCGGAGGGCATACGCGGAGGGGTAGTCATCGTCAACAATTCCCCCACCACGTTCAGAATTGTCCCCGCCGATCCCACCATTCCTAGCGGTCCTTTCAAGTTTGTATTTTGTCTCCTTGCTCCGAGGCATTCTGTGTCATTTATCAGTACTTACTGATGTGTTTTAAGCCTCATTGAAACCAGCTCGGGCTTGGCTTTGACTCTTTGGCGATACAACCCTGGGACCGTCATGTTTGCCCCTGTAGGCAGCTCTTTCGTTTTTGTCTTCCACCCCTTGACATACGTGTACTTTACAGGCCACTTTTGAAAACCTGATTCGTGGAGACACCCGCCAGTCGTTCTCATTTGTCGCAGCCTGAATATGAGATATTATTCGCTCATCAATTATATATGGGCGTCCATACTATATACTGTCGTTAATTAGTTCCAGAGGCGTAGCGAGAAGTGGTAAACCGTTAATGTTCCGAAGTGTATCGAAGCATCGACCGTTGTGTCTGTGAGCACCACTACACTGAGAGTCTAACCCTGAGCATACGAGATTCAGTACTGCACCCACTTATACCATTCTCTATCTTTCTTTCTTTTCTTTTTTTAGAAAAACGATTCTGATCATTTGGTCTGACTAGGGAGACGAGCACACTTAGCCTGACTATCCCAACTATAATTTTACCATCCGGTCTTGATTTGGTCCGAGTCTCTCCCAGTTGATTGGTTATTCTATGATTGCATTTCGAGGTATATTTGGGTCAAAATGTTAGAAAGATTGGAGGCTGGGATCCGGAGGCGCACGGCACCTGAAAAAAAATAAAAACAAGAAAGTAGTTGTCGTTATGCCGAATCTATCTTGTTCCGGATGTTGCATAAATCAAAACTGCGCGCGCGAACTGTGCGCGAACTTTTTTTCTGTCGACCTCAAAGACATCTGCGCAGTTGGGGTAGAATATTGTCTCTAGATACATTGCTGGGTCAAACTGAGGCTTGGATAGCTTCTTGAAGACCACGCGAAGGCCTGCCGAAGAATTGGTCGCTCTTTTGATGTGATCAAATTAAGCTGAAAGTGGAATTTAAGATTTGTGGAAGCTTAAGCCTTCGAATTCAGGATCTTGACTCATGACCTGAAACCAACGCTGGGGTCTTTCCTAGGCGCGCCACAAAAAATTCTACATAAATTAATGTGAGTCAAATTCCGACTCGGGATCGATATTGTACTTCTGTGCACATTGTACCAGTGCATTTTTGTTGATCAACGCCAACCACTGCATATAGCTGTGACTCGTGTCCCATATGAAACATATGTGCGGCGGGAATGAGCAGGAATCCGCCCGCATAAAACGCGAGCATGAGTCATTTTTTTCCCTGCCCAACTGTCCCTCAGTCAGTTCGGACTTACTCTGTCAATGCTGTACTTTGGTGCAGTATCAACAAGAACAACTCACACGATTGGTGCATATAGGGCGCTTATTTGAGCCTTGAGTCGCGACGGTTCTACGGTCAAAAATAGATACGTGGTGGTGGATGATTACGATCCTCTGCTTTGCAACACCACGAATAAGATCGACATTAGAGTGTTGGTGTTTCGCTTTCCCCGGTCACCGTTAGGAATGAGAGCGGTCATGATCCGCGCACTCTCCAATAAATTATGGAGAGATTTAACACCATTAATTCTGTCCATTCTGGTCCTCTGTACTGGCTGGCGTTCCTCGCAGCGTTTTCAGCCCTTTTCTTCATAATCTCGTTCAATACTGTGTGAGTGAATAATATATGAATAAATGGGATTAATATCGTTTTGTTCCAGTGGTGGTCAGTTATTTACTAGGTGATTGTGCTTACCGAGCGGCTGCAACTGCCAGTGAACCTCAGGCTCCCAGATTCAGCACCTTCTTCGCGATTGCTTCGAAATGCATACTTGTGCTGGGCCTCGGATTTCTAGTATTCTCCCGGAAGTGAATTTTAATTAGATCCGGCTACTCCACAACACCTTACATGCTGGATTCGAATTGAACAAGGTATTCCTTACGCAAGGTTGTTAGTCTCGACGGTTGAAGTTGTAGGATGAAGTGTGATCTCACCAACGGCAAATCAACGGTACATCAACGGCCGATGTCGCTGATATAAAGCACCACCAAACAGGAGTATCCCTTCCGACTTGCTTCCGACCATCCGGACTTGGTCTCCACTCAGGTTTCAAGGCTCCGAACACGCTCAGGCTAAGTATTTGATGCGGCAAAATGAAACGCTTACTGGCGCCTGCAGCACCCTCTTTGGCCTCGATTCCGGCCCAAGCATGGTCGACATTCTAAATGTCTCTCAGCAATATCAAAGCATCGCCTGGCTACTCCTTGCCCGACACACCCAGGCGGCCTATCTTATTAAACAAATATTTGCTACCTTACTCCACAAAGCCATGCAGAATCATCATTTTCTCTCTCCTTGGACATGCTTGCGTAGCTTCGCACAAGATGGACATCGAATTCGCGAATACATTCAGTACCTCAGAATATCCTTACTGACGCGTCATCTCAAGCGATACCAACTCCTTTCCCCCCGCTCCGGTTTCATGCAATGCCGGATGTAAATTTAAAACTTGTATTGCCCTGGCACTAATCCGGGACCGATTCCTACCACACGCGGTAACGAATGGGGAGATGCGTGTAATGGAGGTAACAGCTGGTAATAGTAGGTCTGATTTCATTCCGTAATGCGGTTCTCAAATCTCGATGAGCCTTTTCTGCGGCTATGGTGTGAGCCACTTTCATATAAAACCGGATCCACGAAACTGACTCTCTTCAGCATCCTCGCCCCCGTTCAGTAATCACCTTCTTTTCACTACAGGGACATCATGATCCTGTCCGCTGCTCTCGTTGCGCTCTCCGCTGTTGAGTCTACTTATGCCGCGATTGGTCCCTCAGCGTCGATTCCGATCATCAACAAGGTCATATCGCCTGACGGCTTCCCCAGGAGCGCCGTTCTCGCTGGCGGTACCTTCCCTGGCCCTGTCATCCGAAGAAAAAAGGTCGGGGTTGATTGTCTGGGACGGGACACCTGGATTTATGCTTCGTAGGGAGATCGCTTCTTGCTCAACGTCGAGGATCGTTTAACCAACATCACCATGCTCAAAAGCACCAGCATCGTGCGTAACTTTCGTAACCTCCGTCGTCGAAGCTGATTGAAAACCTCAGCACTGGCACGGGCTCTTCCAGAAGGGCACTAGCTACGCCGATGGACCCGCTTTCGTTACCCGTTGGTTTTGTTTTATGGCCTTGTGATTCTCGTATCTTAACATGTCTCCAGAATGTCCCATTACACCTGAACACTCCTTCCTATACGACTTCAAAGTCCCGTAAGTACTCACCGCACATTGGCTTCATACTTCTGGCTCACAATATTGTCAGGGATCAAGCAGGCACGATTAACTTGGGTCTTATTCCCCGTAACTGACTTCTATTGCAGGGACTTTTTGGTACCATTCTCACCTTTGTACGCCTGCATTTCCATTTCCAGTAAATACTATCTAACTAGGACTCAGCTACCCAGTATTGTGATGGCCTCCGTGGCGCGTTTGTCGGTGGGTGCCCATTAACTTTCCCAAACTTTAACTCATAAAAATCGCAATAGTGGAGGACCCAAATGGTCCCGCGAGGCATCTGTACGGTTAGTTCTCGCAACCAGTTTCTGTATTTCCCACACCAACAATTTTCTTCCCTTCCGAAGACGTTGACAACGATTCGACAACTATCACTTTGGGGGATTGGTATCATTATCCGGCTCCGCAGGCACCCCCCCATTCCTAAATCCGACGCAACTTTGATCAACGGGTTAGGCCGTTTCGAAGGCGGAGTAAGCTGACATTCTTGCGATGCGGCTTATCAACTTAAAGCTGGCAGTGATTTCGGTCACCCACGGCAAGCGATACAGGTACACACTATCCTGCGAAACTACATAGTGCTTCGGCCTAAATCCCTTCGACAGGTTCCGGCTGATCTCAGTTAGCTGCGACCCGAATTTCATCTTCAGGTACGCAGATCTCAAGGCAGCTCCCACATCTTTAGGTTCAACATTTTCTCTAGTATCGATGGTCACTCCATGACGATCATTGAAGTGGACGGTGTCAATCATAAGCCGCTCACGGTTGGCTCCATTCAGATATTCGGCAAGTCACTTATTCATAATCCCGGTTCTGCAACTAATGCAAGATTTCTAGCCGGACAGCGTTACTCCTTCGTCCTCACTGCTAATAATAAGGTCGACAGCTATTGGGTTCGTTTCTCTCCTAACAGCCAGCCGGTTCATCAACAACTCCCTCCTTAGGTCCGGGCCCCGCCCACCTTGCAAGGGACCAACCAAGGTTTCGTCAACGCTACGAACAGCGCCGTCCTGCGATACGTTGGAGCCCCCATCCGCGACTCCACAACCAACTCAACCAGCACACAACCTTTGGTCGAGACCGCCCTCCACCTCCTCGTCAAGACGCCCGTTCCCGGAGCGCGCCACCCCAACGGCGGCGACGTCAACCTCAACCTCGTCATCGCCGTAAACATCACCTCCGGAAGATTCGAGATTAACAACGCCGTGCATTCAAATACTCCGGCGACTAATTATGTTAATGGTTAACCTGTTTGCATTTGCACTCGCAGAGCTTTTTGCCGCCCACCGCGCCCGTCCTCCTGCAGATCCTGTCCGGTGCGCACTCGGCGCAGGGCCTCCTCCCCAAGGGAAGCATTTACGATCTCCCACCCAACAAGGTCATCGAAGTCAGCATCCCCGGAGGTACCCGCGGTGCTCCCGTAGGTCCTTCCCTAGTGTTTTCAGACGCCGCTGATGTCTCTGAAAGCACCCGTTCCATTTGCACGGCGTGCGTACTATCGTCAGATTGTAGACGAAAGAAACCCAATCTCAATGAGTTCTTTTCCAGCACAACTTCCATGTCCGTACAACTTCGATGATCCCGTAGGTGGCTTTGAAGTTAATTCTGCGCAACTAATCATCTTTTAAAAGGTTATCAGAGATGTCGTGTCCACAGGTAATGCCACGACCGATCTGACCACTTTCCGGTTCGAGTCATCCACCCGGTCTTGAACTTCCCTCGTACTAACTTGTATTATACAGATTCAAGACCGATAACGCCGGCCCATGTACATATACATTAATCTCCCTCTTTCCGTGCTGCATGCTCATCGTTCTCTGGAAACGTGAGTTCTTCCTGGCCGCCTTGGTCGTCCAAAAATCGTGGTGCTTATCCGCCGTCCAGCGGCCTCGCCATCGTCCTCGCTGAGGACATCCCTGACATCCGCAAGCAGGATCCTCCTGGTACGCTCCCTTGACATTCAATTCTTTTCCGTTCTGAACTGCCACGAACATCCTCAGCTGCGTGGGACAAACTCTGCCCCATCTACGACGCGAGCGACAAGAATTGAATTGAATGCATATGTACCCGCCACACACACATCTAATCGCCCACCCTTCGTTCCAAACACGCGTCATGACCCATTGCACGCTTATCTATATCTATAATCTTCGATTTTATTGCGGTACTTTGTAGTTGGGCTTATTATTATCGGGCGAGGACTAACTTATACATTTAATATGTACACAGACTCAATAATGTTTATCCGCTGTCCTCCAACTTGATCAAATCCGGTATTATTAAATCTCTATCGGCTCGAACATCTAATCTACAAGTCCGTTACCATTGCAACAAAAGGAAAACTACGCCCTGCCCAGAGAAAGAACCTCCGCAGGCTTCTTCCGACGACAGCCTGCACAACTGCGAGCGCCTGCGAAAAATCGGCGAACAGGATGTGCAGAATGCTTTCGCGCTTGCAATACGCTGCCAGGTCATTCTCGCCGTCGTCCTTCTACTTCACGAAATTGTGGGCGGATCTTGATAAGGTCCTCGCGCGAGCGCGCGACACGCTGGAAGCCCTGCAGATCTATGTGCCCATCTACAAAAGATGGCATATTCCTGTGCCTGATTTAGCGCCGCTGCGCAGTTGGTTGCCCTCCGTGGCGGGTAAAATTTCCCTGCACAAGATCAAGGAGGAGGAGGACGATGATTAAAGGCCTACGTATTTCATGCCGGTCACTCAGTTTCTATGTACCGTCACCCGTGGGCTCTGCAACAACTTCACGACCGTCATGTTCATCTCCTGTGATTCGGACTGATTCTTTACCAAGGCGCGCATGACTCTGAGTCCCAAGTACATACATTTTCCAGTCGAATTCTTGTCAGGCGCTAATTTTCCCGTACAAGAGAATTCAATCACTTTGACCGACATCAGGGTCGGGAAAAATGGGCAGAACCGATGCAGGGGCGCCGATTCGACACCCCCGGAATAAAGGCACCTCGCTTCCAGTGATATCTGCCAAAAAAAAAGACGTCTTTTGTATGTAGACTGCGTAATGTAGAACATCTTTCCAAAGCTCCACGCCAAGGGTATGTAATAATAACGAAACGGTCAAAGCGCGTTCTCTGTACAATACAGGCCCTTGATTGGGAACGTATTCGAAGGTAGTGTATCGACCGCGGGCCCCATGGCATTTAAATTTTATCTATGTCTCGTGCGTCTGAAATTTCCTGCTTCTTGTCTTGATTTTAATTCCTTCTTCAAACATCCAAGCCGAAAATTAAGATAGCAGCGCGAAAAAAGAAAATGGTGCGCGCTCAGTTGAAGAATTGCAATCGGACAACATGATGCAGTCCCGGCTTAACATTGGCTGCAGAAATTGATAAGTCGGTTTTTTTTCCTGGGAAAAATGTGGGGAATGAATATGTTTTCTAGATCTGTTTCCATAAACGACCAGTCTGTGAATTAAATTTCCGGCCATACGTCTCCCGGAGCTTTGGAATCGAACGGGCTGTGAAAATCTTGGAAAGGCTTTCTGCAGTGGGTACGGTACGTGCGATTGCTTCGGGCGCGTCTTTCCATAGGAATTCTCCGTGCCCGTCTGTGGAATTCAGGATATATATGTCCCATCCCATCCCATCTTTCTCGGGGACACTTGAAATCACGAGTGTGGACTTTTTATTTTCCTTTTAGTTCTAACCCAACCAATCTCACGGTTTTTTTAGCAAGGGGGAGAGCCGGCCGTGTCTGCGAAAATTTTGCTCTAGAGAATGCCAGTGTGCGAGCCCAAGCAGTTCGCGCGCGTTCGGTAATTATTTGTTTTTACTCATTTATTATTTATTTTATATCACATCGTCCAAGTCGTTGCCAGTAGTTAACAAATGACAAAGATGAGTGCGTATATATATTATTTGGCCATGAACGTCCGTGAGTTCGAAATCCAGAACTGTAGCTATGTCGTCAAATTCCTCTGCTTCGCTGGATCACGTACGCACGGGATCAGCATTAGGGGCAGTCAGAGTAACTATTTTGGACGGTTCTGACAGTCGGTTCTGTCGACGGTTCTCGATTTATTAAAGCGTGGGAGAACCGTCTATAAATCAGAACCGACTCGAAATGCAGAACCGACTCTGGAGGCGGTTCTGCAGACGGTTCCGGTTCCGGTTCTGGTTCTCCACCTCTCTCACCTCTCTTCACATTAATATTATTTGTTTGCTGAGTATTGTTACATAGTTCGGAGTCATCCAGTCGCCGTATCTTGGCCGTATCCGTACATGGCGCCTGACAGACACGTCCCCCAAGAATATGCCGCCCACTGAGGGCTCGTAAAAAAAGTAGAGGAGCCAAAAAATTCCCCGAGCCGCGCGGCCGTCCCAGTAATCCAAGCTTTCTGTTACCAGCGCCGACCATCAAGCCAGAGGAGCCAGCAGATGTGTAAAATATACCAAGGAGGGTGTTTTAATTGAATGTATATATTTCTTAAAAAATGGAGAAGTGTGGAGAATATTGCTACATGAGAACCGGCTCGAGAACCGCCTTTCAAAAAGGGTCGGTCAGGATTCGGGGTCGGTTCTGGTCGGTTCTGTCAAAATTTTGATCCAAATCAATTTTGAGAACCGTCGACAGAACCGACTGCAGAACCGTCCGAAACCCGCTACTCTGACTGCCCCTATTGACAACATCCTGTGTCGTTGTGCCTCGAAAAAAAATACTTGTGACGATTTGTACTTCTTACTAGCACTTTGCAGTACATACGGAACATTTTTTAAAAACTACTCCGTACGTATATGTTTTCATACACTACTTGTTAAATATATATTGTTCCGAACCGCGCAGCCTCAAACCACGCCCAACCATCTTCCAACGCTCTCGGATAGAGAGGTCCGTGCGAACACCTGCTGCGAACACCCTGTAGCTGTAACACTGTACGGCAGTTCAAGACGCACAAACACAATGCGGCCAAAGCGCGTTGTATGGTATTCAGCGATTATTATTATAGTTGTATCAGATAATAGTCAAGTACGCCGTTTTCGCGACGCGAGGCCACGATGCGTTCGCGACGCAGTGCGTTGGGAAGAAGCTTATGCCATGGAGCCGGGGTGGCTGGCGCAACTGTGTACCGAGGCGCAACCAGCCCTAGGCATGAGGGGCGGGATTCTCGGCCCCGGAGGAGAGGGCGGCGCGTAGACTGAACTTCGACTCTCGGGGCGAGACATCGATGGCAGAAAATGCGGGTCTCGATATTCAAAGGGAGGGAAGGGGTGAGCGGGTAGGTACGTGTAGGTATGGGTAGGGAGGGGAGGGCGGAAGATGCACCGCTGCCTCGGCTCGACTCGGGGGTAGGTTGTAGGGAGGGAAGGGATGAGCGGGAAGGCAGGTACGGACGGGAGAAGACAGGCATTGCAGGGGACGGCGGAGAAGAGAGAGGCGGGTAGACCGAGAGGAGCCTCGGCTCGGGAGTGGCGGGGAGGGACGGGGTGAGCGGGAAGGTAGGTACGGGCAGGAGAGGACAGGTATGGCTGGGGACGGTGGAGAAGAGAGAGGCGGGTAGACCGAGAGAAGCCTCGGCTCGGGGGTAGCGGGGAGGGACGGAGTGAGCGGGTAGGTGGGTACTTGTATATGGAGCTTCGGCATGGGGGCAGCGGGGCGGACGGGCGGGCGAGTGCATGTACGGACGGCAGAAGGGAGAGGAGGGCGGAATGCGCTGGTGAGCGGCGGGGTGCCGGCAGGCGGGCAGGTGCAGGGAGGAAGGGCGGACGAGTAGATATGTATATACAGCGGGACGGGAGGAGGCAGGATGGGATTGAGAATTTGAGAGCGGAGGGTGGGGCGGGGCTAAGGGAAGACGTAGGGAGGGGTAAGGAAGGGAGAGGCGGGTAGACCGAAGGCGGAGTGGGGGAGTGTGGTGTGCCATATGGGAGGGAGTATGTAATGCAGTACACGCGGCACTGATAACCGGCCGATCGGCATCATGCGGCATTCCCCCTGAAGAATGCGACTCCAGGCGCGCGCTCCCGTGCGAGGCGCACACCGTCGCCAGCGCGACCGGCGCCAACGCCGCCATACGAGACGACTATCTAGGCTACGTGCTATGTTGCGGTGTGTATGCGAGGTGTCTTTTACTTTGGCTTGATGGGCGGCTGGCATTTCATTTTCGATTCTTGCTAATGCCGTCAGGCCGCTCCTCGCTACCGCGGGTATGGAATTGGTAGGCGTTCCTGGCTTGGAGTGTACATGTCCTGGGAGGCACTCATAATTGCCCAGGTCATTTCATGCCCAGCAGGGTCTTAAAACGTGGATGGGAGCCGCCTCGGAATACGACGGGACTATAAAAAGAGTAACAGGACGCAAACATTTGGCACGTCAGTCACAGGGCATCGAACACCCTCCACTTCACGTCATCTACGACGTGGCTTTTACCATGGCGCCGACCTACGAGCTCAACGGTTTGTGGACGGTCGAAACCCACACCCAGCAAACTCACATATATGTTCTAGTTAAAAGTATCAGCGGGATTGACCACAAGAACCAAAACCTCTACGTAGCGATCGACGTCGATGGCAAGAGGGTGCACAAAACTCACCCAAAGAAGGATTTTGTGGCAATGTGGAATGATACCTCCACCCTGTGAGTCGAGATGATATGTGATTGCCCCACCTTCTTAAATATTCTGTAAGAACACCGGATAAACCATCGTCCATCATCGGTCTCCACCTTTACCACCATAATAGGGTCTTGCATGACAAATATCTGGCGAAAGCAGAGATCGAGTTGGGTCTCCTACTTGAAAGGCGCAGCGAGTTGAAGAAAGGCAAGCAAAATTGATTTATTGGTGCACCGATCTGACACAATTAGTTTTAGATGTCGCTGTGTCCCTTGACTATGTAAAGAAGTCCAAAGGCGTGCAGGGGCCTACACTTTTTGTAACCTTGACCACCCTGAGCAGCCACATCCAAACCAGCGAAATCGAAATCGCCAATGCTCAAGCAGACATTGCGCTTCTTGGAAACAAGACACCGGGTTTCGCTGCACTTGAAGTTGCTGGTGCAGCGCAGAACAGCGATTTTGTGTCGGTGCTGGGAACCTTGATGGAATCCATTGTTAAGATAGGAGATGAATTTGCGAAGGTAAGATACCGTCCAGTGCCGCTTGTCCTTACCCGCATTAAATTAAAATGTATCGGACAAGATTCATCCGTATGCCAACGTGGCGTGGATAGCGTTGACTTCAGTATACAAGGTATCCTACTGTTTAATATAGTTCTTCGCGCATGTTAACCATGAAAACAGGCCGTACAAAACCAACAGAAGAAAGATGAGAAAGTTGTCCAATTGGTCCAAACTATGGCCGAGCTGTATTCCTTCGCAAAGGATGCAGATTCACTCTCCGAAGCGAAGAAGCACCTCGAAGATACTGTCGCTAAAATTGTCCAACTAACGGCAAGATGTGCGATGTTTATTAGGGAATATACAGGGCACGGGTTCATCGGTAGATATTTGAGCACATAATGGTTTCATTTTACTGATGGCGTCAGCAGTCAGAGCTGTGACCGAGCTGATGTCTGAGTACAGCCAGAAGATTGAATATTTTGCTGCCGCTTTCGGTGAGCTCCAGCAGTCTCTCGACAGGGGACTCCGGAAACACACCGCATTTATGGCGACACGCACCGAGATTATGGCAACACAAATTCTCAAAGTTGTGCAGGATTCTGGTGTGTATGTCTCCAGTGATATACATATATCCTCACATCGGAATTAGCGCAATCCGACAAGCTTCAAACCCTCCATCCAGTTATCATGAATGCATTCGAGCGCCTGCCGTGTTTAGCTGGAACACGTCGTGACCTACTGAGCTTCATAACCACCTGGCTCGCTACACCATCTGATTCAGGAGATTCTAGCAACATTCTCTGGTTGTACGGTGTCGCAGGTGCAGGAAAGAGTACCATAGCCACCTCCATCTATCAGTACTTCGCCGAGTTGCACAGTCTTGGTGCCTTCCTTTTCTTCACTAGAGGCGAAATGACCAGCAGTCCCAGCTCTGTGATTTCCACAATCGCGTTTGGGCTGGCTCAATTGAACCCTCATGTTGCCTCTGCCATCTGTGCCGGCATTGATAGCTATTCCAACGTGGACAAAGCCCCATTGCAGACACAATTCCAGAAGCTGTTGCTCGAGCCCCTCAATGCTGCTCAGGACCATATCTACAGCCCAATTGTGGTCATCCTCGATGCGTTGGACGAGTGCGGCGATGCTGATTCCCGAAGGACTCTTGTGTCCATACTTGCCAACGAATTTCCCAAACTCCCTGCTGTATTCCGCTTTTTCATCACCAGCCGCCCAGATTCAGACATTGCAGCCAAATTTCTGAACGAACCAAGGGTTATCAAGAGGCACCTCGACATTACAGAGCCATCGAGTGTACAAGACATCCGGCTTTATATTGACCATGAGATGATTGACATTCGACAGCTGCAGAATTTGGATCCTACATGGCCAGGCAATGAAACAATCACTGCTCTGGTCGAAGGTGCCTCGGGCCTCTTTATTTGGGCATCGACGGCCATGAAATTGGTTCTGAAGGCTGGTAATCCAAATAAGAGCCTCAATACACTCATCCACGGAAGGTCATTGAACCTTGATGACCTGTATGCAGTCGCACTCGAAAACACTGGACTGTGGGAGGACATTGATAGTGCCTTTGTACAAAATTCTTCGGCTGTTTTGGCCGCAGTGGTGCTCGGGAAGGTCCCCATGTCCGATAAAACCATTGATGCGCTCTTAGCCGTGGATCCCGAGTACTCTTCGAGCCATATGCTCCGGCGACTGAGGTGTTTGTTGCAGTGGACCCCTGGCCACGAGGCTCGACTACTCCATGCCTCGTTTGGTGACTATCTTACAGATAGCAAGCGTTCTGGGGACAAACCTTGGTTTATTGACCCTATAGTCCTAGGTCGGCGGCTCGCATCACGGTGTTTGTGCATCTTGAACGCAGAACTTCAATTCAACATCTGTAGGCTTGAGGACTCGCATGCCCGCAATAGCGAGGTGCATGACCTACCAAATCACATCACAACCTACATATCCCCCCAATTGTCTTATTCCAGCCGCTTTTGGGTCGACCATCTTCAGGCTCCCAATTTCGACGATGTGATGCTTGAGGATATTAGGCTCTTTATGTACACCAAGTTCACATATTGGCTTGAAGTCCTCAGTGTCCTGCAGGAGACCGCAATTGCAACAGATGCACTTACGACTGTGGGGGAGCTAGTCAAGGTAACATCCCCATCATCCGCCACTTTTTTCATATTCTAATCATTGACATCGCAGAAGCACGACGAAGCACTTGAGGATTTCGTGGCGGATGCGGTCAAGTTCGTGATCGCATTTGCACCTGCTATTGCACACAGTGCACCACATATATATCTTTCAGCGGTCCCCTTAGCACCCAACCAATCAAGAGTTGCGAAGGAGTTTTCGGGGTTACTCACCCGGAAAATAGGTGTCCAAAGTTCTTCAGCTGATGAATGGCCCATACTTCAAACAACAATTGAAGGGCACAGCAAGGGTGTTTGGTCGGTCGCCTTCTCACCCAATGGGCAGTATATCGTGTCTGGGTCTGGTGACAGCACGGTATGTGTGTGGGATGCCCAAACAGGGCTCCTTGTCACCGGGCCTTTAGAACATATGGACAGGGTCAATTGTGTTGCCTTCTCTCCCGACGGAGCGCGGATCGCATCTGGGTGCGATAAACAAGTGCATGTGTGGGATGCACAAGCGGGTAACCTTGTTGTTGGACCTTTTGAAGGACACAGTGAGCTGGTCATGTCCATCGCTTTCTCACCGGATGGGGAACGGATCGCATCAGCGTCCTTGGACAAAACTGTGCGCGTGTGGAATGCACGAACTGGCAGCCTCGTTGACGGGCCGTTTGACGGGCACAGTGGTGGTGTGGCTTCCGTCTCCTTCTCACCTGACGGGTTGCAGATCGTCACTGGGTCAGGGGACGGCATTATTCGTCTTTGGGACCTCCATGTAGAGGCAAGTGTTGCGGGTATACTGGAAGGCTACAGTGCCGGAGTGTTTGCCGAAATAATGCCTAAGGCCGATAACCAACCTCAAACACTTGGTGTAGCGGAGGTGCCGATAGGTGCAGTTGCTGCTGGGCTCTTCAGTGGGCATAGTGACCTGGTTCAATCTGTCTCTTTCTCGCCTGATGGCGAGTGGATCGTCTCCGGGTCTGCCGACACCACGGTACGTGTGTGGAATGCACGATCGGGGGCCTTCTTCTCTGTGCTTAAAGGGCACACTCGGGAGGTCAACTGTGTCGCTTTCTCACCCGACGGAGAGCAGATTGTATCTGGGTCTGATGATGAAACAGTGCGCGTGTGGAATGCACGAACTGGTGCACTTGTCGCTGGGCCGTTCCGAGGACACACCGACCTGGTGTTTTCCGTCTCTTTCTCGCCTGATGGGAAGCGGATCGCGTCTGGGTCAGGAGACCACACAGTGCGCATTTGGAGCTGCATTACACAGGCAGAGTCCACCTTCGAGGAAGCTTTGTTATATGGTCACGATGAAAGTGTCCGCTGTGTCGCTTTCTCGCCCGATGGGCAGTACATCGCATCTGGGTCCAGGGACAAAACACTGCGCGTGTGGGATGCAAAAACCGGTGCCCTCGTTGATGGGCCATTTAAAGGACACAGCCGTGTCTTTTCCATCACCTTCTCGCCAGACGGCCGGCGGATCGCAACTGGGTCGGAGGGCCCTGATGGCCTTCGCCTTTGGGATGTACAAACAGTGCCCACTGTGGCAGCCCTTTCCGAAAGGTACATCAACATGGTTTTCTCTGTTGGCTTCAGAGTCTTGTCCGATGGCAAACCTATGGTGTCGGACACTGTTGAACCTATTGTCGCACCCCCCTTCCGCCAAGATAGCACTGTTTATTCCGTCGCCTTCTCGCCTCATGGACGGCGGATCATCTCCGGGTCTGCCGACACCACGGTACGCGTGTGGAATACACAATCAGGGACACTTTTATCTGTGCTCAAAGGGCACACTCGCGTGGTTAGGTGTGTCGCTTTCTCACCCGACGGAGAGCAGATTGTGTCGGGGTCTGAGGATAAAACGGTGCGCGTGTGGAATGCACGAACTGGTGTGCTTGTAGCTGGGCCGTTCCGAGGACACACTGACAAGGTGTCTTCCGTTTCTTTCTCGCCTAATGGCGAGTGGATCGTGTCAGGATCCTTTGACAACATGGTCTGCATGTGGGATGTGCGCACAGGCGCACTTATTGCTACGCTGCTTGAAGGGAACCCCAGACAAGTCTGGTCTGTCACTTTCTCACCAGATGGAAACTGGATTGCATCGGGTTCCCAGGACAGAACAGTGCGCTTGTGGGATTCGCACAACACGATTTCAGTGCCTCATAAATTTGAAGGGCACAGCGGGGTAGTTCTCTCTGTTGCTTTCTCCCCCGACAGTAAGAGGGTCGCCTCTAGTTCTCTAGATAGGACAATCCGTGTCTCCGAGGTTCGTACTGCACATATTGGCATCAATGACCACACTGATCTTTATAAATAGATCAAAGCTGATTCTACTCCACACCGACCATTCGGAGACAGTTGGTCACTCAAAGATGGCTGGATACTGGGCCCTGCATCCCAGCTTATCCTCTGGGTCCCGCCTTGGCTGCGCGAAGGGCTCTATTTTCCGGAAACTTCCCTTGTCATCTCCGCGTCCGGAACGACACAGTTGGATTTCAGTGACTTTGCGCATGGGACATCATGGCAGGAATGTATGAAGAGTCTTCACTTGGCCTGTTCGAATTAGTTTTGTATGGAGCCATCAAGTATATCTCAGCTCAGTTTATTGTAATATCAGTCGATGGATTCTGCTTACCGCCTTTTTCAACTTTGAACCAACTCCAACTTTTGAACCATAACGGCGTGTGATATGTCGCAGCGTGACAAAAGCTTGCTGCGAAGCACATTGTGGGCACGGAAATTCGTGAGTGTGTGGAGACCATTCGACATGAACCCTGTGCATCCCCAAGTTTGAAATAAATGAATAAAAATTATATTGGTGGATGGATCATGTTTTCGTCGGGTAGATGGCCCTTTCACCTTCTACCGAAGTGCACTTACTGCTCTGCCTCTGTTGGCAAATCACCCATCTCGTTTGCATTGTTGGTGCGTTCGCGGTCATATATTTGCCTGCATGCCTACCTTCACGTGTTCGCTGTTTTGCGGGGCGCGTTGGCAGGCAAGGGAACAACTTGGGGAACAAAGTCCGCGCCAAAAATGCGTCGCGCTTCCTGATCCAGGTGATATATACTTGACGGAAAAAAGGTACCAGCAAGGGATGATTTCACCAGAGACACGACCAACCATTGAAGGGGTATTGTAATTCTTTGGGGGGATCGACTTCGCAAGAAAAAATCACGGGCACAAGATAAACGCAAGGTACATATTTTTGTTTGCCTGGCCATCCACGCACAATACTGCAAGCCATCGAATCCCTTGAGCTCTCATAGTCATGAAATTTTCGAACACCTAGCTGGTTTCTGCCTTGGCCCAGCCTCACTTTTTGTGGTCTCAATGGGTAATCCAGTTTTGATTTACTTATTTAGTTCCTTTTGTCATATAGAGGTACATATGTAATATCCAGACTCAGAGCACGAAAGCCCGCAATTCACGCGCCCACTGTCCAGATCGGTCCGTGGGATCACAAAGAAAGAAGAAATGTGTACCACTGGGACAGCAAACCTAGTATGCATATTACCGGTACTCCAGATGCTTCTTACTTTGTAGTACGGAAGTTTTTCAAAACTACATTTTTTTTTCTGAACTGGTAGACTGCGCCAATTCAAACCAAGCCAAAGCGGCAGACCACGACATTTTTTACGAGCTGCGAATTACTTAGATCAACGAACACCCTGGTGCAAAGGCGATACTGTGACCCCGCGGCCGTGCCCCACGGCGTAGGATGGGGTACTTTCTCTTTAGGTTGGTGATCCCCGAGCTTAGACTTGGAGCACGATCGCGAGCGACCGCGTCTGCGCACTGTCAGCCAACTCGAAACCGGTCCGTAGGCTCACAAAGAAAAAAATGCTTTATCATCACTGAAAAAAATACTCTTCCATATGATTCCCATAATCATTACTTTGCAGTACACGGGACCGTTTTCTTGCTGGATCGGAACATCTTTTACAACAGAAACTACTGTATAGCTAGTATGATTTCAGAAACTAGTTGAACTTAAAAAATGTCATGAACCGCGCAAATATCAACCCAAGCTATCTTGGCAACGCTGTGAAATTACTTGGACCCCCGCAGCGGCGGTGCGAACACCCCGAAACGACACCGCGAACGCAAGCGACACAACATGTAATAGCGGAGCGAAAGCAAGTGCGGAACGTTTTCGGAAGCTATTTTTTTCTCTTTCTACCACGCAAAATCGGTACGTATGTAGACCGTGCGCAGAAATTAAGCTAAGCCAAGACATCTTCCAACGCGTTGAAATCAGTCGCATACATAGACGTACACCTGCGCACACAACACCGAATAGTGGTAAGTACACGGAATAACACTGCGAACGCAACACGGTACGACAGACAAAGACACACAGCCGCCAAGGCGCGTTCTATGCGTGACTGTGCTATACTTGATTCAGAGCGATGGTTATTGTTATAGTTGTATCCGATAAATGAGTATGCGCGCCAGCCGATGCGTCGAGACGGCAAGGCGCAGGTGCGAAGATGGCTTGCTTATATGCCCTCACTCAACCCGCGCCAGATAGCTTGGTCATATGTATAATGTATCCAGGGCCGCTGGTCCGAGTGTGCCTCTGAGCGGCGCAGCGGCTGCGAGGAGCCGCCCTGGGTATGGGGGCAGATTTCTCAGCCCAGGGAACGGGGGCAGAGCTCTGGGCATGGGGGCTGAGGTCCGGGTGAGGCAGTGCAGGAGAGGGCGAGAGACGCTGGTGAGGGGAGCGACATGACGACAAGGGAGGGAAGGGGCGAGCGGGTGGGTGCTTATATGACTGGGGGAAGAAAGGAAGAACGGGGCGGGAGAGGGCGGAAGAGGCGCCGCTGGGGGGGAGGGAGGAAACGAGTATGTGTAGGAAGGGGCGGGAGAAGGGAGAGAAGGGGCGAGCGAGGGAGCAGGTATATGTGGCTGGCGGAAGGGCGACGTGTAACCTGAGCGGAGCTTCGACGGGAAACGGGGGGCAAGGGAAGGAAGGTGGACGAGTGTACTTATGTGTGCCTTGCGGAAGGGGCGGGCAGGAGGGCAGAAGGCTCTTGGGAGCGGAGCTTCGACTCGGGGTGCAGCATAGGGGGGAAGGGAAGAGAAGAGCACGGAGAGGCGGGTAGTAGACCGAGGGCGGAGTCGGGCGAGCGGGTGAGTAGGCATAGAAGGCTGGCGTCAGGTACGGTTGGGGGGAGCATACTCATCACATACTCGCAGCGGCTTCGTCGCACACGTATCGCCCTCGCATGTCGCATCACATAATACGGCGCAGCATCCAGGATAGTCGTCTCGTACGGCGATACGGGCACGATCGTATGCGGGGCGTTCGGATCGGCCGTGCTGGCAACGATGCGTGCTTGAGCGCATCTAATGTCCGTCCTCGATCTTTCCTATTCTCTCTGTTGGCAAATCATCCATAGTTTGAGCGAGGTGGTGGTTCTGGCCCAGCTCGCCCACGTCAACCCCTCCCCAGACACATCACGTGTTTTCCTTTTCAAAGGCTAGATGATGACTAAGCTACATACATGCACACACAGAGGCGGCCCGAAGCTACCACTACACCGGTGTTGCCCCAGGACCCTACTTCTCCTTCGACACCCCCGCCGCCACTATGCTCTGCGTGTCTCGCACCTGCCGCGCTTTGTACTGCGCCTGGGGAATCGCCAAGTCGTAGCACCACCACTGCCACCGCAAATCATTCCAACGTACTCCAAGCGACGCGACACTCCCACCCCACGCGCCTGTGCCACATCTACGACATCCACCATCGCACTCCTTGGACACCCTTACTTCTCGGATTCGGCGTATGCCACCTCCCGCGTACAACGCACGCTCGAGCAGCATATCGCGCGCTGGCACCTACCGAACGTCCCGCTCCTCCTCCCTTGATGGCCCGCGCGCCTTATGCTCCCCGTCCACAGATCGGGTGTACCGATCTTACGCCCATGGACGACCCCCTTGCCACCGATACGACGCACATTGCCCCGTTTGGTCAGTCGTCGACAAATGCGGCGTTGCGCGGTCACCCCGAGAGACCTCATCGTCGCAACTTCATCTTTTTGCTGCGCGCGCCGTTGATACTGCGTTTCTCGTGCTCGAAGCCGCGTGCGGACGGCTCAGTTCCCCTTCAGGCCCGCCACCGGGCAGGCAAGAGATCTAGCCCCGCGCCTCTGAGGGCGGGATGTGCGCCGCGGCAGGGTAAGCTAAGCCGGGCTATACCAGTCGGCCCCTTGTGTGCGTCCGCAGTGCTAAGTAGACTGAGATAGCGAGGGCGGGAGACCTCCTCAGACGGGACATATGCAGGTACGTCCAGTTCCTCTGATACCTCCGCCTGATCTATCCTGATCATCCGGCATGTACCAGAGCTTCTCGCAATTCCGCCCGCGCCACCTCCCATAAGCGACTTTCGGATGTCGTGCTTCTCGCCCTGCCACCGAGCAGACGCCGCTGCCCAACGATGCAGTGCAGGGTGGGAAGGCGTACTGGAGGTGCGAGGGCAACGGTGGGGGATTACAGAGAATCGGGCGCCAAGGCGGCGATCTTGAATCTGTACGTCCTGTCGATTCTCACCTTCCGCTCGCTACTCATCTTCTTTTTTACAGCGTGACTGTCCCGTGTTTGAGGCTCGTTGTTAGCTGGGAGCATTGAGCACATGCCTTTCGCTGGGGCATCAGGTGAGAGGCTGGGGGATTGTGATACCCTATTTGGCGGGCCAGGAAACCTTGTCGGTTGGTGCTCAGATCGCGGGACGGGTGTATTGTGCGGGGAGCTCGATGGGTACGTCTATTTGGCACGCCTCTTTTTTTTTTGTGTACTCACCTCCAGTCCCAGATCTACATTTTCCGATATTTCCCTCTTACCTCTGTCGTTCATTCCTTCTCACCACGTACACATATATGTCTTTGAATTTTCTAATGATCATGTGTGAACCATCCACCCGTCTACCGTAGAGACCCTCGATTCAAGGCTGTTCTTCAATTTACTGAACATATTTGGGCTGCTGTGACTGGGGAAGACGAACGAGGGCGCCTGCCCGCCCCCTGTCGCACCTCTCGCAGGATAAATCAAGGTGTTTGGTAATAAATGTTTCGACGTTCCCAGCGGCTCTATGATCAATAGTGTCAAGTTCCCGCTCTGGACTGCGTGGAAGGCAGCACGAACCAGCTCTTCCAGATGGCAACCGTGGGCGTATCTCCTCCACTTATCTTCTTGAACGGCGTGTTGACGTGGAGTTCTTAACAGATTCAACTCTGGGAACGGCCAAAGCGTATTGGCTATTACAATACAGGCCCTTGATTGGAAAAGTATTCCGAGGTGGTATGTCGACTGCGGGCCCATATGCCATTCAATATTTGATCTACTGTAGCTCCAACTGTTCTCTTGTGTCCAAAATTTACTGTTTCTTGTCTTGATTTAATTCCTTCTTCAAACAATCAAGCCGCAAATTGAGATAGCAGCGCGAAAAAGAAAATAAATGGTCCGCGCTCAGTTGAAGAATTGCAGTCGGACAACATTATGCAGTCCTGGCTTAACATTGGCTGCAGAAATTGATGAGTAAGTTTTTTTTTCCTGAGAAAAATGTGGGGGAATGAGTATGTTTTCTAGATCTGTTTCCATAGACGACCAGTCTATGAATTAACTTTCTGGCCATACGTCTCCCGGAGCTTTGGATTTGAACGGGCTGTGGAAAACTTGGAAAGGCTTCTACAGTGGGTACGGTACGTGCGATTGCTTCGGGCGCGTCTTTCCGCAGGAATTCTCCGTGCCCGTCTGTGGAATTCAAGCTATCCCATCCCATATTTCTCGGGGACAAAACCACGACCTTTTACTTCAAATTCAACCAACCTCACGGTTTTTTGGATAAGGGGAAGAGAACCGGCCGTGTCTGCGAAACTTTCGCGTTAGAAAATACCAGTGTGCGAGTCCAAGTAGTCTGACTCACGGACGTCCGGTACCTATATTGTTTTTACTCATTTATTATTTATTTTCATATCGCATCGTCCAAGTCGCTGTCAGTGGTTAACAATGACAAAGATGAGCGCGTATATGTATTATTTGGTCATGAAAGTCCGTGAGTTCGGAAATCCAGAACTGTAGCCACATTGTCAAATCGCTGGATCATGTACGCACGAGATCTACATTGACAACACCCGGCGTCGTTATGCCTGGAAAGAAAATACTTATGACGATTCTTACTACATACAACTTAGACTATTTTGCAGCACATACGAAACATTTTCAAAAAAACCTACTCCGTACGTACACTACTTGTTACAGCGTTGTCAGTGACCAGTCAAAGGTCAAAAGGGTCTGACACAATTGACCACTTTGACCGCTTGACTGCGGTCTGACTGTCTTAGACCCTTTTATTGACCGTGGACCCACAAACCCGATTTTGAGCCTTCCTGCATCAAATACTGCTGCTTTACCATTGCGGTGTCATATATTTCCTCGTCTACATTATTTGTATCTTATGTTGCAAAGCCTGTCATGGTCAAGGCTTATTTTTGCCCAGTGAACAGAAAATACGGGCCTGATGGGGCTCATCTTGGGAAATGATGTGTGGGCCATATTACTCGACACATCACAGTACTAACAGAAGAGGACTCTTAATATATATGGGGCCACAGGGAGTGGAACAATTGGCCACTAATTATAAGATGACAACCCATTTGACCTTGTTTCTGCCTCCGCCACCATCACTTAACATGTTCAGAATAGCCTTTTCAATAAAGATGATTATGACAAGGCTCTCCCGTCCATCCATGATACTCCAAGAATTATTTGAATACCCCCAACTGGACACAAAAAATACTGAGAATTGGGATTGGTTTAAATAAATAAAAATTATTTGGAAAAGCAGAATTTGAGTTCACCGGAAGACCTACTGATGAAGGATATGACTCATTTACTCATACTATATACACTAATCTGTTTTTTCTACATTTTTGTGTGGTTTATAAATCTTTTTCACAAACGGTCAAAAAGGGTCAAAAGGGTCAAAAAAGCGGTCTGACAATGGTCAAAGGTCAAGACATTTGGTCAAGCCCAGTCAGGCCCAGTCAATGACAACACTGACTTGTTAAATATATATTTTTCCGACCCGCGCCGCCTCAAGCCAAGCCATGTATCTTCCAACTCTCTGAAATCACTCGGATAGAGATATCCGCGTGCGAACACTGCACGACAGCTCAAGACGCACAACACAATGTGGCCAAAGCGCGTTATAGCTGTGCTTCAGCGATATTATTATTATCATAGTTGTGTTAGATAGTCGAGTAGTAGCTACGCCGTTTCGCAACGCGAGGCCACGGTGCGTCCGCAGCACGAGGCACAGCGCGTTCGCCGCGAGGCCACGGTTGTGAAGACGCAGCTGTACCAGCCCCAGGCATGCCCGGGGGCGCAGAAGCCGCTTGGCACCGGCGAGCGCAGCTTCGACACGGGGGAGGAGAGGGCAGCGGCGCCTAGACTGAGCTTCAACTCGACTCGACTCAGGGCGAGACATCGATGGCAGAAAATGCGGCTCTCGATACTTCAGAGGGAGGGAAAGGGTGAGCGGGTAGGTACGTGTAGGTATGAGTAGGGAGGGGAGGGCGGAAGATGCACCACTCGACTCGGGGGTAGGTAGCAGGGAGGGAAGGGGTGAGCGGGAATGCAGGTACGGAGGGGAGAAGACTGGTATGGCTGGGGACGGTGGGGAAGAGAGAGGCGGGTAGACCGAGAGGAGCCTCCGCTCGGGGGTAGCGGGGAGGGACGGGGTGAGCGGGTAGGTGGATACTTGTATATGGAGCTTCGGCATGGGGGCAGCGGGGCGGACGGGCAGGCGAGGGCATGTGCGGACGGCAGGAGGGAGAGGAGGGCGGAATGCACTGGTGAGCGGCGGGAGGCTGGCAGGGGGGGCATGTGGTGCAAGAAGGAAGGAAGGGCGAGTAGATAGGTATATACAGCGGGAGGGTTGACACGGGAGGAGGCAGGATGGGATTGAGAATTTGAGAGTGAAGGATAGGGCGGAGGTAAGGTAAGGCGTAGGGAGGAGTGAGGAAGGAAGAGGCGGTTATTATTAGGGTATACCGAGCGTGCATCCTAAGTTACATTCCATAAGGGAGGTAGTATGTAATGCAGTACACGCAGCACTGATAACCGGCCAATCGGCATCGTACGGCATTCCAAGGCCCCTGCCAGTGAAGAATGCGACTCCAGTCCCGCGCTCCTGTGCGAGGCGCGCACCGTTGCCAGCGCGACCGGTGCCAACGCCGCCACACGAGACGACTATCTAGGCTACGTGCTATGCTACGGTGTGAGTGCGGCATACGAGATGTCTTTTACTTTGGCTTGACATTTCATTTTCGATTCTTGTTGATGCCGTCAAGCTGCTCCTTGCGACGATGGAATTCGTAGGCATTCCTGGCTTGGAATGTAGTATTGTACATATCCTGGAAGGCACTCATAGTCATTTCATGCCCAGTGGGGTCTTGAACGTCGATGTCGGATGGGAGCCAACTCGGAACACGACGGGACTATAAGAAGAGTGATAGACAGGACGCAAACATTTGGCACGTTAGTCACAGAGAACCCTCCGCTTCACGTCACCTACGACGTGGCTCTTACCATGGCGCAGACCTACGAGCTCAACGGTTTGTAGCCGGTCGAAACCTACACCCAGCCAACTCACATATGTGTTCCAGTTAAAAGTATCAGCGGCATTGACTTGAAATACCGAAACAAAAATCTCTACGTAGCGATCGATATCGACAGCAAGAGGGTGCATACCACTCACCCAGAGAAGGATTCTGTGGCAATGTGGAATGATACCTCCACCCTGTGAGTCGAGACGATCTGTGATTGCCCCACTTTCTTAAAGATTCTGTAAGATCACCGGATAAGCCATCGTCCATCATCGGCCTCCACCTTTATCAGCATAATAGGATCTTGGGATTCAATCATGATAAATATCTGGCGAAAGCAGAGATCAAGATATGCCTCCTACTTGAAAGGCGCAGCGAGAAAGAAGGCAAGAGAATTGATTTATCGGCGCCAGCCCAGCAATCTGACACAATTAGTTTTAGATGTTCCTGTGTCGCTAGACTACGTGAAGAAGTCCAAATGCATGCAGGGGCCCACACTCCTCATAACCTTGACCACCAGCAGCCACATCCAAACCGGGGAAGTTGAAATCACCAATGCTGAAGCGAACATTACGCTTCTCGGACACGAGACACCGGGTTTCGCTGCGCTCAAAGTTACTGGCGCAGTACAGAATGGCGATTTTGTCTCAGTGCTGGGAACCTTGATAAAATCCATCGTCAAGGTAGGAGATGAATTTGCGAAGGTGAGATGCCGTCTGATGCTGCTTGCCCTTACCCGCATTAAATTAATGTGTATTGGACAAGATCCATCCATATGCCAACGTGGCGTGGATGGCATTGACTTCGGTGTACAAGGTATCCCGCTGTTTAATATAGTTCTTGGCGCATGTTAACCGCGAAAACAGGCCGTACAAAACCAACAGCAGAAAGATGAGGAAGTCATCCAACTGGTCCAAACTATGGCCGAACTGTATTCCTTTGCGAAAGACGCGGATTCACTCTTCGAAGCGAAGATGCATCTCGAAGATACCGTCGCCAAAATTGTCCAACTAACAGCAAGATGTGCGATGTTTATTAGGGAATATACAGGACATGGGTTCATCGGTAGATATTTGAGCAAATAACATTTTCATCTTACTGACAGCTTCCATAGTCAGACTTGCGACCGAGTTGACGTCTGAGTACAGCCAGAAGATTGAATATTTTGCGGCCACATTCACTCAGCTCCAGCAGTCTCTCGACAGGGGACTTCGCAAACACACCGCATTTACGGTGACACACACCGAGTTTGTGGCAACACAAATTCTCAAAGCTGCGCAGGATACATACATCCTTGCATCGGAATTAGCACAATCCGAAAAGCTGCAAACCCTCCATCCAGCTATCATGAATGCATCCAACCGGCTGCCATGTTTAGCTGGAACACGTCATGACCTACTAAGCTTCATAACCACCTGGCTCGTTACGCCGTCTGATTCAGGAGATTCTAGCAACATTCTCTGGTTGTACGGTGTCGCCGGCGCAGGAAAGAGTACCATAGCCACTTCCATCTATCAGTACTTTGCCGAGTTGCACAGTCTTGGTGCCTTCCTTTTCTTCACTAGAGGAGAAACGACCAGCAGTCCCAGCACTGTGATTTCTACAATCGCATTCAGCCTGGCTCAATTGAACCCTCATGTTGCCTCTGCCATCTGTGCCGGCATTGATAGCTATTCCAACGTGGACAAAGCCCCGTTGCAGACACAGTTTCAGAAGCTGTTGCTCGAGCCCCTCAATGCTGCTCAGGATCATGTCCACAGCCCAATTGTTGTCATCATCAATGCGTTGGATGAGTGCGGAGATGCTGATTCCCGAAGGACTCTCGTGTCCATACTTGCCAACGAATTTCCCAAACTCCCTGCTGTGTTCCGCTTTTTCATCACCAGCCGCCCGGATTCAGACATCGCGGCCAAATTTCTGGGTGAACCAAAGATTATCAAGAGGCACCTTGACATCACAGAGCCATCGAGCGGACAAGACATCCGGCTTTATATTGACCATGAGATGATTGACATTCGACAGCTGCAGAATTTGGATCCTACATGGCCAGGCAATGAAAAAATTGCCGCTCTGGTCAAAGGTGCCTCAGGTCTCTTCATTTGGGCGTCGACGGCCATGAAATTGGTTCTGAAGGCTGGTAATCCAAATAAGAGCCTCAACACACTCATCCACGGAAGGTCATTGAACCTTGATGACCTGTATGCAGTCGCGCTCGAAAACACTGGACTGTGGGAGGACATTAACAGTGCCTTTGTACAAAATGCTTCGGCTGTTTTGGCTGCAGTGGTGCTCGGGAAGGTCCCCATGTCCGATAAAACCATTGATGCGCTCTTAGTCGCGGATCCTGAGTACTCTTCAAGCCATATGCTCCGGCGACTGAGGTGTTTGTTGCAGTGGACCCCTGGCCACGAGGCTCAACTACTCCATGCCTCATTTGGTGACTATCTTACAGATACCAAGCGTTCTGGCGACAAACCTTGGTTTATTGACCCTATGGTTCTAGGTCGGCGGCTCGCATCACGGTGTTTGCGCATCTTGAACACAGAACTTCAATTCAACATCTGTAGGCTTGAGGACTCGCATGCCCGCAATAGTGAGGTGCATGACCTACCAAATCACATCACAACCTACATATCCCCCCAATTGGCCTATTCCAGCCGCTATTGGGCCGACCATCTTCAGGCTACCAATTTCGACCATGCAATGCTTGAGGATATCAGGCTTTTCATGTACAGCAAATTCACATATTGGCTTGAAGTCCTCAGTGTCCTGCAGGAGACTCCAATTGTGACAGATGCACTTACGACTGTGGGGGAGCTAGTCAAGGTAAATTGCTCGTGTTGTCCGCTACTTTTTCAAGTTGTAATCATTTGCACGGCAGAAGCACGATGAAGCCCTTGCGGATTTCGTGGCGGATGCAGTCAAGTTCGTGATCGCATTTGCACCTGCCATTGCACACAGTGCACCACACATATATATTTCAGCAGTCCCCTTGGCACCCAGCCAGTCAAAAGTAGCCAAGGAGTTTTCAGGGTTACTCATCCGAAAAATAGGTGTCCAAAGTTCCTCAGCCGATGAATGGCCAGTACTTCAAACAACAATTGAAGGGCACAGCAAGGGTGTTTGGTCAGTTGCCTTCTCACCTGACGGGCAGTATATTGTGTCTGGGTCTGCTGATGGCACGGTATGCATGTGGGATGCGCAAACGGGTGTCCTGGTCACCGGGCCTTTAGAACATATGCAGAGGGTCGACTGTGTTGCCTTCTCTCCCAGCGGAGCGCGGATCGCATCTGGGTCCGAAGAAACAGTGCGTGTTTGGGATGCACAAGCAGGTAACCTTGTTGCTGGACCTTTTGAAGGACACAGTGGGCCGGTGGTGTCCATCGCTTTCTCACCGGATGGGGAGCGGATCGCATCAGCGTCCTTGGACAAAACTGTGCGCGTGTGGCACGCACGAACTGGCAGCCTTGTTGATGGGCCGTTTGAAGGGCACAATGGTGGTGTGGATTCCGTCTCCTTCTCACCGGACGGGTTGCAGATTGTCACTGGGTCAGGGGACAGCATTATTCGCCTTTGGGACCTCCATGTAGAGGCAACTGTAGTGGGTTTACTGGAAGGCTACAGTGCCAGTGTGCTCACCGACACAAAACCTATAATGTCTGAGGCCGAGAACCAACCTCAAATACTTGGTGTAGCGGATGTGCAGATAGGTTTAGTTGCTGCTGGGCTCTTCAGTGGGCATAGTGGTGCCGTTCTATCTGTCTCTTTCTCGCCAGACGGCGAGTGGATTGTCTCCGGGTCTGCCGACACCACGGTACGTGTGTGGAATACACAATCAAGGACCCTTATCTCTGTTCTTGAAGGGCACACCCACAGGGTCAAGGGTGTTGCCTTCTCGCCCAATGGAGAGCAGATTGTGTCAGGGTCTAATGATGAAACAGTGCGCGTGTGGAATGCACGAACTGGTGCGCTTATCGCTGGGCCGTTCCGAGGACACACCGACCAGGTGTCTTCTGTCTCTTTCTCGCCCGACGGGAAGCGGATCGCGTCTGGGTCGGGAGATCACACGGTGCGCATTTGGAGCTGCCTTACACACGTAGGGTCCACCTTGGATGAAGCTTCTTTATATGGTCACGGTGCACAAGTCACCAGCGTCGCTTTCTCGCCCGATGGGCAGTGCATTGCATCTGGGTCCCATGACAAAACACTGCGCATTTGGGATGCAAAAACCGGTGCCCTTGTTGATGGGCCATTTAAAGGACACCGCCCTGTCCGTTCCATCTCCTTCTCGCCAGACAGCCGGCGGATTGTAACTGGATCGGAGGGCCCTGACAGCCTTAGCCTTTGGGATGTACAAACAACACCCACTGTGGCAGCCCTGTTTGAAAGGTACAGGAACATGGTTTTCTCTATTGGCTTCAGAGTCCTGTTCAACAGCAAACCTATGGTGTCGGACAGTGTCGAACCTATCGCCGCGCCCCCCCTTCCGCCATGATAGCACTGTTTATTCCGTTGCCTTCTCGCCAGATGGCGAGCGGATTGCCTCCGGGTCTGCCGACACCACGGTACGCGTGTGGAATGCACGATCAGGGACACTTTCATCTGTGCTGGAAGGGCACACTCACGCGGTCAGGTGTGTCGCTTTCTCGCCCGACGGAGAGCAGATTGTGTCTGGGTCTGAGGATGAAACGGTGCGTGTGTGGAACGCACAAACTGGTGTGCTTGTTGCTGGGCCATTCCGAGGACACACCGGCCTGGTGACATCCGTCGCTTTCTCGCCTGACGGGGAGAGGATTGTGTCAGGGTCCGGCGACAATACAGTCTGTGTGTGGAATGCGCACACGGGTGCGCTTATTGCTGCGCTGGTCGAAGGGCACACCAGACAAGTTTCATCTGTCACTTTCTCGCTGGATGGAAACTGGATTGCATCGGGTTCCACTGACAGAACAGTGCGCTTGTGGGATGCGTGCAACATGATTTCAGTGCCTCATATATTCGAAAGCCATAGCGGGCCAGTTTGGTCTGTTGCTTTCTCCCCCGACAGTCAGCGTGTCACTTCTGGTTCTGTAGATAAGACAATTCGTGTCTCCGAGGTCCGTACTGCACATATTGGCATCAATGGCCGCACTGATGTTCATAAACAGATCAAGGCTGATTCTACTCCACACCGACCACTCGGAGACAGTTGGACTCTCAAGGATGGCTGGATATTGAGCCCTACATCCCAGCTTATCCTCTGGGTCCCGCCTTGGCTGCGTGAAGGGCTATATTTTCCGGAAACCTCCCTCGTCATCTCCGCGTCCCGAACGACACAGCTGGACTTCAGTGACTTTGCGCATGGGACATCATGGGAGGAATGTGTGAAGAGTCTTCACTTGGCCCGTTCGAATTAGTTTGTATGTGACCATCCAGTATTTCTCAGTTCAGTTCGAAATTGTAATATCAGTCGATAGATCTGCTTACTGCCCTTTTCAACTTGAACCAACTTCAACTTTTGAACCATAATGGCGCGTGATCTGTCACAATCTGACCAAAGCTTGCTGCGAAGCGCATTGTGGGTACGGAAATTTGTGAGTACATGGAGACCATTCAACGTGAACTCTGTGCAACCCCAAGTTTGAAATAAATGAATAAAAAGTATGTAGCTGGTGGATGGATAGATCATGGATTATGTCTTCGTCCGGTAGATGGTCCTTTCACGTTCTACTGAAGCGCACTTACTGTTCTCCCTCTGTTGGCGAATCATCCATCTCGTTGGCATTGTTGGTGCGTTCGCTGTCATATATTTACCTACATGCCTGCCTTCATGCGTTCGCTGTTTTTCGGGGCGCGTTGGCAGGCAAGGGAACAACTAGAGGAACAAAGTCCGTGCCAAAAATGCGTCGCGCTTCCTGATCCAGGCGATATATACTTGACAAAAAAAGGTACCAACAAGGGATGAATTCGCCGGAGACACGACCAACCATTGTAGGGTATCGTAAGTAATTCTTTGGGTGCGACCGCCTTCACAAGAAAATTAGCAGACACAAGATAAACGCAAGGTACGTAATTTTGTTTGCCTGGCCATCCACGCACGACACTGCAAGCCATCGAATCCCTCGATGAAATTTCGACCACGTAGCTGGCTTCTGCCAAGTTAGCCCAGCCTCACTTTTGGTGGTCTCAATGGCTGATTCGGTTTTGATTTATTTATTTCCTTCTGTGATAGTAAGTAATATCCAGACTCAGAGCACGAAAGCCCGAAATGCGCGCCCACTGTCCAAATCGGTCCGTGGGATCACAAAGAAAGAAGAAATGTGTCACGACTGGGACGGCAAACCTAGTATGCATATTACTGGTACTCCAGATGATTTTTAACTTTACAGTACGGAATGTTTTTCAAAACTACATAATTTCTTTTTGGCTGAATCGGAATGGTTTCAGACTTTTCCCCCCCCTGGACTGGTAGACCGGGCCAAATCAAACCAAGCCAAAGCGGCAGACTACGACATTCTCCAGAAAGGCGAAATTACTTAGATCAACAAACATCCTGGTGCGAAAGCGACACGACACCGTGACCCCACAGCTGTGCCCCACGGCGTAGGATGGGGTACTTTTCTCTTTGGTTTGGTGATCCCCGAACATACTAGTGGATGTGGAGCACGATCGCGAACGACCGGCGCCCGCCCCACCCTTACACTGTCGGCCAACTCGAAATCGGTCCGTGGGCTCACAAAAAAAAAAGCTTTATCATCACTGGAAAAAATACTCTTCCAGATGATTCTTATAATCATTACTTTACAGTCCGTTTTCTTGCTCGTCTTTTACAACAGAAACTACTGTATAGCTAGTATGATTTCAGAAAACAGAAACTAGCTGAACTTAAAAATGTTATGAACTGCGCAGAAATCCAGCCAGGCTATCTTTGTTACGCTGTGAAATTACTTGGACCCCCGCAGCGGCGGTGAACACCCCGAAGCGACACCGCGAACGCAAGCGACACAGCATGTGATAGCGGAGCGAAAGCAAGCACGGAATGTTTCCAGAAATCATGTATTTTTTCTGCACCCGCACAATTATGGAAACCGGGACGGGACAGCTTAGTTTTGATCAGATGCCGTGTGGTGCCGGTTCGGTTAGAAGTGCAGGACCCCGGACACTGGCCCTGCTGACGTTACCCACACCATTTTACAGCCAAACCTACTTAAAATGGCCAACTACTAAGCAGCTTAAAGGTGAAAAATATAAAGCCAATTGAAAGCACCAATAGACTCCGGATTTGTGCGATCGGAAAAAGGGAAGGGTCTGATAATAACAATATTAATTTAAATATGAACGGCAGTCAAACGGCAGTCGTTCAACTGTCATTGCACTCATTTTTGGAGCAAGAAATAACAGTATATGAAGGTAGCCAGGCACCTATATGACCTACGCCTACTCAACCAGCACATATGAGTGAGCTAGCCACAGGAGTCAGATGGGTGGGCAATGTGTGGTGTTGATTGCCTGGGGTTAACAAGCGGGCACATAACAGGTCAGCGCGCAGGCCGGCCTCGCTCTCTCTCACTCTCGTGTATCAACGCATCTTTGTCCCCTCGGCATATAAAGCACCTGCGAGCTTTTGTGAGTCGCCCGCATCTCACACTGCGCTCACAGTTACTTGTATTCATTTAGATTCATTGCATACAATTTAATCCCCCACCCTCCATCCCTATTCCACGTACCGTTACATTCTACTCCTACAACTCACTCCTCTTCGTGGTATCTCATGCCCTAGTTAGCTTGAGTCTGACCCATCCGGGCAGACCCGAGAACTTAGGACCTAAAATCCCATTTTGTCCCTAACTCTTTCGGGTTTGATTCTATCAGCCTCTCTTTACCTTTCGCCCTCTTAGGAGGCGAAGGAGGTTAATACGTAACACCGTTCCATCGCGACACGTGATCAAGTCGCGTCGACGCGTTCCTTGCCGTTTAAGCCGATTCGACGTGTTTTTTTTTAGCTGTAAACGGAAAGTAGAGGCGTTTTTGTATGCAAGGAATCACTCAAGACAACTATTCTCCAGTTTGGGGCCACAAGTGGAAATCCAGTAACTTCTAGAAAAAGTATCTCATGAGATAAATGGCCCAGGATATGCGGGGAGGGGGGGCAACGGATTTCAAGATATTTCAACTCAGATCTCAAGATCACACTGACGCTGCAGGAGCTGAGGTCGGTGGACATAAACTTGAAACTAGGCCAGGTTGCCGCGAAGATGAACCGGTCAGATACACCTGTGAGGAGAGGCATTGTAAAAGAATTGCGGGAATAATCTGCGCACGATTGAACAGGCACAAGGTCATTCCAGAGCAGGCAATGCGGCATTCCCCGGCGGCATTTGTAAACTTTCTGGACTACATGAGACTTGCATGAGACCTTTGGATATTTGTCACGGTAATCAGATAGCAGCCATAATATACTTCGATATGCGCCTGCACTCTGCTGCACAAGGGAAGTGTGCTGATGCGGCAGCCAAAGACTATCCCCCTCCTGACTCGAACCCAGGCCCGTCCAGGATATTAATCAACCAGTTCAAAAAATACCCAGTGATCAGAGGTTTAGGAAATAATCATTACATTACATTTGTATAAAACGGTTACAACTGCTCCAATTCAATAACCCAAATGCAGACCCTTTGCGGACTCCCTATTTGAACAGTGTTTAAATTTGGAAGTGTCCCGGAGAGCTGTGACTCGCACAGAACTCCTCTATGAGGTATCTGCAGCTACTTTCATCTGCATTTACCAGGTTCCCATTCCATTCGCAATTACAGTATTTCTTCTACTGTAATGCAAAATTGAAGAACGTGAATCTGGTTTAACATCAGATCATCCTGTCTAATAGATAAACTCGATCCGCCTCGCGATCGAGGTCATAGCCCCACACTGAAGTACGACCGTAGATTTCCTCAAAGTAGTTTTAGGGTTTCAAGTCCTTTTGCCAATCCTCCAGCGCCGATACGATCGGTCCGGTTGATACGGAAATAACTCTATTCCTGAACCCACTACCCCCAAAAGAAACTTCCGTTTGCACATTGTTTGAATGACACCTCTGGTTGTTGGAGAACACACTGTTACACAGCTTTAACTGCGATTCAGGCATTCGTCAGATCGCTAATTCTGCATTATGACTAACACACTTCAAACGGTGAATCAGGTTCGAATGCAATTGGGAGAAAATATCATTACATAGAAGGCGCCTCAGAGATTTCCCCTGACTTACCATTTAATCATAGTCGTCCCTCGAAAATTACTGGAGATAGAAGGAAAACCAGCAAATGTGGCAATTTATTTTTTGAGCTGCAAAAAGCGAAAGGATACTATGACAATAGCCATTCATCATGATCATATTTTTGCATGTTCATTCGTGTTTCCTGCTTTGAGAGTCCATAAAATATTCTGAGTACCTAATCCTTTGGGCAGCGCACGGAAAGTCTTCCAGGTTGCTTCCAGGTCTGTAACTCTGGAGTTTGCCGGGAAATTGCATAGCGCTCGCTTCAGAGCTGATGTAAAAATATTCTTAAGATGCCATTCCCTCGTGTCTCAGATGGACTGACTGATTAAAGGTACTCATGTTTTGTTTCACTACTTTGCTTCTACTAGTCGACTGGGTTCTACAGCGTGACAGGAAACTGGGTGCGTGAGCTCGGCTCGGGAGACTAATGGAGGCGGGGGAACAATGGCGTACATAATACCTGTAGTATGCCGGGATACTTCCCCAAACCGGCGTTCCTAAGCGGGACCATGCCGTGTAATACCTACCTACCTACCTTCCCTCCAGAAAAACGAGGTGATTCGGAAAATACAATTTTTACACATGTGTATTATGATTTGAGCATGAAACGAGCGTTCTCGCGGATGCAATCAAAAACGGCCCCAAAGAGAGTAATAAAAGGCTGCGCCCGATGCTCCGCAAAGAGATGCTGTATGATGAAGATCAGGTTGGCGCACTGACATAGATGTCCATAGCTGCGCCAGCAGTGAGGCTGAGTGTGTACGCACTGTAATGGGTGTGGAAGTGGTGTCTGGGGTCATGCATACCGGACCGTTTCGGCATGCGATGCAATCACTCGCCAATCACTCGCCAATCAATAAACGTGAGCTGTCCCGTCCCGGTTTCCATACACAATATCGGTACGTATGTAGACCGCGCGCAGAAATCAAGCTAAGCCAAGAACTCGTTGAAATTACTTAGAAATGAATCCGCGTACGTACACCCTGCAACGGTGCGCAAACCACACAGAATTCAAGCGACAGATGAAGACGCACAAACACAGCGCGGCCAAAGTGTCTATGGTGTAGTTGTGCATACTTGATTGTGAGTGGCAGCAGATATGTGATCGGAATCGAATTAGGATCGATTAAGTATGCGCGCGGGTTTCGCGCGCAGGTGCGGTGTGGTAGGATGGCACAGCTGTGAAAGATACTAGTAGCATGTTTAGATGTCCGCACCGTCCTGGAGATATCTTGCTTATGTGGCCGCGAGTGTGAGCGGCGCGACCGTGAACGGCGCCACCCCGGGAATGAGGAGCCGCCGTGGGCATTGGGGGTGGACTTCCCGGCGCACGGGGGTCAAAGCTCACCAGCGCGGCGCGGGAGAGGGGGGAAGATGCGCTGATGAACAGAGCTTCGACTCGGAGGGGCAGCATGGGAGCGAGGGGAAATGGCGGCGAGGGGCAGGGCATGGAGGAGGGAGGGGCGAGGGCGGTGAAGGGCGGGACGAGCGGGTATATATGACTGAGCGAGCGAGTAGGTATTGTGGCTGGGGGACGGGAGGCGTGTACACTGAGCGGAGCTTCGACGGGGAACACGAGGCAAGGGAAGGAATGTGGGCGAGCGGGGTATTGCGGGGGCGAGGGTGGGGAGCGGAGCTTCAACTCGGGGCGCGGTATGGGTGGGGGGTATGACAGCAAAGGAGGGAAGGGGCGAGCGAGTATATAGGTATAGCTGGGGAAAGGCGGCCGAGTAGGTATGGCTTGGGGGAAGAAAGGGAGGGCAGGGCGGGGGAGGGAGGAAGATGCGCCGCTGGTGAGCGGGGCTTCGAGCAGGGAGGGAAAGCCGGGCGGGCGGGAAGGGGTAGGCGAGTATACTTGTATGTGCCTTGGGAAGGGGGGAGGCGTGTAGACGGCAGGAGGGGGGAGGCGTGTAGACTGAATGGCGCTTCGACTCGGGGGGCCGGCGACGACAGGTATTGACGGCAGGAATAGGGAGAGGTGGATAGACCGAGGGCGGAAGAGAGTAGGAGGCAGGACGCAGACGGAGGGCTTGAGAGGGGCGCATGAGGGGGAGGATACGCATACCATACCACACTCATACTCGTCACAATACTCGCAGCGGCCCCGCACACATATCACCATCGCACGTCGCATCGCACAATACACCTGAGCATACAAAACTAGTCATCTCGTACGGCACGGGCAGGATCGTCTGCGGGGCGTTCGCATCGGTCGCGCTGGCGCCGGTGCGTTTAGGTCGACACGGACTGTAAAAAAAGGGATCAGTATGAGGAGGGCGTGTGGGGTGAGAGGATGACGAGATGGGACGGAAAAAGGGAGGGTCATGACGAGGAAGGTTGAGGAGGGTTAGGGGAAGGAACGCGGGACGAGCTCACGGGCTTGAGCGCACCCAATGTCCGTCCTCAATCTTTCCTGTTCTCTGCTCCAAATCATCCATGCTAGCGGAGTATTGCAGAGGAAGAGTTGAGGAAGAGCTCTGAGAAAGAGTTGATCGGAACAGCGGAGTTTGAATGTCTAGCCAATCGATCAGTCTCCCTGAATTGAAGATTCTATGGTGCGCACCACCTAGCTGCCGCTACCAAAAATTAGCGGCCAAATTGGCTGAAGAAAAGATTTGGTCCTCTAAATTTTATAGCTTCTCCCACATGTGGCCAAATCAGGCCAGCAAAAAAAGTCGAGCTCTCTCAGTTTTGGTCCAATTGAAAATCCTTTTAGCAGAAGCGAGCAGTCAGTCAAAAGGAACACTTTTGGTAGAGGGATAAGAATTATCTCTCTTTTTACACCCGCTATATTTGAAGCACGGGGTAGCAGTAGCTAGGTGATGCGCACCATAGCTTCGCACCCAATCCGCACCGCAGAAAAATGCCAGGATGAAATTGATTTTTGAGAACCAGAACCGCTTCGAGAACCGATTGCAGAACCCGGTTCTGACCCGTGACGGTTCTCCCATAGTTAAATACATCAGAACGGGTGCCGGAACCGGCCTTGGAACTCTACTCTGACTGGCCCTAAGATAATAATATTGTCTTCAATGAGACCACTGGCCATATGATGTAAGACGGAGGATCCAAAACAAATACTTTCCAAGACACCGCTGTCAAGACCAAAAGACGATTTTCTGCGACAAGATGCCGATACCTCCTCGAAAGACATCACCGACTCGTAAAGGGTTTATGATTGGATCAGCTGGGTATTATCTGTACGGTTATCTGTCACGGGTGGTTCACCAGCCAATGCCCAGCTACTTTTATTTAAATCGTAAAAATAATAAATGCAACACTTCAACAAGTACAGAGACAGGCTACAATGTTTCTGCGACTTCGTACGATGTACTAGCCTTGAGACGAACAATTGAACAATACACGCGCCCACTGTCCAAATCGGTCCCTGAGATCACAAACGAAAAAGAAAAAGGCGACACTTATACATACTAGTACTCAAGATTATTCTTACTTTGCAGTACGGAATGTTTTCAGAAACTATTTTTTCTGAGCCGATAGACCGCGCGCAAAATTAAGCCAAGCCAAAGCGGCAGACCACGACATCATTCAGAGCTGTGAAAATTAATCGCGCATCTCCGTGGACACCCCGCAGTGGTGCGAGAACGACACGACACCCTACGGCTATAAACAGACAGTGCAGAATTGGGTACTTTGTCTTGGGCATTTGGATTGGTGATCTTCTGTTTTTCCCAGCACCGAACTGTCTCGTCTACCTGTGTTATACGACACTGTCAACACACATTGATTTGAACCCGCTGCGGCCGGCAGTTAAGTGGGAATATTGCAGTATGCCCAGCTCGGTGCATATGCCTGAGGTAGTTTGTGTATTCACGATAAATCCAAGGCCTAGGTACGCCCAAATGCTCGAAATCGCATCGCTCGCTCCTACTATGCAAGGTCAAAAATATTGATACAGGGCTTAGTAGTGCGCAGAGCGCCTCTGCATCTTACAAAGTACACTTCCACTGCTAAGCAGTCTGAACCATTATGTTGGATGAGGTCATTTTTTAAATTGCAGAGTCAATTTCGATCTGAATAATGCTCCAGATGTGGAGGTTGGGAGGCGCACACTGCCGCAAAAGAAAAAAAAAAAACAGAAAAAACTACGGCTGTTAATAGCCATGCCGAGACAGCGGCATCTCCGAGATCTGGCACCGATCACTTTTTTCAGCACCGTCACGACCACCGACGAGGGGAAAACGCCGCAGGTGCGTCCCCTGGTCTCCCTCTGACTGAGCCCACTCGCTAACCAGATGCGTGGACAGCTGCCCAATGAGATACCTGCCCCAGGAAATTATCGACGCGATCGTCGACCACTTCGCCACGTCTGATGAAGGCAGGCTGCGTCCTGGCAACGAGTCCCGTGAAGTAGACACGCTGAGGGCTTGTGCGCTGACCGCGCGCGCATTTCGCTCGAGGAGCCAGCGGCATTTGTTTGCTTCGATATTTTGCTTCACGTCGCATTCGGACAAGTTCGCGGCGCTGGTTTCGGGATCCCCGCATCTCATCGCGTCCTACGTGACGTATTTCACCATCATCCTGGACGCCGACGACTCTACTCGGCTCGTTGACTTCACCGTGGTTTCTCGGACCCTTGCTCTGCTCGAAAACTTGGAGTATCTGGGAATTGATTCAAATCTCGATGGCCTAGCTCCGCGCATGTGGCCGGCCATTTTCAAAAATGCCTTTCATGCAGCCCTCCTGTTCCCCACTTTTCGGAGTCTGTCGCTTGAGAAGTGCACTTTTGCAGATGTGTTGGAGCTCGAGGCGCTCCTCAGCCATGCCACGGGCCTAAAGGCGCTGACTCTCGAAGACATAGAGTTCGACAATACGGATGCTCGTCGTGCAGACCCCGTTTCTCACGAACCTCGCATCATCCTCGACTCCCTCGAAGTAACCTTGGACAGGATGGCCGATGCTGCCGTTGATGCGATGCTATCCTCTTTCACCACGCTGGACATCAAGCATCTGCGATCGCTGGATGTACAGATGTGGACACCTCTTATTCCACTCTTGAAAGCAAATGCGCGAACGGTCCAGAAAGTCCGTTATTTCCTTCCATCTCGTGCGTACATTTGCTAGATATTTTCCTCGTATGTCAAACCCTGATGGATGAAGCGAAGTGGAGGAAAGTGATCCACACATTTTGGAAAACAACACGAGTCTGCGCCATATCGACATCACGCAAAGCCGCACCGGCATGGCCGATAGCCTCAGAGTATTTGGGGATCTTGGTCATTTGATGGCGCTCCAGACGGTGTCCCTCCGCTTTGACAGCCATCCCGACGACTCCCCCGGCCATATGACCAAGGAATTGTGGGCGGATCTTGACAAGGTCCTTGCGCAAGCGCGCGACACACTGGAAGACGTGCACATCTATATGCAGAACCACAAAAATGTTCGTAGTCCGGAGGCTGATTTGGCGCTACTGCGCGGTTACTTGCCCTCCGTGGCGGGGAAGATTTCCGTGTACGAGATTGAGGAGGATGAAGATGATTGAATGGCTACATAGTTCATTCCACTACCATGTGCCCTGCAACAACCTCATGACCTTCATGTTCATTCACAGGTGATTCGGACTGAATTTTTATCAAGGCAGGCGTGAACAGACAGCGCAACTCCGAGTCGTATCAAAGGCGTATGGAAGTGGGTACATTATGATGCGTCGCATTAGCTTCACGACCTTCAGATTCTACTGGGTTTCATCACGACGCGAGGAATTCCGAAAACAGCCAGCCTAATTCCGGCCATACGTCTCCCTGCCGGAGCAATGAACGGGCTGTGAAAATTTCGGGAAGATCTTCTGCAGCGGTGCGTGCCCGTCTGTGGAATTTAAGACAGCCCGTCCCCGGGCCGTCCCATCTTCTCAGGGACATAAATACATAAAAAAGATCATGAGCGGCGTGATAAGATTTTTTATATTCCTCTTAGTTCAATTCGTTGAACCAGCCTCACGGGTTTTTTGTTACCAAGGGGAAGAGGGCTGGCCGGGTCTGCGAAACATTCGTGGAACAAGGTGTCAGTCCAAGCAGTTCGACTCGCGCGATGCGCGTCCTCCTTTTATTTTATGTTTATATTATCGCTGTTGTATTAAGCCAAATACGAAGATGCGTGAGTGTTATTCGGTCCACCGTCAGTCGAAACATATACCGTAAAACTGGCGCTGCTTCTTATAATGCTTCCGAATCACACGGCGCACGGCGAGAATCAACACCCTGCGTCGTTGGGCGTGGACATAATTCAATACTTGTAATACAGCATGATACATAGCGACTGAATGATTCTTACTGCATACAACTGGACTACTTGCAGTACATACGGCCCGAAACGTTTTCAAAAAAACTAATACTCGTACATATATGTCTTCAGTCCTTGGTGAAAATAATTTCCGACGACCCGCGCAGGATCAAGCCAAGCCATCTATCTTCCAACGCGTTGAAATTACTTGCATTGATCCGCGTGCGAACACTCCGCAGTGGTGCGTAAGCCACACAGAATTCAAGCGACAGATAAAGATGCACAAGCACGGCGCGGCCAAAGCGCGTTGTATGCGTGGCTGTGCTTCAACGGTTATTATTATTTTTGTATGCGCCAGCCATGGTGCAGCGGGATACTGGCAAGGGCGGCCGTCGGTGAGCGGTGCTTCCATTCGTAACTTCGACTCGGTGCGCCGGTATGGGGGGAGCAGCGGGGAATGGAGGGAAGGGGCGGCGAGGAGGGCGAAGTAGGGAGGGGGGTAGGATGGGTGTATGTATATAGAGCGTGGGGCGGGGCGGAGTGCGGGATCGAGCGGCGGGGAGGGTAAGACGGCGTAGGAGGGGAACGAGTGACTGCGACGTCACGATGCAGGCAGGCGGCAAGAGGCGCTGCGAGACAGCAGGGGATAGGGAGGGAAGGGAGGGAAGGAGCAGGCGGGTAGATATGGCTGACTGGGAGGGAGCGGCGGGCAGGAGAGTGCGAACGGGGAAGGACGGTGGAGAAGGGAGAGGCGAAGGACGGAGTAGGGCGGGAAGGGGCGAACGAGGTATGGCTGGGAGGAAGGGAGTAGCGAGGAAAGGGGCGGGCGGGTGGACGGCAGGAGGGGGGACGCTGGGGAATGGAGAAGGCGGAAGACGGAACTTCGTCTCAGGGTGCCGGCATGGGGGAAGGGAGGGACGGGACGAGGAGCGGGTATGGCTGGGGGTAGGGGAGGACAGCAGGAGGAGGGAAAGAAGGGAGAGGCAGGTAGACCGAGGGCGGAGTGGGGGGAGGTAGGATGGGTGTATGTATGTGAGGGGCGGGACGATGGAGCGGCTTAAAAAGAGTGGAAGGGGCGGAATAGACATAAGACAGGACAAATAGAAAGAGACCTCACACTACCTCTCATACTCATTATACTCGTAGCCCTTGCACGTCGCGCCGTATAAAAAATATAGCATAGCAGGCGGGCACGATCGTCTGCGGGGCGTTGGCGCCGGTCGCGCTGGCAACGGTTCGCGCCTCATGCGGGAGCGCGGGGATGCGTTTTAGGTCGACGCAAGGATAGAGATCCTCCTGCAAGATGAGATATCGAAAATCCAGATTCCAGTGGAGCCGGTTCATTCAGGGGAAAAAAAAAGGAGGTAAAAGCGGTGAAAAGCAGAGATAGCGTGCTACGTTGAGCCGTTGTTCAGAGCCAAGGAGATTTGGACAAGATTTGGAACACATGAGAGTCGAAGGCAAGCAAGGATCCGAATCGACGGTCAGAATGGTCTGATAGCCTTTGATCCAAACACACACACACACAAGCTCTACTCAATTCGACGGGCGCCTATGGAGGTTTTCAAGCTACCTCTGGTCGCTACATATGCCCTCCATGACTCTCCGTGCCCTTTTTTTTTGCTTGTTTCTCCTCCCACTTAGGCTCTTTTTGTCACTCGTGAACTTGAAATCGCGAATCTGCTGGCCCTAGAAGAACCTGCGTCTAGAGCAAGGTCTAGAGGAGTCGCTCCACCTGCAATCTGAATCATCCACGGACAGTCTCGTTCAGGTACCGCTACAGATGCACCTGCCGCGGCTTAACGGCGTCTTCAAGTTTGTGAGTGACTTTGTTTTCGTCGTCCTATCTTCGGCTTTTGCTTTTGCTCTCGGCGTTTTGAGATCCTTGTTTTTCCCCCAAGCTTCTCTCGCCTTCTACGCCCTTAATCCCCGCATGCTGAACGATCACGTAGATCTCTTCCCCGTTTTGCAATTGAGCACAGAGGCGTCGTTGGGGTAGAAGGCACCCTTGCCGTTAGTCGCTGGCGTCAACGCGCGCGCAGGCTTTTACGCGTACATTTCTTGCCACTCTTCGTCCTTATGCAGCTGCTCCTCGACGCTCCGGTCGAGCTGAGGTACGTACAATCCTTCTTTTCCCCATGAACCAGCGCTAAGAGACGGCTCTACTCCCCAGCTTTTCAAAGTCCGGAATCGTCTCGCTCTTGTCTTCATGTTGTTGTACCTCTCCCCGCTTTCCTACCACCACTGCGCCGCCGGATGCCGCATTTCGGGTTATTTGTTCCTCGTACCCCACGCCGATGTCTCCCAGTCCGACATTTTGTGCTTTTGCCACCACAGAACTTCCCCAGCCCTTTGCACGCGCTTCGTTCTCGCTCGCGTCCGAACGTAGGACCTACGATCACGCCAATTCGTAAAGTAACTGCTGAGCTCCCCCGCGTCCTCCTCGAGTCGTCGCCAACCAGCACCCGCGCCGCACTGTCGCCGTACTCTCCACGCCGAGTGTCATTACTACAGCCCACCGTTCGCCACTACGCTCTCCCCAGCCCCATTCTGCAGCTGCTCGCACACCCGCGCCGGCTGCAATGCGCACAGATTCCATTCACCTCCATCCCCCGCCCCCAATACGCGGCCGCTCTTCGACGATCTGGCACGCACGGTTGCCCTAAGCGCCTACTTCTCCTTTAACACCCCCGTCGTCACCATGCTCTGCGTGTCCTGCACCCGCCGCGCTTCGTACCTGCGCCTCGATAATCGCCGAGTCGTAATCCCCCCACCGCCACCACAAATCACTCCAACGAACTCCAAGCGACGTGATACCCCCATCCCACGCGCCCGTGCCACATCCACGACATCCACCATCTCTCTCCTTCGGTACCCTTACTTCTCGGATTCGCCGTATGCCACCTCCCGCGCCCCGCGTACAACGCACGCCCGACCAACGTATCGCGCGCCGGCACCTACTGAACGTCCCGCTCCGCCTCCGCGCGCCATATGCTCCTCGTCCGCAGATCGGGCGTGCCGATCTTCCCATGCGCCACGCCCACCTTCGCCACCGATACCGTACGCCACACATCCGCACCCGCAGCGGCTTGCTCCCCGCCCTTTTTGGCATGCGCGCGCGGGGGGACGTGTAGGAGCCCGATGCTGGACTGCGCCACGGTCGTACTATTCATCCCCCCACCGAGAAGCCCGTCCACTCTTCGGTCGTCTTGACGCCCAGCGCTCCCCGTCCTCGCCCCCCACGTCCATTCGACATTTCGCTTCCCTCCGATCCACGAAGTCGTCCTCTCGCGCTTTCTGTGCGTGCTCCTGCCGCCCCTACTGGCGTCTGGAATACTGCGTTAGAGCAAGAAAATTGGGAGATTTGCCTACCTGGCAGGGGCTACCTGGGGGCTTCGTCAGCGGCGTCGGTGGGGAGGAGGGCATCTTGCTAGTGGGGCGAGGACATTATTCGCGAGGGCGGGCACCGCGCTTGTGGACGGGAGCTTCGTCGGTGGCGGGGTGGGCGAGAGATGCTGCGACGAGGAGGGGATGTTATGTGGTACATACACCCACTCCGATGACTAACCTCATCGTCGCAGTTTCATCCTCTTGCTGCGCGCGCGCCGTAGTTACTGCGTTTCTCGTGCTCGGGGCTGCGCGCAGACGGCTCGGTTCCCTATCAGGCCCGCAAGAGATCTGGGCTCCGCGCCTCGTGAGGGCGGGCTGCGCTCGTGGTTAAGCCAAGCCAGGCTGTGCCGGTCGGCCTCTTGTGCGTCCGCAGTGCTGAGCAGCCAGAGATAACAAGGGCGGGAGACCTCCTTAGACGGGACCTACGAAGGTTACGCCCAACTCCTCTGATGCCCTCGCTTGATCTGCATGCTGATCATCCGTATGTGCCAGAGCCTCTCGCGATTTGGCGCGATTCAGCCAGCGCTGCCTCCCATAAGCGACATTCGGACGTCGTGCTTCTCGCTCTGCCACCAAGCACGCGTAGCAGGGTCATAGGCCTACTGGGGGTGCGAGGGCAATCTGAGCACGGTGGGGATTACAGAGATTCGGGCGCCAGGGCGGCGATCTTCCATCTGTACGTGCTCTCTATCCTTAACTTCGGCTCGGTACTTACTCATCTTCTCGTTCGCAGCGCGGCTGGCCATCCGTCCCGTCTTTGAGGCTCGCTGCTAGTGGAGAGCATTGAGCACGCGTCTTCGCTTGGGCATCAGGTAGGATACTGGGGGATTGTCTTGCCCTATTTGGCGGGCCGGGGAACCTTCGCTCAGATCGCGGGATGCGTGTATTGTGCGGGGGAATTCGACGGGTACGTCTACTTGGTCGCCGTTTTTTTGTGTACTAATCATCTCTAGTCTCAGATCTACAATTTCCGATATTTCCCTCTTCCATTTGTTTACCTTATCGCGCCCTGGGCTCGTCATCATCGTTCTGCCATTCTTTCCTTCTCCTCACCGCGTCATATACATGTCCTTGTATTTTCTAATGATAGATATGTGAGCCATCGTTTCAGGCTATTCGTCTATCCGTAGAGCTATAACCACCTAGTACCATCCGGCTCCTTAGTTTATTTACCTGTTCCACTCACACAGCGCTTTTGTAGGCGATGCGGTTGTGATGAATTAACAACACCTGCACGTCCTTGCCCCGATTCGAACGAGGAGCATTTTCTGCAGAAGTGGCCTAAGGCCAACTCCCTCATCCATACTTAAATGGCAGTACCGCCGTCTGGGTGGTCCCCGTCGCACCTCTCACTGGACAACTCAAGGCATTCACTAACAAATGCCTCGACGTTCCCAACGGCTCCACCCCCAGCAGTGTAAAGCATATATGGGCTGGCAAGAACAAGTGTCTGAATCTGACTGGTGGAAACTCCACCAACGGCACCCCGGTATCTGTTTTGTTCCTGTGCGTACTTTATTCCTTATTCTGACGTCCGGCGGATTTTTTAACAGATTCAGCTCTGGGATTGCGCTATCGGCAACAAAACAATGAGTTTCTTCTGAGTCTTAATCCCCTTTTGTCCTTTGGACATTTGCGAATCTGCAACTCCTTACATCCCCAACACAATCTTTGAATGCAGATGATTTAATTGATACTCATGCACGTTTGGTTCAACTTTGGGTCGTCCTCACCGTAATATATATACTCGTCTATATGGACTTACTGTAAGGACAAGGACTGTTCACCTCCGAACTGACGTTGTTTCCGAATCGTTCGCCAGTCCAGTTGAACATAAGCCAGCTCGAAATCTCGCGTAGTATAACTTTGTTAGGTTAAATAATTTCCCATTCAAACCAAAGTATTTGCAGAGGAGGAGGAATGCGAGTCTTCGTGAAACGACTTTAAGGCAATCAAACTTCAGCTTCCTCAGCCTGAAGTGGAACCGTTTATTTGAGGTGCGAACAAATCGGAACTTTCCCCTCTAACCAAACCGGTTCAAATAATGAAATAAAATTCATGGTTGCCCTCCGTGGCGGGGAAGATTTCCCTGAACGAGGTCGAGGCGGAGGATGAAGATTAAAGGGCTACATATTTCATGCCGGTCACTCTGACTCACTCAGTTTCAATGTATCGTCACCCGTGGGCTCTGCACCAACTTCACCACCGTCATGTTCATCTACATACTGTGATTCGGACTGATTCTTTTTCAAGGCGCGCATGACTCTGACAAGCGCTAATTTTCCCGTGCAAGAAAATTCAACTGCCTTGACCGACCTTCAGGATGAAAGATGATCGGAGCAAAATGGGCAGAACCTATGCGGCGGCGCGGATTCGACCCTTGGAATAAGGGCACCTCGCGTCCAGTGATATCAGAAAAAAAAAGAAGACGTCTTTTGTATGTAGACTACGTAATGTAGAACATCTTTCCAAAGATAAGAAGCATATGTAATAATAACGAAATGGTCAAAGCGTGTTCTCTGCGTGGCTGTCACAACACAGGCCCTTGATTGGGAAAGTATTCGGAGGTGGCGTATCGACTACGGGCATTTAAATTTTATCTAGCTCCCACTGTCTTGTGCGTCCGAAATTTCATGTTTCTTGTCTTGATTTCAATTCTTTCTTCAAACGAAAATTGAGATAGCAGCGCGAAAAAAAAAAACAAGTGGCGCGCACTCAATTGAAGAATTGCAATCGGACAACTTGATGCAGGCGCGGCCAGTCCTGGCTTATGAATAACATTGGCTGCAGAAATTGACAAGTAGGTTTTTTTTTTCCCGAGAAAAATGTGGAGGAATGAATATGTTTTCTAGATCTGTTACCATAAACGACCCGTCTATGAATTAAATTTCCGGCCATACGTCTCCCGGAGCAATGAATTTCGAACGGGCTGTTAAAATCTTGGGAAGGCTTTCTGCAGTGGGTACGGTACGTGGGATTTCTTCGTGCGCGTCTTTCCACGGGAATTCTCCGTGCCCGTCTGTGGAATTCAAGATATATATGTCCCATCCCATCCCATCTTTCTCGGGGACAAAATCACGAGTGTGGACTTTTTATTTTCCTTTTAGTTCTAACCCAACCAATCTCACGGTTTTTTTGGCAAGGGGGAGAGCCGGCCGTGTCTGCGAAAATTTTGCTCTAGAAAATGCCAGTGTGCGAGCCCAAGCAGTTCGACTCGCGCGCGTCCGGTAATTATTTTGTTCTTACTCATTTATTATTTATTTTATATCACATCGTCCAAGTCGTTGCCAGTAGTTAACAAATGACAAAGATGAGTGCGTATATATATTATTTGGCCATGAACATCTGCGAGTTCGAAATCCAGAACTGTAGCTATATCGCCAAATTCCTTTGTTTCGCTGGATCACGTACGCACGGGATCAGCATTGACAACACCCTGTGCCGTTGTGCCTCGAAAAAAAATACTGGTGACGATTCATACTTCTTACACTAGCACTTTGCGGTACATACGGAACATTTTAATAAAACTACTCCGTACGTATATGTTTTCATACACTACTTGTTAAATATATATTGTTCCGAACCGCGCAGCCTCAAACCACGCCCAACCATCTTCCAACGCTCTCGGATAGAGGGGTCCGTGCGAACATCTGCTACGAACACCCTGTAGCGGTAACCCTGCACGGCAGTTCAAGACGCACAAACACAATGCGGCCAAAGCGCGTTGTATGGTATTCAGCGATTATTATTATATAGTTGTATCAGATAATGGTCAAGTACGCCGTTTTCGCGACGCGAGGCCACGATGCGTTCGCGACGCAGTGCGTTGGGAAGAAGCTTACGCTATGGAGCCGGGGTGGCTGGCGCAACTGTGAACGGCGCCGCCCCGAGCATGAGAGGCGTAACCAGCCCCAGGCATGAGGGGCGGGATTCTCGGCCCCGGAGGGGAGGGCGGCGCGTAGACTGAGCTTCGACTCTCGGGGCGAGACATCGATGGCAGAAAATGCGGGTCTCGATATTTCGAAGGGAGGGAAGGGGTGAGCGGGTAGGTACGTATAGGTATGGCTAGGGAGGGGAAGGCGGAAGATGCACCGCTGCCTCGACTCGACTCGGGGTAGGTAGCAGCGAGGGAGGGGGTGAGCGGGAAGGCAGGTACGGACGGGAGAAGACAGGTATTGCAGGGGAGGGCGGAGAAGAGAGAGGCGGGTAGACCGAGAGGAGCCTCGGCTCGGGGGTAGCGTGCGGGCGAGGGCATGTGCGGGCGGCAGGAGAGAGAGGAGGGCGGAATGCGCTGGTGGGCGTCGGGATGCCGGCAGGGGGGGCATGTGGTGCAGGGAGGAAGGGCGGGCGAGTAGATAGGTATATACAGCGGGAGGGTCGACACGGGAGGCAGGATGGGATTGAGAATTTGAGAGCGGGGGTAAGAAAGTAAGACGTAGGGAGGAGTGAGGAAGGGAGAGGCGGGTAGACCGAGGGCGGAGTGGAGAAATGTAGATTGCACCGTTAGACTCCAATGTAGTATGTAATGCAGTACACGCGGCACTGATAACCGGCCGATCGGCATCATGCGGCATTCCCCCTGAAGAATGCGACTCCAGCCCCGCGCTCCCGTGCGAGGCGCGCACCGTCGCCAGCACGACCGGCGCCAACGCCGCCATACGAGACGACTATCTAGGCTACTGTCGCAAAAGTCCTTTGTAGAAGATAAGTCAGTGTAACTAAGTATAAGGCGGTATAAGCTTGTAAATTTTTTGGGGGGCCTATAAACTTCAGAATGGGGCTATCCTGGGTTATAAGGACTTAGGGAGGTTATAGGGTTATACAGGGTTATAGGAGGTTATAGCGGCTTATAACTGGCCGAGGTAAAATTTCGAAAAGATCTTGCTCCCCCCCGCTGGTACTTTGTAGTACCAGCGGGAAGGAGAGTAGTTACTTTACTAGTTAGAATCATTGTTATTAAGTATCAGTTAACAAGGTAGGTCACGGTCAGTCTTCAGTAATTACGAGTCCCAAGTTTACTTAGGTAATCGTTCTTTACCAATCTTTCCTACCCACTTTTCTTCACATCATTCAGACAAAAAAGATTGACTCACCGTGGGATTGCCATTGCTGTGGTTTTGATGCAAGTGACCTACGACTTCGTGTTTTTGCTTATTAGAGCATATCTGCACGACCGTCTTTATTTCTGAAATCACCTCAAGCTTTTAGGCGATGTCAGAAATCTGATGCAATCTCAGTGTGACATCTTATTGACTTGACGCTATGGTCGACTTTGTGAGAACACCCGCACTGAAGTTGCTGATAAAAATTTCAAAGCGGAGAGCAGTGGATGTAACAACGGTACTGTAATTTAATCAGCGTCAAATGAGCGATAGCGGAACCATCGTTTCTTTTTTCTGTATCGCTCATTCCCCTTTAGGTCGCTCGAACATTTCTGGAATCAAGCATCATTTTTAGAATCACACGGGCATTTTGGCCTGTCCAGATATGCTCTCTATGGTGCTTGTTTCGCAGTGAGTCTTTATCGCGTTGCCAAGACTTATTACGTGGTACGGATGACTGGCAAACTGGGGAATTTTACTTAGACAAAGAAAATTTATGCTTGGCGTGACGGATCTCTGGTGATGCCGCGATGCCGGTGATCGGCTGATCTGATGCGTGATCGGAACCCATATCGGGCGGTTCTTACCGCGCGATCACGTGCTCCATCGAGCGTGAGTTCTGCCTGTCCAATGGCTTGCAGCCCGCAGTGGTAAACTTGTTACTTTATTTAAATGTAATACATGAGTAGAATTGCAAGGAAAAATCAGCGAGAGCGTAAGGGTAGAGAGGGACCGAGAGCTCGGACAAGCGGGGTGTGCAGGTGTGCCGCGGCTGCGCAAGCCCCCGCAAGATTTTTACTTGGTACTGTATGATGCCATTCGACCAGGCCTACAACTCGCATAATACCTTGGCTAGTTTCTTCTCTGTTCACCGTGTTCATCTCATTAAAATTTTCTCAGAATGCTCCTTCCACCGAACCAGTGCCGGTTAGACTTTAAACTGCGTACAAATTGTTTAAGATATCGAAATTATCGCAGTTTAACTCAAGGTATGTAATTACCTCTTGGTTCTAACACTTTTATTTCGTTCCTAACCATTAATTTGCTTCAGCTTTTGTTTTTATCATGCTAAACGGACTGCCTTGAATGTCTGGTTGGGCATAGACTGAGATCAACCCTTCTAACTATTGAGGTTACTATGCCAGTTGAACTTCAGGTATGTAATGTACTCTATGATTTCGATGTTCTACTGCCTTATATTTCGTTTCTAACCACCCATTTTCTTCAGATCCTATAGTTTAAATGCTAGACTGAGTACAATCCGACCGTCCTGGATTTCAATAGATGGATACATGCTTTCACACCAGAACCCTTCAAAATGTCCAATTTATTGCCATCCAACTCAAGGTATATAATTACTTCGATGTTCTATTGCTTTCATTCGTCCCTAACCATCTGTTTACTTCAGATCCAATCATTTAAATGGTAGACTGCCCTGCCCGTCTTCGGCGTCTTGTTCAATTTGCACATTTATTTTCCCTGAGTTATCCTTCGCCCAGATGGTTTTCTTTACCCATCGCATGTTAATTCACTAGATGGATTCACGCTGACTTCTCAAATTAAACTTGAACTGTGCTTCCACGCTTCAAGCTCTCGCGATGATGCCAATCGAATTGAAGGTATGCAGTCCATTCCGATATTCTAATCCTCTTCCATTGTTATCACAGCTTAATTCCATAGATTCAACTCAAATTGGCTACATTAAATGTCCGAACTTCGCGCTGCAACGGCTGTAGGCCGTTACTTTACTGCAGATCTATTTGTGCAATTTCTTTCCGTGAGTCTTATTATACTTTGGCTAGCTATGTTTCTTAACTGAATATATGTACTCCGTCGCGTCGTCTTGCGGTTCATTCCTTTCTTCCCTCCCCCCTCTCATTTATTCCTCTCTTTTGTGACAGTACAGCGATATTGTGCGGCTATAGCTTACAAGTTGCATACCATCATAGATCTATAATTGAAGTCTCAAACTCAATGATAAAAGGAACATTGCGGAAAAGTATAGTGACACCATTCCCGTGGCCAATTTCACCAGCGCACAGCAGCACGAGCGCCTGCAGTGTATACAACGTGCCCATCCGGCGCATCGGGGCACATGAGTGAGGGCGCGTCGACGAGCAGAGGCGCTCGAACATTCTCTGTGCACGTGGGGTGTCGACGATAGCGTGGAAGCACTTGAGCATGCGGAGCATACCGGAGATCAAGCCCGCACGCGGCTCCGGCATGAGCTCGACGGTGTGCATGTTCACGAAGGCGTGCACGGCCACGTGAGGGCGTTTGCGGTGGCGCGGGTACGGACGACCCCGCACTCAGCAGCACAGGCGCATGCGGGGCCACAACTTTTAACATGGTTTGGCTTTACCACATATATTTTGCACAACTATTTAAATAGGGATCACGGCAGTCTGGAAAAGAACAAAGGTGTAACACTTTATAACTTACTATTAAATCAGTTTGAGCACAAATTGACCATGCCCGAGCACCCCAATTAAGCCCATACGGCCTTAAAATTCCGAGTCATCACGCTTGAAGGCTGTTATGAGGGCAGCTTTGCTTTTGCCCCGATAACACCACATCTTCCACTTCACCAATCTGCATTCAACTCCCGCTCAAACAGAACAGTCTAACACCTTCGAGGTCCTTTTTAATTCGGTTTTTTAGATCATAACAGTCAGCCCACTGGATCTCAGCCTAGTGGACTTTGTCATTGACTCAAAAAATCAGGCATCGTTCCTGTTGCCGCAACTTTTTTTTGAGGTGCCGTAACTTTTTTTCTCTTAAGTGCCGCAACTTTTTTAAGCTGGCTCGGAATTGCCGCATAGATTTTTGTGGGACCATTTAAATGCCCCAAACTTGCAGATCACGACAGCCTCAGTGAAGAGAACGAAGACGTAACACCTTATCAGGTGGGGCTTGCAGTAGAAATTGATCACTAGAATGAGTCTAATCTAGAGTAAAGAACGAGTGAGGGTGGGTTATGGCTGTGGCAAGTCTGTGAACGGAGAAAGACAAAGATAATCAATTAAATCGATGGTTAAGCATATGGGTTGAATTTAGTGTCAGGAATTTTTTGAGCCCCACACATGGAGTGGGAGTGTACTTTCATACACTGAGGTTCAAAGACTGGCCGCCGTGGTTGTGACACCTCTGATAGACACAGGTATGTCTGAGATGCCGGTAGTTGATGACAAGAAGACAGAGTTTGAGGAAGTAGCACTGGAGGTACCTGATGACACACCAAAGGTTGAACCTGAAGCAGTCAGGATGCTTGTGTCGAAGGAACAATGATGGTCGGTATTCCAAGTTCTTGAATGTGCCGAGTTAAAACAACGAACTTACACAGAAAATTATCGGAAGTAACAAGCTTTCCCTAAATGCTATCGAAGTAACGAAGTGACGAAGATGGCTACTACCCGAAGAAGTTGCCATAACATCACATCACCTGAGGGTTTTCCGAACTGAATTAGTTGTAAAACACCAGATAACTGCGCAGTTATATGGCCTGGGGATCCCGAATATCGGTAGGTTTGCTCACAGTCCCTGTTGGGAATGCTCCCCAGTGTATGAGCTAGCAAAAATTCAGGGTTCACTGCTCTGGTTGTCAAACTACTGATGTTTGAACTTTGAAGCTAAAGAAAGAAAGAAAGAAATAGTTCTTGATTCTGTTCAATCTCGTTTTGGCCAGACTCCTGAGGTTTAACCCTTGACCGTGAGCATGCTCGAGGTCCTGGCCTTCGTCATGGGTGCTGGCAGTAAAACTCCTGGGACTGGACTCGTACTGCTATGCGAAGCACTGGCCCACAAGCCAAGTTATATTATAAAGTGTTGAGGACTCAAATTACATTCAGAGTATCTATTATCAGTGCAGGGAAAAGCTCAGATGTCACCAACACAGTTTTGCACCGTGCTCAGCACTCGGGTTGGAGCCCCACTCCACCCAGCTCCACCTGCTCCACAACTGACCGAAGTGCCTGTAAATTCACCCCCAAAACGGTGTTTTTTTTGGTGACTGAGGCCGACTTGGCAGATTAGGATATTCGGAGAATATATAGATGCCTCTCAGCCCTCAATGCCCCACAATATCACTCAAGGATATATTGAATTATAACTACTTATACCCTAGTTGTAAGCCTAGTATAAGTTGCTGTAACTCGCTTATAAGCCTGTAACCCATCCTAACTCCTTATAGGCGACCAAGCCCTTTTGCGACATTTATATGCTAGAAATAAACACATTTGCCTCCTCAGAATATTTTTAATTGTATGTGGAAGAGATGGAAAGGGCATCAACTTTGGGGCAGAATTGATCATTTTTGATCGCTCGCTTCTCGGCCGATCACGGCACCTGCCAAAATTTCAAACTCCGTTGGCAGCTCGATCCCCTTTCCAGAGATGTACATTCACACACGTGGTCACCAGCTGGATGCGAACTGGCCGATACATGTTGCTCAAAGCTGGGTACAGCATGCTGGAGGCTGGAGTCCAGCCCAATTCTCTATGGGTCCAGCATGGACCCAGCTTCGACTGAATTCCAGCTGAGGAACCAGCTCCCAGCCACGTTTTCAACCATCTTTTTCTTTTTCTTTTCTTTTTTGAGTGTTTGCCCATATTCACAATAATGCTTCACTACGCGAAATGTATGGGAGAAAATAATAGTAATATTAGAGGAAGTATGTATACACATCCACATCATGTACTGTACTGTATGCCACGCTATCCTGCTCCAAATTGAAGGCCCTTCCGTCTGAAACTCGCGGGAGATCACAGGAATGGAGCAAAGTGACCGACGTCGTGTTGTGGATACCAGCGGCTTCCAGTCCGATTAATGTACTGGAAGACATCTTCGGAATGGATACCGCTCGTTGCCAATGGTGATAGCCTGTTAGACGGGAAAGTCGTTGTTCTTCTCAAGGGTGGACGAGAACAGCCGACTATGCGGCAGTCGGCAAAACCTGCTCGTAGTAGAGGGTGACGTAACACAACTTCTCCTTTGATATCACAGACGATTTCACACTCGGCAGTGGTGGTAGCGGGTGGACTGATTCGGTCAGGTTCTTGATGAGGAACTCGAAACATTACGGTGGGCGGAAGACGTTCTCCCAATCAGAAAGCGACCCCTTTCCGGACTTGATTGACAACGGACTCAAGATGGACTCTTCATGGATGAGGTAAGAACGTCAACAGAGCCGACAAATTTGAGCGGCGATCCTGATGGCAGCGTTTCAGGCTTTCAGCGGGCAAGAAGGTAAAATGGGAAGCAGCCAGGTTGAGAGGAATTTGTGGGCTTTGAACTGAGTGCCAGTTGTTTCGCGGGCACGCTTAGAGGACAGCTGTGTTTCTCGCTTGAGAGGTCTTGCCGTCGCCGAGGTGGAACTTGCAGTGGGAGAACGACGTTCCTTTATTGTGTTTAGTGTAGGAGTTGCTGCTGGTGAGGACACAAGCTACACATAAGATACATGCCATGTACAGTGTGAGGTATGCAAGTAGAAAGAAGTGATTTGCGGAAGAAGTCTTGCGCGAAGTTACAGTCTTCAGAATCTTGCGCTTGGTAGTACTCGCTTGATTTGGGAGCGCAATACGGCCACTCGAGTCCAGGGGGCTTGAGTTGAGGCTTGAGATATGCCGGAAGATAGATTTGTGTAAGGTTTGAGGGGCCAAAAAGCAGAGGAGGGAACGGGAGAGACGGGAATCCGAAGAGGGAGAAGGCAAAGGGCGACCAACGTGCACGTGATATATACACATGGACAAACTTTGCGCACGGACCGTTATCATTGTCAATATCAACAATGATTTGCATTATAATTCAATGCTACCTATCTACCGCCTTTTTCAAACTGTTCTACTTTTATGCTCGACGATGGTATGTGAACTTGTACGCGGCGGAGTGGCTTGTAAATATTCAATTTTGGCAGGTGCCAGGACGGAACAGTTTCCTATCATTTCCCTATGCCAATGGGCATAATATGAAGAGAATGGAGGACCAGTCTCGGGAATATGAATGAATAATCAAGCATGTATACTATTGACTGGAATTCCCTTCAAGTGTGCGCACTGTTGAATTTTCAACTGTGTGTGATCACAGCAGGCTACGGAATGGGGGTTTAGTGGGGTTATTATTATCCTGCAGACTCTTAGAATCTTATCTCTTTGAGTCACTCTAGTGTTCCCAAACTTCAAAAGTAATGAAAAGAAAGTTTGGCACACTGCCGGATATTTTTGTACACATGGTTTCAGCATGTCCAGTAAGGTGGGTGCTATGTGGATTCATATGGATGCCAGTTGGTGGAAGGCTGGAATCCAGGTCGCAATGAAAAGCTGGTGACCAGCTGGAGAAATTATGGGACCAGTTTTTATAAAATGTAGACATAAGCTGGGCGGTCCAGGTGGAGGCAACGTGCCGGCACTTTGGCGGTGTACCAGTCTGTCCACATATTTTCGACAATTGTTTTACAGACTGGTTACGAGTCTAGGTTTCATTTTCGATTCTTGCTAATGCCGTCACGCCGCTCCTCGCTACCGCAGGTATGGAATTGGTAGGCATTCCTGGCTTGGAGTGTACATGTCCTGGAAGGCACTCATAGTTGCCTAGGTCATTTCATGCCCAGCAGGGTCTTAAACGTGGTTGGGAGCCGACTCGGAACACGACGGGACTATAAAAAGAATGACAGACGGGACGCAAACATTTGGCACGTCAGTGACAAGAATCCTCCGCTTCACGTCACCTACTACGTGGCTTTTACCATGGCGCAGACCTACGAGCTCAATGGTTTGTGGACAGTCCAAACCCACACCCAGCAAACTCACATATATGTTCAAGTTAAAAGTATCAGCGGCATTGACTTGAAATACCGAAACAAAAATCTCTACGTAGCAATCGATATCGACAGCAAGAGGGTGCATACCACTCACCCAAAGAAGGATTCTGTGGCAATGTGGAATGATACCTCCACCCTGTGAGTAGAGACCATGTGTGATTGCCCTACTTTCTTAAAGATTCTGTCAGATCACCGGATAAGCCATCGTCCATCATCGGCCTCCACCTTTATCAGCATAATAGGATCTTGGGATTCAGTCATGATAAATATCTGGCGAAAGCAGAGATCGAGATATGTCAACTACTTGAAAGGCGCGGCGAGAAGAAAGGCAAGAGAAATTGATTTATTGGTGCAGTAATTTGACATGATTAGTTTTAGATGTCGCTGTGTCACTGGACTATGTGAAGAAGTCCAAAGGTATGCAGGGGCCCACACTTTTCATAACCTTGACCACCAGCAGCCGCATCCAAACCGGGGAAGTCGAAATTGCCAATGCTCAAGTGGACATTGCGCTTCTGGGGTGTGAGACACCGGGTTTTGCTGCACTTGAAGTTGGCACGGTACAGAACAGCGATTTTGTGTCGGTGCTGGGAAGCTTGATAGAATCCATCATCAAGATAGGAGATGAATTTGCGAAGGTGAGATGCCGTGGTGTCGCTTGTTACCCCCGCATTAAATTAATACATATATTGGACAAGATCCATCCGTATGCCAACGTGGCGTGGGTGGCATTGATTTCAGTATACAAGGTATCCTGCTGTTCAACATAGTTCTTGGCACATGTTAACCATGAAAACAGGCCATACAAAACCAACAACAGAAAGATGAGAAAGTCATCCAACTGGTCCAAACTATGGCCGAGCTGTATTCCTTCGCAAAGGACGCGGATTCACTCTCCGAAGCTAAGAAGCACCTTGAAGATACTGTCGCTAAAATTGTCCAACTAACGGCAAGATGTGCGATGTTTATTAGGGAATATACAGGGCACGGGTTCATCGGTAGATATTTGAGCGCATAATGGTTTCATCTTCCTGACGGTGCCCTTAGTCAGAGCTGTGACCGAGTTGACGTCTGAGTACAGCCAGAAGATTGAATATTTTGCTGCCGCTTTCGGTGAGCTCCAGCAGTCTCTCGACAGGGGACTACGGAAGCACACCGCATTTACGGCGACACGCACCGAGATTATGGCAACACAAATTCTCAAAGTTGTGCAGGATTCTGGTGTGTATGTATCCAGTGATATACATATATCCTCACATCGGAATTAGCGCAATCCGACAAGCTTCAAACCCTCCATCCAGTTATCATGAATGCATTCGAGCGCCTGCCGTGTTTAGCTGGAACACGTCGTGACCTACTGAGCTTCATAACCACCTGGCTTGCTACACCATCTGATTCAGGAGATTCTAGCAACATTCTCTGGTTGTACGGTGTCGCCGGTGCAGGAAAGAGTACCATAGCAACCTCCATCTATCAGTACTTCGCCGAGTTGCACAGTCTTGGTGCCTTCCTTTTCTTCACTAGAGGCGAAATGACCAGCAGTCCCAGCTCTGTGATTTCCACAATCGCGTTTGGGCTGGCTCAATTGAACCCTCATGTTGCCTCTGCCATCTGTGCCGGCATCGATAGCTATTCCAATGTGGACAAAGCCCCGTTGCAGACACAATTCCAGAAGCTGTTGCTCGAGCCCCTCACTGCTGCTCAGAATCATATCCACAGCCCAATTGTTGTCATCCTCGATGCATTGGATGAGTGCGGCGATGCTGATTCCCGAAGGACTCTCGTGTCCATACTTGCCAACGAATTTCCCAAACTCCCTGCTGTGTTCCGCTTTTTCGTCACCAGCCGCCCGGATTCAGACATTGCAGCCAAATTTCTGAATGAACCAAGAGTTATCAAGAGGCACCTCGACATCACAGAGCCATCGAGTGGACAAGATATCCGGATTTATATTGACCATGAGATGATAGACATTCGACAACTGCACTCCCATTGGAATTTAGATCCTACATGGCCAGGCAACGAAAAAACTGCTGCTCTGGTCAAAGGTGCCTCAGGTCTCTTCATTTGGGCCTCGACGGCTATGAAGTTGGTTCTCAAGGCTTATGATCCAAACGAGAGCCTCGATACACTCATCTGCGGAAGGTTGTTGAACCTTGATGACCTGTATGCAGTTGCGCTTGAAAACACAGGACTGTGGAAGGATGCTGACAGTACCTTTGCACAAAATGCCGCAGCCGTTTTAGCTGCAGTAGTGCTCGGGAAGGTCCCCATGTCCGATAAAACCATTGATGCGCTCTTAGGCACGGATCCCAAGTACTCTTCAAGCCATATTCTCCCGCGACTGAGGTGTTTGTTGCAGTGGACCCCTGGTCATGAGGCTCGAATACTCCATGCATCATTCGGTGACTATCTTACAGATAGCAAGCGTTCTGGCGACAAACTTTGGTTTATTGACCCTGTGGTCCTAGGCCAGCGGCTCGCATCCCGGTGTTTGTGTGTCTTGGAGGCAGAACTCCAATTCAATATCTGTAGGCTTGAGGACTCGCATGTCCCCAATAGCGATGTGCATGACCTGCCGAATCGCATCACAACCTACATATCCCCCCAATTGTCCTACTCCAGCCGCTTTTGGGCCGACCATCTTCAGGCTACCGATTTTGACCCTGCAATGCTTGAGGATATCAGGCTTTTCATGTACCACAAGTTCACATATTGGCTTGAAGTCCTCAGTGTCATGCAGGAGACCACAATTGCGAAAGATGCACTTACAAATGTGGAGGAGTTAGTCAAGGTAAATTCCTTGTGTCATCTGCTACTTTTTCAAGTTCTAATCATTTACACTTCAGAAGCACAACGAAGTGCTTGCGGATTTTGTGGCGGATGCGGTCAAGTTTGTCATCGCATTTGCGCCTGCCATTGCGCACAGTGCACCACACATATATCTTTCAGCAGTCCCCTTTGCACCCAACCAGTCAAAAGTAGCAAAGGAGTTTTCAGGGTTACTCATCCGGAAAATAGGTGTCCAAAGTTCCTCAGCCAATGAATGGCCTGTACTTCAAACAACAATTGAAGGGCACAGCAAGGGTGTTTGGTCGGTTGCCTTCTCACCCGATGGGCAGCATATCGTGTCTGGCTCTGGTGACAGCACAGTTTGCGTGTGGGATGCGCGAACGGGGGTCCTGGTTGCTGGGCCTTTAGAACATACAGCCAGGGTCAATTGTGTTGCCTTCTCTCCCGACGGAGCGCGGATCGCATCTGGGTCCAGTGACCAAAGAGTGCGTGTGTGGGATGCACAAGCAGGTAATCTTGTTGTTGGACCTTTTGAAGGACACAGTGATTCAGTCATGTCCATCGCTTTCTCGCCGGATGGAGAGCGGATCGCCTCAGCGTCCATCGACAAAACTGTGCGCATGTGGAACGCACGGACTGGCGACCTCATTGATGGGCCGTTTGAAGGGCACAATCGTGGTGTATATTCCGTCTCTTTCTCACCTGATGGTTTGCAGATCGTCACTGGGTCAGGGGACGGCACTATTCGCCTTTGGGATGTACATGTAGAGGCAAGTGTTGCGAGTTTACTGGAAGACTACAGTGCCGGAGTGTTTGCCGACACAGCCGTAATGCCTGAGGGCCATAAACAACCTGAAACACTTGATGTAGCGGATGTGCAGATAGGTGCAGTCTCAGCAAGGCTCCTCATTAGGCACAGTGACAAGGTTAAATCTGTCTCTTTCTCGCCAGACGGCAAGTGGATCGTCTCCGGGTCTGCCGACACCACGGTATGCGTGTGGAATCCACAATCGGGGGCCCTTTTCTCTGTGCTCGAAGGGCACACTAACGACGTCACCTGTGTCGCTTTCTCGCCCGATGGAGAGCAGATTGTGTCTGGGTCTAAGGATAAAACGGTGCGCGTGTGGAATGCACGAACTGGCACGCTTGTAGCTGGGCCGTTCCGAGGACACACCGGCCTGGTGTCTTCTGTCTCCTTCTTACCTGACGGGAAGCGGATCGTGTCTGGGTCGGCAGACCACACATTGCGCATTTGGAGCTGCATTACACAGGTAGAGTCCACTTTCGAGGAAGCTTCGTTATATGGTCACGATAAAAGCGTCCGCTGCGTCACCTTCTCGCCCGATGGGAAATGCATCGCATCTGGGTCCACGGACAAAACACTGCGCGTGTGGGATGCAAAAACCGGTGCCCTCGTTGATGGGCCATTTAAAGGACACAGCGGTGTCTTTTCCATCTCCTTCTCGCCAGACGGCCGGCGGATTGCAACTGGGTCGGGGGGCCCTGGCGGCCTTCGCGTTTGGGGTGTAGAGATGGTGCCCACTGTGTTGACCCTTTTCGAAAGGTACAGCAACATGGTTTTCTCTGTTGGCTTCAGAGTCCTCTCCGACGGCAAACCAATGGTGTCGGACAGTGTTGAACCTATTGCCGCACCCCTCTTCGGCTACAATGGCGCTGTTTATTCCGTCGCCTTCTCGCCGGATGGCGAGTGGATTGTCTCCGGGTCTGCCGCCGACACCATGCTATGCGTGTGGAATACACGATCAAGGACCCTTTTATCTGTGCTTGAAGGGCACACTCGCTCGGTCAAATGTGTCGCTTTCTCGTCCGACGGAGAGCAGATTGTGTCTGGGTCTAAGGATGAAACGGTGCGCGTATGGAATGCACGAACTGGGGTGCTTGTAGCTGGGCCGTTCCGAGGACACACCGACGTGGTGTCTTCCGTCGCTTTCTCGCCTAACGGGGAGCGGATTGTGTCAGGGTCCTGGGACAATACGGTCTGTGTGTGGGATGCGCACACCGGAGCGCTTATTGCCACGCTGCTCGAAGGGCACACCAAAGATGTTTTTTCTGTCGCTTTCTCGCCGGACGGCAACTGGATTGCATCGGGTTCCCATGACAGAACAGTGCGCTTGTGGAATGCGCGCAACATGATTTCGGTGCCTCATATATTCAAAGGGCACAGTGGGACAGTTTGGTCTGTTGCTTTCTCCCCCGACAGTCAGCGTATCGCTTCTAGTTCTGTAGATAAGACAATTCGTGTCTCCGAGGTTCGTACTGCACATATTGGCATCAATGGCTGCACTGATGTTCATAAACAGATCAAAGCTGATTCTACTCCACACCGACCATTCGGAGACAGTTGGACTCTCAAGGATGGCTGGATATTGAGCCATACATCCCAGCTTATCCTCTGGGTCCCGCCTTGGCTGCGTGAAGGGCTATATTTTCCGGAAACCTCCCTCGTCATCTCCGCGTCCGGAACGACACAGTTGGATTTCAGCGACTTTGCGCACGGGGCATCATGGCAGGAATGTATGAAGAGTCTTCACTTGGCCCGTTCGAATTAGTTTTGTATGTGGCTGTCAGTTTAAATTGTAATATCAGTCGATGGATTCTGCTTACCGCCTTTTTCAACTTTGAACCAACTTCAACTTTTGAACCATAACGGCGCGTGATTTGTTCCATTGTGACCAGATCTTGCTACTAAGCGCATTGTGGGCGCGGAAGTTCGTGAGTGCGTGGAGACCATTCAACGTGAACCCTGTGCATCCCCAAGCTTGAAATAAATGAATAAAAATTATGTAGCTGGTGGATGGATCATGTTTTCGTCGGGTAGATGGTCCTTTCACCTTCTACCAAAGCGCACTTACTGCTCTGCCTCTGTTGGCGAATCATCCATCTCGTTTGTATTCCTTGTGTGTTTGCTGTCATATATTTATCTGCATCTATGCACGCTGCCTGCCTTCACAAGTCCGATGTTGCTCGAGGAATACAAGGCTAGTGGCCACAGGTGCACAACATCAATTAATTGCGTTGGTAGGCAGCCCATCGGGAAGAAACCTGGAGAACAAAGTCCGCGCCAAAAATGCGTCGCGCTTCCTGATCCAGACGATATATATTTGATGGAAAAAAGGTACCAGCAAGGGATAATTTCGCCAGAAACACGACCAACCACTGAAGGAGTATCGTAATTCTTTGGGTGCGACCGACTTCACAAGAAAAATGACAGACACAAGATAATCACAACTTTTTTTGGGATATATGAAGGCGGTCATTTTTCGAGGTAGTTAGGAAGGAAGAGAACTCAGAGGTGACAACTTAGAGTCGTGGTCGTCAATAACTTGAACTATATGCAACTAATTTCTTCTTTTTTCATTTATTTTCAAGCTCCGTGCGCCTCCGGATCCCCGCCTCCACATTTTGACCCATATATACATATCGAAAAGTAATCATAGAATAATCAATAAACTCGGACCAGATGGTAAAATATTTGGGATAGCCAGGCTAATTGTGTGCCGTCCTGAATCTTGTATTCTCAGGCCTCGATTCTCAGTGTGATGGTTCTCACACAAGCAACGGTCGATGTTTCGATTCACTTCGAAACATTAATAGTTTACCACGCCTCTGGAAGCAAAGCACCAATTAACAACAGTATATAGTATGGATGCCGCGCATATTTGATGATTGAATAATATCTCTGAATCATATTCAGGCTGCGACAAATGAGAACGCCTGGCGGGCGTCTCCACGAATTGGGCTCTGAAAAGTGGCCGGGAAAGCACACATACGCCAAGGGGTGGAAGACAGAAGCGAAAGAGCCAGTGCTTACCGGGGCAAACAGGACGGTCCCAGGGTTGTATCGCCAAAGAGTCAACGCCAAGCCCGAGCTGGTATCAATGAGGCTGAAACACACATCAGTAAGTACTTATCCATGACACAGAATGCCTCGGAGCAAGGAGAACTTAAAAAAAATACAGACTTGAAAGGACCACTGGGAATGGTGGGATCGGCGGGGACAATCCGGAATATGGTTGGGGAATTGTTGACGATGACAGCTTCTGCGTGTAGGGCCTCCGCGCCACTGGTAGAACCAGCGAAGGTAGTGGGAAAGTTGCAGGCGCTGTGCACAATCTGGAAGGCCGCAGTGAATAAATTAATCCCATATTATGTACAATGAACATTGAAATAGGAGACTGGAGACTTTACCCTGAATGTTCCAGCGACAGGATCAACAGTATCAACATGGAACCGGTGCATGCTCAGGTCATTTTGGAACGGATGCGGAGTCGGGTTTGGAACACACGCACTTGCTGAGTTGCTACGCCACTGCCTGAGTTTGCTGCCTGAACGGGCTGGAAGTTCGTGCAGAGATTGTTTACAAGGTCCAAGGCGTGGCCCTCGAGGTTGTCGATGATCCTAACGTTAGTGCCGGCAGCGACAATGGCAGCGATGCCTTTGAGTATGGGGACCATGATTTGATACTGGAGAGAGGGTTGATGAAGTTATCGCGTTAGCTGGACGTCCTTTTGAATGGCGACCAAGACGCCGAGACACAATATCCGCGAAGAATCGGTATGCAAATATTATTCCTCAACCATGAGAACGCCCGTCAGATATGTTCAGGTTTTGAGTCACTTGACAGTAGGTGGAAAGGAATGCACATAACTGAATCGAAATTCACGTCTCGCAGCCGAGTATGATTTATATCCCGGCACAACAGGTTAGGCAGGAAGGAAGTAACAGAAAAACCCAACCTCACCACGCAATACTGCTAAAATCTGTGTTATTATCCGCCATTTATGCTGCCACCGCCGTTGAGTTCACATTTAGGGGCTGACGGCAATACTTAAACGTACGATATATTTGGCACTCGGCGCAGGTTCGGCGCGCCAACTTGTATGGGCTTGGTATGAGCTTCCGACTCGATATTGATCAGATGCGTCACTGGGCGCAACAGTGGCAAGGCTCGGCTAGTAATAAAATCTTCAGCTGAAGATAAATGGATTAAATTGATGGTGGGGGGCGGGACGACGGAGCGGTTTGAGAGGGGGTGGAAGGGGCGGAATAGACACAGGACAGAACAAAAAGAAAGAGACTTCACACTACCCCTCATACTCATCATACTCGCAGCCCTCGCACGTCGCATCGCATAATAATCATACCATAGCAAACATACAAAAGGTACCCTAGATGGTCGTCTCGTACGGCACGGGCACGATCGTCCGTGGGGCGTTGGCGCCGGTCGCGCTGGCGACGGTGCGCGCCTCGCCCGGGAGCGCGGGGATGCGTTATAGGTTGACGCGGAGTGAATAAGGGGGATCAGGATCATGATGGGATGTGGGGACATGAATACAGCGAAAGGGAGGGAAGGGAATACGAGGCGATGACGGGGGAGGAACAACCAGGAAAGAGGGAAGGATTAAGGGGGGAGGGAACGCATATGGAGGGAGATTAGGGAAGCAAGGAAGGGCTAGGCAAGGAAGGGAAGACGACTAAAGGGAGGGGGCGAAGGGAGGGAGTAACGAAGAAGGGCAAGGGTCGTAACGAACAAGAGAAAGGAACACAACGAAACAACGACTCACCGCCCGTCTCCTTCGCCTCGACATGGGGGTGGTGGCTGCGCTTGACGCGGTCGAGGAACTCCTAGCGGCACTTTGAGGTCTGTACGTGCTCCACGCGCAGGTTGACGCGTTTCTCGATGTAGCGGTTCCCGATGACCTTGTACACGATCACGCCGACCACCGCGGGGGTGACGTTGTACACGATTCCTGTCCGTCTGGGGTGTGCGTTGGTAGGTAAGTTCGACTCGAGGTGCCGGCGTGGGGGGGGGGACCCGGGAGAAGGGAGGGAAGGAGCGACCGAGCGGGTATGGGGACTGCAGATATGGACGGCAGGAAGGGGGAGAGGAGGGAGAGGAGAGGAAAAGAGGGTGTGGACGGCGAGGTGGGTACACTGCGGGGAGGAGGACGGGACAGCGGACGCAGGGCGGGTTGAGAATTTAAGAGCGGAGGGGACGGCTGTGCAGGGCGGGGGCAAGACGTAGGGAGGAGAGCGCGGGGGAATGTAGGATGCACGTAGGTATGGCTGGAGAAGGGCACGGATGGGGGAAGGAGGTAGTAGGTAGACCGAGGACGGAGTCGGGCGAGCGGATGAGTAGGTATAGAGGGCTGGCGTGAGGTACGGTTGGGAGGAAGAGGGATGCGGAGGGTGCGGACAGGACGCATGGGGGGGGGGCGATAAAGCAGAAAAAAAGAGACACCGGCACCTTACACATGAGCATACTCATCACATACTCGCCTCGTCGCACACATATCGCCCTCGCACGTCGCATCGCGTAACAATCATAGCATAGCAAGCATAGAAAACTACCTTGGATAGTCGTCTCTGAGTCGTACAGCACGGGCACGATCGTATGCAGGGTGTTCGCACCGGTCGCGCCGGCGATGGTGCGTGCTTGAGCGCACCTAATGTCCGTCCTCAATCTTTCCTATTCTCTTCTCCTGTTGGTAAATCATCCATGCTAGGTTTGAGCGAGGTAATGGTTCTGAGAAAGCTGTTTGCGTCCATGATTGGAACAGCGGAGTTTGAATGACGTAGCAAACGATCAATCTCCCCGAATTGAACATTCTAGCTCCGCACCGCAGAAAAACGACCAGAAATACAAGTCCTAGCGGGGAAAACGACAGGGACATTGGTATTTTAAATTGATCTCAAAAGGTAGACCGCCTGTTAATTTTGTAATATGGGCAGTCAAAGGCCGGTTCTGATGGTTGGTTCTGTCGCAGCTTCTGCGGCCGGTTCTCGAGTCGGTTGTGGTTCAATGGTTCAAATTGATTTTTGAGAACCGGAACCGCTTCGGGAACCCATTGCAGAACCCCGTGACGGTACCGGTTCTCTCACAATTAAATACATCAGAACCGGTGCCAGAACCGGCCTTGGAACTCTAGGTCCTAATATTGTTTTCAATGAGACTATTGGCCAAAAGGATGTAAGACGGAGGTTTCAAGACAAAGAATTACCAAGACACCGCTGCCAAGACCAAATGTCAATTTTCAGCCCGATTGGACAATGCACGCACTGTCCAAATCGGTCCGTGGGATCACAAACGAAAAAGAAAAATGTGTCACTTATACACACTAGTACTCAAGATGATTCATACTTTGTAATACAGAATGTTTGCAGAAACTGTTTTTTCTGAGCTGGTAGACCGGGCAAATCAAGCCAAGCCAAAGCAGCAGACAGCTTTCAGAGCTGTGAAATCACTTACATCCGCGAACATCCCGCAGTAGTGCGCAACACCCCACGGCTGTGAACCTACGGCGCAGAATAGGGTACTTTGTCTTTGGAATTTGGATTGGTAATCTTCTGTTCTTCCCAGCACCGAACTTGAATGCAACAGTGTCATCTACTTATGTTATATGACACTGCTAACACACCTTGATTTGAACTCGCGGCGGCCGGCAGTTAAGTGGGAATATTGTAGTATGCCCGGCTCGGTGCACATCCCTGAGGTAGTTCGTCTATTCACGATAAATCCACGGCCTAGGCAGGCCCAAATGCTCAGAATCGCGTCACTCGCTCGTTGAGTCCAGTTATTTTCAGGGCTTGGATGGAAGAGAGAGTGACGGTGTCATGAAAATAGTGCAGACCACTCCTGCAAGTTGGGTCCTCAAGTTTAGTTCAAATTCTCGAGTCGGCTGAACTGTACGATCCCAGATGTCAACCGGCCGTGGTTTGGAACCTGACCAAAGGATTGTGCGAGCTCAGAAGATTTTCAGAAACCGCCGCGCGCGACTTTCCACGCTCCCAGTTGCCAATAGTGGCTGGGCCGAGCCGAAACAGAAGTCACAAAATCGCCCGCGCTGGCGGCTCTGGATCGGTTTATCAACTTTACATTCAAGTAGTTCTTGAATAAATAAATAAATCGAAAGGGGAGTACCGCGAGCTAATTTCTGCAAGCATGTTCGGGTCACCACAAGATTTTTTGACTCGCCTGTAATATCCTCAATGGATTTCTCGCAACGAGCCGTTTGAATTTTTCATCATCGATATTGTTTAAATACTACCGCTATCTGAGGCCGAATGTTGGTAAAAATGGTGCGCATTTGCAGCTACTTTAAAAGTTCAAAATGCTCAAAAAAAAGGTGTCGTGAAAGTCGCAAATCCCGCTACTTTTTCTTGACCAACACCCGCTACTTTGGGGTCAATTTTTTTTTTTGATGTGCCACATTTCTAGAGGTAGTCAGACATTCTCCCAATTCACCACATTGCTATCTCTGCCGTGCTCTCTCTTCAACGGGACGCGCCAAAGTAAGTTCATGGCTGAGATAAGATAAGATTAGATTGATGGTTCGCTGGCGGCTTGGAGCTTTTCTCGATACATAGCGTGAATCTAGCCAACAGGTAACATTGCTTAAGCATAATCATAACAATGTCCAGTATTAATATTCCGAGGCTGTGATGAAAATGAATCACTATTTGAGTAATACGGCCTGTTATAAATGCGGCTTACGCGCGGCTTGCGGATAGATTTACAGACAAGGGTATTACTCACCTACTCGCAACTCAATCCTCAGAGGCTTTAATTCTGAAAAAATCACTCAGAGTCGTGTTGAGAGTGAGTCATTCCAAATTCTGAGAGGAGTTGACTTTCAAAACCAGCGTAAAATGTGTTGAAAGGCGAGGTTGATTCAGTTTGGGCGAGTTGAAGTGAATCCAAGGAATCGTTACCCTGAAAGGACTCGAATAAATTACAGAATAAGAACCAATTTATCTGGATGGAATTAAAGCTCACTCTGTCTTCACAACCCTCACCGTTTCACGCCACTCCACAGAGCATCATTTATCTTGGCAGGCCACACACAAGGGAAGAAATATTGCCACGCTTCGTAGTGCCTGCCACCATGCTGAAATTTCCTGTAGTTTGAAAGATCCCGGTGGAACTTTCAAACCATTCGAATCTTTCAATCCACTTCTCACATCATGAAGTCGATACACATGTGGCCCGCAGGAACGATTGCGATATTTGACTGAGGAGAAAAAGGAGCACAAACATTTAACCCCTTCTTATCTGCTTAGACGCGCCCTGTACTAAACTATATCCAATGAAGTACTCCATCTGAATCCCAAATAAACTCTCGCGGCCCAAGCAAAATATTCAAGAAAATGAAGCAGTTCTGGTCAGCATCAGGCCCGAAGCTCGAGATGCGGTCGGTGAGGGCTGAGCCGAAGTCGACGCATTGGCCGCTGCTGCCGTAGAAGGTTGCGCAACCTCCCGAGAATCCGCCGTCGACGCAAACGAAGCTATAGTCATTGTTTTCCTGGCTCTGGGTTCTTTATTAATAATACTATGCAAATTCACCGTTCCCTCCTCCTGAGCCCAGCTGGGATCTTGTCTTATATTATCTTATATTATCTTAGCCATCAACTTCTTTCCGTGTCCCGTTAAAGAAAAAGCGCATCAGAGATAGTGATGTGGTGAACAGGGCCAAAGAAAATTTTGTCCCCAAAGCAGCAGGATGTGCGTCAAAAAAAAAAGTAGCGGGATTCGAACTCTACTAAAATAGTGGCGCGAGTTCTAACAAAAGTAGCGGGATTTGCAACTTTGGCGACACGCTTTAAATATTAATATTTACTTGACAGGCTGAGCAGCTGGAGGCAAAAATTGAGGTAAGAATTAAGCACCCCTGATAGTGCAGTACAGAGTTGTGCCTGTAAGCTTGGATATTCCCTAGGCCTGGCATTCCAGTATTGCGCCTCAAAAGTCTGTCAACCGGTTGAACTTCATGTACTTCAAATATAATTCTCCACAGAGGTCTTGAGTTGAAGAACTCAATGAGTATATTTTCTACACCATACATGGCCGCTATTGGAATATCTGTTGATAGGATGAAAGCGAGATATGATTAAAACTGAAATTGATTCAAAATATGTACCAAATATCATGTTACAAAAAAGACGAGAGCGTAAACTATCTGTACCATAATTAGAAAAGGACATATCAGTTGCGACGAGAGGCAGACTCGGAACCTGAACTTTATGATTGACTGTCAGCTATCAGCTATTCTGAAATGTGGAATTTTCAAGTTGAGTCGAATCTCATCCCAGCCAATTGACTCTGAAATCTCACAAAGTTCTGGCTGCCTCTTTTGCGAGTGTTTACGACAAGAAATCAGACCTGGAGCCAATTTAGAGTGGTACATTTCAGAATGTGGAAGTGGGGAGGCGCACGCTGCCACAAAATAAATAAATAAACTACGGCTGTTAGAGTAATATACGCGCCGCTGCAAAGTTCAATGGTGGCCACCACTGATTACCGGTGGCCATTGGCAGATATGGCCAGCGTATCATGTTGCTTGCCAGTAGGTTTGATGGAGGCCGCCCACTTCCGGAATATGTTGGCCACAATGTACGCCAGTGATTTCCAGTGAAATTCAATGGCTCATCAGAGGAATCCACGATCAGTCAATGCCGCACGATGCCGATCAGCCGCTTATCAGTGCCGCAAGTATTGCTTTTAATAGCCATGCCGAGACAACGGCATCTCCGATCACGCGCCGATCGTTTCTTTCAGCTCCAACTTACCACCGACGAGGGAAAAAAGGCCGCAGGTGCGTCCCCTGGTCTCCCTCTGATTGAGCCCACTCGCTGACCAGATGCGTGGACAGCTGCCCAATGAGCTATCTGCCCCAGGAAATTATCGACGCGATTGTCGACCACGCCACGGCTGATGAAGGCGAGCTGCGCGGTGGCAACGAGCCCCGCGAAGCAGACACGCTGAAAGGTTGTGCGCTGACCTGCGCGTGCATTTCGCTCGAGGAGCCAGCGGCATTTGTTTGCTTCGATCTTTTGCGTCACGTCGAACTCAGACAAGCTCGAGACACTTGTTTCGGGATCCCCGCATCTTACTTGTGCAGTAGGCCATTGCTTCGCATGGCAAATACGAGTCCGTCTAGGGAGTCCTTGATATACGGCTTGATAAATGGAAGAATATGAAACTAATGGATACCAACACTGGCCCAGCCTAGACCCTAGGCGCTTGATTTCACATGTGCAGCCCTTTTGAATATGCCAGAGTATTCTCAGGCCACAGCAGCTTCAGTATTATCAATGCACAATGTAAGATCACGCAGTAGAGGGGTCTCCGACAAAGAACAGCATGGTGGTAGCAAAAAACTATATTTATTTTATTTTAAAGAAACCCACAAAGAACACGGAGGCTTGTTGAACTTCCAGTGAGCTTTCGAAATTACTTTAAATCATGGGCAGAAGAAGTTGACCTCTATAAGGGACAGGTGGTTCCCACTCTTCGCTCGGTCGCCGCTTCGCGTCGACCAGCTCAGATTGGGTGGAACAAAGCATGGCCTTTGGCCATGCCCAGCAATATTTTTTCTGTGGCTCCAGGCCAAAGCAAATATGGTGCAGAGCTGTAAACATGGGATCGACGGATATTGGGATACATCCTGGCCATGACACGGAGTAATTCCATTTGGAATCCCAATAGTGCACTCATCAATTCTTCGCCCGTGGGCTCGTCCCGTGAGTTTATTTGCTCAAAACAAATAGAATTGTGCCTTCGTTCCGTGGATTCTATTTGTCTCGAACAAATAAACCCACGGGATAAGAATTGAGCACCCCTAGTTTCACTCCAAATGGTATTTCCATCACTAATGCTGGAGAGTCCTTTCGCAAAACCGCATTTTTCGACGTAATTTGGGAGTTTAATGAGAGTTTAGCCTATTTTGTGACCATCTATAAACTTTGGTGTTTTTTTTTCTGGTAGGAAATAGACAGCAGGGAACTGATCAATGCAATTTGAATGGCAAAATTCCAGCAAAGCAACTATTTGTGAATCTTGCTAGTTTGCGAAGATGTCGCGGAAAATTTGTGTCTGAAGCAAATATAATATCAGGGATATTCGTTATAATGGCAGGCAACACTCATTAGATTCTCCTTTATGCTGCGGAATAGCCTGAGAATACTTTAATACATTAGGCGAGCATAGTAAACATACCGAGGCATGTTGAACTTGCTTTGATCCCATCAACTATTGTTTTCATATGCACGCTGCCATAACAGGCATCCAATATTCAGCAGCAGGCCGAAACATTCCAAGCAGATTTATATACGCATTATATTTTTTTCGGCCTGGCAGATGGAATACAAAGAGGCCTCTTTTAATTATAAAGTACAGTGGTGTTGCCCAATTTGGAGGGCTTTCTCGGAAACCGCGTTTCCACATAGACTCCCCCCGGCGGGCCACAGCGGGAATGTGCCTTGTGATGCTAGATACCTGGTGATTCAGCCTGAGGATTAGTGAGCAAAACCTGGCTTATGAATCACCTTAATCAGTGGCGAATAACGGTGAGTAATACTTGAATCCATAAATTAGTAAACACGTGCCTCATTGCTCATGTGTCATCACCACGCGGACCGGCTACCGGCTGAAGATTAGTTGAAATTCAAGTTGCAGCCTCAATGAAGAGAGTATGGACCCACTCAAGATGACAGGCATAGTGCGGCGCTTATCTTGTGGAGTAGCCTTCTTTTTCTAGAGTTCTTAAAATCAAGTTGGAGCAGAAAGGCAAAACGTAATCAAAACGTGGTACTGTGAAATGCTTGGCATCAACACAATCAAATTCCCATCCCACGCAAAGTCAAAGTCATCAGCTACTGAGTTTTTTTCGAAAAGTGGCCTAGGAAAATGACTAAAAACGATTACCTAAACAAGTTTAGGACTCGTAATCGCGTCCTACGTGAAGTATTTCATCATCGTCCTGCACGCCGACAAGTACACTCGGCTCGTTGATTTCACCGTGGTTTCTCAGATCCTTGCTCTGCTCAAAAACTTGGTGTATCTGGAAGTTCATTTGAGCCTCGATGGCCTCGCTGCGCACATCTGGCCGACCATTTTCAAAAATGCCTTTTTTGAACCCCTCCTGCTCCCCGCTTTTCAGAGTCTGTCGCTTTTGAGCTGCACTTTTGCAGATGTGCTGGAGCTCGAGTCGCTCCTCAGCCACGCCAGTGGCTTAAACGCGCTGACTCTCAAAGACGTCAAGTTCGACCATACAGATGCTCGTCGTGCTGAGCCCGTTTCTCACGAACCCCGTATCATCCTCAGCTCCCTCGAAGTCACCATGGGCAGGATGCATGGTGCTGTGGATGCGATGTTATCCTCTTTCACCATGCTCGACATCAAGCATCTGCGATCGCTGGATGTATCGATGTGGACACCCATGATTCCATTCCTCAAGGCAAATGCGCAAACGGTCCAGAAAGTCCATTGTTTCCTACCAGAACGGGCGTCCATTTGCCCGATATTCCGCGTATTTCAGACCCTGATGGATGGATGGGGCGAAGTGGAACGCCGCGATCCCCACATCTTGGAAAACAACACGAGTCTGCGCCATATCGACATCACGCAATGGAACGTCGACATGGCAAATAGCCTGAGGGTGTTTGGGGATCTGGGCCATTTGATGGCTCTCCGGACGGTGTCTCTGCGCTTTCAGGACCAATTCGGCAGTTTCGACGACGAAATGACCAAGGAATCGTGGGCGGATCTTGACAAGGTCCTCGCGCGAGCGCGCGACACGCAGGAAGCCGTAGAGATCTATGTGCCCATCTACAAAAGATGGCATATTCCGGTGCCTGATTTGGCGCCGCTCCGCAGTTGGTTGCCCTCCGTGGCAAGGAAAATTTCCCTGCACAAGATCAAGGAGGAGGAGGACAATGATTAAAGGCCTATGCTGGTCACTCAGTTTCTATGTACCGTTACCTGTTGGTTCTGCAACAACCTCACCACCGTCATGTTCATCTACTGTGATTCGGACTGATTCTTTATCAAAGGCGGGCATGACTCTGAGTCCTAAGTATGTACATTTTTCCAGTCGAATCCTTGTATCGAGTCAGGCGCTAATTTTCCCTACAAGAAAATTCAATTGCCCTGACCGACCATCACAATGGAAAAATGATCGGGACAAAATGGGCAGAACCGATGAGGCGGCGCAGATTCGACCCCCCGGAATAAGGGCACCTCAGTTCCAGTGATATCAGCAAAAAAAAGAGTCTTTTGTAATAGACTGCTTAATGTAGAACATCTTTCCAAAGCTCCACGCCAAGAGTATGTAATAATAACGAAACGGTCAAAGCGTGTTCTCTGCGTGGCTGTTACAATACAGGCCCTTGATTGGAAAAGTATTCGAAGTTGATGTGTTGACTACGGGCCCCATGGCATTTAAATTTGATCTAGCTCCAAATGTTCTCGTGCGTCCGAAATTCCCTGTTTCTTGTCTTGATTTTCATTCCTTCTTCAAACATCCAAGCCGAAAATTGCAAGGAAAAGAAATTGTGCGCGCTCAGTTGAAGAATTGCAGTCGGACAACATGATGCAGTCGTGGCTTAACATTGGCTGCAGAAATTGACAAGCACATTTTTTTTTCCTAAGAAAAATGTGGGGGAATGAATATGTTTCTAGATTTGTTTCCATAAACGACCAGTTTATGAAAATTTCCGGCCATACGTCTCCCAGAGGAATGGATTTCGAACGGGCTGTGAAAATCTTGGGTGGGTACGATACGTGCGATTTATTCGTGCGCATCTTTCCATAGGAATTCTCCGTGCCCGCCTGCGGAATTCAAGATATATATATCCCATCCCTTCCCATCTTTCTCGGGGACAAAATCACGAGCGCGCACTTTTATTTTCCTTTTAGTTCAAACCCAACCAATCTCACGGGTTTTTTTAGTAAGGGAAGAGAGCCAGCCGTGTCTGCGAAACTTTCGCTTTAGAGAGTGCCAGTGTGCGAGTCCAAGCAGTCCGACTCGCGCGTGTCCGGTAATTATTTGTTTTTACTCATTTATCATTTATTTTCATATCGCATCGTCCAAGTCGTTGTCAGTAGTTAACAAATGACAAAGATGAGTGCGTATATATATATTATTTGGTCATGAAAGTCCGTCAGTTCGGAAGTCCAGAGCTGTAGCATGAATCTATATGAAGTTTGCTTGAACAATGGCTGTCTCAACAGATAATCCGGTTTTATCTCTGATTTGGTTGAACAAGTGTTTAGTTGCAAATAAATTGTGACAAAAAACACCGAATACAGGACTTGAACCCCTGACTTCCCGCACACTAACAGTAAAATAAGCACACAATTTACCACTGAGCCAAACTACTTGCACTGCATTTTATTTGATTCAATCCAATCAAAGCAAGCACATCACATATTGCCGTACTCTGGGTCCATAAGCCATAACTACCTCTTCTCTCCTATATCACACTGAGATTCCACCGGGAATCCATCACAGGGCTTCCAGGGCCTCATATGATCAAGCTGAAACACCTATAGTGACATTTCTTCACTGCAACTTCTCGGAAATGGTTCAACAATATCGTGACCCAGAAAAATGCGGTGCTGAACACGGTAACCTGGAATTCAACAATATGCCCCATACTTTTATCCTTTGCAGTTGACATTCTTTTGCTACAAAATTTCATAGCTCCAGAAATGAAACCCACTCATATTGGAATGCCACCCATGACCCAATTGACCTCCCATCATAGTTGCCGTGAATGGTAGTTAGGACCCCAGCTACCACTTACTGAAGTGAACATCATACAAGTGCAATGGGGTTGAACCAAGAAACCTGTCCAGCAGTGCATATCAACAGAAGAAAATGACAAAAGATGTTCACTTTCAAGCACTGGGTTCACAGGATTTTGACACATGGGAACGTGGAAATTCATGTTCAGAAGCACCAAAGTGACTGAATTTAAATTCCTGGAGGTGGAGATCTCAGATCCTAGAACTTTATAATACTTATAGAAGGGACGAATATTTCTGCAGGCTATTATTACCTTTGGAGGCATTTAGGCTCAGAATTATCCTCCCAGATGTTGTCCTCTACTCTGTTATCACTGAACCAAGTTGTGACTTCTGAAATGCACCCAGACAAAAGTTGGCAACAGGCAAAGTTGTCTTCATAAAGCACTGAAGTTGTGTCATGCAACTATTCAAGTTGTCATTCACTGAGGCTGCACTTTTGGTGAGTTGTCCTTTGCGAAGTTGAACTCAATTAGCGGTCTCTGCTAAAATATGTCGCTCTCATTGAAGTTGTCAACATTTTATTCAAAAATTAAGCAAGGTGTCGCACAAATTGGGCAAAAATCACAAAGTTGTCGGTATACTGTCAAATGTCTCTACTTCGCTGGATCACATATGCACGGGATGTGCATACGGTACATACAACTACTTTGCAGCACATACAGAACATTTTCAAAAAAAAACTAAGACTCGTACATATTTTTTTTTTCATACATTACTTGTTAAATATATATTTTTCCGAACCGTGCAGCCTTAAGCCACGTCAAATTATTTTCCAACACTCTGAAATCACTTGAATAGAGAGATCCGTGCGTGAACACCGACAGCTTAAAACGCACGAACACAACGCGGCCAAAGCGCGTTGTATGGTGTGACTGTACTTCAGCGATTATTATTAAAGCTGTACATGTATCAGATAATAATCGAGTAGCTACGCCGTTTTCGCGATGCGAGGCCACGGTTATGAAGAAGCTTATGTGGAGCCGGGGTGGCTGGCGCAGCTGTGAACGGCGCCGGCCCGAGCATGGGAGGCGCAACCAGCCCTGGGCATGAGGGGCGGGATTCTGGGCCCTGGAAGAGAGGGCGGGGACGCATAGACTGAGCTTCGACTCTCGTGGCGAGACATGTACGGCAGAAAATGTGCCTCTCGATACTTCAAAGGGAGGGAAGGGGTGAGCAGGTAGGTACGTGTAGGTATGGGTAGGGAGGGGAGAGCAGAATATGCACCGCTGCCTCGACTCGACTCGGGGGTAGGTAGCAGGGAGGGAAGGGGTGAGCGGGAAGGCAGGTACGGACGGGAGAAGACTGGTATGGCTGGGAACGGTGGAGAAGAGAGAGGCGGATAGACCGAGAGGAGCCTCGGCTCGGGGGTAGCGGGGAGGGATGGGGTGAGCGGGTAGGTGGGTACTTGTATATGGAGTTTCGGTATGGGAGCAGCGGGGCCGACGGGAGGGCGAGGGCTTGTGCGGACGGCAGGAGGGAGAGGAGGGCGGGATGCGCTGGTGAGTGCCGGGGTGCCGGCAGGGGGCGCATGTGATGCAGGGAGAAAGGGCGGGCGGGTAGATAGGTGGGAGGGTGTCGATACGGGAGGAGGCAGGATGGGACTGAGGATTTAAGAGCGGAGGGTGGAGCGTAGACTCGTAACCAGTCTGTAACCAAATACCGAAAAAGTGTGGCAAGCACTTCGGTGGTTACAGACTGGTACAACTCGTTGACAGCAATTGAGCTGTCCGCGGAGTTTAAATTTTGGCGGAGGCTCTTGTTCTGGGCTGACTTTTTGCATTTAACATAAACCATGTATATATAAATTTTCTTGAGCTAAAACGATGAACATTTGTCTCTCAAATTTTATATCAATTTGTCGTGGTGAAGAGGAACAGGGCACTAACTTTGTAGCAGAAATGATGGGAAATTGATCGTTCGCTCCCGGCCGATCACGGCACCTGCCAAAATTTCAAACTCCGGGGACAGCTCAATCGCTGTCAACGAGTTGTACCAGTCTGTAACCACCGAAGTGCTCGCCACATTTTTTCGGTATTTGGCTACAGACTGGTAACGAGTCTAGGTGGAGCGGGGGTAAGGTAAGATGTAGGGAGGAGTAAGGAAGGTAGAGGCGGGCAGACCGAAGGCGGAGTGGGGGAATATAGGCACACAGGTATGATACTTGGGACAAAATTTGATCCCAAATATTTTTTAGAGCTCTGTGGAAGGCAATGTCTCACGGCTCAAGCCATCAAATTGAGCCGTGAGCCGTTTGGCTTCTTTTGCCACATAGCGACTGAAGGACGAACATTGGAACAAATGTTAATTAAACAGAAACAAAACCATACATACATCCAATAAAGACTCTCCGCAGCAAAAATGTGCCCCAGCAAAATGTTGGAGCACAGTGGAAGCTGAGCCGCGCCGAAGCCGGCCTGTCACGCGAGCCGAGCCGCGGCAACACTAAATGCTAGGTGGCTGGCATTTCATTTTCGATTCTTGTTAATGCCGTCAAGCCGCTCCTCGAATATGGCATTCGTGGTGTGGAATGTAGTACTGTACATGTCCTGGAAGGCACTCATAGTTATTTCATGCCCAGCGGGGTCTTGAACGTCGATGTCGGATGAGTCGGAGCCAACTCGGAACACGACGGGACTATAAGGAGAGTGACAGACAGGACGCAAACATTTGGCACGTCAGTCACAGAGAATCCTCCGCTTCACATCACCTACGACGTGGCATTTACCATGACACAGACCTACGAGCTCAACGGTTTGTGGCCGGTCGAAACCTACACCTGACAGCCAACTCACATATGTGTTCCAGTTAAAAGTATCAGCGGCATTGACTTGAAATACCGAAACAAAAATCTCTACGTAGCGATCGATATCGACAGCAAGAGGGTGCATACCACTCACCCAAAGAAGGATTCTGTGGCAATGTGGAATGATACTTCCACCCTGTGAGTCGGGACGATGTGTGATTGCCCCACTTTCTTAAAGATTCTGTAAGATCACCGGATAAGCCATCGTCCATCATTGGCCTCCACCTTTATCAGCATAATGGGGTCTTGGGATTCAATCATGATAAATATCTGGCGAAAGCAGAGATCGAGATGTGTCAACTACTTGAAAGGTGTAGCAAGAAGAAAGGCAAGAGAAATTGATTTATCGGTGCACCGATCTGACATGATTATTTTTAGATGTCGCTGTTTCGCTGGACTATGTGAAGAAGTCCAAAGGCATGCAGGAGCCCACACTTTTCATAGCCTTGACCACCAGCAGCCACATCCAATCCGAGGAAGTCGAAATCACCAATGCTCAAGCGGACATTGCGCTTCTGGGGTGCGAGACACCGGGTTTCGCTGCACTTGAAGTTGCTGGCACGGTACAGAACAGCGGTTTTGTGTCGGCGCTGGGAAGCTTGATAGAATCCATTGTCAAGATAGGAGATGAATTTGCGAAGGTGAGATGTTGTGGTGCCGCTTGTTGCCCACATTAAATTATTGGACAAGATCCATCCGTATGCCAACGTGGCGTGGATGGCATTGACTTCAGTATACAAGGTATTTTGTTGTTTAATATCTTGTTTAATCTAGTTCTTGGCACATTTATCTGCGAAAACAGGCCGTTCAAAACCAACAGCAGAAAGATGAGAAAGTCATCCAACTGGTCCAGACCATGGCCGAGCTGTATTCCTTTGCAAAGGACGCGGATTCACTCTCGGAAGCAAAGAAGCACCTCGAAGATACTGTCACCAAAATTGTCCAACTAACGGCAAGATGTGCGATGTTTATTAGGGAATATACAGGGCACGGGTTTATCGGTAGATATTTGAGCAAATAAGGTTCTCATCTTACTGACGGCGTCCGTAGTCAGACTTGCGACCGAGTTGACGTCTGAGCACAGCCAGAAGATTGAATATTTTGCGGCCACTTTCGCTGAGCTCCAGCAGTCTCTCGACAGGGGACTTCGCAAGCACACCGCATTTACGGTGACACGCACCGAGTTTGTGGCAGCACAAATTCTCAAAGCTGCGCAGGATACATACATCCTCACATCGGAATTAGCACAATCCGAAAAGCTGCAAACCCTCCATCCAGTTATCATGAACGCATCCGAGCGCCTGCCGTGTTTAGCTGGAACGCGTCGCGACCTACTGAGCTTCATAACCACCTGGCTCACTACACCATCTGATTCAGGAGATTCTAGCAACATTCTCTGGTTGTATGGTGTCGCCGGTGCAGGAAAGAGTACCATAGCCACCTCCATCTATCAGTATTTTGCCGAGTTGCACAGTCTTGGTGCCTTCCTTTTCTTCACTAGAGGCGAAACAACCAGCAGTCCCAGCTCTGTGATTTCCACAATCGCGTTCGGCCTGGCTCAGTCGAACCCTCATGTGGCCTCTGCCATCTGCGCCAGCATCGATAGCTATTCTAATGTGGCCAAAGCCCCGTTGCAGACACAATTCCAGAAGCTGTTGCTTGAGCCCCTCAATGCTACTCAGGATCATATCCACAGCCCAATTGTGGTCATCCTCGATGCGTTGGACGAGTGCGGCGATGCTGATTCCCGAAGGACTCTTGTTTCCATACTTGCCAATGACTTTCCCAAACTCCCTGTTGTATTCCGCTTCTTCGTCACCAGCCGCCCGGATTCAGACATCGCGTCCAAATTTCTGAACGAACCAAGGGTTATAAAGAGGCACCTCGACATCACAGAGCCATCGAGCGTACACGACATCCGGTTTTATATTGACCATGAGATGATTGAAATTCGACAGCGGTACTCCTATTCAGGTTGGAATTTGGATCCAACATGGCCAGGAAACAAAAAAAACCACTGCTCTGGTTGAAGGTGCCTCAGGTCTCTTTATTTGGGCATCGACGGCCATGAAAGTGGTTCTGGAGGCTGATGATCCAAACGAGAGCCTCAATACACTCATCCACGGAAGGTTGTTGAACCTTGATGAGCTGTATGCGCTAGCACTCAAAACCACAGGACTGTGGAAGGGCATTGACAGTACCTTTGCACAAAATGCAACGGCCGTTTTAGCTGCAGTGGTGCTCGGGAAAGTCCCCATGTCTGATAAAATGATTGATGCGCTCTTAGGCACGGATCTCAAGTACTCTTCAAGCCTTATCCTCTCGCGACTGAGGTGTTTGTTGCAGTGGACCCCGGGTCACGAGGCTCAACTACTCCATGCATCGTTCGGTGACTATCTCACAGATAGCAAGCGTTCTGGGGACAAACTTTGGTTCATTGACCCTATGGTCCTAGGTCAGCGGCTGGCATCCCGGTGTTTGCGCGTCTTAGATGCAGAACTTCAATTCAATATCTGTAGGCTTGAGGACTCGCATACCCCCAATAGTGAGGTGCATGACCTACCAAATCGCATTGCAACCTACATATCCCCCCAATTGGCCTATTCCAGCCGCTTTTGGGCCAACCATCTTCATGCCACCAATTTCAGCGATGCAATGCTTGAGGATATCAGGCTTTTCATGTACAGCAAGTTCACATATTGGCTTGAAGTCCTCAGTGTCCTGCAGGAGACCGCAATTGCGACAGATGCACTTACAACTGTGGAGGAGCTAGTCAGGGTAAATTCCTCGTATTGTCCGCTACTTTTTCAAGTTCTAATCATTTATACCACAGAAGCACGACAAAGCGCTTGCGACTTTTGTGGCGGATGCAGTCAAGTTTGTGATCGCATTTGCACCTGCCATTGCGTACAGTGCACCACACATATATCTTTCAGCAGTCCCCTTCGCACCCAACCAGTCAAAAGTAGCAAAGGAGTTTTCAGGGTTCCTCATCCGGAAAATAGGTGTCCAAAGTTCCTCAGCCCATGAATGGCCCGTACTTCAAACAACAATCGAAGGGCACAGCAAGGGTGTTTGGTCGGTTGCCTTCTCACCCGATGGGCAGTATATTGTGTCTGGGTCTGGTGACGGCACGGTATGCATGTGGGACGCGCGAACGGGTGTCCTTGTTGCCGGGCCATTAGAACATATGGACAGGGTCGATTGTGTCGCCTTCTCTCCCGACGGAGCGCGGATCGCATCTGGGTGCGATACACAAGTGCACGTTTGGGATGCACAAGCAGGTAACCTCCTTGCTGGACCTTTTGAAGGACACAGTCAGCCGGTTGTGTCCATTGCTTTCTCGCCGGACGGGGGGCGGATTGCATCAGCATCTTTGGACAAAACTGTGTGTGTATGGAACACACAAACTGGTGGCCTTGTGGATGGGCCGTTTGAAGGACACAATGGTGGTGTGTATTCCATCTCCTTCTCGCCTGACGGTCTGCAGATCGTCACTGGGTCAGGGGACAGCATTATTCGCCTTTGGGATGTGCACATAGAGGCAACTGTGGCAGGTTTACTGGAAGGCTACAGTACCAGCGTGTTCACCGACACAAAACCGATAATATCTAAGGCTGATAATGAACCTCAAACACTTGGTGTAGCGGATGTGCACCTAGGTGCAGCTTCTGCTAGGCTCTTCAGTGGGCATAAGGATAAGGTTCTATCTGTCTCTTTCTCACCAGACGGCGAGCGGATTGTCTCCGGGTCTGCCGACGGCACAGTATGCGTGTGGAATACACGATCGGGTACACTTTCCTCTGTGCTCGAAGGGCACACTCGCAAAGTCAGATGTGTCGCTTTTTCACCCGATGGAGAGCAAATTGTGTCTGGGTCTGAGGATGAAACGGTGCGCATGTGGAATGCACGAACTGGTGTGCTCGTCGCTGGGCCGTTCCAAGGACACACCGCCCTGGTGTCTTCTGTCTCCTTCTCGCCTGACGGAAAGCGGATCGCGTCTGGGTCGGCAGACCACACAGTGCGCATTTGGAGCTGCATTACACACATGGGGTCCACCTTGGATGAAGCTTCGTTAAACGGTCACGGCGCATCGGTCACCTGCGTCGCTTTCTCGCCCGATGGGCAGTGCATTGCATCTGGGTCCCATGACAAAACACTGCGCGTGTGGGATACAAAAACCGGTGCCCTCGTAGATGGGCCCTTTAAAGGACACAGCCCTTTCTATTCCATCTCCTTCTCGCCAGACGGCCGGCAGATTGCAACTGGGTCGGAGGGCCCTGACAGCCTTCGCCTTTGGGATGTACAAACAGTGCCCACTGTGGCGGCCCTTTTCGCAAGGTACAACAACCTGGTTTTCTCTGTTGGCTTCAGAGTCCTGTCCGACGGCAAACCTATGGTATCAGACAGTGTTGAACCTATTGCCGCACCCCCCTTCCGCCACGATAGCCCTGTTTATTCCGTCGCCTTCTCGCCAGACGGCGAGCGGATCGTTTCCGGGTCTGCCGACACCATAGTACACGTGTGGAATACACGATCGAGGGACCTCTTCTCTGTGCTCAAAGGGCACACTGACGAAGTCAACTGTGTCACTTTCTCGCCTGACGGAGAGCAGATTGTGTCTGGGTCTGACGATGAAACGGTGTGCATGTGGAATGCACGAACTGGTGATCTTGTTGTTGGGCCGTTCCGAGGACACACCGGCCGGGTGTCTTCCGTCTCCTTCTCGCCTGACGGGGAGCGGATCGTGTCAGGATCCTTGGACAACACAGTCTGCGTATGGGATGCGCACACGGGCGCGCTTATTGCTACGCTGCTCAAAGGGCACACCAGACACGTTTTGTCTGTCACTTTCTCGCTGGATGGAAACTGGATTGCATCGGGTTCTGCTGACAGAACAGTGCGCTTGTGGGATGCGCGCAACACAGCTTCAGTGCCTCGTATATTTGAAGGGCACAATGGGGTAGTATTCTCTGTTGCTTTCTCTCCCGACAGCCAGCGGGTCGCCTCTAGTTCTAAAGATAGGACAATTCGTATCTCTGAGGTTTGTACTGCACATATTAGCATCAACGGCTGCACTGATTTTTATAAACAGATCAAAACTGATTCCGCTCCACACCGACCATTCAGAGACAGTTGGACGCTCAAGGATGGCTGGATATTGAGCCCTGCATCCCAGCTTATCCTCTGGGTCCCGCCTTGGCTGCGTGAGGGCCTATATTTTCCGGAAACTTCCCTTGTCATCTCCGCGTTTGGAACGACACAGTTGGATTTCAGCGACTTTGCGCATGGGACATCATGGCAGGAATGTATGAAGAGTCTTCACTTGGCCCGCTCGAATTAGTTTTGCATGTGGCCATCAAGTATTTCTCAGTTCAGTTTATCATAATATCAGTCGATAGATTCTGCTTACCGCCTTTTTCAACTTTGAACCAAATTCAACCTTTGAACTATAACAGATTTTTTGCAGTGTGACGAAAGCTTGCTGGGAAGCACATTGTGGGCACGGAAATTTGTGAGTACGTGGAGACCATCGGATGTGAACTCTGTGCATCCTCAAAGTTTGAATAGATGAATAAAAAGTATGTAGCCGGTGGATGGATGGATCATGGATCATGTGTTCGTCTGGTAGATGGTCCTTTCACCTTCTACCGAAGCGCACTTACTGCTCTGCCTCTGTTGGCGAATCATCCATCTCGTTTGCATTGTTGGTGCGTTCGCTGTCATATTTACCTGCATGCCTGCCTTCATGGGTTCGCTGTTTTCAGGGCGCATTGGAAGGCAAGGGAACAACTTGGGGAACAAAGTCCGCGCCAAAAATGCGTCGCGCTTCCTGATCCAGGCGATATATTACGAGTACTTATGTAATAAGTATCGTCCCTTTCAAATCTCAGATCACCAATTTCATCGATTTTTTTGACTAGTGACGCTGATCGTTGAGGGACTTTTTAGGGGCTGTGTTGTGATAAATTGCTGGCAATGCTTAATTTCGTTTCAAATTTTTGTAGTGTTTTTAGTGGCTGTAATGTTTTCAGATGTTATTTTCCATCAAAACAGGATTTTTCACTGAGTAAAAAAACTTTTTGTTCTTTGTTCCTGTTACATCTGAGGGGCCCCCTGCCAAAATTCGCGGACAAGATGTGCCGATATCTCAGCATCAGCTGCATATCACATTTCAGAATATAGGATCAATCTTTAGCTGAAGTACATGGGTCCCCTTCCATTCCAGCAATATTGCAAGACATTAAGAACTGACCAGAATCTGGACTGGTCTTACAAAAGGGGCTTCTCCTCGGAATTCGCGGAATCTTCCGTATGTCGGGGATTTTCGGATGTATTTGTTCTGAGGGGTTGAACTTGTTCCTTTAGTAGCATAGGCCTAGTCTATGTATTCATGGTCACGTAGTAGCTATGCATTGAGTGACGCCTAGTCTATTTACTTATTAGTGGCGCGACCCGGAGGGAGATCACGTGTGGTAGCTCACCCTTTATTGCCCTCCGTTGCAAACAGGGCCACACAATGGGTATCTTCCCTGTCGTCTGCCAAATTTCGTGAGCAAAGTGTCGCAGTATCTCAGAATCTGCCGCTTATTTCCTTCTAGCTCTTGAGAGACAAATATTGCTGTGCATTTTAGCTAGCTCCCCCTTCCAAAATAATTAGAATATCTGTAGAAATGATCAAATTAAGAACCATCGTTAAAAGAGGGGTATTCCCCGTTCTTGTCCGAAATTCGGACCATTCCGGATGTAAACAGGAGCATGTCGTTCGGCTTGCCCTCGGCAGGCATCCAATACAAACACCTGTCATTAATGTGCATGACTCAAGTGGATGGAGGCCCCTAGTAAGAGTTAAGGGGTGCCCGCCCATACTATCAAGCGGGATTCCCACTCGTCATCACCATCTAAAGAGGAGATTTTCGGCATATGCCGGCAGGCTTCCTGTATTTTATCAGCCTTTTCCCACAGTCTGGGAGCTAAGAATCATTAGAACTAGCAGGTTTGGTACTACTGTAAACAGCATAAAAACTGTTGTGTGTCTTTCTGCATACCCTTGCTGCGCCATTCGCACAGCAGATAATAATAGATACTCCATTCCGGTTGGTCTCTTCTTCAGACCATATGAACTGAAGCTCTAGAATCTGGTCGGAGAGCATCCATTTGAAGTACATGCAGGTCTATTGCAAGATTAATTTACCCTCGCGGACCGAGGGAAAAAAAATCCAAAAAACATCAATCTTTTAAAGACATTTTTGAAGCATTCTGAACTGAAGTCCACGGATTTAAGTCTATACTATACATTTAGCGCGTCTCTCGGCATCTTCCTGTGGGTGCCTGAATCCTTAATTATCACAATGTTAGTTTGAAAAGCACACAGGTCCAGTGCACTTATTCCGCGGCCCTTGGTGTGTGGATTGATGGCGGCCGTTAATGCAGAAAAAAATTACCGGGGTTCTCCTAGATCTCTCGGTGGCATATCTAGGAGTTTAATCGGTCGACATCTTGTAGAATTATGTAAGAAGAACCACCGTACAGTGCTACATGTTTTCTTCCTGTAAAATTGTTGTTCAGCCTGTGGACCACACAAGTATAATATATCTCCCCCCCAATCGGCATGGTGCACTTGTTGTTTTTATATATATATAACGGCAGCCGTAGTTGCCTAAAGGCAGGGCCCTAGATCGTCCTCCAGAAGATGGCCGACATCAGCCCCCGGTGACATTTGCGGGTATGGCCAAATCCAAATTTTGTGTACACATCACCAGTGACTTTGCAGTCACTGTGTGCACCTGCTTATTTTCATAACTGTCCCCACATTCCTTACCTGAAAACTTTGGAACTTGTGGAACATAAAATTGGAGGCTAGAATTAAAAGAAACACCCACTGGTGATAAACCGGACAATTCTGTTTCCTGGATCATTCTGTCGGCAGTTCACGACAAATGAAGTGCAAACTATATTCATGACAAACCAAAATTACGGGCTAAACTTTATAGTACCAGAAAAAAAAAAGTAAGTACGAGGTCATGCCGGGCGCAGCCACGGCCCTTTACCCCAAGTACTTGAATAGGTACCAGCAAGGGATGACCTCGCCAGCCACACGACCAACCATTGAAGGGGTATTGGAATTACTTGGGTGCGACTGACTTCACAAGAAAAATTTACAGACACAAGATAAACGTAAGGTAAATACTATTTTTGTTTGCCTGGGCCATCCACGCACGATACTGCAAGCCATCGAATCCCTCGAGCTCTCATAGTTATGAAATTTCGAACACGTAGCTAGCTTCTGCATTGGCCCAGCCTCACTTTTGGTGGTCTCAATGGCTGATTCAGTTTTGACTTACTTATTTAGTTCCTTCTGTCGTAGAGAGGTATGTATGTAATATCCAGACTCAGAGCATGAAAGCCCGAAATGCGTGCGCCCACTGTCCAAATCGGTCCGTGGGATCACAAAGAAAGAAGAAATGTGTCCCACTGGGACGGCAAACCTATGTGGTATTCCAGATGATTCTTACTTTGTAGTACGGAAGTTTTTCAAAACTACAATTTTTTTTCTGGACTGGTAGACCGCGCCAAATCAAACCAAGCCAAAGCGGCAGACCACGACATTTTTTAGAGCTGCGAAATTACTTAGATCAACGAACACCCTGGTGCGAAAGCGACACGACACCGTGACCTCGCGGCTGTGCCCCACTGGATACTTTCTCTTTAGTATGGTGATCCCCGAGCATAGACTTGGAGCACGATCGCGAACGACCGGCGCCCGCCCCGCCCGCACACTATCATCACCGGAAAAAATACTCTTCCAGATGATTCTTATAATTACTACTTTGCAGTACACACGGACCGTTTGCTTGCCGGATTGGAACGTCTTCTACAACAGAAGCTACTGTATAGCTAGTATGACTTCAGAAAAGTACTTGCACTAGTATAATTTTAGAAACTAGTTGGACTTAAAAAATGTTATGAACCGCACAGATATCAACTCAAGCTATCTTTGCACCGTTGTGAAATTACTTGGACCCGCGCAGCGGTGGTGCGAACACCCCGAAGCGACACCGCGAGCGCAAGTGACACAACATGTAATATCGGCGCGGAAGCAAGTACGGAACGTTTTCGGAAGCTTTTTTTCTTTCCACCACGCAAAATCGGTACGTATGTAGACCGCGCGCAGAAATTAAGCTAAGCCAAGACATCTTCCAACGCGTCGAAATCAGTCGCATACATAGACGTACACCTGCACACACAACATCACGGAATAACGCTGCGAACACAGCACCGCACGACAGCCAAAGCACAAAAAGCGCGTTCTATACTTGATTCAGAGCCATTATTATTGTTATAGTTGTATCCGATAAACGGGTATGCGCGCCAGCCGATGCGTTGGGACGGCGCGGCGCAGGTGGGAAGATGGCTCAAGTTGCTTATATGCCCGCACCGAACCCGCGCCAGATAGCTTGGTCATATGGATAATGTAGCCAGGGCCGCTGGCGCGAGTGTGCCTCTGAGCGACGCAGCGGCTGCGAGGAGCCGCCCCGGGCCCGGACATGGGGGGCGGACTTCTCAGCCCAGAAAACGGGGGCAGAGCTCTGGGCATGGGGGCTGAGGTCCGGGTGAGGCGGCGCAGGAAAGGGCGCGAGACGCTGGTGATGGGAGCTTCGACGCGACATGACTACAAGGGAGGGAAGGGGCGAGCGGGTGGGTGCTTGTATGACTGGGGGAAGAGTGGGCGGGTAGGTATGGCTGGAGAGAAGAAAGGAAGAACGGGGCGGGAGAGGGCGGAAGCTGGGCCGCTGGGGGAGAAGGGAAGGAGCGAGTATGTGTAGGAAGTGGCGGGAAAAGGGGGAGAAGGGGGAGAAGGGGGAGAAGGGGCGGGCGAGGGAGTAGGTATGTGTGTAGCTGGGAGTCTGAGCGGAGCTCGACGGGGAACGGGGGGCAAGGGAAGGGAGGTGGACGATTGTACTTATATGTGCCTTGGGGGGAAGGGGCGGGCAGAAAGGCGGATGGCTCTGGTGAGCGGAGTTTCGACTCGGGGTGCAGCATAGGAGGGAAGGGAGGAAGCAAGGAGGAAGGGGGTAGGTGTGGCTGGAGAAGAGCACGGATGGGGAAGAAGAGAGAGGCGGGTAGTAGACGAGGGCGGAGTCGGGCGAGCGGGTGAGTAGGTATAGAAGGCTGGCGTGAGGTACGGTTGGAAGGAGGAAGGGTGCGGAGGGTGCGGAGAGTGAGGAACGGGGAGGCGGGGGAGGCGGGAGGATGGGGCGGTGGAGAAAAGAGACACGGACACCTCACACACGAGCATACTCATCTCATACTCGCAGCGGCCTCGTCGCACACATATCGCCCTCGCACGTCGCATAATACGCCACAGTATCTAAAACTACCTTGGATAGTCGGCATGGGCACGATCGTCTGCGGGGGCGGTCGCGGCGGTGGCGCTGACGATGGTGCGTGCTTGAGAGCACCAAATGACCGTCCTCAATGTTTCCTATTCTCTGCTCCTGTTGTCCATGCCAGGTTTGAGCGAGTGGTTCTGAGAAAGCTGTATGATCGGAACAGCGGAGTTTGAATGACCTGCCAAACGATCAATCTCCCTGAATTGACGATTCCAGCTCCGCACCTCAGAAAAATGCCCAGGATGAGGCAGAAATACAAGTCCTAGCGAACGGAACATTGGTATTTTTAAATTGATCTCAAAAAGTAGACCGCCTGTTAATTTTATAACAGGCGCAGTCAAAGGCCGGTTCTGATGGTTGGATCTGCCGCAGCTTCTGCGGCCGGTTCTCGAGTCGGAAGTGGTTTAAATTATTTTTTGAGAACCGGAACCGCTTCGAGAACCGATTGCAGAACCCGGTTCTGGCCCGTGACGGTACCGGTTCTCCCACAATTAAATACATCAGAACCGGTGCCAGAACCGGCGTTAGAACTCTACTCTGACCGATCCTAATATTGTTTCATGACACCATTGGCCAAAAGGACGTAAGACGGAGGTTCCAAGGCACAGACTTACCAAGACACCGCTGACAATTTCAGCCCGATTGGACAATGCACGCTGTCCAAATCGGTCCGTGGGATCACAAATGAAAAGAGAAAAAAGTGTCACTTATACATACTAGTACTCAAAATTATTTTTACTTTGCATGGCAGGAATGTATGAAGAGTCTTCACTTAGGTCATTCAAATTAGTTTGTATATGGCGATCAAGTACATATCAGTTCAGTACTTAAGTATCATCGGATTCTGCTAAACTTTGAACCAACTTCAACGTTTGAACCATAACGGCGCGTGATTTGTTGCATTGTGACCAAATCTTACTGCGAAGCGCATTGTGGGCACGGAAATCGTGAGTGCGTGCAGGCCAGTTTAAACGAAGCGCGGCGATTGGTGAGCGCAAATTACATGCAACCCTATGTTAATAATCAACTCGTTTTGCGAACAGACGGTGCTGTTGTCCTTTCAATCTCAACGACGTCTCTGGATGGAAACGGCCGCCAATGCCGGAGTCAAAACTTTTGGTTATTTATTTACGCAGCCTCAACCGACCCTCCCACCTGCGTTTGGAGGTGCCTCTTGTTTTTTTGTCCAGCCTCTCCTCACTAAATATCGGTTTTAGTTACTCATGCAACCGAGATCGCCTACGTTTACACTGTTCCGAACAACCGTTCAGCTTCAGCGCTCAAGATCAGCAGCCTGATCACTGACTATTGGGTCTCTTTCGCCACTAGCCTAGATCCCAACGATGGCCGCAGAGTTCCACGTAATATTTATTGACCGCCGGCATCGACAACGGTCGACTAATTAATTGTGTTTCCCAGGTCCCCACTGGGATCAGTTCACACCGCAAAACAAAGTAAGTGCGTTTCTTTCCCAATTAAACCTTGCCTAACCTGTTTAGGTTGTGATAAAACTCAATGGGGACAACACGACTATGATCCCGGATACATATCGTGCTGGCAAGCAATCGATATTTGCTTTATCCGTCGCTCAACTCACATGAAAACATGCAGCAAACATTGCGTTTTTCAACTCGGATCCTGTCATTTGGCGCCATTGATACGATACTTTCTTGCAGGACATCCCTATGCCCCGCCCGAGTGTATTGTATTGTATTTACTGTATAACTTGAACCAGTTGCCTTGGTACTATGTAGTACCTATGCATCTCGGTTCTGATTATGGGTTTCACCAGATATGCTGGAATCAGCCTGGATGTCTCATCCGATGTGTTCAAATTGTTGATTTTCTGCGTAAACCAGCACCGTAAACCAGCACCGAAATCGGTCAGCCCTCGGATCGGGATCGGTGGCCTGTTTTGTTCTGAAATTGTGAAGTTTCTTTGCTCTGGGAAGAGAAGAGGGACCTGGTTCTGAGCTGATAATCCCAAAGTTTCTGTCCGCCAACATCAAAACGGAGACTGAACAACTCTTGCGGCACCGGGGAGCATCAGCCTTTTGACAAATTAGGTAGGTAGTACGTAGGTAGTATTATACGGCTCGGTCCAATCATGAACGCCGGTTTCCAGTTGTCACTACAACTCCCCCAAGAGGTAGCGAAAACCTTAATTCCGGACTTCGAGTACTAACTCCTGGCACACCACTTTTTGCCTCGGTTTTGCGAAACTTTTCCCCGGGCCTGGTCAAGTTAAGATATCTATTAGTTCTAATTAATTCCCTGAGTCCATAAATGTAACTTCCCGAACATCTAAGCAGAAACGGGATTTGCCGAGACACGTCGACAGGTATAAACAACACGTATCGCGACGTGAGCTCCGCAATCGGACGGCCTTAGACATCGCCAACTACACGCACATCCACAATATTGTGCTCCCCTGCTGACCCCAGCGACCTATTCTACCTCTCCCGGAGTCTCTGGGACCAAGGTAGTCCAATGCTTTAAATTTCACCCGATTAAAATGGGGAAAGTTGCATTCAATTGCTCATAATAGGTATCGTAGGTACTGGCTCTTTGGAAAAATTGGGGACACAAACAACGAGGAAGCGCCGACTGCGTCGGCCGAGACCTTGCTTGTGAATCTCCTCTACGAATTTCACAACTTTGACCCGGAACCTTGTAAGCCCGGAGATATGCGGCAAATGCTTCATCAATTTTCGATACCTTTTTAAAAAAATTCTCCGTTCTAAGATCAAGAAAAGTAATTCTGAGCAGACAGATGTTGGTATTCTCAGCCAAAGAAGACTTTTGTAGGCTTCAATTTTATTCAAATAGAAACATCATCCCAGAATACGGCACTCAAAACAAATTTAGTGGTTGTGATAGCAGAAAATAACAACGCTGAATGGTTTCAGCTCAGCGTCGGAATAAATTTCCTGCGTCTCTCTACACGCGTTTCTGGCGATCGCTTGAGAAATTAATCAATGCATTCCATTTGTTCTGAATAGTGTTCAAACACCCACTCAACTTTGGTTCGACCGCCATCTCAGTAGTTGTCAATGAACAGAACAAAAAATATTTATATCCTCGTGGATGGTTGGTTTTTCATTCACTCTTCTGCAATTTCGAACCACATGGGACACAGATGTACTGGAGAATTATGAGTTGCACAGAACCCTTTTAGGAAAAATATCTGGTTACATGCTTTGTTCACCCTCTTGTGATGTAAAATATGGCATTAGACTGGTTCAATATCAGATCCGCTGTTTGTACACCGTTCAAACAGCACACCTGGTGGAATTGGAACATAGCTTGAACGGCGATTTGGGGCTCCATCCAGTCACTCATCAAAAATAATATTTCACCATTTTTCTCTCCGTGATCGCAATGCAAGGGGTGAACTCGTTTCGAATCATAGTCATTAAGAAGTACAGAATTTTCCCCTGCATTACCTATGTATGGCTCCAATTTTCTTCCGCACAAAGGACTTGATCTTGGCGTCCCTTGAAAATCACGGGAGGTAGCTGGAAGATGGCACCAGCAACTCTTTTGTTCGTAAAGGGCAGAAGTCCTGTCAGAGCCATTCATGAAAAATTATTTTGTATGTTTCATCATGTTTCCTAGCTCTCTGAGTGACCGTATAAATGCTATAAGCGGCTAATCCTCTGTAGACTTGTTGTGGATGGCGAGTTATATTTGGGCCGCATGGAAAGTCTGCCAGGTTGGGATTTCTGGCGGAAGCAGTTCTGCAAATGCATAGCACGAGCTACGGAATGAAAATGAATCTTCTGAAGAGGCCATTTCTACTAGAAGTATAAGGCAATGATAATGTAATTTCTACCAAATTTTTACACATGTAGATTGTGAATTGAACTCGCAAAGAGCGTTCTCGCGGATGCAACAAAAACCGGCGAAAAGATCTAGAGCGAGAAAATGGTTGTGTCCAGGATAAGTATCAGGATAATATATTACCCTGCGTGGTCCCATTTCGGAACATGCAGGGGTGTAGTGTTTAGTACATCGGCCTATATGCCCTACCCACTACACTACAGCCCACTTATCTTCGACGAGCTCACCGCTTTTAAGGTTGTAGATCTAAATCCGCGAGCTGTAGTTGTTAGTACCGTATGTTACCCGTTCCATCCCCTCGCCCCCGACGCATCCCATCAATACCCATCCGGCCACTTAATAGCGACCGTTTCAAAGATCGCAAAGACCCGATGGACATATTTGGCCAACTGACACACTGTCTCTCTCTCGAAGACGAGCTTCCTCAGGACTTCCGTCGCATTCCAAGGATTAATAGCCAACACCTCCGGAACCTTTGTTGAAACTCCCAGTTTGAAGACCCTCCGTTTTTCTCGCAGATCCTCTGACCCGTTGCAGAAGAACAGTGCATGCTCAACCGTTTCCACTTGGTCGCACAGAAATCTGCATTTGCGCAGCTCTCGTGGAACCGGTTCATCATGGTACCGGCGAGGATATCTTAGCTTTTCCACCGCAAGAGGATGTTGACTGAGCAACATGCGTGTGAGCGCCTTGCGATGATGGGCATTTTCAACAAGGATTAAGTAGTGCCGAAGGATGCTGGTGACTGCTTTGGGAGGCTCTTCTTCCAGTGGTTCCCTACGCCCGTGTAGCAGGTACAGACGCGTTGATGCATCTGTGTCCGTCGCTAGGTGCCTCATGCCCACTGCATGGACTGCTTTAGCTAGGTTGTCGCAGGTCTCGCCATTAATTTCTGGAAGGGGCGGGAGCTGTATCGGGAACCTTAAGCCTTGCAGGGCATAGACAAGATCCATCCAGTACCCAGGTTTGTCCTGTGAGTATAATTTGAATGAATCTTCAAGTGCGAGACGTGCATAGTGTGTCATTGGTAGTCCCACCAGGTACTTCAGGTACCGTAGGGCAATGGTGAGGCGCCGATAGCGCAGCGGAACTAGTCCCATCTCGGTGAACAGCGGCGCCAGCATGGAATATTGGCCTAGGCCGAGGGTGCGCCTTAGATAAGCCTTCTGAACATCTTCTAGGCATCCCAGAGCTTCATCATTGACGTCAACAATAATGTCGGCACCACTGATGAGGTGTGGATCCACACATGCCATGTACAGAATTCTTCCCAGTCTTGGTGGCAGGTCCCCGACAAATGCTTCCACTCCAAATATAGAGTAGCCACTGCGGCGCGCCGTTGAGGCCTTCAGATCACAATGCTCATTAAAAATATTCTTGTGTCCAGATTGGAATGTGACCCCAACATAACAGAAACGGTCCTTGAACCCAATGATAAGTCCATTCATTGTGAACACTGGTATATCCGGAGGTATTGGACCGAACACCATTACCCACGATTTGAACGCATTGGCCTCTAGCAGGTTGTCCCCGCACCACCGTGCAAATGTGTTTAGGTGTCGCTGAAGTCCTTCAGGTGTGTATGAGACTATAGCCATATCATCGGCATGCTCCAGGTGCGACATCATGATCCCCATAATTTCCACATCATGTTGATCCGGGTGAAGCTTGAAGTCGGCGAAGAAGAGATCCCAGAACGTTGAGGAGACCGGGTCACCAATGAGAACTCCAATGTCGGAATGGAATACATCGGAATGAGATCCATCGGCAGATACAATGTACTCCATTTTCCCATACAGCATGCGCATCCAGTCGAAGATTTTGCCCCTCACGCCCATTCTGTAGAGCTTCATCCAAAGCATGTCACGGTTTGTCGACGGGAATGCGTTGGTGATGTCTAGGAAGGCCACCCAAAGTGTTTTGCCTTCTGCGCGTGCTCGTTCAATCATGCATCGCAGAACAAAACCATTGTTGTTTGTGCGGTAGCCTTCCCTGAACCCATTTTGTGAAGGGGGGATAATATTATGTTCTTCGGCCCATGTGTAGATACGTTTGTGTATGAGAAGGCAGACCAGCTTCAGGAAACAACTCTCTAGTCCAACCGTGCGATAGCTGTCTGCCTCCGACAGTGGCTTGTCTTTTTTCGGAATTGCCGCAATAAGAGTTGTCATCCACACCTGAGGTGCGTCGTTTCTGTCCAGACACTCGTTGATAAGCCTGCAGAGCACCGCGTTGTCAATAGCAAGGATCTCTTTGTAGTGCACTCTGTCAATCCCTGCCGCCGTACTATAATGGGATTGCAGGTGCTCTTTCGCCCACGCTATCTGCTCCTCAGTCACCCGCTGGTTAAATGTATCGTCCTCCTCCCCCCTCCACGAGGGATTCGGTATACTTCGGGCGTACTCCTCCGCTGCACGTTGCCACTTCGTGTTGAATGCTGCAGGAGGTGGGTCTGGAGCGTTCATGCGCTTTTCAAAGCATTCCGCGAGATCCTGGACTGACACTGCCGGTTTCCTCTTCTTTGCATTCGCCATGCTCTTGTAAACTTTCCAAAAAGTGGCGGAGTTCGACGCCGCTTCCGTCAGGCGTTTCAGATTGGCTCGTTTTATCGCTCGGTGGAGTGCTCGTCCTCTGTGTACGGAGAACTGGTGCGTATTCATTGGCATCTCATCTGAGTTCTCATCTTGCTCATTCTCCGGGGCTGTGGCATGCTCTGGGATATCGCATGTCACTTTTGAAGGCCCCTCTGCCACAACTGAGTCATCGGGAAGGGGGGCTGTGTGGGCGATGTACTGCTCCGCAGGGAGCTCCAGGCGAGCTCCTTCTTTTGCTGCAGCATCCGCAGCTTCATTGTGTTTATTCCCGGCATGCGCCTTAACGTATACAAAGTGGACTGGCGCCGAGCGAAATTTAAGCCACGACACGATGTCCTGCAGTATATCCGCATTCGCACACCTCCAGCCCCTCTCGCTGTGGCTCGGGGCCCAGTAAACCACGGATCGTATCGCATACTCCGAGTCAGAGTGCACTATCAATGGCCGATGTAGCGGGGTCGACGAGACTGCATACAGAATTGCTAGCAGTTCACCACGGTTATTTGTCTGTGCACCTGTTACACGCAACGAGGTATTGAAGCGGCTACCTTCGCCGAAGTAGATCCCAGCGCCCGCCGCCGCATTTGTGCTACCATTGTTCAGGCACGAGCCATCCGTGTATACCTTAATCGCAGATTCCTTGCACCCATCAAGAATCGGGCCATAGAAGTCTTTATTCTTGTCTGCCGGTGATTTCCTAGAGTCCAGAGTTTCACGCAGGAGAATATCAAGGTATGCGGTGCTCTGATCCGCTGCCCGCCGCCGCTCACGGATATGCGCCTTTCCAGGATTCGTGATAGGCGGTAAGTCGGGAACAACCATCTCAAGGAGTAACGGTGCATGGTCTGACCACGGTCCTAATAGCCCGACTTCAAATTCTTTCACCATTGCGCATGCAGCCATATCTGCCACAACATAGTCAATGACTGAACGGCATTTTGTCTCTATTCCGGTTTTCTTGTTCTTGCGAGTATCACTGAATGTCCATCCCCAGGAGCCAGATCCGAATCGTATGTCTCCGTTTAAAAAGCGGAGGTCGTGGTCATTCGCCATCTTAGAAGCTCACGACCTTGGGGGTTCACCATCTCGTCCATGGAGAATCGCAGAGGATGAATAGTACTGCAAGCGCGTCGCAGCCCAATCCGTCCGTTCAGGTCCCCAATAAGGCATGTTGCATCCCCTCTTTCGCGCGCCACTGCCAACGACTCATTCAATTTAATCAGTGGATGTACCTTCGCCCATAGTTCCCAGGGAGAGTTCTTGGGCAATATATACGAGTTCAGTAGGCATAGCGACCCGATGCGGACCACCTGCAAGTCCGGGCCAGAGAGCGCTTCGTCTAGGGTGAAGTTGAGACCATTCCGGATGATCATTGCAACTCCGCCCCATTGCTTCTCAAATGTCAAGGTAGATTCCCGGGATATGGCATGTATATCATAGTCTTCAGGTATAGGTAGTGTCCATTCTTGTCCAGGGTATAAATGAGTTTCTTGAAAGAAATTTATGTCATAGTTTTCCAGTTGTTTTATGAAATCGGGGTGCGACAGGTTTGCGGCTAAACGACCCTTGACATTCCAACATCGAATCTTTAAAGACCGGGGGTCTGCAGAAGCCGTAGTAGGGGTATTATTATTCGCATCATCTTCATTGAGCGAGTAGGCACCATCCATCTCGTGGATGACACCTCCGCCTGCTATACAGAAGTGACGGTCATTATTATTAAATTGGCTAGGGAAAGATTCAGAAGGGAGAGTCTCGGGTATCTGTTCTCCTGGTGGCACCCCCGACCGTCAATGCTCAGATCGGGGTTCGAGCACCATGGCATTCGTTTCGCGGTAGTCCGTGTTCCTGCACCACCTGTTCCAAGCAGTGGCAAACACCTTCGCCTCTGACAGCGCCGCAAACTCAGCATATAGGATGTCGTTATGCGCCTCTAATCGTCGCGCATACGGCACGGGGCCGTATCCCGCAGCTTTGATGAGCGCCACGAACTGGTCGTAGGCACCGATGTAGTCCGCACCCCATTGGACATTCTTGATGCTGACCTCGGTGGGGCGCGGCAGCTGGGTCGGGGGCGGTAGGCTGCCAGGAGTCCTTGTGGGTGGGGGGAGGCTACCCGGAGACGGTTCGCTTCGTGAGTGCGCGCTGTGGATCTGGGGTCTACCGCGCGAGCTGTATTGACCTCTCCCGCCGCGGAAGTTGTGGTGGCCGCCTCGCTGCTGGTAGTGGCTGGTGTCATTGACATGATGTAGATTTCCTGCGCTGAATTCGGACATCAGGGTGTAGTATAGCTGCACAGTTAATGCAAATTGCTGTGATCATTCAAGTGTTGCTTTTAACTGGGTACATTCCGGACCGTGTCGGCCGATGCAATCACTCGCCAATCACTAATCGGAAAGATCCGGGACAGAGACTTCGGATCAATGGGTGAGTCGAAAAGTGCGGCAATTATGAGGGTGGAGAGACCTTGCAAGCAAGGTGACTTGAAGTCGCAAACGAGACTCATTGAACTTGGCGCAAGCGCGTTTGATGTATCGTTGATGCTTGATCTCGATTTGATCGGATCCCCTTCGCACTGCAAATGATTGCCGACTTCCACACTTTTTGCCCCGCCCCCCGGTGTCCCCAAACCTGCAATTGCCTGCAAGGCCTCCAGGAATCAGTCGAGCTCAAGATCGCAGTACGCCGACTCCCCTACGTACGCTCACCGTCCCCGATCTTCCCAGTGTTGCCCCAGGAGCCTACTTCTCCTTCGACACCCTATGCTCTGCGTGTCCCGCACCTGCCGCGCTTCGTACTGCGCCTGAGGAATCTCCAAATCGTAGAACCACCACCGCCACCGCAGATCAATGCATTGAACTCCAAGCGACACGACACTCCCACCCCACGCGTCCCTGTCTCATCTACGATCGCTCTCCTTGACACCCTTACTTCTCGGATTCGCCGCATGCCACCTCCCGCTCCCCACCGCGCTCCACGTCGCGCGCCGGCACCTACCACCCCGCCCCGCCTACCTCGATACCCCGCGTGTCTTATGCTCCCCGTCCGCAGATCGGGCGTGCATGCGCCACGCCCACCTTCACTACCAATACGATACGACGCACATCCGCACCCGCACCCGCTTACTCCCCGCCCCTTTTGGTCCGCGCGCGGTCTACGGGTGTGAACCCGATCCTGACTTGGCCCCGTTTCGCGCACCGCCATACTACCGGCGCCTCACCGAGACTCTTCAGTTGTCTTGATGATCAGCGCTCCCATGCCCATTCGACGTCTCGCTTCCCTCATCTCTAGCCCGGCCCGTGTGCAGGCTTTCTGTGCGCTCCTGCCGCGCCTACTGGTGTCTGGAATACTGCGTTAGAGTTGACGTACCTGGGCAAGCTATGGGGCTTCGTCAGCGGCGTTGACTTCGAGCTCGACCTTATCCCTCATGGCAGAGGGATCTCTCGGTAGTGGGGCGAGGACAAGACCCACGAAGGCGGGCACCGCGCGTTTGTGGACGGGAGCTTCGTCGGTGTGGGGTGGGCGAGAGATGCTGCGGCGAGGAGGGTACATACACGCACTTCGAGAGACGGCTGACCTCATCGTGGCAGCTCCATCTTCTTGCTGCGCGCGCGCCGTAGTTACTGCGTTTCTCGTGCTCGAGGCTGCGCGCAGACGGCTCAGTTCCCTTTCAGGCCCGCCACCGGACAGGCAAGAGAGCTAGCCCCGCGCCCCGTGAGTGCATGGTTAAGCCAAGCCAGGATGCTACTGGTCGGCCCTTTCTGTGCGTCCAGCAGGCAGCGATGGCAAAAATGGGAGACCTCCTGAGGGGACGAGGTACGTCCAGTTCCCCTGATGCCTCCGCTTGATCTACATACATGCTGATCATCCGGTATCTACCAGAGCTTCTCGCGGCGCCAAGGTGTCGATTTTCACCTTCCGCTCGCTACTCATCTTCTCTTTGGCAGCGTGGTTGTCCCGTGTTTGAGGCTCGTTGTTAGCTGGGAGCATTGAGCACATGCCTTTCGCTGGGCATCGGGTAGGAGACTGGGGGATTCTGATGCCCTATTTGGCGGGCCGGGGAACCTTGTCGGCCAGCACTCAGATCGCGGGATGCGTGTATTGTGCGGGGGAGCTCGACGGGTACGTTTACCTTGGCTGTCGTATTTTTGTGTACTTAGCTCCAGTCGCAGTCCAGCATTTGCCCCTTCCGTTTGTTTTACCTTATCTCGCAATCGCACACGCGGGCTCGTCGTCACCGTGTCATTTTATTCCTTCTCCTCCTCACCGCGTCACATACATGTCTTTGTATTTCTAATGACAGATATGTGACCCATCGTTTCAGGCTATCCGTCTACCCGTAGACGCCCCAAGTGGTCATGGGTGTGCGCTGTAACCACCCGGTTCTTGAGTCTGTTCCACTCACACAACGATTTTTGTAGGCGATGTGGTTGTGAGAATTAACAACACCTGCACGAGCCGTTTACGGCCTGACCCAATTCGAACGAGGAGCGTGCTCTGCAGAAGTGGCCCTCATCGGCTGCACCGCAGAGAATCGCGCTCCCTCATCCATACTTAAATAGCAGCACCACCGTCTGGGTGGTCCCCGTCACACCTCTCACTGGACAACTCAAGGCATTCACTAAGAAATGCCTCGACGTTCCCAGCGGCTTCACCCCCAACGGTATAAAGCATCTATGCGCCGGCAAGAACAACTTGTGTCTGGACCTGACTGGTGGAAACTCCACCAACGACACCCCGGTATCTGTTTTGATCCTGTGCGTACTTTATTATTCTGACGTCCGGCGGATTTTTTAACAGATTCGGATTGCAACAAAAACCAGATGCTGGCCCGGCACGACTGTCATCTAAGTCTTATTATCTTTTTATCCTCTGTACGTTTGCCAGAATACAACATGAAATAGGTAACATTGCGAGAGCGTGGGGATGCGTTTGAGGTTAACGTATGACTGGAGTCGCATTACACGAAGGGAGACAAACAATGCTGCACGATGCCGATCGGCCGATTATCAGTGCCTTATGCTACTCTTCGATTCCTGTTAATGCCGTCAAGCCGACAGTACCGCGAGACTGCGCGAGTAAGTATGGAATCCGAAGGCATTCCTGGCTTGGAATGTCACTCTACTGCACATGTCCTGGAAGGCACTCATAGTTGCCCAGGAAACGTGGATCATGATGAGAGCTCGGAATACGACGGGACTATCAGAAGAGTGACAGACAGCCTGAGGACGCAACCCTTTGATACGTCAGCCACTGGGAATCGAACACCCTCCGCTTCACGTCACCTACGACGTGGCTATTACCATGGCGCAGACCTACGAGCTCAACGGTTTGTGGACAGTCGAAACCCACCCAGCATCTTAAACTCACATATGTGTTCCAGTTAAAAGTATCAGCGGCATTGACCTGAAATACCAAAACCAAAACCTCTACGTAGCGATCGATGTCGACAGCAAGAGGATGCATACCACTCACCCAAAGAAGGATTTTGTGGCAATGTGGAATGATACCTCCACCCTGAGGCTGTGAGTCGAGACGATATGTGATTGCCACACCTGCTAAAACATGTATCCTTTAAGATCACCGGATAAGCCATCGTCCATCATCGGGTTCCACCTTTATCAGCATAATAGGCCTTTGCTATTTAATCATGATAAATATCTGGCGAAAGCAGAGATCGAGATATGTCAACTACTTGAAAGGCGCAGCGAGAACTTGAAGAAAGGCAAGAGAAATTGATTTGTCGGTGCACCGACCTGACACAATTAGTTTTAGATGTCGCGGTGTCGCTAGACTATGTGAAGAAGTCTAAGGGCATGCAGGGGCAGCCTACACTCCTTGTAACCTTGACCACTAGTAGCAACCTCCGAACGGGGGAAATCGAAATCACCAATGCTCAAGCGGACATTGCACCTCTCGGACGAGAGACACAGGGTTTCGCCCCACTCAATGTTGCTGGCGCAGTACAGAACAGTGATGTTGTGTCGGTGCTGGGAACCTTGATGGAATCCATCCTTAAGATAGGAGATGAATTTGCGAAGGTGAGACGCCGTCGGGTGCCGCATGTCCTTACCCGCATTAAATTAATGTGTATCGGACAAGATCCATCCGTATGCCAACGTGGCGTGGATGGCATTGACTTCAGTATACAAAGTATCCTACTGTTTGATATAGTTCTTGGCACATGTTAACCACGAAAACAGGCCGTACAAAACCAACAGCAGAAAGATGAGAAAGTCATCCAACTGGTCCAAACTATGGCCAAGCTGTATTCCTTTGCAAAGGACGCGGATTCACTCTCCGAAGCGAAGAAGCACCTCGAATATATTGTCACCAAAATTGTCCAACTAACGGCAAGATGTGCGATGTTTATTAGGGAATATACTGGGCACGGGTTCATCGGTAGATATTTGAACAAATAACATCTTCATCTTACTGACGGTGTCCTTAGTCAGACTTGCATCCGAATTAACGTCTGAGTACAGCCAGAAGCTGGAATATTTTGCCGCCACTTTCACTGAGCTCCAGCAGTCTCTCGACAGGGGACTTCGCAAGCACACCGCATTTACGGTGACACGCACTGAGTTTATGACAACACAAATTCTCAAAGCTGTACAGGATTCCGGTGTGTATATCTCCAGCGATATACATACATCCTCATGTCGGAATTAGCGCAATCCGAAAAGCTCCAAACCCTCCATCCAGTTATCCTGAATGCATCCGAACGCCTGCCGTGTTTAGCTGGAACACGTCGCAACCTACTGAGCTTCATAACCACCTGGCTCACTACACCATCTGATTCAGGAGATTCTAGCAATATTATCTGGTTGTATGGTGTCGCCGGCGCAGGAAAGAGTACCATAGCCACCTCCATCTATCAGTACTTCGCCGAGTTGCATAGTCTTGGTGCCTTCCTTTTCTTCACTAGAGGCGAAACAACCAGCAGTCCCAGCTCTGTGATTTCTACAATCGCATTCGGCCTGGCTCAATCGAACCCTCATGTTGCCTCCGCCATCTGTGCTGGCATCGATAGCTATTCCAACGTGGACAAAGCCCCATTGCAGACACAATTCCAGAAGCTGTTACTCAAGCCCCTCAATGCTGCTCAGGGTCATGTCCACAGCCCAATTGTGGTTATCCTCGATGCGTTGGACGAGTGTGGCGATGCTGATTCCCGAAGGACCCTCGTTTCCATACTTGCCAACGACTTTCCCAAGCTCCCTGCTGTGTTCCGCTTCTTCATCACCAGCCGACCCGATTCAGACATTGCGGCCAGATTTCTGAATGAACCGAGGGTTATCAAGAGGAACCTCGATGTTACGGAGGCATCGAGCATACAAGACATACAGCTTTTTATTGACCATGAGATGATTGACATTCGACAGCTGCAGAATTTGGATCCTACATGGCCAGGCAATGAAAAAATCACCGCCCTGGTCCAAGGTGCCTCGGGTCTCTTCATTTGGGCGTCGACGGCCATGAAATTGGTTCTGAAGGCTGGTAATCCAAATAAGAGCCTCAATACACTCATCCATGGAAGGTCATTGAACCTTGATGACCTGTATGCAGTCGCGCTTGAAAACACTGGATTGTGGGAGGACATTGACAGTGCCTTCGTACAAAATGCATCGGCTGTTTTGGCTGCAGTGGTGCTCGGAAAGGTCCCTATGTCCGATAAAACCATTGATGCACTCCTGGCTGTGGATCCTGAGTACTCTTCAAGCCATATCCTCCGGCGACTGAGGTGTTTGTTGCAGTGGACCCCTGGTCACGAGGCTCGACTACTCCATGCATCATTTGGTGACTATCTTACAGATAGTAAGCGTTCTGGCGACAAACCTTGGTTTATCGACCCTATGATCCTAGGTCGGAAACTCGCATCACGTTGTTTGCATGTCTTGAATGCAGAACTTCAATTCAACATCTGTAGGCTTGAGGACTCACATGCCCGCAATAGCGAGGTGGATGACCTACCAAATCGCATTACAACCTACATATCCCCCCAATTGGCCTATTCCAGCCGCTTTTGGGCCGACCATCTTCATGCCATCGATTTCGATGATGTGATGCTTGAGGATATCAAGCTTTTCATGTACAGCAAGATCACATATTGGCTTGAAGTCCTCAGTGTCCTGCAGGAGACTTCAATTGCGACAGATGCACTTATGACTGTGGGGGACCTGGTCAAGGTAAATTCCTCGTGTTATCCGCTACTTTTTCAAGTTCTAATCATTTGCATTGCAGAAGTACGACGAAGCGCTTACGGATTTCGTGGAGGATGCGGTCAAGTTTGTGATCGCGTTTGCACCTGCCATTGCGAACAGTGCACCACACATATATCTTTCAGCAGTCCCCTTTGCACCCAACCAGTCAAAAATAGCTAAGGAGCTTTCAGGGTCACTCATCCGGAAAATAGGTGTCCAAAGTTCCTCAGCCGATGAATGGCCCTTACTTCAAACAACAATTGAAGGGCACAGCAAGGGTGTTTGGTCGGTTGCCTTCTCACCCAATGGGCAGTATATTGTGTCTGGGTCTGGTGACGGCACGGTACGCGTGTGGGATGCGCGAACAGGTGTCCTTGTTACCGGGCCTTTAGAACATAGTCAGAGGGTCAATTGTGTTGCCTTCTCTCCTGACGGAGCACGGATCGCATCTGGATCCAGTGACCAAACAGTGCGTGTGTGGGATGCACAAGCAGGTAACCTTGTTGCTGGACCTTTTGAAGGACACAGTGACTCGGTCAGGTCCATCACTTTCTCACCAGATGGGGAGCGGATCGCATCAGCTTCCTGGGACGACACTGTGCATGTGTGGGATGCACGAACTGGCAGCCTTGTTGATGGGCCGTTTGAAGGGCACAATGGTGGTGTGGATTCCGTCTCCTTCTCACCCGATGGTCTGGAGATTGTCACTGGGTCAGGGGACGGCATTATTCGCCTTTGGGACCTCCACATGGAGGCAAGTGTTGCGGGTTTACTGGAAGGCCACAGTGCCAGTGTGTTTACCGACACAAAACCTATAATGTCTAAGGCCAAGAACCAACCTCAAACACTTGGTGTAGTGGATGTGCAGATAGGTGCAGTTGCTAGGCTCTTCAAAGGGCATAGTGATGTTGTTCCATCTGTCTCTTTCTCACCAGATGGCGAGTGGATTGTCTCCGGGTCTGCCGACACCACGGTACGCGTGTGGAATGCACGATCAGGGGCCCTCTTCTCTGTACTTGAAGGGCACACTAACAGGGTCAAGTGTGTCGCTTTCTCACCCAATGGAGAGCAGATTGTGTCTGGGTCTAATGATGAAACAGTGCGCGTGTGGAATGCACGATCTGGTGTGCTTGTCGCTGGGCCATTCCGAGGACACACCGACCTGGTGTCTTCCGTCTCTTTCTCGCCCGACGGGAAGCGGATCGCGTCTGGGTCGGCAGACCACACAGTGCGCATTTGGAGTTGCATGACACAGGTAGAGTCCACCTTGGAGGAAGCTTCGTTATATGGTCACGGCGATGAGGTCCGCTGCGTCGCTTTCTCGCCTGATGGGCGGTGCATCGCATCTGGGTCCAGAGACAAAACATTGCGCGTGTGGGATGCAAAAACCGGTGCCCTCATTGATGGGCCATTTAAAGGACACAGTTCTGTTCGTTCCATCTCCTTCTCACCAGACGGCCGGCGGATTGTAACTGGGTCGGTAGGCCCTGGCAACCTTCACTTTTGGGATGTACAAACAGTGCCCGCTGTGACGGCTCTTTTTGAAAGGTACATCAACATGGTCTTCTCTATTGGCTTCAGAGTCCTATCAGAGGAGAAACCTATGGTGTCGGCCGGTGTTAAATCTATTCTTCTGCCCCCCTTCCACCACAATGAGACTGTTTGTTCTGTCACCTTCTCGCCAGATGGCGAGCGGATCGTCTCCGGGTCTGCCGACACCGTGGTATGCGTGTGGAATACGCGATCGGGGACCCTTTTCTCTGTGCTTGAAGGGCACAATCGCAAGGTCAGGTGTGTCGCTTTCTCACCCGATGGAGAGCAGATTGTGTCTGGATCTGAGGATGAAACGGTCCGTGTGTGGAATGTACGGACTGGTATTCTTGTCACTAGGCCGTTCCGAGGACACACCGACGTGGTGTCTTCCGTCACCTTCTCGCCTGATGGGGAGCGTATCGTGTCAGGATCCTTTGACAACACGGTTCGCGTATGGGATGCGCGCACGGGCGCGCTTATTGCTACGCTGCTCAAAGGGCATACCAGAGGAGTCAAGTCTGTCACTTTTTCGCGGGACGGAACCTGGATTGCATCGGGTTCCCAGGATAGAACAATGCGCTTGTGGGATGCGCGCAACACAATATCGCCACCCCATATATTTGAAGGGCACAGCGGGACAGTGTTCTCTGTTGCTTTCTCCCCTGACAGTAAGAGGGTTGCTTCTTGTTCTGCAGATAAGACAATTCGTATCTCGGAGGTTTGTACTGCACATATTAGCATCCATGGTCGCACTGATCTTTATAAATAGATCAAAGTTGATTCTACTCCACACCGACCATTCGGAGATAGTTGGACACTCAAGGATGGCTGGATCTTGAGCCCTACATCCCAGCTTATCCTCTGGGTCCCGCCTTGGCTGCGTGAAGGGCTCTATTTTCCGGAAACTTCCCTCGTCATCTCCGTGTCTGGAACGACACAGCTGGACTTCAGTGACTTTGCGCACGGGACATCATGGGAGGAATGTATGAAGAGTCCTCACTTGGCCCGTTCAAATTAGTTTTGTAATGTGACCATCAAGTATTTCTCAGTTCAGTTCAAAATTGTAATATCAGTTGATGGATCTGCTTACCACCTTTTTCGACTTTGAACCACCTTCAACTTTTGAACCATAACGGCGCATGATCTGTCGCAATCTGACCAAAGCTTGCTGCAAAGCACATTGTGGGTATGGAAATTTGTGAGTGCATGGAGACCATTCAACGTGAACTCTGTGCAACCCCAAGTTTGAAATAAATGAATAAAAAGTAAGGTAGCGAACAGGCAAATACGGTTACCCCACGTGATGTGACAGTAACATGCCCTTTTTGGTACACGATACATTTTGACCATCCTTTTCATTACTTTTCACTTACTTATAAGAAATCAGCTGAAACAGGATTGTGTGTATATATGTTGACTGTACTCCTGATTTTTCTTGGGAGTTTTGGTACAAAATTGAAGGACTAGTTCCATTTATTCTATTCACATGCTACAAACCTGCATTTGTGTTGCCTCCCCGCTTGATTCCAGCTGCCTCCATGTCTTTCAAAAATTCTGGAGGAAGGACACAATGTCCCTTGTACTTCCGTGCCGCCTAAGCTGCCTGTGCACCAGACAGGGCTCAACGTGATAGCCGCGACACATTTGATGGCTTTCTTCGGTGAGGGCAAGGCACCATGGAGGCGGGCTACGCGATCCCGCAGGGTCTTCTTGGATGAGGGCATGAAAGAGGAATATTGAGGGGACTCACATTGTAAAATTTTCGGGGGAAAGCAGCCAAAGAAACTCTGCAACGCGCCCGCTTAGGGGGCTCATCGAGGTAGCTGACTTCGTATTTTGAGAACTAGTTCCTCAATTCTCAAGATTATCTCGATATTAGACCTTGAATAGCAATATGGGACCGATCCCCACAAAACTGTTTTGCCCGATTTCCGACTTCCCCCATTGTGCATTAATTATTGCATTTTCTTTGGATTTGTTCCTAATATGGTCATGTCACAAGCGGATCACGTGGGTTAACCGTATTTGCCTGTCTGCTACCTTATGTAGCTGGTGGATGGATAGATCACGGTTCATGTTTTCGCCCGATAGATGGTCCTTTCACGTTCTACCGAAGCGCACTTACCGATGTGCCTCTGTTGGCGAATCATCCATCTCGTTTGCATTATTGGTGTGTTCGCTGTCATATATTTTTCTGCCTACCTGCCTGCCTTCACGCGTTCACTGTTTTTCGGGGCGCGTTGGCAGGCAAGGGAACAACCTGGGGAACAAAGTCCGCGCCAAAAATGCCTCGCGCTTCCTGATCCAGGCGATATATAATTTACGAAAAAGGTACCAGCAAGGGATGATTTCACCAGAAACACGACCAAGTTCCAGCCACTGAAGGGGTATCGTAATTATTTGGGTGCGACCGACACCACAAGCAAAATTGACAGATGGCACAAGATAAACGCGAGGTACATTTTTTTGTTTGCCTGGGCCATCCACGCACGATACTGCAAGCCACCAGATCCCTCGAGCTCTCATAGTCATGAAATTTCGAACACCTAGCTGGCTTCTGCTTTGGCCCAGCTTCACTTTTGGCGGTCTGAATGGCTTGATTCATTTATTTCCATCTGTCATAGAGAGGTACGTATGCAATATCTAGACTCAGAGCATGAAAGCCCGAAATGCGCGCGCCCACTGTCCAAATCGGTCCGTGGGATCACAAAGAAAGAAGAAATGTGTCACGACTGGGACGGCAAGCCTAGTATGCATATTGCTGGTACTCCAGATGATTTTTAACTTTACAGTACGGAATGTTTTTCAAAACTACATAATTTTTTTTTGGCTGAATCGGAATGGTTTCAGATTTTTTTCCCCTGGACTGGTAGACCGTGCCAGCTCAAGGCAAGCCAAAGCGGCAGACCACAACATTCTTTAGAGTTGTGAATTACTTAGATCAACGAACACCCTCCCAATGCAAACTTAGCGACACGACACCGTGACCCCGGTAGGATGGGGTACGTTCTCTTGGGTCTGGTGATCCCCGAGCATACTAGTAGACTTGAAGCACGATCGCGAACGACCGGCGCCGGCCCCGCCCGCACACTATAATCACTGGAAAAAGTACTCTTCCAGATGATGCTTATATAATCATTATCCACGGACCGTTTTCTTGCGGGATCGGAACGTCTTCTACAACGAAAACACTGTATAACTAGTATGATTTCAGAAATCAGTTGAACTTACAAATGTTATGAACTGCGCAGAATCAACCCAAGTTATCTTTGCAATGCTGTAAAATTACTCGGATCCGGTGGTGCGAACACCCCGAAGTGACACCGCGAACACAATATGCTGCCTACACTGTAGGCATTAATCAAACGTAGGGGCAAGGGGTGACTGATCTCTGGATCGGGCACACTCATCAGCTCGCGTGGCAAATCACGTGAAATGACGTTGCTGGTTCAAAACATTGCTTGACGGCGACAGAATGAACAATATATAATTGCGACATGGTTTAGAGAGTGATACAGAGTGCATTTCAGCTTTTTTTGCGGTGAGGGGGAGCAAGAGTTCGTGCAAGGTAGACAAGCCAGATCACGTTTTCTCTCCCGATTTGGGGGGAGGGAGGTGTCGGATCAGTGTACCCGATCCAGAGATCTGTCGCCCCTTGCGTAGGGGCCCTAAGGACTAAGGATTATTGACTGCAGTGTCTGACTCTTCGCCCATATGCAGCTGCTCCTTGACGCTCCGGTTGAACTTGTCAGATCCGAGGTACGCAAAATCCTTCTTTTCCCCATGAACCACAGATGTGAGAGACGGCTCTACTCCCCAGCTTTTCGAAGTCCGGAATCGTTTCCCCATCGTCTTCATGTTGCTGTACCTCTCACCGGTTTCCTACCATGACTGCGCCGCCGGATTTCCCGTTCGTGTCACTCCTTCCTCGTGCCCATGCCGATGTTCCCAGTCGGATGTCGTGCCCTCGTGCCACCACAGAATTTCCCCGCCATCGGATCCCGCTTCGTTCTCGCTCGCATACGAAGATAGGACGGGCGATCGCGCCATTGCGGAAAATAACTGCTGAGCCCCCCTCCTTGAAACGTCGCCAGCCAGCACCCCTTCGTGTGCTCTACGTCGCACCGCACGTCGCCGTACTCTCCACTCCGAGCATCATTATCACAGCCCGCCCTCCGCCACTGCACTGGTCATCGCACTTCCCCCAACACCATTCTGCAGCTGCTCACACACCCGCGCCGGTTGAAATACGCACCAACGTCTGATAGATCCAGGTCTTTTGACCAACAACTTCGATATTTTTGCCATGAGAGAAGTGCTCAGACGGGCCCAAAGATTTGTCAGGGCTCCAGTGTGGGAAGATTATATTATAGCGCCGACCGAAAATCTACAAAATATCAGTGCGGATGCTCTAGAACAGCACATACGTAACACCGTAGTAAGCACTTCACACTTTGCGGGGAGCTGCAATATGTCCGCTCACGACGCGCGGTACGGGATTGTCAATCTGGACTTGCTCGTGAAGGGTGTACATGGCCTCCGCATAATTGACAATTCTGTTTTAGTAAGTAAATCTTTGGTCCCATTTATCTGTCTGACAATGCGTCCTGCCAACAAGCCAATTGTTCCAAGTGCAAATACTCAGTCCGCTGCATATGTTGTCGCCGAGAGAGGATCGGCTATGGTAAAACAGATGTGGACATAAATTCAAAGCAAAATGGCAAAGAGTGGCGAATGAATGTACAACGAATTGAAACTCGAGTAAAAATATTGGCCAGAACCCTGAATTGGAGTTCAAAGTCGAGAGAAAGTGATGGATTCCGAGATTCGGTGACCTTGATCTAACACTGTTAATCTGTAATGGCGTTAAACTCAATCAGCAGGTGTTAATTCAAGGATTTGGTAGACCGTGGAAAGCAAGCCTGCAGAGTGTAGATTCATACACCGTTTTTTTCAACTTCTGTTTTTCTTTTTTTCAATGCTTAAACATGGAATGTACTGTTGGTGCACGATACTGTACAACCCTGTAGGGGGGCAACGGCCTGGAGACCGTGACATGTCCGTTGCCTCTTTTTCAGGCAACGGAGGTACCGTAATTGTGACCGTTGCTTCAAGAGGCAACCAAGGAATTTTATTTTGTTGCTTTCAGCCTATTAAAAACATTGTTCTAGCACTGGCTTCCCATAAGCATTAAATATTCCTGGGAATATTTGTTGAATTTCCACCGTGATGCCGGAGGTGCCATCAAGACCCCATCAGACCCAGATCTCGCTTAGACCCTCGATTAAACCACTGTTTAATCGAATCTATTTGAGGGGGGAGTGCCCCTCGAATAAACTTGAATTGTCGTGAATAAACTATTTTGGGTCATCTCAGGCCATCTTGTGATGTATCCGATGACGCGTCCTCGAGTTCCTTATTCTTCGAGTTTGCGCTCCTCCGCAGCACTGGCTCTTGTGTAGTCCACCGAAGTCTCCAGTTGCGCTTGATTCAGTCCTGAGCTGCCTTTGCCTAGCCAAACTCAAGTGATCGCAATCCAGAGTGCCTCATATTTTGTCTCGCCGGTGTCCATTCTGGGTTAGTTTATGACCTCCAGGCGCTGCGCACACCATCCAGTCCCAACACTGCGGAACATTGACTGGTTTCGCCTCGGGTCTTGGGGAGCTTGATTAATATAAATAAACTGAAATGATATACAAAATGCTTGTGGGAGCCAGCAGGGATTATAATTTATGCAGGAATATTTAGCTGACATCATTGGCATCCCTGGAAAATCGGACTGGAATAATTAATGCTTATGGGAAGTCACCCAATAAGCAACAGAGAGGGTACATATCCACAATATCTATTTCAAATGTTTTCCATGGCTTTGGGATTTCTTGGGGATTTTTTGTAGAGGGGTCATACATGCACAGGGGCAGAACAAATTTGATTTTATGTAAAGTTGTTTCAGCTTTGCTTCCTTAGTCCATGATTGGTGGTTTCGCTACGTAAATTCAAGGCATACAGTAATAAATTCAGCCTTCAAGGACCCTCGAACTTTTCATGCTCAGTGAGAAGTCTATTTTGAACTTCATTCAGCTACTTGTGGTTGTGCTTCGTAGGTACAACAAACTGAGCATGAGGCTCTTCATCTTAAGCTGTGCTCCGTTTCATCAACTTTTTTTTCCCACTGGGCTATTGCCTCGCAGAGTACTCAAATTAATAATGTAGTTGAACTGAGTGCGGCCAAGTTGATTGTGCAGATGAGTAATAGCGTGTTGGTGTGCCAGTGAGCGTGAGACCGTAGGATCAAATACAGGTGGGAAGACGTCGGGAGACTTCGAGAAGGTGTGAGCGTGAACATGAGATTGTTGAACCAAATCTGAGTGGGAAAAAGTGTGGAAGAGTCTGAGAAAGGTGCATTTGGAGCATCATGGAAAAGTTTTTTAGGAATCGTTTTGTATAATAGTTTAAGACTAGAATGTGCCCCGAATAAATTTGTGGATAACATAGTCTTGCTCTGGATAATCTCAACAACTGTTGAATTGATATCTGTGGAAAACTGAAATATGGTTGAGCTTCAACATCTTGAGTTTTCTCCCTCTTCAACAGCTTGGAATAGATCAAATTGCATAAATTTAGTTTAGGCTCTCCCCCTTCGTTATAGCTTAAGCCTTCTCCCCATCTTGCAAGTTCAACATTTACACCTCAATTCTTGCAGATATGGAGGAAAATAGACAGTGTTTATTCCGAGTTCAGTTTCTTAAATTTGTTTAACTAAGAATATTTGGAGAAAAATGACCTCATACATAATAATATAAGGTTCAACGCGAACCTTTTGCAGCTATTGATGTTGGGCTTGCTATAGCTTCATCAACTTTCAACTTGTCACGCTCCCATTGTAGTTGTGTTTGAGTCGTACACAGTGGCAGAATAAATTAATTTTAAGTTTGTTTTAGTTTCATTCCCTACTTCTGTACTTGTGGTTTTGCTACATAGAGGGCACAATACTTGTGGTTATGCTTCGTAAATACAACTAAACTGAGCATGAGGCTCTTCATGTTGAACGGTCTTCAGCTTCATCCGCTTTTTTTTTCTTTGGCTGGGCTGTGGCTTGCACTTTGTATTTAAATCATAGCATAATAAACTCAGTGGGCTAACTCAAATTAACGAACCAATAGTGGTGTACTTCAACTGGTGCTGCCCAAGTTGATTGTAGCAGATGAGTGTGAGCGTGAGACTGTCGAACCAAATACGGGTGGGAAGATGCCGAGAGACTCGAGAAAAGGTGTGAGAGCGTAGAACCAAAAACGGGTGGGAAGAACCGGGAGACTCGGAGAAAGGATGACAGTGTGAATTTGGAACATCAAAGAACATTCTTTATGAATCGTTTTGTATTGTAGTATAAGAAGACACGGGGACACCGTATCATATTATATTCATATCATATCGTATTCATATTCAGTCGTATTTATATCTTCGGGGCAGCCTCAAGTCCGTATCGTATTTATATTCAACTGAATATATTCAACCGTATCATATTTTTGGGCAGCACTAGCCATCACAAGCCACGGCTTCGGCTCAGCTCAGCTGAGCTCCGGCTTAACTGTGCGGGATTCATTTCTTTCTACACCCTCGACGCTGACTCTACACACCTTAACATGCTGCCTTAATGGTAGATGAATTCAGAAAGTTCTCGACACTCTATCAACAATAAATCCCAGTGAAAAGTCCATGCGGAGATATGGGCATATCGGCCCAGATCTATAAATGTCGGCTCTCCTGTGAAATATGAATGGTGTCAAGTTTTTGAAAAAAATCTCCCGAAATTGCACGCCTCCTATGAAAATGGCCACTATTGTAGCTTGTCGTAGACTGTCGTAAGAAATGCAAAGGCACATACCTGAGCAGATGCGTTTCTCACTGGGAATAAATTCCCACACCCTCGTAGCCGAGCCGTGGCAGCACAGCTGCTGACTCACAGTTCTTACGCAGCGCTGGTTGATTGTGGCAATCTTTCATTCTGAAGGGACGGGTGCAGTAGATCGCACTGGCTGTATATATACTGTCTCTTGGACTGTTGCTTGGCCAGCCGATCTGCGCCATGTTCTTCAAGTTCAACCTCGTCGCCTCGCTGGCGCTGCTGCTCTGTGTGAATTCTCAGGCCCCCACCATCCAACTCGGAGAGACGACTCTCGTTGGCCGCGATGTCACTCTTCTGAGGCAAGATTTTTTTGGAGGTGAGGGTCCTGCGTTTTGTCAGCTAACGGGAGACTCAATCCACGTCAGGCATTCCTTTTGCCGAACCGCCTCTGGGAAGTCTGCGCCTCAGGCCTCCTGTGCTCAAGAGCTCCTTGGACCCTGGTATATTCAATGCGACCAGCTTTGGCCTGGCCTGCCTACAAATGGTTCGCTTTCTTTCCGTTGTTTCTGCTGTGTACCCCAACCGCTCTTAGGGTGTTCCTGCCAATCTGATGTCGGAAGATTGTTTGACCATCAACGTTTTCCGACCTTCCGGGACACCGGCTAATGCAAAGCTCCCAGTGGTTAGTGTTTTATTACAGGAACCTGACGGTTGATGACAAGTGTACACAACAAGCTCTTTTGGACGTGAGAATACTACACTCCGAAGTTCAGGAGCTGACTGACTCCCGGTTAGATATGGCGGAGGCTTTCAATCAGGCACTGCGTCCATTTATAATGGGAGTGGAATTGTTGCCCAAAGCGTTGCCCGCGTACGCCGCTATTGAGACATTAATGATCCAGTAGCTGACCTTTTTCAAGGGAACACCTTTGATCTATGTCAATTTCAATTACCGTTTGGGACCTTTGGGATTCCCTCAAGGTCAAGAAGCCGACGATCGCAGCAGCTTGAACTTGGCCCTGAAGGACGAGCTCATTGCGCTCGAATGGGTCCAGCTACACATCGAAACGTTCGGCGGGGACAAGACCAAGGTGCACAATATCCTTCTGTCGATACAATTCACTCAACGTCTCCAATTAGGTCACCGTGTTCGGCCAGAGCGCGGGCTCAGTCATGACTGCAGCGTTATTCCTCAACTCTCCGATTAGTCGCTTAGCAAGAGCAGCTGTGTGTTGATATTGTGCCTAAATTCATGTGTCGATTAACGGTATCCAACAGATATTCGAGTCGGGTTTTGCGGCTACCGCGCCATTATTTCCCGCTGCTCGCCGCGAAGCCACTTGGCAACAGTTTGTAAGTGGAGTACCCTCCTGTGTTTCAACAGCAAAATCCGGATCTACCTTTGATTGCTTGCGTGCGGCGAACACGACCGATATATTCCAAGGTCTTGCTACTGCTGCTGCGAATCCCCTTGAACCGTTCCCGTGGGATCCGGTTCTCGACGGAGCGGGTGGGCTTATTCCTGAACTTCCTTCTGTCCTCTTCAAAAAGGGGAAGTTCGCGCGCTTGCCGTTTATTGCAGGAACGAACCTAGACGAAGGTGAGCCATCTATGTACCTATTCCATGGTCTCTCCTAATGCTAGTCTGCAGGAACCGCATTTATCCCTCAAGATACGAATTCCACTGCTCAGATCCACGATGGTTGCCTAAGCCTTTTCACCCCTTCGGTTTCGCCTTCGCTGCTGGAACTTTCAATCCAAGCAGTGTTGAAGCTATATCCCGATGTGCCTGCATTAGGTTCGCGATTTTCCCTAACCTAGACACCCGTAATTCTCTGATTTTTAATAGGTTCTCCATTCAACACTGGAAACGAAACTTTCGGCCTTAGCAGCCAGTTTAAACGAAGCGCAGCGATTGGTGAGCGCAAATTACATGCAAGCCTATGTTAATATCAACTCGTTTTTCGAACAGACGGTGATGTGTCCTTTCAATCTCAACGACGTCTCTGGATGGAAACGGCCGCCAATGCCGGAGTTAAAACTTTTGGTTATTTATTTACACAGCCTCAACCGACCCTCCCACCTGCGTTTGGAGGTGCCTCTCGTTTCTTTGTCAAGACTCTCCTCACTAAATATCGGTTTCAGTTACTCACGCAACCGAGATCACCTACGTTTACACTGTTCCGAACGACCGTTCAGCTTCAGCGCTCAAGATCAGCAGCCTGATGACTGACTATTGGGTCTCTTTCGCCACTAGCCTAGATCCCAACGATGGCCGCGGAGTTCCACGTAACATTTCTTGACCGCCGGCATTGACAACGGTCACTAATTAATTGTGTTTCCTAGGTCCCCACTGGGATCAGTTCACACCGCAAAACAAAGTAAGTGCGTTTCTTTCCAAATTAACCTTTGCCTAACCTGTTCAGGTTGTGATACAACTCAATGGGGACAACACGACTATGATCCCGGATACATATCGTGCTGGCAAGCAATCAATAGTTGCTTTATCCGTCGCTCAACTCACATGAAAACATGTAGCAAACATGGCGTTTTTCAACTCGGATCCTGTCATTTGGCGCCATTGATACGATACTTTCTTGCAGGACATCCCTATGCCCCACCCGAGTGTATTGTATTTAATGTATAACCTGAACCAGTTGCCTTGGTACTATGTAGTACCTACGCACCTCAGTTCTGATTATGGCTTTCACCAAATATGCTGGAATTAGCCTGGATGTCTCATTCGATGTGTTCAAATTGTTGATTTTCTGTGTAAACCAGCACCGAAAAGTCGTCAGCCCTCGGATCGGGGTCGGTGGTCTGTTTTGTTCCAAAATTTTGAAGTTTCTTTGCTCTGGAAAGAGAAGAGGGACCTGGTTCTGAGCTGAAAATCCTGAAGTTCTGGCTGCCAACATCAAAACGGAGACTGAACAACTCTTGCGGCACCGGAGAGCATGAGCCTTTTGACAAATTAGGTAGGTAGTACATAGGTAGTATTACACGGCACGGTCCAATCATGAACGCCGGTTTCCAGTTGTCACTACAACTGCCCCAAGAGATTCCGGGCTTCGACTCGGACTACTGCCTCCTGGCAAACCACTTTTTGCCTCGGTTTTGCGAAAAAATTCCCTGGGCCTGGTCAAGTTAAGATATCTATCATGTTCCCTGAGTAATTCCGAAACATCTACGCAGAAACGGGATTTGCCGAGACACGTCGACAGGTATAAACAACACGTATCGCGACGTGAACTCCGCATTCGGACGGCCTTAGACATCGCCAACTACATGCACATCCACAATATTGTTCTCCCCTGCCTACTGTCGACCATTCTACCTCTCCCGGAGTCTCTGGGACCAAGGTAGTCCAGGCTTTTCTAAAGAACGGTAGTAAGAAAGACCGGTTCGAGATAAGTTAAGTATGTAGAGGATATGCGTTACATTCCGTGCGCTCGGCAGAATTGACACAAATATCTTCTAGTGTACTCCGTCAAGTGTCAAGTGCCGAAATATTGTTGAAATAGAGAGTCAACATTTTGCAGATCATGTTTCAACGGCATGGCACCAGACGATCCGACGGTCATATATTGCGAAAATGCTGGCAGAGAATACTCAATCGAGATTCTTCCACTCTCACAGCAAACATGAAGATATAAATAAACCCCAAAGAAAGATATATTCAGTCATCACATGATATCACAAAGCCAGCCCAAGAGCATCTCCGAGAAGTACTAGTAGCCATATCCACAGGCCTTAAGACAGTACCCGCTGCTGTTCGTGACTGCTGAGACGCCCCCGTTTGGTTCCGTCTGCCCTCCGGTGTTGGTGGCATCGGCAGCAGTGTGGCATCCGGCGTAGATTGCACAGGTCAGCATCGTGGTGTTCTACTGGGTTGTCAATTAACCAGCATGTGCAAAAATATGCGACCAGACCTTCGCGTTGTTGTCGTGATAGGCTAACATTAAACAAATCAATTGATCCATCGCTATTATGAACAGTTATGACCACGTACGGTTTGCGAACGCGCAGCCAGTACGGCAAGCGCAAAAGCTTATGCATTCTGTTGATATTGATGAGTGAGCCAACGGGGAGAAACAGTCTGATTATTCAAGGTACGAACCATCAACAGTATCAGTAAGAATATAGGAGAGATAGTCGTCCCCGTGGATGGATGCTTCGAGGTTTTCGAACGCAGTACTATAGCATGGGGCCGCAGTTGGAGTGCATTTTGCTGAGTACGTCGTTGTTGGCGTGCTGCTCGTGGGCGAAGGACTCATGGTGGGAGGAGGCGTCGTGCTCACAGGGGCCGAGGTCGGAGGGAGCGAGCTCGCGGGAGACGACGTCGGGGGCGGGGCCACACCCCCTCCGGAGCACGAAACCGTGGCCTTCTGCAGAGTCACGGCGGTCTGCGCGTAAATGCAACCGTGGTCGATTGCATTTGTGCCAATCACTACGTTAGTCTTTGCAAGAATGTTACCTTCAAACACAGCGTTGGTTCCAACGGAAACTGTGCCAGCAACTACCCAAACTATGTTACGAGACTGGGCACCACCAATTAAGGTGATGCGAACGTTTGCGGACTGCACCAGGGTCCCTGAGATTTGGAAAATCCAGGCTAAAAAGAGGAGATGAGTTGAACCGTGATCAATATCACTAGCTTGACATACTGTCTGCAGGACCTCCGGAAATTGTGATGCCCGTAGATATGGTCACTCCGGTCGTCCACTTGTAAAGGCCAGGGACAAGAACCGAGCCTCCAATGAGACCTGGGAAGAAAAAAATTACTTTCACAAGCCACGAGGAAACAAAATATGAAATTCAACTCACCCGCCTTCAATCCCACAAAATTCGGCCGCGGCCTGTCTGGAAAAGGCAATGGAGTCTAAATATACAAAGATGAGCGAGTCAATGGAAGTAACTGACTCATTGCGTCAGTGAACGCAGTCTGCATATCCAGAACAGCGATGGTCAAAAGCCCCGGGGTGGGCAGGGCATCTGTGGCACCCATCAAATGGCCGTTTACTTGCGTCGATGTCCAAAATTGCTGGCTGACATCTCGGACGAGGCTGAACCCAGTCAAGGAGGTGACTGTGGCGGGACTAATCCCAACGTTGCCAGCTGGCGCGCAATATGGAATTAGAAATTAAATAGCGAAAAATCGAACGAATACTCACTGACGGCGGAATTCGGGACTGTAGATACACCGGTTTTCGCCAGAATGGCAAAGTTTTTAGCGGTTCCTAGCAGAACTGGTGCTGGGCCAGCAGCGAACACGCCACTGACGGCGGCCTGAGGGATTTAAGCGAGAGTCAAACACGATATAGCTTGGGGCGTACCAATAAGGCGAAGGCCACGACAGTGGAGGATATGGCTCTAGGCATAGTCGATGTGGGGGATAGTCAGAGGGAGAAAAGTTCGTGGTGTAAGGAAAGTAGAGGTAAAAGAGCCCTTATATATGCTTTCCCGCCGCTCCCAGCGGCAGCAGGTTGCCGCTAAGGGGGCCTGAAGAGGTCCAAAAGCCCTCCAAGTAGCACACACACACTTCACCGAGAACCCGAACCCCGCGGCCACTCATGCCATTATTGAAACACTGTCAGAAAAAGTGAGGTAAACGTAAAATCACCCATATCCCGACGGATACATGGCTCATCGGAGGCGTGAGTATAGCGCCTGTGACCGTACCGCAGGAGCGCAGACAACTGAGCGTAAGGGCGGGTTCTACAAGGACTTTGAAATCTCGCCGGTACCTCTGAGATGGGCCCAGCCATAGTTAGACGGCGACAGCGAGGCACAGATGCGCGCGGTACAATGATAAAAAACAGGTTCTGGCGGTGGCAGGCTGAATTCTGCGTAGTGGAAGACATGCAGAGCCCCATGTTGCTCGGATTGGCCCTATTTCCAACGATGACATGGTTCCTCTGCCAATTAGAAGCGATAATGTTCGAGGATGGAGTCAATAAATTGTACCTGCCAGAGAACCGCTGTAGAGTCGTCAGAGGTGACGTCATTTCAAAAGGGTAGTAAATAAGTGAAGTCTAGGCCGTCCCTGCCGAGACCGTCTGAGAGAGGTGGCTGAGCTGGCGTCTACAACTGTCTAGCCACCTAGAAACAGCGCGTCCATTCAGCTAAACACAACTGCCGGCTAGGCGCCTCGACGAAGTTCAATGCAGGTTGCCTCTGAATGGAGTGTATGTGAAGCTGCATAAAATATTGAAGTACATGCAGGAACCTTGATAATTTTCTGACCATTGGCGGATGTGCCACATTCTTATCCCCATTCTTCCATTCACGCACGCTGCGCAGCCTTAATCAAATCTGCTGCTTTTCTGCAACACCATAAATTGAGGCACTTGGATACGCACTGAGCGGCAGTGGGATGTTCGACGTGTACACAACACGGACGTTGGGCGTATCGTACACCTTCAGGTACGCGTCCACGACACCTGGCAGAATAGACGCTCTGAAAAAATGATTGTTCACTGCATCACCGAACGCACCTCCGAGCTCGCGCCGTATCATGGCCAACTGGGTGCGCGACAGTTCCAAAATTTGCAACAGTATGAACTCTTTCTACAGTGCATCCGAGCCGCCTTGCTCCTCGTCAGGGATAGTGGGCCCTGGTACGAGCTCTCCCGTCGAGAGGTCACTGAAAGTACGAAGTGGTCATTCGGCAACAGGTTGAAAACACAAAAGAGGGCGAATCTCACCTAGGTTTCAAAATCTTCCACATGAGTTTCAAGCCGGCGATTTGCACGTCCATATCGTATGATACGTTGAAATAGTTGACGTGCACCTTAGGATGCTGGAACGGTCTTTCGACTGAAGTATGACGTTCATTGTCATCGGTACATTCCGATTCAATGCTAGGGCATATCCACTTACGACGATATGGACGGTTCCCCGACTGAAGGGCAGCAACTGCCACGTATTTGCGGCAACTTTGATACCACCGCAGGATTGCGTCAGCTACTTAGCCCATACCAAGCGAGGGGGGGCTGCGAACCCTTGAATCAGGCTGACGTAGAAGTATTCCATAATCGGCACTGGATCCTCGTGAATTCCAACTGCAGAGCAGATGCGATACAACAACTGAACACACCTTTATGCTTGATAATCAGGTCTGCTTGTAGACGCAAGATGTATTCGAGTGCAGCTGGTGGTCCGCCTGGCTCGCGGCCCATACTCTAAGGGACGCCCTGATTTCCGCGACTTTCGCGTTGGCGCCATCGCCGAAAAGCTGGAAGATATTCGAGAAGGCAATGGCGTCGTTTGGGCCGGTACCATTGAACGAGAAGTCCGTCCCCGCCGGCACCGATGGGAAGTGACATGATAATGAATACTGACCTGCTCTTGCAAGTTATTTCCGACAGTCTTCAGGTCGATGAGAGTGGTGATGTTCAGTGGACAAAGGAGGGCGGCGTCGCCGATTCCAGAGAGCTGCAAGACCCCGGGCGTCTTGACGGGGTGTAAGTAGAGTATGTGAATGTGAAAGGGGACCTACTCGAAGAGACCCAGCAGAGAGGATGACCTCCTTCCTTGCATACGCCGGGAAGCGCGTCGTGCCATTAGTGATGTTAGTGTATGTCGCGAACTCGATGCCGGAGGCCACAAGCGGGAGGGTCGCGTTCGCCCACAATATTTTGGTAACCTGAAACTCAATAAACACACCACGAATTTTGCGACTTGACTGAGAAATCCGTACCAGATGCTGGGTCAGCGTCACCCAATTCTTGCGGGTTCTTTCAGCCGGTGTAAGATACAATTCAGCGGAGGACGAGCGGCGGTCGTTATCATTGTTGTACTAGTAGTCTCTAGTAGTTGAGAGACTGCAGGACACGATTAGTTGCGTTCACTCTTGGACAATGGACGCGACAGACCAACGGACATCGTGGACGTCTTAATAGACACAGAGGGGAGGATGGGGGCGAGGGGAAGAAAGATCAAAGCAAAAGAGACCTCGCATACTTACCAGGGAAGAAGCCAAGACGTACCGCAAGGAGCCGAATCAGCGATCAGATTGGTAGTGCTGATAGCCTTCGATCCAAACACACGCACAACCTCTCCTATGGAGGCTTTCAAAAGCTACCTCTGGACGCTACGTCTGCCCTCCATGACTCTCCGTGCCCTTTTTTTGCTTGTTTCTAGTCCCACTTAGGCTTTTTTTGGTCACTCGTAAACTTGAAATTGCGAATCCTGCCGCGGCTTAACGGCGTCTTCAAGTTTGTGAGTGACTTTGTTTCCGTCGTCCTACTGTCTGTCGCTTTCTGTCCCTCGCGGCGTTTTGAGATCATTGTTTTTTCCCCAGCTTCTCTGGCTTTCTACTCCCTCAATCCCCGCATGCTGAACGATCGCGTAGATGTCTTCCCCGCTTTGCAATTGAGCAGAGGCGTCGTTTTGGTGGAAAGCGCCCTCGCCGGGAGTCGCTGGCGTCAACCCGCGCGCAGGTTGTTTACGCGTACATTCCCTGCCACTGTTCGTCCTTCTGCAGCTGCTCCTCGACGCTCCAGTCGAACTTGTCAGATCTGGGTACGTAAAATCTTTTTTCCCCCATGAACCAGTGCTGAGAGACGGCCAGCTTTTCGAAGTCCGGAATCGTCTCCTCCTGGATCTGGCACTCCTTCCCCTTCATCTTGCTCTCGCCGCTTTCCGAATCCTACCATGACTGCGCCGCCGGATGCCGCGTTTCGTGCCACCCCTTCCTCGTGCCCAACGCCGATGTCTCCCAGTCGGGCGCCTTGTTCTCTTGCCACCATGCCCATCATCAGCTATCGCTTCGTTCTCACTCGTGTACGAACGTAGGACGGGCGATCACGCAAAGTAACTGCTGAGCCCCCCCCGCCTCCTTTGAGACGTCGCCAACATCCCTTCGCGTACTCTGCGTCACCCTACTCTCCACGCCGAGTGTCATTACCACGGCCCCGCCGTCCGCTACTACGCTCTCCCAAACACCATTCCGCTGCTGCTCGCACACCCGCACCGGCTGAAATGCCCGCCGACCCCATTCGCCTCCATCCCCCGCCCCTCCTACGCTCATGGTGAGCCCCCTCTTCAGCGATCTGGCTAGCTCAGCCTGCTTAGCCCATCCTTCCCAGTGTTGCGCCTACTTCTCCTTCGACACCCCGCCGCCACTATTCTCTGTGTCTCCCGCACCCGCCGCGTACTGCGCCTCGATAATCCCCACGTCGTAAATCCGTCATCGCCATCGCAATTCACAAGCGACGCGCCTGCGCGCCCGTGCCACATCTACGACATCCACCATCGCTCCCCTTGGACACCCTTCTCAGATTCGTCGTATGCCACCTCCCGCGTACAACGCACGCTCGAGTGACGTGTCGCGCGCCAGCACCTACCGAACGTCCCGCTCCGCCTCCCTCGATACCCCGCGCGCCTTATGCTCCCCGTCCGCAGATCGGGCGTGCCGATCTTCCTGTACGCCACGCCCCCCTTCACCACCGATACGCACATCCGCACTCGCAGCCGCTTGCTCCCCACCCCGTTTGGCTCGCGCGCGCGGGGGGGGGGGGGGGGAGGGGGGGGGGGGGGGGGGGGCGTGTAGGAGCCCGATGCTGACTTGGGGATTGCCTCGTTTCGCAGTCTGGAATACTGCTTAGTCAGCGGCGTCGACTTCGAGCTCGACTCTGTCCCTCGCGGCGGAGGGATCTCTCGGTAGTGGGGCGAGGACAATACCCGCGAAGGCGGGCACCCCACGTTTGTGGACGGGAGCTTCGTTGGTGTGGGGTGGGGTGGGCGAGAGATGCTGCGGCGAGGAGGGTACATGCACCCACTTTGAGAGACGGCTGACCTCACCGTGGCAGCTCCATCTTCTTGCTGCGCGCGCGCCGTAGGTACTACATTTCTCGTGCTCGAGGCTGCGCTCAGACGGCTCAGTTCCCTTTCAGGCGCCCCGCGCCTCGTGGGAGCGGGTTAAGCCAAGCCAGGTTATTACCGGTCGGCCCCTTGTGTGCGTCCAGCAGGCAGCGATAGCGAAACCGGGAGACCTGCTGAGGGGACGAGGTACGTCCGGCTCCTCTGATGCCTCCGCTTGATCTACATACTGACCATTGGTATGTGGCAGATCTTCTCGCGATTCCGCCAGCGCTACCTCCCATAAGTGTCTTTCGGACGTCGTGCTTCTCGCCTTGCCACCAAGCACACGCTGCTGCCCGACGATGCAGTGCAGGCTGGGAAGGCGGGGGGGGGGGGGTGGGGGATTACAGAGAATCGGGTGCGCCAAAGCGGCGATTCAATCTGTATGTCCTGTCGATTCTCACCTTCGGCTCGATACTCATCTTCTCTTTCGCAGTGCGGCTGGCGATCCATCCCGCTATTTCGACGGGCCCGGGAACCTTGTCGGTCAGCGCTCAGATCACAGGACGGGTGTATTGTACTGGGAGCTCGATGTGCACGTCTATTTGGCCGTCGATTTTTTTTTGCGTACTTATCTCCAGTCGCAGTCTAGTATTTACCTCATCCGTTTGTTTACCTTATCCCACAATCGCGCTCATCGTCGTGTCATTCATTCTTTCTCCTCCTCACCGCGTCACATACATGTCTTTGTATTTTCTAATGATAGATATGTGAACGTTTCAGGCTATCCGCCTACCCGTAGAGGCCCCAAGTGTAGTGTTGCCGCGAGCTGAGTCGAGTCGAGTCGAGTTGCTAAGGTAGCGGCCATACAAGTACGGTTACCCCACGTGATGCATCACCTTATTGGGCGGATTTCAGAATTTTTCCATAAATCCGGCCTACCTCTAACACAGAGAGAAAATCCGGCCCAACAGTTCTCTTTGAATGCTTCTTAGGACTACTGTTAAATATTCTGGGCCATTTAGGTTAGAAACTGAATGACTAGTTCCAAGATTTAGATGGATTGATGTAGTGTTGCCACGGCTCGGCTACGGTTGGCTTGACTCGGCTTTTGATGGCTTGAAAGCCGTTACCAAATTGGGCAAGCCGAGCCGCAATGGAGCCGCCGGCTTAGGGCGGCTTTGGCTCGGCTCGGCTTCAAGCTGCGGCTTGAGGCCAAAAATGGGTTCAGTAGCGCAGATGTCCAGGGCTACGCCAACGACTATTATACACCCAAACAGCACTCAAACACCTCTTTCTGCGGTCTCTTGCGATGAACATCCAGGTCTGATTCGGACAACATCACGCCGTGACGCTCTGTGACGCTCTTGATCATCTTCCATCGCCGCCGACGACAACGACCGTCGACAGCTCAAGGCCGGGCGCACGCTCTCTGACTACAAGTCAACGCTCCACCTTGTCCTCCGTCTGCACGGCGGCATGCTTCTTCATCAAGACCCTCACCGGCAAGACCATCACGCTGGAGGTCGAGTCGTCCGACACGATCGACAATGCCAAGGCCAAGCTCCAGGATAAGGAGGGGTACGCCGTCTCTCATGTCTGTTACTTGCTGTGTCTAATACCACGACACCATCCCACCTGACCAGTAGCGCCTTATCTTCGCCGGCAAGCAACTTGAGGACGGGCACTCTCCGACTACAACATCCCGAAGGAGTCAACACTTCGCCTCGTCCTCCGTCTGTGTGGCGGCATGCAGATCTTCGCCAAGACCCTCACCAGCAAGACCATCACGCTGGAGGTCGAGTCGTCCGACACGATCGACAACGTCAAGGCCAAGATCAAGAAGGGGTACATTGTCTCTTTTGTCCATCATTTGCTGTATCTAATACCACAACAGCATCCCACTTGACCAGCAGCGCCTTATCTTTGCCGGCAAGCAGCTCGAGGACGGCCGTACCCTGTCCGACTACAAGGAGTCGACACTCCGCCTCGTCCTCCGTCTGCGTGGCGGTATGCAGATCTTCATCAAGACGATTACGCTCGAGGCCGAGTCTTCTGACACCATCAACAACGTGAAGGCGAAGATCCAGGACAAGGAGGGCATCCCCCATGACCAGCAGTGCCCCATCTTCGCCGGCAAGCAGCTCGAGGACGGGTGTACTCTCTCCGACTACAACATCCAGAAGGAGAGCACCGGTTAGTTTCATGATCCGCTGCCTGCGGACGCCCTCGCACTAAAGCGCGCCGCCCCCGCCTCCTTCACGCGCCTCCCTCTCGTGCCCCTCGCTGCCTGCGCCGCCATCCACGCTCTCTTCGTTCTCATGCTCACCCTGCGTGTGGCATGTGCGTGGGCGGGCTTGGCCTTCACACTGCTCGCGCGTAACTGCCTCGTGGACCCGTTCACCGCGGTGCACATTGCGTATGGGCAGCTCGAGATGCACCGCACATGGGAGCGCTCGAAGGTGCGGCTGTTCAGCAGTGAGAGGGGTTGGACCGGTTGAGCGTGGGACCGACGACTTCTGCTCTGTTTGTCTCATTGGGTCATACCTGAATTGCCGTCTCTGTACACATATACACATCATTGAATCATACATTATGTTGGTTTGAATGACGAATTGAGATACTCGATACCACTGCCTGCATGCAAGTCGCTGCATCGTGCTTTCTATAATTGAGTCGGAACCAAATCTATTCGCCTGCAAGTAAGGAAGCTATGAACGAAGTAATATCTTCCGGAACAACATTCTGCTCCTCCATGAGCTCTTCCAACCACTTGATTTCAGCTTCTTTGCTCGTTCCGGCTGTGAAGTCAAGGGAATTCCCCTGCTTGATGAAAAATTTCAACAATTGCAATGCTTCCATGAGCTCGGGGGTGGTTCGATTGCGTCGCCGTGTGTCAGTCTCGGCGCTAGAAGAGAACACCCGCTCGCATGGCACGGCCGATCCCTGTATTGGCAGAATGTCCAGGGCCAGTGCGAATATTCTTCGGTAGCGGAATTGGTTTTCCTGAGGAGGGGAGATGAGTGTGGTCATGACCATTAGTTGACCCATACTTACTTCCCAGTAATTCAAAGAATCGAGACCGGCCCGTGGATCAGTAAGATAGGAACTAATCTCCTCGTCTATACTATCTTGGCCGTTTCCATAGGGAGCAGCATCATCGAGACCGAGGATCTCATCTGCCCAGCTATTGTACGTTGGTCGAACTGGTGAGCTGATTGGATTATTGTCGTACTCCTTAAGCTGTCAATTTGTCAAGATTGTGTGCCGCCGTTTAATTTAAATGACATACCGCATTCTTAAATAGCTCTTTCGCCCATTCAACTTTCTCTGGTCTAAACTGACTGAGCCATCGAAGTTTGATTCTAGGATTGACGACTTAAAGGAAGCCAGATTAAATTGATGCAACCCGAAAAAAAAAAGATTTACTCATTGCCAGCACATACGCCGGAACACGCTCGAGGCGTTCTTGATAAGAACCAAGCTTGTCGAGGCCTTTCTGAATGATGTGGGCGATCTGGGGATACTCCAGTTGCATTCGCTCCCACTTAGTGATCATCGCTTCGAAGGCCGGTAGGGCATTGCAGAGGGTGGGTGTTTTTTCCGCTGATAACTTCTGCTGAAAGGCGTGTGGCACCTGTCTGTCCAGTGAGCAGGCCAATCAACAAATGCGGAAAAAAGACAGCTGACGTCCAAAATCTTCTTGAAAACTTCCAAAGCCTCCCACTCATAGTCGCCTAACTTGTATTTTTGGAGATCTTCGAACTCATTGCTAGATAGAAATTGATCAATGGCCTATGGATCCATTAGGCTGTTAGTCCATCATGAAATATTTGACTCACTGGTCGAAGGAGGAGGCCACGATCAATCATTAGCAAAGTTGACGACCACCGGGTAATTACATCTCGAAGGAGTTCGAGGTCCTTGAGTTTGAGAGCCTTAAGGACATCTGAAAAGAAGTGTCTCCGCAGTGAAGACGACCGAATCTAATGAATAGGAAGACTGAGGACAAGTTACCAATGAGGCAGAAAAAAATCACTACCTGACGAACAATGGCACGAAGTGTGGCGATGGGATCCCGGTCAATCGCATCCATAAATGTCGTTGCTGGACGCCCACGAGGTTCAAAGTTGACCACGTTATCATCGGCAAAATCTGTATCGGTTATCGCTTTCAAAATAGCCTGACACGCCAAATGTACAATGTGTGGGAAACATCTAGTGAATGGGAAGAATAAGTCGACATCAGCCAGGAGAGCAAAAAACAATTGTGTAAGAGTATTACCGAATACGCCGGTCAGTTTTAGAAAATGGAATACGCCGCCGCCTGAGTTCCATTTCAAGCCAAAGCATAAATGTATCATTGTTCGGGGCGTTGTCGAGGGAAGCCCAGCCCAACTTGGGCATGGAATCAATGAGGGCACACTTTAGATATAAGAGAGCTCACCTTCCCTGCAGCATGGATGCGATCAATGACATGCAAAAAAGCTTGCGAAAGATGTTCCCCGTCATGATGGCCCGGGACACGGATGAAACCTATTAAGGCGGAGCGAAGTTTGAGGGCGTATCGTGGACCCGATGGAGTTTCGACAATCTTGGCTTCAATCCAATGGCCGGTGATCGCCATATAGGGTCTCAGCCTTTGATCAGTCCAAATGTCCATTGTCGTCGACATTTTCCCCGGAGCAGCCTAATAATAGTGTGAATGGTACGCGGACAGCTCGACTTGTGCACGTACAGCAATTTCCGCTTCAACGAGATCCAAATGTTCATCCAGCAGCTGCATAATTCGGTTCCGGATGGTTGTGCGATGAGGGATGTCCGAGTCCTTGAGGTCGTCTCGAAGCATTAGAAATATCGCCCGTAGTTGTTCGTTCTCAACAACATTGATAGACTGAACGACATTAATATAATGCAGTTCACCGAACCATGATACGCACCTGATCATCGCCAATGATGAACTCAACTATCGCGTCGACAAATGCTTCGTGCGTGAAGGATCGCCTGCTTTTCGTTTGGCCCGAGCCTCCAGAGGTGCCGGAGTGTTGACCGTGGCGTCGTCGATATTCTGCCACGGCAGGTTGGGCTTCTTTTGCATTGATGGGAATTTTCAGTTGATCACAGCCAGAGATCCATTCGTCGGCGTGCTGCTCGTAAAGATGTTTCCGTAGAACACCAGTGCTTGTTTTCAAACTGAACTGAGTAGTGGGTATATGAGGGTGAGTTACGTGACGTTGCCTTCGGTGAATTCAATTAATACAAAAGATTAAGTGTGGGATCGAACACTTACTGGCAGAATAAGCAATGATTCTTTGCTTCCATCTTGCTGTAGAATGTCCATACATCGGCCGCGCTTGATTTACGAGTCCCAGCCGGAGCGGCACGTTGACCACGTTGACGAGGCTCTGGGGCGGTGTGTTGAGGACCGTTGCCACGAGCATGCGATGGGCTATGTGGCCCTGATCTGGGCATGCTGCGAGTCATTGGGCTGCGGTAGGGGGTCGAAAAAGCAGGAGATTGATTCGCAGGGGTGATCGCTGAATTGGGTCGCCGCCGAGCTGGTGTCTCATTGCCATCAGAATCGGAGTCAAACAAGTCTCGGTGACGCTCTGCAGGTGTAGGAGTAGCTACGAATTGTGAGACCAAGTACTTGACAGTTGTACGTGTCCATACCTGGTGCGGAACTATCAACATTTTGAGAGCTGGAGGCCACGGGTACTTGTGCCCCCCTCGTCCTAGCCGCTGTTTGCTGAGGAGTCTGACGGAATGAGGAAGCCGGATCATCTGAAGAAGAAATTGTGTCAAAGAATTTCACCGCTGTAGAAAGATGTTGTACTTGATGCACTTTCCTGCTGCCTGGTCAGCGCTGCATCTCTTTCCCCTACTGGAGTTGGTTCTTCCTGGTATCGCCGTCGGCGAGTACGCATGGGACTTGGATCCGCCCCAGTGTTGTCATCGCCGACAGGCTGCCGTGTACGCGTGTGTCGTCGTCGGGCCGGAGGGGTGCGCGGAGTGGCGTTGTCTGGTACGAGACAGTAAACAGATTAATTTTTTTGAAAGAAAGCGGAAGAAGACTACTTACCAAGCTGGAAAGTTGTCTCAAGCGCACCACCAGGAAGGGTTCGCGAAGTCGGCTGCACACGGCGCAGAGGCATTATTCCGCATGGAGGCACTCAAGTTGCTTCCTCCGCGCACGAATGGTATGGAACTAGAGGGATGAGCAGAGGTAAAGAGGAAAGGAAAAGCGAAGAAAAGCTATATAAATGCGGTGGGTTGCCATGCAATCCAGCGCTCTCACCGTCTGCAGCCCTGAAAGTTTAAAGTCGATGCGTGATGAATATGTTTGACCTTTCTTGTTTCAAAGTGGGAGAAGAATAAAGAAATGGTAGATCCATGCTGCCCAGAACAGAGATGCCCAGGAAACCCGTTAATTTTGAGTCGTAGACACCAGCAGACTGTGGCAGAAATGTATTGGCGGTCGGTGTTGAAGTTAATTAGGCATCGTGGGCAAGGTACGAGATCAAGGCCATTGAAAAGCAGCATAGAGGCCCAGATAGATATTTCATGAGTGCTTTCTAGCAAGATAGACTTCGAGAACTTGCAAAAAGTACAATACTGGGGTGGATTCACTTATATTCCAAATCTGGTCTGAAGTCATGACTCAAGTCGACTTGGAGCCGGCTTAAGCCGTAGCCGAGCCGTGAAAGCCGATTGCCTAATTTGGACTTGCCGGCTGGCTCGGCTCGGCTAATTTTCGGCTCGGCTCGCACGGCTAGCGGCTTGAAGCCAAGCCGTGGCAACACTAGATTGATGGCAAATGGAAGTTCCCATCAATTTGGGAACTCGTCCTCCATTTCTGCACCAAAAGTTCCCAAAATATTTAGGAACTATCTTATGATACATATACACAGAACTGTTGAGCCGGATTTTCCATACTCATTGCACAATCCCAGAATCGCCCTATTTAGGTCGTCACGTGGGGCAACCGTACTTGTATGGCCGCTACCTTAACTCGATGTTAACTTGATGATTGACAGCGAGTCGAGTTGAGTTGGAGCACGTGGAGTGACTATGCGTAACATCAGTCACGAAAGTGAAATTATTATACTCAGGGTAAGCAGTTGGGAGCCTAAAATATTCAAAGAGAATGAGGTTTATACTTAGAACCAAACTCGCCAGCTGTCCAAATTATTTGGTAGCTTTTTGCGCGTTTTTCAGAGCCCTGCAAGGTATTCGGAATTTTTCGGTTACATTATTCAAGTTTGGCGGATCTTTTTTCTCCGGGATGCCAGAATAAACTTGGGGAATGATTCTAGAAGCTACACAAGTCTTTTTTCGCATTTTCTGGAGCGCGAAATAACACTGTACGCTCTCTACTTGCTCATCTATGTCGCGGCTTCACACGCGATCATAAATTTGGCGGATGGGAATTTGATGCCATCCAGATTGGGCCCAACTCATCACCAACTCAATCGAGTTCATCAACTCGATCACCGAGTCGAGTCACAACTCGAGTTGGGCTCAGCTCGACGGCAACACTACCCAAGTGACCATGGGCGTGCGCTGTAACGACCCGGTCCTTGAGTCTCTTCCACTCTCACAGCGATTTTTGTAGGCGATATGAAGTAACAACACCTTTTTCGTCCTGGCCCCGCTTCGAGCGAACGAGGAGCATGCTGTTCCTCAATTTATTGAACACATTTGCGCTGCTGTGGCTGGGGAGGACGAGATGGAAGATCTTCCACATCGGGGAGACCCGGCCACCTCGGTGCGTGCCGCCGCTATGGTCCGCCCTAGAACGTTTTCGCATCCTCTTGGTCCATGCGTATGCTCCAAGTCGCCGTGCCGCCGGTACTCGAACTCCACCTCCCACGCATGCTACGGTCTCTCCACAGATACTCGGATCATGGTCTAGTTTTCTGCTGCGTCATATAAACATGGATTTGTGAGACTAGGTAAACCAACGACCTAACATTTTTCACACTCTTACGCTCTCACTTCATTATGATTTCTCCTACATTCGTCGCCCTCTCAGCATTAATATTAATTCTCTCAGCCACCGCGAAACAGATCCAAAGCAAAAGTCCAGCCTGTACGCCGTTCTCTGACTTCTTCAGCTGGGCCTACGATCTGACCGGTCACATATTCAGGCTTCAATGCCGGAATTCAAGCATGTGTCGGCGTTGCCAATGATGTTGACGGAGCACCGCTCATTATTCACAATTGCAACGAAGATCTCACCCACCAAGATTGGACCCTCGCCTTCGCGGGCAAAACGTCCACCAACCCTGAGCCAATTAAGATATTCGGTGACACAGTATGGCTCATATCCTTGATGTTCATGGTTCTCTCCGACAATATCTGCGTTCTCTGAGACCACCATTAATTATACTCTAGTTTCTTCTTCAATCACAATACACACGCATATATTTATGCTTGATATATGCCGCATTTGCATGGAATTCGTAGTCTCTTTTCCCATTTCCCAAATTAAGTTGGATTGGAATGTCGCTCTAGGCTAATAATTGCCCAGGTCATTTCGTGCGCAGCGCATGGAATTGTGGGAGCCGAATAGGACGGAAATAGTGAGGACAGCCTTGGGACAGGTAGCATTTGGCATGTCAGTCACACACCCTCCGCTTCACGTCACCTACACGTGGCTATTACCATGGCGCAGACCTACGAGCTCAACGGTTTGTGAACGGCGAACCCCACATCCAGCATCTTAAACTCACATATATGTTCCAGTTAAAAGTATCAGCGGTATTGACCTGAAATACCGAAACCAAAACCTCTACGTAGCGATCGATGTCGATGGCAAGAGGGTGCATACCACTCACCCAAAGAAGGATTCCGTGGCAATGTGGAATGATACCTCCACCCTGTGAGTCGAGTCTGTCGAGACGATATACCTTCTTAAAGATTCTGTAAGATCACCGGATAAGCCATCGTCCATCATCGGTCTCCATCTTTATCAGCATAATAGGGTCTTACATGATAAATATCTGGCGAGAGCAGAGATCGAGATAGGTCTCCTACTCGAAAGGCGCGGCGAGAAGAAAGGCAAGAGGAATTGATTTATCGGTGCACTGATCTGACACGATTAGTTTTAGATGTCGCGGTGTCGCTAGACTATGTAAAGTCCAAGGGCATGCAGGGGCCTACACTCCTCGTAACCTTGACCACCCGCGGCCACATCCAAAGCGGGGAAACCGAAATCGCCAATGCTCAAGCAGACATTGTGTCACTCGGATGTGAGACATCAGGTTTTGCTGAACTCGAAGTTGCTGGTGCGGTGCAGAATAGTGATTTTGTGTCGGTGCTGGGAACCTTGATAAAATCCATTGTCAAGATAGGAGATGAATTTGCGAAGGTGAGATGCCATCTGGTGTCGCTTGTCCTTACCAGCATTAAATTAATATGTATTGAACAAGATCCATCCATATGCTAACGTTGCGTGGATGGCATTGACTTCGGTGTACAAGGTATCCTGCTGTTTAATATAGTTCTTGGCACATGTTAACCGCGAAAACAGGCTGTACAAAACCAACAGCAGAAAGATGAGAAAGTTGTCCAACTGGTTCAGACTATGGCCGAGCTGTATTCCTTCGCAAAGGATGCGGATTCACTCTCCGAAGCGAAGAAACATCTCGAAGATACTGTCACCAAAATTGTCCAACTAACGGCACGATGTGCGATGTTTATCAGGGAATATACTGTACTAAAACGTTCAATTCGACAGTCACGCGTCACTGGGGGGGCTGTCGATTGCCAACTTTGGTGCTTGTCACGCATCACCCCGAGGACTGTCGAATAGATTTTCCGGTTCGTCACCCCAAAATCCCCAAATTTCGCGATTTCGACGAATTTTCGGCTCGGATTGTCGAAATTTTGCGCTCGGTCACGCCAAAAAATGCGGTTTGTCGAATTGTCGAACCGGAATTTTCCGTCACGCGTCACCCCCTCTGTCGAACTGAACGTTTTAGTACAGTACAGGGCACGGGTTCATCGGTAGATATTAGAGCAAATAATGTCTTCATCTTACTGACGGTGTCCATAGTCAGACTTGCGACCGAGTTAACATCTGAGTACAGCCAGAAGATTGAATCTTTTGCTGCCGCTTTCGATGAGCTCCAGCAGTCTCTCGACAGGGGCCTACGGAAGCACACTGCAGTTACAGTGACACGCACAGAGTTTGTGGCAACACAAATTCTCAAAGCTACGCAGGATACATACATCCTCGCATCGGAATTAGCACAATCCGAAAAGCTGCAAACCCTCCATCCAATTATCATGAATGCATCCAACCGCCTGCCGTGTTTAGCTGGAACACGTCGTGACCTACTGAGCTTCATAACCACCTGGCTTGCTACACCATCTGATTCGGGGGATTCTAGCAACATTCTCTGGATGTACGGTGTCGCCGGAGCAGGAAAGAGTACCATAGCCACCTCCATCTCTCAATACTTCGCTGAGTTGCACAGTCTTGGTGCCTTCCTGTTCTTCACTAGAGGCGAAACAACCAGCAGTCCCGGCTCTGTGATTTCAACAATCGCGTTCGGCCTGGCTCAATCAAACCCTCATGTCGCCTCCGCCATCTGCACCGGCATTGATAGCTATTCCAATGTGGACAAAGCCCCGTTGCAGACACAATTCCAGAAGCTGTTACTCGAGCCCCTCACTGCTGCTCAGAATCATATCCACAGCCCAATTGTTGTCATCCTCGATGCATTGGACGAGTGCGGTGATCCTGATTCCCGAAGGACTCTCATTTCCATACTTGCCAACGACTTTCCCAAACTCCCTGCTGTGTTCCGCTTTTTTGTCACCAGCCGCCCCGACTCAGACATCACAGCTAAATTTCTGAATGAACCAAGGGTTATCAAGAGGCACCTTGACATTACAGAGCCATCGAGCGTACAAGACATCCGGCTTTATATTGACCATGAGATGACTGACATTCGACAGCAGCACTCCAGTCGGAATTTGGATCCTACATGGCCAGGCAAGGAAAAAACTGATGCTCTGGTCAAAGGTGCCTCGGGTCTCTTCATTTGGGCATCAACGGCCATGAAGTTGGTTCTAAAGGCTGGTAATCCAAACAAGAGCCTCAATACCCTCATCCAAGGAAGGTTGTTGAACCTTGATGACCTGTATGCGGTAGCACTCGAAAACACAGGACTGTGGGAAGACATCGACAGTACCTTCATACAAAATGCATTGGCCGTTTTGGCTACAGTGGTGCTCGGAAAGGTCCCCATGTCCGATAAAACCATTGATGCGCTCTTGGGTGCAGATCCCGAGTACTCTTCAAGCCACATCCTCCCACGACTGAGGTGTTTGCTGCAGTGGACCCCAGGCCATGAGGCTCGACTACTCCATGCCTCGTTTGGTGACTATCTGACAGATAGCAAGCGTTCTGGCGACAAACTTTGGTTCATTGACCCTATGGTCCTAAGTCAGCGGCTCGCATCCCGGTGTTTGCATGTCTTGGATGCAGAACTTCAATTCAACATCTGTAGGCTTGAGGACTCGCATGTCCGCAATGGTGATGTGCATGACCTGCCAAATCGCATCACAACCTATATATCCCCCCAATTGTCTTATTCCAGCCGCTTTTGGGCCGACCATCTTCAGGCTACCGATTTTGACCAGGCAATGCTTGAGGATATCAGGCTTTTCATGTACAGCAAGTTCACATATTGGCTTGAAGTCCTCAGTGTCCTGCAGGAGACCGCAATTGCAACAGAGGCACTTACGACTGTGGGGGAGCTAGTCAAGGTAAATTCCTCATGGTGTCTGCTAGTTTTTCAAGTTCTAATCATTTTCACCGCAGAAGCACGACGAAGCACTTGCGGATTTTGTGGCAGATGCAATCAAGTTTGTGATCGCATTTGCACCTGCCATTGCGCACAGTGCACCACACATATATCTTTCAGCAGTCCCCTTTGCACCCAACCAGTCAAAAGTAGCCCAGGAGTTTTCAGGGTTACTCACCCGGAAAATAGGTGTCCAAAGTTCTTCAGCCGATGAATGGCCTGTACTTCAAACAACAATTGAAGGGCACAGCAAGGGTGTTTGGTCAGTCGCCTTCTCACCCGATGGGCAGAATATCGTGTCTGGGTCTGGTGACAGCAGGGTTTGCATGTGGAATGCACGAACGGGTGTCCTGGTTACCGGGCCTTTAGAACATATGGACAGGGTCGATTGTGTCGCCTTTTCTCCCGACGGAGCACGGATTGCATCTGGGTCCGAACAAACAGTGCGTGTGTGGGATGCACAAGCGGGTAACCTTGTTGTGGGAACTTTTGAAGGACACAGTCAGCTAGTCGTGTCCATTGCTTTCTCACCGGATGGGGAGCAGATCGCATCGGCGTCCTTCGACGAAACTGTGTGCGTGTGGAATGCACGAACTGGCGACCTCGTTGATGGGCCGTTTAAAGGGCACCGTGGTGGTGTCCATTCCGTGTCTTTCTCACCTGACGGTTTGCAGATCATCACTGGGTCAGGGGACGGAATTATTCGCCTTTGGGACCTCCATGTAGAGCCAACTGTTGCGGGTTTACTGGAAGGCTACAGTGCCAGTGCGTTTGCCGACACAAAATCTATAAGGTCTAAGGCTGAGAACCAACCTCAAACACTTGGTGTAGTTGATGTGCAGTTAGGTGCAGTTACTGCTGGCCTCTTCAGTGGGCATAGTGATATGGTTCTATCTGTCTCTTTCTCGCCAGACGGCGAGCGGATTGTCTCCGGGTCTGCTGACACCACGGTATGTGTCTGGAATACACAATCAAGAGCCCTTTTCTCTGTGCTCGATGGGCACACTGAGAGGGTCAACTGTGTCGCTTTCTCGCCCGACGGAGAGCAGATAGTGTCTGGGTCTAATGATGAAACAGTGCGCGTGTGGAATGCACAAACTGGTGTGCTTGTCGCTGGGCCGTTCCGAGGACACACTGACCTAGTGTCTTCCGTCTCTTTCTCGCCTGACGGGAAGCGGATCGCGTCTGGGTCGGCAGACCACACAGTGCGCATTTGGAGTTGCATTACACACGTGGGGTCCACCTTGGATGAAGCCTCGTTATATGGTCACGATGAAAGGGTTAACTGCGTCGCTTTCTCGCCCAATGGGCAGTGCATCGCATCTGGGTCCAAGGACAAAACACTGCGTGTATGGGATGCGAAAACCGGTGCCCTCGTTGATGGGCCGTTTAAAGGACACAGCCGTGTCCGTTCCATCTCCTTCTCGCCAGACGGCCGACGGATTGTAACTGGATCGGAGGGCCCTGACAGCCTTCGCCTTTGGGATGTACAAACAGTGCCCACTGTGGCGGCCCTTTTCGAAAGGTACAGCAACATGGTTTTCTCTGTTGGCTTCAGAGTCCTGTCTGATGGCAAACCTATGATGTCGGACAGTGTTGAACCTATTGTCGCACCCCCCTTCCGCCACGATAGCACTGTTTATTCTGTTGCCTTCTCGCCAGACGGCAGGCAGATCGTCTCCGGGTCTGCCGACACCACGGTACGCGTGTGGAATATACAATCGAGGGCACTCTTCTCTGTGCTCAAAGGGCACACTGACTACGTTAGCAGTGTCGCTTTCTCGCCCGACGGAGAGCAGATTGTGTCTGGGTCTCACGATACAACGGTGCGCATGTGGAACGCACAAACTGGTGTGCTTGTAGCTGGGCCGTTCCGAGGACACACTGACGTGGTGTCTTCCGTTTCTTTCTCGCCTGATGGCGAGCGGATCGTGTCAGGATCCTTTGACAACACGGTCTGCATGTGGAATGCGCGCACAGGCGCGCTTATTGCTACGCTGCTTGAAGGGCACCCCAGACAAGTGTGGTCTGTCACTTTCTCGCCGGACAGAAACTGGATTGCATCGGGTTCCCAGGACAGAACAGTGTGCTTGTGGGATGCGCGCAATACTATTTCAGTGCCTCATAAATTTGATGGGCACAGCGGGGTAGTTTTCTCTGTCGCTTTCTCCCCCGACAGTAAGAGGGTCGCCTCCGGTTCTGCAGATAGGACAATTCGTGTCTCCGAGGTTCGCATTATGGCACATATTGGCATTCATCGCCGCACTGATCTTTATAAACAGATCAAGACTGATTCCATTCCACAGCGACCATTCGGAGACAGTTGGACGGTCAAGGATGGCTGGATATTGAGCCCTGAATCCCAGCTCATCCTCTGGGTCCCGCCTTGGCTGCGTGAAGGGCTCTATTTTCCGGAAACTTCCCTCGTCATCTCCGCGTCTGGAACGACACAATTGGATTTCAGTGACTTTGCGCATGGGACATCATGGCAGGAATGTATGAAGAGTCTTCACTTGGCCCGTTCAAATTAGCTTTGTATATGGCCACCAAGTATTTCTCAGTTCAGTTTATCATAATATCAGTTGATGGATTCTGCTTACCGCCTTTTTCAACTTTGAACCAACTTCAACTTTTTGAACCACGATGGTGCGTGATTTGTTACATTATGACCAATTCTTACTGCGAAGCGGATTGTGGGGCATGGAAATGTGTGGATGCGCGGTGTCCATTCGGTGTGAACATCTCAAGGTTGACGTCCAAAAAAACTGTCGCTGGTGGATGGATCATGATTTCGCCACAATACTCGGGCAAACAATCCTTCCTGGTTTTGCTGAGGTCGATTTATAGCGGTCTAGCAGATACTGCAAGTTTGACTCGGGGCCTGAGCCATCCGTTCTCTTGGACCAGGACTTTTTTTTAATTGCCGCCTCAATTGGGTCATGAATACCACTGCTATCTAAGGCCGAATGTTGGTAGCAATGGTGCGCGTTAGCATCTCACATCGTATTTCCTCTTGGTATGCCTTCTCAACTCGGAGCTGAGCCCTGGAGTTGTTCCCCGTTTTCTATATCGAAGTACACATTTCGCATGTGAAGAAATTCAATCAGACCCCTGAAAGGTCAAAAATATCGATACAGGGCTTGGTAGTACGCGGAGCGCCTCTGCATCGTACTTCCACGAACGGCTTGTATAGCAGACCCCGCACGATCCGGACAATGCTCCAGATGTGAAGGCTGGGAGCTGCGCAAGAGGCGCGTGCTGCCACAAAACAAAAAGACAATAGCTATGCCGAGACAACGGCATCTCGGCTCCTGCGCCGATCATTTCAAGCTGCACCGTGACCGTCGACGTCACGGCCACGGACGAGGGGAAAACGTCGCAGGTGCGTCCCCTGCTCTCCCTCTGACTGAGCCCACTCGCTAACCAGATGCGTGAACAGCTGCCCAATGAGATACCTGCCCCAGGAAATTATCGACGCGATCATCGACCACTTCGCCACGTCTGATGAAGGCAGGCTGCGTACTGGCAACGAGTCCCGTGAAGTAGACACGCTGAGGGCTTGTGCACTGACCGCGCGCGCATTTCGCTCGAGGAGCCAGCGGCATTTGTTTACTTCGATATTTTGCTTCACGTCGAGTTCAGACAAGTTCGCGGCGCTGGTTTCGGGATCCCCGCATCTCATCGCGTCCTACGTGACGTATTTCACCATCATCCTGGACGCCGACGACTCTACTCGGCTCGTTGACTTCACCGTGGTTTCTCGGACCCTTCCTCTGCTCGAAAACTTGGTGTCTCTGCAAGTTCATTCGAACCATGGCCTCGCTCCGCGCATGTGGCCGGCCATTTTCAAAAATGCCTTTCATGCAGCCCTCCTTCTCCCCGCTTTTCGGAGTCTGTTGCTTGCGAGATGCACTTTTGCAGATGTGCTGGAGCTCGAGTCGCTCCTCAGCCATGCCACGGGCTTAAAGGCGCTGACTCTCGAAGACGTCGAGTTTGACAATACGGATGCTCGTCGTGCTGACCCCGTTTCTCACGAACCTCGCATCATCCTCGACTCCCTCGAAGTAACCTTGGACAACAGGATGGCCGATGTTGCCGTTGATGCGATGCTATCCTCTTTCACCACGCTGGACATCAAGCATCTGCGATCGCTGGATGTACAGATGTGGACACCCCTAATTCCACTCTTGAAGGCAAATGCACGCACGGTCCAGAAAGTCCGGTATTACCTCCCAGAACGTGCGTACATTTGCCAGATATTTTCCTCGTATGTCGGACCGGAAAGTGATCCATACATTTTGGAAAACAACACGAGTCTGCGCCATATCGACATCACGCAAAACAACACCTACATGGCAGCCAGCCTGCGGGTGTTTGGGGATCTGGGCCATTTGATGGCTCTCCGGACGGTGTCTCTGCGCTTTCAGGACAAATTCGGCAGTTTCGACGACGAAATGACCGAGGAATCGTGGGCGGATCTTAACAAGGTTCTTGCGCAAGCGCGCGACACGCTGGAAGACGTGCATATCTATGTGGACGCCTCGAAAGAAGGGGAAACTCCGGCGGTTGATTTGGCGCTACTGCGCGGTGGCTTGCCCTCCGTGGCGGGGAAGATTTCTGTGTACGAGAATGAGGCGGAGGGTGAAGATGATTCAATGGCTCCATAGTTCATGTTCATCCACAGGTGATTCGGACTGAATTTTTATCAAGGTGGGCGTGAACAGACAGTGCAACTCCGAGTCATATCAAAGGCGTATGGAAGTGGGTACATTATGATGCGTCGCATTAGCTTCACGACCTTCAGATTCTACTGGGTTTTATCACGACGCGAGGAATTCCGAAAAACAGCAAGCCTAATTCCGGCCATACATCTCCCTGCCGGAGCAATGAACGGGCTGTGAAAATTTCGGGAAGATCTTCTGCAGCGGTGCGTGCCCGTCTGGAATTTAAGACAGCCCATCCCCGGCTCGTCCCATCTTCTCGGGGACATAAAAAAAGATCATGAGCGGCGTGCTAAGGCTTTTTATATTCCTCTTAGTTCAATTCGTTGAACCAGCCTCACGGGTTTTTTGTTACAAAGGGGAAGAGGGCTGGCCGGGTTTACGAAACGTTCGCGGAACAAGGTGTCAGTCCAAGCAGTTCGACTCGCGCGACGCGCGTCCTCCTTTTATTTTATGTTTATATTATCGCAGTTGTATTAAACCAAATACAGGGATACCGTCAGTCGAAACAGATACCGCAAAAATGGCGCTGCTTCTTGTAATGCTTCCGAATCACACGGCGCACGGCGAGAATCAACACCCTGCGTCGTTCGGCGTGGAAATAATTTAATACTTGTAATACAGCATGATACATGCGAGGGACGATTCTTACTACATACACCTTGAACGTCTTCAAAAAAACTAATACTCATACATATATATATGTCTGCAGTCCTTGGTAAAAATAATTCCCAACGACCCGTGCAGGATCAAGCCCAGCCATCTATCTTCCAACGCTGTGAAATCACTTACATGGATCCGCGCGCGAAAACTCCGTGGTGGCGCGTAAGCTTCAAGCGACAGATAAAGATGCACAAACACGGCGCGAGCATGACGGCACGGGAGGGAAGGAAGGGAAGGGGCGGGTAGATAGGTATGGCTTGCGGAGGGGTGGCGGTAGACTGCGCGAGGCTTCGGCTCGGGGCGCCGGCAAGGGAGGGAGCGTGTGGAAGGGGAGGGAAGGGACGATATGTATATGCAGCGCGGCGGGAAGAAGGCGGACGGCGCTTCGACTCGCGGCGCCGGAATAGGGGAAGGGAGGGATGGAGGGAGGGAGGAGCGTGCGGATGGGGAAGAAGGGGGCTTCGACTAGGGCGCGGTATGGGCGGGCGGGTATGTGTATGTGTAGGTATCACTGGGGGAGGGGGCGGCGTGTAGACGGCAGGAGGGGGGGTAGGATGGGTGTATGTATATGGAGCATGGGGCGGGATCGAACGGCGGGGAGGGTAGGACGGCGTAATAGACTCAGGAGCGGAATGGATGGCTGAGACGTCGTGAAGGTAGGCGGCAAGAGGCGCTGCGAGACAGCCGGGGATAGGAATTGCAGGGAGGGAAGGAGCAGGCGGGTGGGTATGGCTGGCTGGGAGGGAGCGGCGGGCAGGAGAGTGCGGACGGCGAAGGACGGTCGAGAAGGGAGAGGCGAAGGACGGAGTAGGGAGGGGAGGGGAGGGCGGCAGGAGGGGGAAAGAAGGGAGAGGCGGGCAGACAGGTTGTATATGTGTGGAGGGGCGGGACGGAAAGGACAGGGCGGAGAGCGGGATCGAAAGAGGCGGGGATGAGGGAGGAAAAGCGATTGGGTAGGGTTCGCATAACAATCATAGCATATCACAGCATACAAAAGGTGCCCAAGATGGTCGTCTCGTACGGCACGGGCACGATCGTCTGCGGGGCGTTGGCGCCAGTCGCGCTGGCGACGGTGCCTGCCTCCCGCGGGAGCGCGGGGATGCGTTTTAGGTCGACGCGGACTGTATAAGGGATCAGCATGAGTACAGATAGGTATATGAAAGAGGGAAGATGGGAGGGGCGGAATACATGAAATGATAACATAACGGAAGGCAGGGTAAACGGGAGGGAAGGAAACATAACAACAAGGAAAGACACTCACCGCCCTTCTCCTTCGCCTCGACATGGGCGTGGTGGTGGCGCTTGACGCGGTCGAGGAACTCCTGGCGGCACTGTGAGTGCCGTACGTGCTCCACGCGCAGGTTCACGCGCTTCACGAAGGCCTTGTACACGATCACGCCGATGTACACGATGCCCGTCCGTCGATTGGGCAAGAGGCAAAAGAGGTCGTAATAGACAGAGAAGGGGGGAGGAAAGAAGAAATTGAAAGCATAGCACAGACAGGCGTTGATCAAAGTTGATTGTCGGGCTCTGCCGGAGATGGCCGATCAACAGCCGCTGCAGCACTCACCGGTGTCCACCAAGAATCAAGATAGTTTCATGTGGTGGGTATATAACTCATGATCGGAGTGAATGCGAGATAGTGACAATCAACCCGGACCTCTAAACATCGAGATTTTGATTTCTAAGCTCGTGAGCGTTGGTAAACCTGAAGGCAATAGAGGTTGTTACTAGAGATGTCCTGTCCACTTCTATTCGTCTACTTCTGCCGCGTTAGGTATTGCTATACTTTCATCATGAGAACCGAGTCCGCTTTCTGTCAGAAACTAGACCTGGATATCCGACGGTGATATCTAGGTGATTTCAACCCAGTGTTCATCAATTTTAGCCGAGATGCCCGATTTTTTTTTTTGGTTGTAAGGCGATTTGTGCACATATCAAAAAAATACATCGTGGTCTGTGACTGAACATTTGGTTGAAATAATACAGCATCGCGCGATCGTTTTTGCGGGGAAGGTCAGAGTGCGGTTACCAGAGGTATATTCGGCACAGTCCTGTTACTGAACGGACGGCATCCGTCTGCACCACCAGGAATAAAGGTAGTCAAAGTGTATCTGGAAACCCATGACAGATGTGCCTATGTCGCTAGCTCGTGCGATGTTGAAAAGCGCTGGCTATCAGCGCACACTACATCGGGTTTCCTGATGCCGCGGTTAAGTGACCAATTCTGATGTACCTAAAATTGAATCAGAGTGCCGAAACCACCTCATTAGATGCCGAAAACATCTCACAAAGTTGGGTGTCTGTTGCAGAATCGAAGCCAAACCAAAACCTCACTTGAACGGCGATTCGGGCCGAAAAAACGACATTGCTTCGACTGAATAAACCTGTTACTTTCCTATTCAGAGTCGCTCTTTCCTGATGGACATGCATGGGGTCTTACAGCAGAGGCGACGGATCTTCCAGCACAAGCGACGTGGACGGATCTTCAGGCTGAAATGATTCCATCAATGTTCCTGTACTAGATCTCCAAACCAGAATTAAAATCTGTCATTTCCGCTGCGTTTGCTCGCTCGATCATGACCCGAGGAAAGCCGAGGTCGCAGGCCACTTGCAAGTGAAAACCTGGATGGACCCTGGATTAAAGTTAGCGTTGACTTGGCGCTGACCAGGAAAAAAAGAGAGATCCCTCACAAGTCGCTGTCGCTTACGGCCCAGGCTTGAGTCGAACGAGCATTGTTTGCAAACACAGAGAAATCCGATCTAATACAGCTTGCAGATGCGGACCATCCGCCACTGCGCCCCGAGAATAATAAAAGTGAACTGGGATAAAGCACAGATTTGAAGGGAAAAAGAAAGAAGCAAGACCTCATGCGCACGGCCCAGACTCGAGTAGAACGAGCGTCTTCTGCACCAATTCTCGTGAACCTATTGCGTGCAGACGCGGACCATTCGCTACTGGGCATTTTGAATAATAAAAGCGAGCTCGGAAAAAGTGCGGACACGGATTTTACTCTCTCTCTGTTTCATACCACTTTCTGCATGCATAATTCCATCGCGACCGGATCCTTATTTCACTCCTGAACCAGTTCAGGGGCCAAAATATTCGGTTTCGGTCGAGGCTACATAGGTTTATTCTCAAATATCATCTGAACTGAATAAGGTCGAGGCTGATATCTAGATATAATCGGAAGGGTGTAGGCAATAACGATATTTTCTTCGTACGCAGACTAGTATAATACACCGATTCAACGACTCATAAACACGTGGGATTACAGCGCAGGTTCGATTTTCAGTTGAATCCCGCCTCCTTCACGTACGTACAGAAATAAACAAAAACAGAAGATGACATGAGGCTTAAATGGAGTTGGGAATCATTCCCACCTTCTATATCAAGTATAAAATGGTCAGGACCGCAGTAGAAAGTTGAGGCCGACCACTCACGGTGTCATTCGTATGATCCGAGAAACCGTATTACTCCTAACGATCGAAGCTCCCAATGGTATCCCCTTGACCGAGGCTCCCGTTGGACTCCGTCTTTGGACGCATGAAAGCCAGAGGCATCGTTGGAGTCTATCGAGTACGCGTCAATTTCGACGTGGATGGATGATATGAGAAGCAACGATGGCATACCGCTGAGCCCCCCCTTCCTGTCGAGTGTGAGAATTGAAGCCGACTAGATATATACACCTCTGATTCTCCAATTCCGGCAACTACCTTCCTAGCATTGAGAGAAGCCACAACAGGGTTCACATATACTGCATGTTCATATGCATTTCAATTCAAATATGTGAATGGTTCAACCGCACATTTTCCAGTGACTGGGTGGAACGGTATCCAATATGTCCGAGCAGAAAGGGGTTGATACTAAAACAAAAAACATACGGATAAGTGTGGACCTGCGAAATAATACAAATGTTGAATATTACCAGGACAAGGAACATAATTTGGGCGAATCTGAAAAATGTCAAAGGAGGCAAAAGGACAACCTCCATAAAACTTACGCAGTCAAGATTCCACGACAGACAGCATAGAGGATCAGAGTGTCGATTATTTTCGCGATGCTGAAATCGAGAATGAGTTCGTTGAGAAGAGAATCTACCATCTGCGTACCTTCTCCATCCACTCGGGGATTTCTTGGAGCGGAGATACCAGATTAAGGCGAGTGTGATTGATATATCGCAGGCACTGGCAGTAATTTGCACTGGGGCGCACATGGTCTGGAAAGAAAATTCGTATGAGTTTAGGAGAACGGACGGAACACTTGCTTGAAATGATTTTGTCGACAAAGAGGTCAGTTGTGGGAAGCGAAAGCTGTAATGATGATGAGGGTGGAGCGCATCTACGATACGGAAGCATACAGGTGAACCGTAATATCTAAAAGGTCGTTCAGCACAGAACAAGAAAATTGTGTATAAGTTCTAACAGAGACTCAATCCTGAGGATCGTGATTGAGTTAGCCGGCCTTCACCCACATGATTTCTCGAAGTGAGGTTACCGAAGGAGGTAAATGCGAGGAAGAGCTATTGCGATGTCAGCCACATTAAATATAATTATATCCAACGTTGAAAGTTCGCACGATTCCGGCTGTCACAATTATGTTGAGACTGACTGGACAGCGGTCGGAAAACAAATTAGTGTATGGTTCACCAGGACGATTAAACCTCGCCTGTCGAGATTTGCCAAGCATAGAAGCTATCAATCACGGTCAATGAAACGAGTCAAGCAAATATATTTTACTTGCCATTGAGCTGTTATGGTGACCATCGTCTGAATAATATAGAGTCAATGCAGCGAGCAGCAAAATTGACATACTTACAACGACGCTATATTCAAGCTAGGATATAATTGAGGTTTCTTCTTCTCTGCCACAAAATGTGCACTTACAAGATAGCTCCTGAAAATGAGAATAAAAGCGTTCAATAATTGATGAAACAATGCAGAAAATTTGGGCACCAAAGAATGAGGGCGTCGGCAGCAAGGTCGCCAAAATTTGTCACAAAGTAGGTGTAGAGTGAATGGACAACCAGGAGTGTAGACAATGACTTCTTTTAAATTTTAATACAGGGCAGGGATACACAATTTAAACACACCATAAGGAGCCCATCTATAGCAGTGCAAGGGTGACATGCTCTTTGCCGGGATTCGTGTCAATCTGGCGCATACCGTGAGCTAGAGGAGGACGGAATCCTCGCGATAGTTTCGATAATAGAGGTAACATTGCAGGACAGAAATTCCATAGGCTCTGAGCAGTTATGGTTATGAGCAGAATTTGGGCTCGACTAGCACAATCACAGACGTTGTGGCCACAGCAAATCCAATGAATGATGTGGCGAAAAGTTCTTTGGCTTGTTAAACTACCGCTGCAACGCGTTGACGCACGAACGGCAACTGCCGAACAGTGTGGGACTCAGCTCTTGGCCACAACCCACTAAACCTCCCAAAAACGTGTTTCGCCCGGATCGAACCCTCGACGTCGAGGCCCGGAGATCTCCGATTTACTCAGAGACCGGGGCGCGCGGGTTCTTACCCACCTTCGTCACTTCGTTACTTCGCTTAGGACCGCGAAAGTTCGTGACTTTGATGGGAATGGGTGAAAGTTCGTCACATTGGCTGGTTTCTGTGAAAGTTTGTAGTTTTAACTCGGCACGTTCAAGTACCCGGAACATCGGCCATCACTGTTGCTTCACACAAGGCCTGGGCGTGTTTTTTCATCCATATACCTTACCCTAACACTAGCCACTAACCCTAACCGCTAACCAAAACCAAAACCAAAACCAAAACCACTGACCCGAACCGCTAACCGAACCAAAACCACTAACTGCTAACTTCTAACTCTAATAAGTAACCAGCTGACCCGAACCTAACCGGCCGAGTTCGGCCGACAAGCACGTTGATCCTGGCAAAGTGACGAACCTTTGACGAAATTTCCTTGAACTCACGAAATTTCACAGAATCCCATCAAAGTGACGAACTTTTGTGGTCCTAAGCGAAGTAACGAAGTGACAAAGATAGCGCGGACTCGGGCGGGTGGTAACCGTTACACCACGCAGTCCCTCAAACGGCGGCTTTTTGATCCTCGCCCGGCGGCTCGAATCGCTTCGGCCTTGAACGCAGCGATGATTGTAGGCACATGGGTATAGTAGACTGGATGTCTACCTGGCAAACGATGGAGTAAATGTGTGGCCAAAAGAAAGAAACAGGGTTGAATTGAATGTACATAGAAAAAGGCTTGAGAATCTATACTAAGGCTCCAATCATTTCCGTTTGCAAACAGTTGGAAACTGTTTTAACCGTTTTCCCAATCGTTTTATTTGCGGGGTCTGGGAAACAGTTTGGGAAACGATTTGGAAACTGTTTCTGGCCTATATATATATTATTTTTCCATCCAGAACATCGGCTTTTTCAACTTCGGTCAATCGAATATCGGCGGTTGCCGCTCCGAGCATCGTCGGATCAGTACTTGTCTCTGGAGCCCGCTGGATCGCTCGCCGCGCCCTGCCGTGTCACATATCCCCATCGCAAGCTCTTGGCACCGCTGCAAAAATAAAATGTGGCTTTTCCTGTGACTGGATGCGTGAAATCCCGAGATCGTACCACCATGGCATCTCGCGACCAACCGGATCCCTCCCTCGTGGTCGAACACTCTCGCCCCCGTAACGCCTCTTCTCAAAATCACGGCACCTTTGTCATGAAGTGCGGGGATCCATGAAAACCGCGACAATAATGGAGGCGATGCTGGTGAAGATGTGGATCAAGGCAGGCTTATTCAGAAAGGCGCCGCCGAGGTGTGGCTCCGCGCTTACGTAAATGGATGTAAAGCTCCTCTAATATACTCATAGTTTCTACCTTTTTTTTGGTGCGCAAAAATACCCTTCGAAAACGTTTGCAAACGGTTTCTTGCTGTTTCCGTTTCTTTTGCCCGAATCCACAAACGGAAAACAAACGGTTGGAGCCTTAATCTATACGTATAGTCCGGCCTGTGCGCTTCCGGGCGATTATTTGGACTCCGAGTGCAGAAATAGAGCATCTATCAAAGACCCGAACGCCCCAATGCCGATCGTGGCCGCAGGCACAAAAAACCGCACCGCACGGAGCGCCTTTTGTTGGTGTAAAATCGAAGACCGATTTTTTCTATTTGAGGTAACCATTGTATTTCTGAACGGAACGCATTTACCCAGCGTCGCCACCTTCACATCATGATTATGTATTTCCGGTACAAGTCTCCAATCTTTGGTAATGCATCCGATTTGTTTCCGGCGCGAAAAGGAGACCGACGTATAAAATCACCACGCACCTCTGTGGTGTTGGCTCTCCCTCCGCTCCAATTGCAGCTACAACATGCCCCGTAAAGCTCTCCTCCAAGATCTTCTCGAATTTACAGGTGTGGCAGCCTCGACTGTGCGAAAGATTTCAGTCTCAGCCAAAGTCTCCTATCTCGGTGCACCGTCCGTGCTGGCCGCCGCGATAGTGGATATAATCAGAGTATGTGGCATTGTTGAAAATTAACTCTACAGCTAATCAAGGTGTCCCAGTCGTTGAAGTCGTCGAAGGAGCAATATATAGAGATCATGGAACAAATCCATGAGATCTTCACCGCCCTGATCACACTGTACGAAAGTACGCAGATAATGGGGGTGCTGCCCCCACACATTCTTTCCCATATTGTTGACTTTACCGAGTACGTTCTACGGCCTCTAATACCTGTGGCCCGCTTCAATGACACCTTCTAGGTCACTGCGCAAAGTTCATGTCTACCTGAAGACGAAACAAGGAATGGGAAAACTCAGACACCTTCTCACTATGGCCGAAAAAGAAACGCAGCTCAAGGCACTCAGAGCCGAGCTGGCGAAAATGTTGGGCACATTTCGGGTAAGAGGATTTAAATAAAAGTCGGCATTGGGAGATTGATACTACATCATTCAGTTACAAGCTCGCCTGTCCACAATATCCACAATCTTTCAAACCAAAATAGACGCTGAACAGAAACACAAAGAACTGATGGAATTCTTGGCCGGCCATCCAAATATTGCGCACTCTGACTCTGCATCTGAGGCAAGTTAAATCACTCTGAGATGCCTTGTGCCAATTCTAGGTTTTTGCAGGTGTCCGGAACACTTTCAGGAATGACTGGAAGGTACGCCGGATTCAATGCAAACATGAACTGGTCGCTTATTAACACATAGTTCACCATCGATCTCAATGTTACCGCCGATCCCTCAAATATTCCACGGTCGAGACTTGGAGCTCCAAGAGATAGTCACCCTCCTCAGCAAGGATTTTCCAAGGATTGCCATCCTGGGTCCTGGAGGAATGGGAAAGACCAGTCTGGCTATGGCAGCCCTTCATCATGATGCAGTTGTTGCCAAATACTCAGAAAGATACTTTGTGCCCTGCCACTCCAGCCTCAGTCCAGCGAGCCTCATCTCCGCCATCGCATCTCACATTGGGTTCGAGAGTGCCAAAACTTCCCAGGAGATTGTTCAGTATTTTTTAACCAGTCCGCCATCCCTTTTAGTGTTGGACAATTTCGAAACGACCTGGGAACCAACATTCACTCGTGCCGAGGTCGAGGACTGCATATCTCTGTTGACTGAGGTCCCTCAGTTGGCACTCTTGGTAAGTGCTGTCCGTTTCTCACTTCCTGTAGATATTCATATATTTATCTTTCAGATCACCATGCGAGGGACTGAACGTCCCGGAAAAACACAATGGACCCGTCCCTTCCTCCGTCCACTAATACCACTCTCAGATTCCGCAGCTCATCAGATATTTGTGGACATTGCCGAAGACCATCATGAGCCAGAAAAAGTCCAGCAGCTGCTGGATCTTACCGACAATCTCCCATTGGCCGTGACTCTCATGGCCACGGTTATAGGATATGAAGGCTGTGACAGAACCCTCTCACGTTGGAAAGAGCAGAATACCCATTTGCTTTCCGATGGCTGTGACCAGCGCTCAAGTCTGGATATCTCAATAATGTTGTCATACTCTGGCCTCCGAATGACTCACGGAGCACAGCAACTCCTGAGCCTCCTCTCAATGTTGCCGGATGGCCTCTCAGATGCAGATCTCATCCAGAGTGGGCTTCCCATCGAAAATGTCCTTGCATCCAAGTCAACACTCATCCAAGTGTCCTTGGCACATGTAGACAATGGCCAGCGCCTCAAATCTCTAGTTCCAGTTCGGGAATATATCCAGAGAGTACATCCTCCATCACTGACCCTGAAGATTCCACTGCGCCAACACTTCCATGCAATTATTTGTGTCGGGAAAAATCTTTGGGTTGCACCAGCTAATCTTTCTCAAGTCATGCAAATGGCAGGGAATTGTCACAATGTCCTTTCTGATGCAATCCTGGATGATCTCCCAGCCCAGTTGGAGGCTACACTTGAAAGTGTCATAAATTTCAACCACTACTTGCGCTTAGCAGATACAGGTGGTTCCAGCCTCATGGTGGAACTTTGGCCACAAGTAGTGGGGCATCCAGAAACAAGAATTTATGGCATATATTTGAGTGAGTTGCTGAGATTGGCCAGTAGGATTTCTGTGCCCATAGATGTCGAGGCATGCATTGAGTTGGGAAACCACTATTTCGATGGAGAACACCCTTCTGAGTCACAGTGTGAGTCATTCTCTTCAGTGGTTTGCCAAGAGAAAACTAACAGATTTATAGGTCGATGGTATCATAGCTTGAGCTGTTTCTATTATCGGCAGAATCGTCTGGGAGAAGCACTCCAATCCTCCGAATTAGCCCTTTTGCTCACGGAGGACAAGACCAGCATCATCCACTCTAGCTTGCTTCTCAGGACAAGCCAGGTATTATATCGTATGGGAGTCCATGCACGGGCTCTCACCCTCGCTCAAGAGGCCCGGCATATCAGTGAACTCGTTGGTGAAAAATACATCGGGACCATAGCGATTGGCGTCGAATCCTGGTGTCATGCGGCCGTTGGCAACTTACTACGTGCCGAGAAACTGTGCAGAAAGGCTCCAGGGCAAGATCTTATTGAAGAAGACTTGCCAGGCATCCTTCTCACCAAAACTGAATACCAAGAGGCCCGAGTATTGCTGTTCAAGACTCTGGACTACCGATCCTCATGCAGACCCCCCATCTCAGACACAGTGATGTGCCATCTTTATCTTGCAATTATTGCCATTGAAATGGGGGCTGATGTGGGAGTCATCAATCATCACCTGGATACCGCTAGGATGCAGTGTACCACTTTCGTGGCATACCCCCGGGGTATTCTGTGGTGCGATTCACTTACTGCAAATATACACCTTCGGCAGGAGAACATTCAACTGTCTCGACAGACCCTTGAGAAATGTCTTGCTTCAGCTCAAAAAGAAAAAGATGCAAATCTCATACACTACTGCCTGTTACTCCTGGCCGATATTCAGCATGGCCTGTCCAGCTACCGAGAAACAGAGAGATGGGCAGTGATATCCCTTGCATTTGGGATGACCACATCGAACAGGGTGACCACCACCAAAGCCCTGCGCTGTATAGGGGACTTGTTGATGATTGACGGGGACAATGATGCTGCGCTCAGTCTGTTCATGGCCGCATTAGACAGTTTCATGTCCATGGACATTCACCGCGGCAGAGCCGACTGCATGGTCCGCATGGCTGCAATATTTGAACGGCATGGAGAGATCAGAAAAACTGTTGATTTATTACAGAGGGCACGCCCACTCTATGAAAGGTCCTCCCAGGAAAAAGAGATGATCAAAATCGATACAAAGCTTCGCGACATGGCAGTTCCGAAGGACGACGAAACCCACTTCCGCGACTTGCACAGCTGAATGTCCCTCTCGGAGATTTGGGAGGATCTGAAATTACAGGGCTTGATGAAGATTCCACTGATCGCGACATGGTTGGTCAAGATATGGAGAGACAGAGGGTACTTGCATGAATTCAATTCATGGGACCTCAAAGTAATGTGAGCATGTGGCCGCAGGGATTAGGATAATGACGTACTGGAGTCCATGAGTTGTTTTAGATATCCGTTCGATGATCCATGTTGGAATATGCCAAGCTTGCGAAGCAAGCCCAGTCGGTTCCTCGATTTTCTCAGAACCCACTGAACTCTGTCGATGGGAAGCTTTCCCCATTTGCCTTCCCCTTTTGGTAACTTGGTTGGGAGTTCACTGAACTCCCAGATACTGTGAGATCAAATACATCCTAATCCAGAAACACAGCTTATGCTCCACATGCTTCCCTGCTTCCATTCGTTACTCCCATTAGATACCTCCTTTAGTTATCCCCATTAAATACTCAAGAGTAATATAAATACCGGCCTGCTTCCCAAATACAACACTTTGATTTTCCCCCATATCATCGTCCTCCCTGTTGCCCCACTGGCCAGAGTCACGCTTCCTATTTGATATATTAATTATCTCAACAATCCACCCTGACGACTCAGCTTGAGATGAGTGCATCAATAGTGCGCAGATACTCGACTGGACCTGAACATCTTCTCACAACCAAACGACGCATACCCACATTGTGTATCAACCGCCAAATCTTGTCATCCCGCTGCGGAAGTGTGGATACCAGGCCGCAGTCAAGTCAACATCACAAAATGTCAAAGATATGAAGCCCGGTGGGGTGGAAGAAAGTAAAAACAGGCCGCTGAATGAGATATGGGTGGGGGGAAAAAGAAGGCACGCACAGACCTTGACAGAAAACGAATGAGGAGCTAATAAGAACTTTCCCCATACGACATATTCAATATCCGGCCCACGTAGAAAGGAAATAAGACGCACGAGCTCAGCAGGGAGCTGTAAGAAGTACAGAAGACAATAGATAGATGAGAAGAAAAAAAGAGGCAAGTATTACCGAGATCAGAATGGGGACGCGTGAGCGGTCGGCCTGTATTTGGTGCGGGGTTGTGACGAAGTCTCGCACACTTAGATCCGAGGAAAGAATAGTGAATGACAAATGAAAGAAAAGAAGAAGAGATGAAAACGAATGAAACAGCGAAAATTGAGAATCGGGTGTGAACCAAAATCGGACTTTTTTTCTTTCTTTTTTTTACATTATTGGACGAGCTAGTGACGTGGGATGGTGAGGGAGAGATTATAAGGAGCGAACACGGTGTTAAATATGGTGAATATAGTGGGGTGCTATACCCGTTGGTCGATAGATGGATAGTTGAACGAGAGACACAAAGAAGGGAGCCGCGACGCGATAGGAAGAAAAAGGTGCCCCTGCCCGAGAATAATGGAACTGATATTCCTGACTAGTCCATACCCGTGGAGTACGTATGCCGACGACAAATACGCCCCATCCCCGAGGGGCGCACACCATAGGAGCGTGTTGCGGAGGCTGTCGATAGATGCGCGCGTAGCTGTCAAGGGACGTGCGCGTAGGCACATAAGCGCATAGAAGTGATATGGGTGTATGCAAAGGCCGGCGAGAGAAAAGTAACGGTGAAAGAGAGTGGGAGATGGAGATCTGGACGGAGGCAGGAGGCCGACGTGTCAAAGAGCATAATATCAGTGTCTGCGCGGATGGCAAACGTCGGAACCGTCCCCGTCACGAAACCGAGTGGGAATAGAAAGAAGAAGAAAAGGGGGGAAATAACAGACGAATTGGACGCACCATTATTGGCCTCCCCATGCGCATTGCTTGTCGTCTGAATATAATTTAAATAAGAGTGGGATAATATAAGTTAATTGAGAGTGGAAAAAGAACGCACAATGATTGCGCGCTGGTGTTCCTCAGGCTGCGAATCGTACCCGTGACGGTCCAAGGAGGAAAGAGCGCGGGCATGTATCATCAGCCAACAGGCTCGGCATGCAGAAGGAATAGCGAGGAGAGCCTACCTCGACGCATGTCATCTCTGGAAACAACACTGGGTCGACGTTGAAAGCCACCGGTGCGAGATGGGCGGTGGTTGTTCCTGTTTCGTCGGAGTAGGGGGCTATTTGGGGTCGTTAATGGGACAGAGGGTCGCTTTTCGGGCGACGAATGGCTCGTATACGGCGTCAGCTATGATAGCGTACGCAGGTTGTGGGGCTGCGAGGGCGAGGTTTACCAGAAAAAAAAATACGATGGCCGCATGAGGAAAACGCAGACCCATGCGGTAGTGAGTGGTAAAGTACAAAGACGGGGGAAAAGAAATATCGGTGGCGGAAGTGGAAGGCCCCGACTCAGAGTGAGCGCATGCGAATAGACACATATCAATTAATGGAGCGCGAGACGTTGGTCCTAGTATCCGTGGTTTTTCGGACCCCTGCTCTGCTCGAAAACTTGGTGTCTCTGGAAGTTAATTCGAATGGCTTCGCTCCGCGCATGTGGCCGGCCATTTTCAACCTTTCATGAAGCCCTCCTGCTCCCCGCCTTTCGGAGTCTGTCGCTTGTGAACTGCACTTTTGCAGATGTGCTGGAGCTCGAGTCGCTCCTCAGCTATGCCACGGGCTTAAAAGGCGCTGACTCTCGAACACGTCAAGTTCTACAATACGGATGATCGTCGTGCTGACCCTGTGTCTCACGAACCTCGCATCATCCTCGACTCTCTCGAAGCATCCTTGGACATGTTGGGCCGTGGTACCGTTGATGTGATGCTATCCTCTTCCACCACACTCGACATCAAGCATCTGCGATCGCTGGATGTACAGATGTGGACACCCCTAATTTCACTCTTGAAGGCAAATGCGCCCATTATGCGCGCACCAAGCGCGCACGGTCCAGAAAGTCCGGTATTCCGACGCTGTGAAATTACTTGCATGGATCCGCTCCGCGGTGGTGCGCAAGCCACACAGAATTCATGCATGCACAAACACCCGCGCGGTCAAAGCGATTCAGCTTCGATTCAGACGAAAGAGCTCAGCGTGACGTCACTGTGACATGAACACAGCCACACGGGCCTCTCCGAGCCACCAACAACGCCGCCGTAGGTGCGGCCCCTGGGCTCCCGGAGTCCACTCGCTAACCAGATGTGTAGACATGGGACGGCTCCCCCAGGAAATTATCGACGCGATCATCGACCACTTCGCCACGTCTGATGAAGGCCAGCTGCGCCGTGGCAACGAGCCCCGTGAAGCAAAGGCGCTGAAAGCTTGTGCGCTGACCGCGCGCGCATTTCGCTCGAGGAGCCAGCAGCACTTGTTTGCTTCGATCTCTTGCTTCACGTCGGACTCAGGCAAGTTCGGGCCGCTGGTTTCGGGATCCCCGCATCTCCTCGCGTCCTACGTGACATATTTCATCATCGTCCTGCGCGCCGACAGGTCCACTGGAGTCATCGACTTCACCGTGGTTTCTCAGACCCTTTCTCTGCTCGAAAACTTGGTGTATCTACGAGTTTATTCGAACGTCGAGGGCCACGGTACGTTCATGTGGCCGGCCATTTTCAAAAACGCCTTCCATGAAGCCCTCTTGCTCCCCGCTTTACGGAGTTTGTCGCTTGTGAACTGCACTTTTACAGATGTGCTGGAGCTCGAGTCGCTCCTCAGCCATGCCACGGGCTTAAAGGCGCTGACTCTGGAAGACGTCGAGTTCGACGTTACGGATGTTCGTCGTGTTGACCCCGTTTCTCACGAACCTCGCATCATCCTCGACTCCCTCGAAGTAGCCGTGGACAGGATGCCCTATGCTGCCGTGGATGCGATGCTATCCTTTTTCACCACGCTGGACATCAAGCATCTGCGATCGCTGGATGTACAGCTGTGGACACCCCTAATTCCACTCTTGAAGGCAAATGCGCGCACGGTCCAGAAAGTCCGTTATTACCTCCCAGACCGTGCGTACATTTGCCAGATATTTTCCTCGTATGTCAGATCCTGATGGATGAAGCGAAGTGGAGATAAGTGATCCATACATTTTGGAAAACAACACGAGTCTGCGCCATATCGACATCACGCAAAGAAACACCCGCATGGCAGCCAGCCTGCGGGTGTTTGGGGACCTGGGCCATTTGATGGCTCTCCGGACGGTGTCTCTGCGCTTTCAAGACCAAATCGGCAGTTTCGACGACGAAATGACCGAGGAATCGTGGGCGGATCTTGACAAGGTCCTTGCGCAAGCGCGCGACACGCTGGAAGACGTGCATATCTATGTGGACGCCTCAAGAGAAGGGCAAACTCTGGCGGCTGATTTGGCGCTACTGCGCGGTTACTTGCCCACCGTGGCAGGGAAGATTTCCGTGTACGGGATTGGGGGGGATGAAGATGATTGAATGGCTACATAGTTCATTCCACTACCATGTGCCCTGCAACAACCTCATGACTTCATGTTCATTCACAGGTGATTTGGACTGAATTTTTATCAAGGCAGGCGTGAACAGACAGCGCAGCTCCGAGTCGTATCAAAGGCGTATGGAAGTGGGTACATTATGATGCGTCACATTAGCTTCACGACCTTCAGATTCTACTGGATTTCATCACGGCGAAAGGAATTCAGAAAAACAACCGGCCTATTTCCGGCAATGTCTCCCCGCCAGAGCAATGAACGGGCTGTGAAAGTTTCGGGAGGATCTTCTGCAGCGGGTACGTGCCTGTTTGTGGAATTTAAGACAGCCCATCCCCGAGCCGTCCCATCTTCTCGGGGACATGAAAAAAGATCATGAGCGGCGTGATAAGAGTTTTTATATTCCTCTCAGTTCAATTCGTTGAACCAGCCTCACGGGTTTTTTGTTGCAAAGGGGAAGAGGGCTGGCTGGGTCTACGAAATATTCGCGGAACAACGTGTCAGTCCAAGCAGTGCGACGCGCGTCCTGTACAAATTACTTTTTATTTTATGTTTATATTATTGTAATGCTTCCGAGCGAGTTGATGGACCCGGATCACACGGTGCACGAGAATCAACACCCTGCGTCGTTCGGCGTGGACATAATTTAATACTTATAATACAGCATGATATTTACATGCGAGTGACGACTCTCACTACTACATACACCATGGACTATTTTGCAGTACATACGGTCCGGAACGTTTTCAAAAAAACTAATACTGGGTGACTTTCCATAAGCATATTTTATTCTGGGGAATATCCGAGCTTCTTTGAGAGTGCCAGTGATGGCATCAATCGCCGTTTTCTTATGGGAAACCCCTCAGATGAATTTATTTAGTCCAAGCTTTTTTACTTTTCGCTCCGAATTCGATTAGGATTGACAGCTGTTTGAAGCTCAGGTTCGTGCCAAATAACGCGTCAACAAACACATTCTTCCTTGCATACTCCTCGCACAATCCAACAACTATGGATCTTGACACCCTGATACTGCTTCAACACAACGAAGAGAACGAAACACAATGAGTACGGACACAATTTTGTGGTTTTTATGGTACAGAGGTTCGGACTTGTCAGGGAGGCATCAGGTCAAGTAGACTTTTGTTGAGAGGGAGACTGCCATAATGGATAGCAACATAGAGCAGGAATATATAAATTGTTGCCAGAGAGTAAGCTGGAAGGGAGCTATCCTGCCCTGGCACAGGGTCCGGCGGGCCGAGGTATGTCGTGGCAGAAGAGCGGAGGAGGTAAAGCCGATGATGCGACCAGATGTGACACGAATCCCAATTGGGAACGATGATGGGAGTAGTAGCTGGATTCGTTATATTCTCAGAAATGTTGAGGATATGAAAGTCTGTACAGGGGGTAGGTACCCCCTCTTCAGATTTCTATAGATTTGAATAGATCTGCATTAAATCGTGTACGTTTTTGGCACATCAAATTGATGGGGTCCTGACAGCTGACTCGGCATCGCGGCGGAAATTCCCTCAGAATATTTTATGCTTATGGAAAGTCACCCACTCAGTCCTTGGTAAAAATAAATTCCGACGACCCGCGCAGGATCAAGCCAAGCCATCTATCTTCCAACGCGTTTGAATTACTTACATGGATCCGCGTGCGAACACTCCGCGGTGGTGCGTAAGCTCAAGCGACAGATAAAGATGCACAAACACGGCGCGGCCAAAGCGCGTTGTATGCGTGGCTGTGCTCCAGCGGTTATTATTATTTTTGATAGTCAAGTATGCGCGCTAGTAGCCATGGTGCAGCGGCTGGCGAGGGCGGAAGATGCGCCGTCGGTGAGCGGAACTTCGACTCGGAGCGCCGGGTGGCGGGAGCATGACGGCACGGGAGGGAAGGGGCGGGTAGATAGGTATGGCTTGGGCAGGGGTAGCGGTGGACTGCGGGAGGCTTCGACTCGGGGCGCCGGCAAGGGAGGAGCATGTGGAAGAGGGAAGGGCCGATATGTATATGCAGCGTCACGGGGGAGAAGGCGGACAGCGCTTCGACTCGCGGCGCCGGAATGGGGGAAGGGAGGGACGGAAGGAGGGAGGAGCGCGCGGACGGGGAGGAAGGGAGCTTCGACTTCGACTCGGGGCACGGTATGGGGGCGGGGCGGGCGGGTAGGTATGTGTATGTGTATGTGTATGTGTAGGTATGGCTGGGGGGAGGGGAGCGGCGTGTGGACTGAGCGGCGCTTCGACTCGGGGGGCCGGCGGGGGTGGGTGGTGGCAGGAGAGGAAGGGGCGCGGTGGAGAGACGAAGGTGGGATCGGAATAATTTGCGGGGCGGGGGTAAGACGGAGGGAGGAGAGTGCGGACAGGGAGGTAGAGAGAGGCGGGTGGATCGAGGGCAGAGTGGGGCGAGCAAGTGGGTATATGTAGATGTGGCGGGGGTGAGGCGGATGAGGTAGGTATGGAGCATGACGGAAGAAAGAAGGGTGGGGCGCGGGAGGAGGCGGAAGATGCACCGCTGGCGAACAGAGCTTCGGCTCGGGGCACGGCATAGGGAGGCAAGCGAGTATGAAGGGCGAGCGAGCGAGTAGAGCTGGCACGAAGAGGGAGGGAAAAGTTGGGGAAAGGTGAGGAGAGGGCGTAGTGGGGGAGGCAGGATATATGTATGTGGAGGGTGGAATGGGGCGGGGTGGATAGGAGCGTAATCGACACAGAAGGGAGGAAAGGACAGACTAGAGCCAAGCAAAAAGAGACACCGGCACTTCGCGTACCGCACTCACACTCATAGTCGCACACACATCGCCCTCGCACGTCGCATCGCATAACAATCATGGCATACCATAGCAGGCATACAAAAGGTACCCTAGATGGTCGTCTCGTACGGTACGGGCACGATCGTCTGCGGGGCGTTGGCGCCGGTCGCGCTGGCGACGGTGCGTGCCTCGCGCGGGAGCGCGGGGATGCGTCTTAGGTCGGCGCGGACTGGATTCGCATTATATCAGGATCGGATGGGGGACGGGAACACAGAAAGGCATTCACCGCCCTTCTCCTTCGCCTCGACATGGGCGTGATGGTTGCGCTTGGCGCGGTCGAGGAACTCCTGGCGACACTTTGAGTGCCGTACGTGCTCCACGCACAGGTTGACGCTCTTCAAGCTTCAAGACGACCTTGTAGACGATCACGCCGACAGCGGCGGGGGTGACGTTGTACACGATGCCCGTCCGTCGATTGGGCAAGAGGCAAAAGACGTCGTAATTGACACAGAAGGGGGAGGAAAGAAGTTAAGAGAAGACTGGTTCAATTCCCGGCTTGGACGGCGGCAAGCACCATTTGACAGCCGCATTGTTGCGCAGGTCGTCGTTGCGTTTCCCGCGTCATCGGGGAGACGAGACTTGAAGATTTGAATGGCGCTATATGGGTGGAGGACTAGGAGATGTTGACCATCCTTGGTAAATGCCATTCAACAGATATTTCTGCGCAGAACATAATGCCAAGGTAATTCCCCATGTTAAAATCCGTCTATATACTCCACTCTATTCCCTTGTATTTGACATTGTACCAAAATGATTGCACAGAGCCGTTAACGCGAAATATAATGGGGTGGGCATAGAGACGTGAAAATGCGAAGTACAAATGGTTCACCTAGGTAAGAATCAATGTTGTAGCATCAATCTACGAACGGCGAGCGAAGGAGCGCGTCCCAGCGTAAGTACTGCCGAAGTTGTTGGACTTTATGGATTTTAGCCGATCCGCATTAGGTAGCGGCGGACCGAATGGTGGTGGTCTAACTGGTGTTCGGAGTCCTTGATGACGGTCTGGGGTAGTTGATGCCGGCGATTGTGTTTCCACCACCCCTTGGCGCAGAAGGCTCTAGTACGATCGAGTGAATTCCGAACAAATTCCCAGGACTTTGAGAAAATCTACCCAAATGGAATTAATCCGATTATCATGGGCGTTTGCACAACGTTTAGGGTGGTTGTCCAGTGTCCACTGCATTGGCTAGTCTCGATCCAGCCTCTCATGACATCCCAAAATGGGAACCCTGTCATGAGAGTCTGGGCCTATCTCAAGACTTTAGCAGGACCCCTAATAATAACCGTGGAGGCTAGATACCAAAATCCGAAATTCTCGGCCGGCCGTGTCCGGACAGTGTGATTTTTTTTCCCGAATCTTGTCCGGATTCCATCTAGCCTAACCAAGGGGTTCAAAATCTTGTCCGGACAGGGTATCTAGCCCTATTTTTTTTTTTTTTCCCCGTGTTTTTCGCGTTTTTCGCGTTTTTTCGCGTTTTTTGCGCCTTTTGCGGTTTTTCCGCCTGTGGACGCGTGCAAATTTACATTGAATGTGTTATTTACTCTTCCCCATCTCCGTCCTCGTTCCCATCCTTGGCTGCGTTCCCCCTTTTCCGGAATAACTTCATCGCCTCTTCAACACGACTTGTCCCCGACATGAGCGCTTTGAAGCGTTGGGCATCGTCCTGAGTCAGCTCCAGGCCGATCGTGACAGGTTTCGGGGCCGATATCAAACAAAGGAAATTAATGGAAGGGATGTGAGCGAACTGTTTTGTCTGTAGTACAGCAGTGGCCAAGGGAATTGAGCGAAATTGAGCGCCGTGTTGATGCTCAAAGACCTGGACTGAAGCATAGGATATCGCCGTGATGATGTTGGATTCGGTGACTGGTTCGTGCTTGCCATTTTTACCTCCTCCCTTCGAGTATAGTTCAATTACTGGAGAATATCAGAAAAGTGTGATCGCATGTGCCTGTTTGCCGCACCTTTCCCAATTCTCAAACCATGTGTCGTCATGACCACCCCATAATCACCGACGCGAATTGGCCTGTGCACAGTAACACGCGCACTCACAATATCTGGCAAGATTGGGACATTCGCTTTCGTGAAAACGGTCTTGCGTTTCGATGCCGCCTGTACCCAAGTTCGTGAGTTCAAAGTTGAGGCGGGAAAATGGACGAACCTTCTTAGCCAGAGCCGATGCAGCCACGGCAGCATTCGCAGTGTTACCGGCGAGAGGTGGACCCGAGTTGTTACGTCCACCGGGAGCTGCGGCATGCCAACGAGCAGCACGCTCCAGCCCAGTCCCCGTCGCCTTTGACTGCTCCTCCTTCAAAACCAGGTGAAATCTCCGAATCAGTTGTCGACGGGTGCTCAGTTCTTCGGCTTTTTCATGTCCTTGAGTGAACCGTGTTCGGACTCCGGAGGCCGCCTGTTTAGTTTGGTGGCGCCGGCGTAAGTCAACCAGTAAATCAAAATCAAGGTCTTGTGCGGTAACTTCACCGCGGCCCAACGGCTTCGAAGGCTCCGAGATATTCAGTTGTTTCGTGATGCTTAGAGTCTCTTGGATGCGCCCAAACTCTTCAGCTGCTATTTCGTCCTCGATCTCAGGGCTGGGATCAGAAACTCCGTTACTGCAAGTAATGCATAGAGTCAGCCAATTGTTTACCGGAGAATTCAGTCACGCACAGTTTGATCATGTCGTTTGCAGAGAGTGCAAGAGCAGCGCATGTTAGACTGAGGAGCTGCTCCTCTTGTGCTCTCGGACGTAAGAAGGTCCCGTTTTCCGCCTCGTCAATGAGGCCCTGTAGTTCCTGCGCCTCGGAGATGCTGTTGGTATCAGAATCTTCGTCTGTGTCGTGCAGAGACTCGTCGAACCAGGTATTGATGGACGGAAGTACAGGGAATTCCCGCGCATCGGCAGAATGCAACTGTGCAGGGGATAGCCCCAACATCGCAAGTAGGCTGTCAGATTCTTCCATTGCCTCGGCTGCTATGAGAGAGATCTCATCGTCGCTCGGGAAGGTAGACAGGGCGAGCACATTGATACCAGAATTGTCGAAGTATGTATGAGAATAGCCAGCTGCGCGTGCCTTGGAATTCGAGGACTTCCCCCGAAGGATCGTAGCTCTAAGCTTCACACGCAGTTTAGGGACCATGTAGAGAAAGTCAAGCATTGTGAAGTCTTTCACAATCTTTCGAGATTCCCCGAAAATGTGTTCGCAAGCTTCAGTAGAATGAAGCCACGGGAACAGCGGGAAGATTCCGTCGATGTGGTCGCGATGGATGTAGATGAGAGAGAGGTAACCTTCAATGATGATCCGTGTAATATCCACTGCTTCACGAGATAGGAAGTACGTCGATTTGGCGTAGCCGGAGAGCGTAAGGAAAGATTCCCATGCATCCATGAAGTAACGAGCACGAAGGACCATTTTGACGCGCTCCGCATGAGAAATGTCGCGGTTTTGGTAGGCATCAATTAACTCGCCGAAAACAAAGAGATAGATGATCTCGCCCAGGTATTCTGGATGGTGGTCAGCGAGATACTTGAGGGTGTCCGCAGAGAATAGTCGTGTCGCCGCATTGTCGTCCTGCCGATCCAACTTTTCCACGTCTCGATGAAACAGTGGAGAGCCATCTTCGAACGCCATCTGACGAATATGGGCATAGATCGCAGTATAGCTGCCCAACGTCACGAGTCGGGCACCCGAAAACAAATTGTTTCGAAATGTTTTGAGTGCGTGCTTTGAATCCTGAATCATGCAGATTGGTTGCCCGCGTATGACCGCGATCCTAATGCGAATATCAGGACCCTTTCCCGAAGGATCTTTTATGAGGTGTTCGATTTTCTCTTCGGCCTGCTTTACGAAGTCATCTTGGACATTCCTCTCGGACTGGGGTACCGTCCGATGCGTACGAAATAACCTTGATCTTATGGTCAAGCAAGCCGTTCACGACCTTCTTGAGCCAGATCAGAAGTTGGTCGGATTTCATATCGCCCAAGATTGGAAGCGCCGCGACGATGATTGGGGTGACACCATCAACGGGAACAGTTATACACCACAGCCGAATCTAGTACGGCAGTTAATCACTACATCCTTGCAGTCAATACTGAATCTACCTTGGTCGCCTGCTTCTGCCGAGTCTCTTCGATAACTTTTTTAACTTGTTCGGGGTCAGCTACGCGGATTGGGCCATCTGCTCCGCCGACAAGGAAGTGCGAGTCTTTACTACCATCCCAGTATAGCCGCATCGAAGGGAAGAGTTTCGTATCATCGCAGCTGAGATTAACTGGGCCGTCGTATTTCAAAGCCTTCAGATGTTCGGCTGCTAGCTCAAAGCTTCTTTCGCAGATATCCATGGGAAATCTCGGTTCACGAGACTCCTTCGCGCTAGAATGAACGATGAGAGACACCACATTAAGGAAACTAGGAAAACTTACCGAAAGCTCTCGGCGCTGCGAGCTGGGAGATGTTTTTGGAACGTACGGTATGCTTCCGGACTGGAAATTCTCATCACGTTGCAGAATTCATCGTAGGCTGGAGCATATGTAAAGTTCTGCATGCCCACACCACGCTCTTCACGGTCAAGCTTGGTTACCATGGCCTCAACCAGCCCGCTGAAGACTTTATCATCGTACTTTCCCTGCAGAGCTCCTTGCGCATATCGAATACATGGCGTGGTTTTCGCATCCTAAGCAAGGAATTTAGTCATTTAAACGCGACGAAAAGGACACAATAAATTCTCACGGGAGCTTCGATAATATCTTTGAGACCAATAGTCCGTGCGTACATCTCTCCAAGGGCCTGGTTGCGAAAGCGCTCGTTAACGTAGATGTAACTGCCGTCGGCAGGTGGCTCCTTGTTGACGGCTGTGCGGAATGCCCTGTTAGATAAAAGCTTGGAGCATGAGCTGCAGGGGAGAGGCTGAGATTTGGCTTCAAGTTCAGCCGTCTTCCTGCAGTCTGTAGAAAATACGCGCAGGTTCGCGTGGTCGTTCCTCCACTTCTGTTCGTGTTGCTGCACATCAAGAACCTCGTCCTTCTTGCGTTTGTTTAGGGCACTGAAGGCGACGTGAAAGAGGTCCTGGGCAATCCGGTAGACCGACCGCGAACCGCCTCCAAGTGCGCCCGAACGCCGAAGGTATTGAGGAACATGCTCCAAGTCGTATTCGGTAATTCCCGGACAGGGTTTCGTAACGTGGGCTTTAGGTGGCTTCGGCGTGACCGTGTCAGTCGCTGTCTTCTTCGACTTGGACGCCCATCCGCTGGTGAGCAAGGTCTTCATCGACATCGTACCTGCGCCCTTGGTCGTCCCTTTCACTTTCCCTGACTTGTCCTTTACATTCGCGGCCAGCTTTCCTTTGCAGTCCTTGACGTGGCTGTTAAACCGCGACACGTTGTAGAGGCTCTTGACCAGGAAAGAACTCCCACACTTGGAGTGCCGAACGCGGCGGATGTCGTCGTCCGGAAATGAGGCGTCTGGATCTATCTCGCGGATTTCCTTTTTCCAAGCCTCCAGCTTCTCCGGGTTAATCTCAACCGCACCAGCCTTCAACGCTGCCAACGCCACTCGCGCGGCCACGGCAGACCGGCTCGTCCCCATTTTCGCTGGCTCCGCCTCTGGGTCACGCTTCGGCTTTTTGCCTTTCTTCTTGGATGTCCCTTCGCCTCGGTCGCCCTCGCTGTCGGAATCGCCGCGGTGTCGCTTGAAACTGGTACCGGAAATAGCGCCGGGCTTGAGAAAGCTGAACAGGTCTCCTCGCTTTTTCTTCGGAAGACTGCTGCTCTGGACAGCTGGGACGACTGGCTCTTCCTCCCTTGACACGAGGGGCATATCGACATCCCCATCTGCCCCAGTGCTAGGCGTCATCGACATTGCATATGATTGCTGCCCCGAAACATCATCAGGCTCCACTTCAGCCTTCCAATCATCAACACCGCTGCTGGCTGCCATCGACGCCGCATCCGACGAAACATCACCATCAGGCTCTTCTTCGGCATTCCAGTCGTCGACGCCGCCGCTGGTTGCCATCGACGCTGCGTCCGACTGCAACTCCGAGACATCTCCATCGGCATCCGTGTCTTCGCGGTGCCAGTCGTCGACACCACTGCTTGTTGTCATCGACATGACATCCGACTGTAACTCCGCGCTGTCTCCGACGTCATTTTCGTCGTTCGCCATCCGCCCGAGAAGAACATCATCGTCCGCAGCCGATTCGTCATCAGAGCTACTTGGTTCGCCGTCGTTTTCTTCATCTTGCACGTGGTTGAGAATATCTCTAAGGGACACACCGGCGCGCCGTACTGGAAGTTCCAGATACGTGGTACTAGGATCTTCGGTTACGGTAGACTGCTATAAATAATGGTAAGTGACGGTACTTGTTCAGAATACGAATGATTAACGCACCGTGATCTGTGCTTCTTCAGGTTCTCTCGGAGTTTTCAGATTCTTCGCATACCTAATGAAACATGAGACGCGGTCGAAAACAGCCCTTCGCGGAATCCAGAGCCCGGTCTGGAAAATTTTATGCTCTATCGTGTTCTTTGTCAGAAACGCGCATGAAAATCCATCATTCTGTTCTGCATGCTTAAGAGCATCCGGCACGTATTGAAAGTCTTTTGAAAATCGATGACGCAGCCAGAGCTTGATGCCATTGAGGAGTTTCTTTGGCGGGTCGAAGTAATTTGGGAGCGAGTCGCCTGAGGTAAAGAGGTAAGTTCATTATTGTCTCGGAACGGATGTTCTTACCAAACCCAAAGATTTTCTTCTTAAAATCAATGATTCCGGCGACCCAATGCTTGTTACCGAAATTCGCGGGAAAGATGAGCCATTCTTTATTCTTCTCCTTGATCTCCTCCTCGTAAGACCGCAATAGGCCAGACGACTTTTTCGGGTAGCTTTTCCCCTTCCCAGTGGCCTTGATATCATACTCAAAGCTGAGTGACGCGACCACAACTTTATCCGACAGTTTGGGATCTGATTCGACTTGAGCAGCGATTTCTTCCATCATGATATCGATGTGGTCCGTCCTGAGCCAGACGGTGGCAAGTAGTTCGGCGAGATCCATCGTCGTCACGTTTCCCCGGAGGTAATTCAGAGGCTTATTCCATCCAAGTGTGCGTAGCATTTCAAGCGCACCGTTGACTGCCCCTGTAGTCTCCACGTCCTTGCTCTTGTCCCTCTCGCTCTCCAGCCATTTGATGCTCCTCTTCCATTTAGCCTGCTTTTCGACCAGCTTGGCCATGTCCTTCCACCACATAAGGGTCCACAGAGGAAATCGATCTGTTCCGTCATTGAAACGAGGGTCGCAGATGGACTTAGTGCCATCGAACCAGGCCTGCGAGAACTTGCGGCTCAGCGCCTCGAGGATTTCCTTGGGCGGAACAGGACGGGTGCGTAAAACGGAGACATTGGTCGTTGGCGCCTCTGTGCTGAACCACAGCTTGCTCTCGGAGAAGATGAGACTCGAGGATTGTGGAGGTAAGGACATGTCCACAAAACCGCGGACTGGGAGACCTGGTGCGGGCGCAACGATTTCGGATGCCGGTATCTCCAGGATCGCATTGCGCGCATAGTAGATGGTGGGCGTCGGATCTTCGGGAAATTTTTTATTGACTCCTATCCATTCACTAGGGACAAATGGCGGGTAGTCGTCAAGATCGTCGGCCATGTGGGTGGAGTGTGCTGAAGTCTCAGAGGGATTTAGGAGCTCGTCGACGCTAATCGCTCACGGCCTGCAAATATGTGACAGCCACTGACCCAGTTAGGCAGCGTGACTCTTTCACATACTTCGCCGCTAAATAAAATTTATTATTTGTGAAATGTAAGAGGGAACCGGCGGGATATTCTGTATTCCCTAAATAGATCTTCACAGAAATTGAATCGGGTCTCCAGCCCTCCCAAAAAGAAAAAAAAAAGAAAAGGGCTACGAGGATTGAACTCAGGACGCCCTGCATATAGTGATATACAAATCACGACTACTTTACCACTTGGTCAAGCCACCACTTCCCTGTCCGGACATAGATCTAGCCTACTCCCCGTGGGTAGCGTCGTGTCCGGACACCTGATCTAGCCTTTCGGCCCCAAACCCCAAAATCTTGTCCGGCACCCACCTAGCCTCCGACGCCGGATTGTCAAAATCCTGTCCGGAACGGTATCTAGGCTCCACGGTTATTATTAGGGGTCCTACTTTAGCCGTACCATTGCGCTATCAAAACTTGATGGCAATTTCTCACGATGCCGCATAGTACTCTGCCTCGTTTGAGTGCATAAATGTTCTGCAATGCCCTACTTTTTTATATTTATTTGAGACCTTTAATCATTCAGTGACGATGGCGACCAAAAGTGCGACAGACGGGGAGGCGAGAGTCCACTGTTAATATTTTCAATTGATGTGTCATGTGAGATGACACTCAATCCCAAAAAATCCGTTGTGTACATCCAGGCTATCGATGAACGAAGTTTGCACTCATGCATCATCAAACCAGTTGAATACTCATGAATGTTGGCCATTTCCCGAGCTCAAGGCTAGTTTAAACAAAAGAGCTCCCTGTTGAGCCATGCGGCATCGTGAGAAATTGCCATCAAGTTTTGATAGCGCAATGGTACGGCTAAAGTCTTGAGATAGGCCCAGACTCTCATGACAGGGTTCCCATTTTGGGATGTCATGAGAGGCTGGATCGAGACTATGCATTGGCAAGGCGTGGATGATGTTTCCCTTCCTCCTGCCGTACCCCACCTTGCTTTCGCCGGTCTGCTCGCGTCGTCGAGTTGGAGGGTACTTTTTTTCGTCATATCAGGACTTCCTACCTGACTTTCGAGCGCTAGACCGGGCCGTCGATGTTCTGATTCTCTTCTATTCCTCTTTCCGATGCTAGGGTCCTCGAACTCGCTTGGGGGCTACGCCCGAACCTTGGGCTAGTATCCCAGGCTTGCTGTCAAGACCCAGCAGTTGCTCCATAACGTGATATACACCATCGGGGCCTCATTGACGCAGCCCAAGTCGCCGTTGAGGTTTCCAGGGTATTCAGATTCGAAATTTGAATGGTGCTCCCATGGTTGTTTAATATCCTTTGTAAATTCCAGTCAAAAGGTTTTTCTGCACAGAAATGGCTTCTACAGGTGAATTCCCACCGAGTTTGGGAAGATCAAGCCAAATGGACTTAACTGGATTCGCGGCGATTGGGATAACCACCCTGACAGTTCTACATGTTTGTATTCCGTAAACTCGTTGTTCGTGTTGTGGACCGAGTATACCCTCCCCCCCCCCTCCCCCCCCCGTGATTGTGCACCGCATCGGCGTGGATGATGTTTCTCTTCCTCCTGTGCCTACCCCACCTTGCTTTCGCCGGTCTGCTCGCGTCGTCGAGTTGGAGGGTACTTTTTTCGTCATATCACGACTTCCTACCTGACTTTCGAGCGCTAGAAACCCGGTATCTTCTCTTCGTCGGCCGACCGTATCAAGCTTGCCAGCGATGCGTTAGAGGAAGGCATAAGCCACCTCACGCCGGCGGGACAATTCGCCGGTAAGTACTTTGTCCTAACTCCAGACGGTGTTTCTTATTCTCACTCCTTCTAGGTGAAACTTTTGAGATTGCAGGAAGATTGTATGAGCGAATGGCGGAGTTTGACCTCTTGACAAATCAAACTCGATATCGAGACATCCTCGAGGAGAAACTTGGTCAAACGCTCAGTGCCAACCCCGGCTTTTCTAATCCTAGGTAAGCAGTGAGACCTATGTCTTCGCTTTGTCTAATCCATTCATCAGTGTGAGTACTAGTTAATTCGTACCGATCCGTCTTGAGCATACAGGCGATGTAGACCTTGAATGCGCTGTACATTTTCTTCTTCTTTCCATTGGCGACACCATCTCACAAGATGTATTACAGGGCCTACGGCCTTGCATCCATAAAAGCATATGCCGCATACAAGACTGAGGCATTTTTGGACTTTGCGGTTCAGTCGTGGACGTACAACCGCCAGTACACCCTCTCGCAAGGTGACATTGATTCGGGTAAAACCCCTGTCAAGCCTTTTCCGCTATCCACAGTTTGCGACCAAGGTGAGTGATCTAGATCATCCGCTTATATTCCCTTAACTTGAGTGTATTAGCAACCATGGTCGGAGGCACTTTCTCGGTGCGCATATGCTGTGATCTATTTCAGTTGCCCTGCTGACCGTTCTAATCCCAGAGTACAACGGACCAAAACAACAGCAACATTGTCGGCCTTACCACCGGGTGAGTGTTGGTTCACCGTTCTGCGGCATTACCTCTCACTCAAACGTGTGGATCAGCTCTTTTCTCATGTGAGTCCGGATTGTGGTCTGTTCCCCCCAAATGATAACTATTGCTGTCTCAGTCTATCTGCGCTGCTCGCTGAGGCGACATCGGAATCCATATACCTTCAAGCAGCCTCCGAGTCGGCGAATTTTATTCAGAACCATCTCATAAATAACGCGAAGATCGTCTCAGACACTCTAGCGTCTGCAAAGGACCGTAATTGCGCCCACAATGATCTAAGGGCTTCGTACAACTCGGGTCTCGCTATCCAAGGACTAGCTGTCCTCGCTTCATTCACAAACGGCGAATCGACGCGGGTGCTGTCTGTTCCATTCTTCTGATTCTGCCACGTCTTTGGTGTTTTAAATCGTCTTTACAGACTCAACGATATCATCTCCGCCGCGGTTACCTTTAATGGTTGGCAATCGTCTGATGGAATTATTAACGACTTTGGAGGTGAAATATTTTCATACTCTTAAAGTCTTCGAGTGTTTAGTGTGTTTATTAGCGCGCATGGTGGATGGACTGAGGGCCGCATATACACGGAATGTAGCCAAACCTGAGTTTCGGGAGGATATCAGGGCATATCTGGGTGTCCAGGTGAGTAAATTGCCTACGACATTACACAAATGACGCTGAAGTATTGACAGTATAATGCCGTCCTGGATTTTTCCACCAAGAGCGGCTCGAATATCTATTCGAGGGATTGGCTGGGTCCCCCTGCCACGACATTCTCAGGAACGGGCCAGACTGTTGCCCTTTCTGCTTTGCTGTCGGTGATACCTCTAGAGCCTGACCCATCTTCCACCGGACAATCGAGTGGCTCTCCATCGCAGACTGGCGACAATACCTCCCCTCCACCTCCACCTCCCCCATCCCCATCCAAAAAAGCTCCCGTCGGTGCGATCGCTGGGGGCGTCGTTGGGGGTGTCGCCCTCCTGGCGGCTGCTTTATTAAGCTTATGGGCTCTCCGTCGGCGGCGGCGGCGGCGAACCACCGTACGCATATCCATACCAGAGCGATCCCCACCCTCCCCTATCATGTCCGGCTTGATTGCAGAGCCATTCCCTGCTCCGGGATCTCCGCAATATATTACCACGACTCCGCCAGAGACAGGATCGGTTGTAGGAGCGGTTTGCCATCCTGCCTTGGACACCAGGAATTCCCAATTTAGTCGGCGGATGAGTGAGAAGGGGCCCCCACCAACCTATCATGAACACTGAATTTCTTCGTCATTATTTTTTTCTTATGTCACGCAACATTCATGAACTGAAGGATGAGTTCCATCCGTGAAATCGATTTGAACTAGTTGCATGGAGTCTGTAGTTTTCCAACAAGAAAATACGTAGTGCAGGTCATTCAAAAGTTTATTATAATCGGGATGAGGAGCGAAAAATGGAGGACCTGACACAGCCTACCGATGTTAATTTATTCATATTTTACAATGGACCGTAAGCGCACGCACGTAAGCGGCAACGCCGCCATCAAACGGAAACAACAGGGCCAAATCGGCATATTTTCTCTACTAGGACGACTCTGGCATATTTGGCAGCTGGCTCTCTTTCTTGGAAATCCGAGGAGACCCACGCGTCCCGGCAATTCTTCCGTCTGCTCCTGTCCGAAAATGCCCCGCACTTCTGCCCGCGTCACAAACTATTCTGAAAAAAAAGCTCGGATTGACGCCGTCTCCTACCTAAGCTCTTTATGTATCTTATTCTTCGGATGGGTGGGGGCATCTGTTTATTTTTGGGGCTAGGACTACGGCGCCGATGTTTTCTGAGTATTTCGTGTTGTGTGGCTTAACCATGCCACATCTAAGGATGGGACTAGTACCATTAGCAAGCCCCTCCAAATTTTGTTTTACTTCAAATTTTATTACACTTCATTAGATTTGCTTCAAATGCTTCAAACCGTAAAGAAATGCTTCCAAATCCCCCAAAGCGCCGATGTCGAGTATTTGCTTTTTTGTGACTCAACAAAACGAGATCTAAGGATGGGACTGGGACAACTAGAAAGCCCTGTTCTGGGGCTACCACTTTCATTTTTGCTTCAACTTCTATTACACTCTATTATATTTATTTCAAATCGGCAAAAAAGAATTGCTTCAAAAATTGCACAGCGCTGACTTTTTTCAGTGTTCACTCATTTGTGACTTAACCAAGTAAGATCTAAGGACGGGATTAGTGCCATTGGAAAGCCCTATGCTTGAGGTGGAATGGATGAGGGGGGGCATCCACCGGAATATAAGTGTTGGATCCGGTCAGCGGCTTGCGCGTGCGCCAAACATGGGTGCGGGTGAAGAGCTGCTTAGTTAATTGTTAATTTAACACTGAGTGTACAGGGACTGAGGGTGAGTCGATGCCTCAGATAGATGGGATAGAACAGCAAGGCCAGCGTAGTTACCCTCGGGCACTTCGGGAACTTAGCTGGGGTCAGCGCGTCAAGTAGAACAATCTCATTAATATTTCGGGCATCTCGGGCATCCGGAGATCAACGGGATCAACGAGCTTACTTATGAGAGCAATGGCATTCCTGCGGCCGTTCTGGATAAAAAATGGTATTCCATCAGCAGTTCTTGATAGTTTTGGGAGGTTAGGAGGTCGATAGAAAGGCAGGACCGAGGGGAATCCGATTATATGATGTCTATTTCCAGAACGACCAACTATAAAAAGCACTGGCATCATACACACTGAGCATCTGCACTTTCAGCATGTTGGGGGTGTTTTATTCACAGAGGGTGTGGCTTATGGACGTTGAGCCTGATATTTGAGTGTCGGCATCAATATTCTGACAGGTTTGAAAGGTCACCCGCAGAGGGGACACACCGGGAACACAGTGCAAGGGCTGTGGGGAGTTGTGTTGCGTTGTGTGCGGAACGCAGTCAGCATGGATTTTGTGCCCCTTTTTTGTGATGCTGGATCAAGACAAGGACCCACCGTGGGAAGAACTTTGGGTGAGAGAAATGTGCATTGGAGGGGGGGGATCCATCATGTCAATATGCCTAGTGGCCGTTCTGATGTTCTAGCATACTCAGATAATGTATGCAACGAAGGCTTTTTTAGAAACTGGAATAATGCTAGGGTTTCTGCCTCAAAATCTGTGCTGCACAATGAGACTGGACTATCACCCGTCACATGACTCTCACATCGACCCACCCGCGCAAGCTCTTTGTTGGCCACATGAAATCTGAACACTGCAGAAATATTTGCGAGCACACATAAGATGGTACTAAACAATATATTCCTTTTGGACAGGTTAGAGGAGCCGCATCCTGGACCTGTACTGGGCAATTTAGAGAAATGTGGGAAGCTGACATTGACACGACGATAGGGAAATACCTGGGTGCAGAAATATGCAGTCAAAATTGCTGAAGGACAGCCAGGGATACACCTTACAAGACGTGACTTACACCTAAGCATTCTGTGAAGAATTGAAAGGAGTGAAAGGCGATGAGTGAGTCCTTTGTTTGAAGCAAGCCCCTTCAGCGAAGGGCCGGCTTGCCGGACCGGAGCGGGCTTGCTCCGAACCTAGCGAGAGAAGAAAAGACAAGAATGTTTGTAAAGTGTTTGTGCCGGATTGGCTGTGTTTGACTGTCGGCCCGATCCGCCTTGAAGGCTACTTACTGCCATCGACAAGCTGTTCTCCCACATGGCCGATACACCCGGCTGCCCCAGCAACTTGGACTACCCGCGAATTCTACACATTTAGCTGGTGATTCTGAACTCAGACATGCTGCGGTGTGGCGCGGCACCTGCTCGCCCTTGTGTTCGCCCACTAACTCGCCTTCCCTTTTCCGTATTATTCTCGCCGCACCTGCGCGCACGGGAGACACGACGCGCCCCGTCGACGTCGACACTCCTCGTCGCCTCCTCGCACGTCCCGACCGTGTTCGCCCCCCACAGCTCGACACCTATCCATGCCACGCTCACCACACAGGAGCTCCCGCACCCGCCGCACCCGCCGCACCCGCCGCTCCCCTTCCCCAGCGTGTTAGCGCTTCCGTGTACCTACTTTGTCCTCTTTTTCCATCTGTACTTTGTCCACCGCGACCGTCACGTCTTTTCTTCGCCCATGCTTCATTTCCCCATCCCGCCTACTGCCACCTCGCAGACGCACTCCCCCGCCGTCATGCACCCAGCGCAAGGCGTTCGCGGGAAACGGCGTGCTCATGGCGCGGTTCGGGCGACAGCGCGGCTTTTTCTTTGGGCGACAGCACGGTCTTCGAGATACCACTCGTGCATTCTTCATGATAGCCCCTGTCGTATCGCAAATAGTTGCCGCGAGCCTGTCGGCAAATATATGGCTCTGGACACCACGGCGCACCTCGAGTGCCGGATCTCCCATATCATATTTTGTCATTACTCCCGTCATCTTCTTCACATCCTCGCGGTATCCCCCCACATTCTGTTGGGCCCGATGCCCCATATCTTGCTTCGCCACTCCCTCACTTCTCCCCCTTTTTTCTCTGCATCCTATAACCACATCGCATAACTAATCTAATACAATTGCTCTCAGACGACACTCCAGCTTCCAACAAACACATTCTCAATGCCTCAGGAGTCATAGCTCGTGCAACAAGGCTGCAGCACACGTATTCCGCCTTGGTTCCTCGCCCCACGTTCAAAACGGTCCGCCGCCGACAACGCCAGTGTAAGTTCATTCCTGCCTTGCGTTTCATTCCTCTTCGTTTCGGCTCTCTGTATCCCCTCTCCTTCCCTTCCCTTTCGGTGCCTAGTCGTTCCCCATCACGCACCGCCTGTTTACCTCCCTCCGCTTTTTCCTCTTCCTACGCGGAATACCTTCCTTCCCATGCCCCCCATTTCCGACCGCTTACTCATTATCTTTCTCAGGCTGCGAAACTCACGCGATATCGGGCGCTGGTTCCGTTTGTGTTTTGGTGCGTGCTGCTTTTGTTTTTGAAACTTCTGTGCACTTTTACTTCGTCCCGACGCATCCCATTCTCCATTATTCATCACCATACTGTCTGTTGCCTTTGCTAATTTATCCTATAGCTGACTCCCTCCTCCAGCCTGCTCTCTGATGTACGCCCTCATCTCCATGTGCGCGGATGCATCCCTCTCAGCAGTTATTGGCCCGTCGAAACTCCACTGCCATTTTTAGCTCCCGCTATCCTCTCGTTCCAAAGGGTGCCCAACGCAAGCTGAGCATGTTTTTCGTTCCGTTGTCTCACCCGCGTCATCTCGGATCCACAAAAAAATACTCGGGCTACGCCAGGTTCTGTTCTAATACCAACTATGAATCGAGAGCTCGGTCCTTTACTTTCAGTCCTTCCTCAATTTCTTTCGTTCTTATCGATGTAAGACTTCTCTATCTCTGCAGTCGTCGCGGATCTTTCACGTTATTTCGGCACCGCTCCCCTTCATAAATGCCAAATCCACCCGAAATTTCTCATCATACTTGCTGCGATTCCTTGCTGATTCTTCTTGGCAAGTCCTTGCGGCTATCCCAGCTCTCCTACCCTCTCCACTTGTCCAGGAACATATCCATCAGGTTGTCGTCTTGCCATGTATCCGTAGTTCTGGATTATTTATTCACTTAATCTCTCGTCCATCGGAATGACTACATGGCAATTAGCCATTCGTCCCCTCCCTGATAATACTTCAACCCCAGAAAATGATAACTGCCTTGCTCCAGGAATTGCAAATGTGTTTGGGTAATATTCGCTCTAGATCTATGAGATCCGTCCTTACCAGTTCATTCATGTTGAACAAAGTCAGGTTTTGGGCCCCCTAGTTGGCGTGCTTGAAGAAATGTAAGGTCGTCCCGATGTATCGGCTCCCAGTTATGACATATCACAGACACGAAGCAGAGGGCCAGAAAGATGGACGTACACCGGACGACCAGGACGCATTGTGGAAAGAGTTCAGACCGGAATGCATGTAGTACAGCGCATCGCCCGATACACCTGGCTACCCCAACAATCTCAACTATCCGAGAACTCCACACGTCCTGCTGGTGGTTCTGAACTCAGAGATGCTCGGACGTGGTGGCCTCGCGCCGTCGATGGCACCTAGTTCGGTCTTTGCGAAGCCATCCATTTGGCCCAGATTCCTGTTTTCCTCACCGCGGCCGTATTCTTCTCGTCCTCCTTTGGTTCTCCAACCACATCCGTCTCTTTTGCAGCCGCGCCGCTCCTAAACTCTCCCCCAGTCTCCTCCCCTCAGTCTCTCTTTCGCCATCACCATCCGACACGCCGCTCCCGCCTTCGGCGGACCATTTTATGCGTACCTTGTCCTCACCTTTGATTTTCCGCCCCGCGCGTACATTCCCTCGTACCCTTTACGCGCTGGCACCTCCGCATTCCGTTACTCCTTGCTTCCTTCATCTCTTCTGCCCCCCGTTGCCGCCTGCGCCACTCGTTCACTCCGTGTTAGATACGTACGTGCCACCTCGCCAGCACTTCCTCCCCTCGGGAATCGGAGGCATTTTGGAGCGGCTCGGAATTTTGGCGGTGGTTGATCTTCCGGGGATTAGAGGAAGTTATAAAGGCATGTTGAACCATTCGTCTTGTGGCTTCCCTCATATTTACTGCCGTCTAGATCACCACGCCGCAATGCCAGCGTATTTGGCGCCGAAGGAGGGGGAATGTTAGCTGCGTGAGAATCATTTCTTTGTAGTAGGGTTCTGTTTTTAATGCTGGTTTGCAAACATGTTTATAAACCCGGTTTTCTATGTTTCGACCTAACACCCGGTTTTTTATTCAATGTGGCAGTGCCCAAGCGGACCAAGTGAGCCCGCGGACAATTAAAATCGGTAGAAATCATGGTTCCTGGGTCTCTGAATGTGCCTGCTATTCTCGGTGACGAAAACCTCTGTTAGTTTGACCTCTATTCCCACCGAGAATGGCCAGAATGATATTAAATATCACCAGAAAGTCCGCCAAGTTCTTCACTCATGGAATATTGTTATTCTCTTCCTCGGGACTGGGTTTAAACCCAGTACGCTGAAGGCCTAGGGCTAAAAATCACGGAAACAAGGCCGTCCGGCCCATTTCGGTGACGTGTTTATAAACACCCTGTTTACAAATGAAACATTGAAAACCGTTTATAATTGGCTGGGGAATTAAAAACATAACCCTACTTTGTAACGCTCGAGGCCCAGTGGCTGCGCGATGGCAATGGACCGTTGGTGACACAGTTGGTTTCAATTGGTGTAACCGCTCCCCTGAGTCATTGACCCATAGGATCCGTGCCTCTACTCACTGTCCTCTGTCATCCTGACTTGCTCTGCCTAAATGCCAGCATCTGTCCACCGCTTCCTGGTGCTCCGATCCACCCCTTCCGTTGCATTCAAACCGTCAGGATCCCGTCTAAGGAGATGGGCCTACTATCTAAAGCCCCGCTAGACAGGCACAAAACTGCAGGCAGCGAAACTCGCACTCTTGTTGGATTCAAAGAGCTCTTTGATCCGCATCCCACTTTAAAACTTTCTCGATCGAAGCTACAGATCTTTCAAGACACGTAAATAAGTAGCCTCGCTTTCCTTCCAATATCACCCATATAAACTCGGGCTCATTCGTGCGACTCGGCATTCCCATCACTGGTGGTATTCTTGCGCGGTGGGAGACAGACCGCGTGCGCGCACTCGAAGCAAGTCCTGCATTCGCAGTCACAGGGAAGAAAATTAAATCAGCCTGGGACCGAGATAGTGACTGGCGAGTACGCACTGCGGAATAATGATGCAGCTCTCGAATTCGCTGCAGTGGCACTGCGGTACCTGTTCGGTGCAAATAACGCACCCGTCGTCGCGTGCCGCTAGCGGGGCTGATCGATCGACGATGTCAGTCAATGTTCGCGTCAGTCAAACCAGTCGATGTGGAATCGACACACTGGAGACAACGACTCCGATAGAGACCGACGCGAGGAGCAGGGTCGTGAGGGAGAAGAGTTTGAACATGGCTGTCTGGACTCTGGTGAAAGGAATTCGTCCATGTAGATTTTATACACTCGCCAACAGCCAAGAAGTGAGTAAGTGGGACAAGAATCTTGCGCCCGCTCCTGCCCTAAACTGACGACGGTTTAAACCCCAAAGACTAGATCCGGGATGTCGTACGGAACTAAATTTGAGGTGTCTTACTGGGCACCGCACGTACGAATTCCATTGTGTTCCATTCTAAGCTAATAGATTTTCCAGGCATGCTGGGAAGCGGTAGATGTTCATTTTATTCGTTCGTATCTCTCATTACATTAGGGACAGTCAGAGTAGGGGTTTCAGAAGGGTTTCACAAAAGCGCTTCAGAAGGGTTTCTCGACGAATTTTTTGTGAAGCGTTTCCCAAACCATTTCTGAAGCGCCTCTGGAGGCGCTTCGACGTTTCAGATGTGTTTCAGATTTATGTGCTTCTCCCACGCTTCAGAAGTTGCAGCAAGCCTTCACTCGTTTATTTATTATCTTACTCGGGTGTTCTCTTTCCCCAGGGGTGAAGAATAAAATGAGCCGCAAGGAAACGACACAAGATACTGATCATATTATTTGTCGAGAAACCCTTCTGAAGCGCTTACGTGAAACCCTTCTGAAACCCTTACTCTGACTGTCCCTATTCTTCCTTCCGTCTCTAACGGTTTTCTTTATCATTCTGAGCTCATCCCGCTCCGCGCCTCGGACTTGACTTGCTCAAGTCGCCTGAATAGCAAATCAACAATTTATATAATAATTCTTGCGCGGCACGCGTTGAGTCAGAGCGGTGCGATGCAGATCGCCTGCGAACGTGTTTCACAAGCTCTAGTTACATCGATGAGGGAGATTAACCGCCGCTGTTAGAACACGCACGTATTGAGAATAAGAAACGTACTGGCACGCACGGTGACCCACAAGGAGAATAGCCAATATAGTTATCAATGGCAGGGCGAAAAAGACCTTTTGCATCGCTCGGCGAGTTGCTAGTAGTGCGAGGGGATGGCAGAAACGAAGACAGACACATTCATTTATTTATACTTATGCTTGTTGGCTCGGGTTGACCTGTCTTGACGTGACATTTTCGACAGAAGTAAAGCCGCCTGACCTGACTCTTGATGGACCTGTAGATAGGTAGGTATCACCAGTTTGGTATGCGCGAGCTACTTACTGCTGATCGTGAAAACCCACCTGAAGACTAGTATTATTCCGCCCTAGTATTAGGCGCCCGCTCGCGCAAGACATCACAAAGGTCTCAACGGGGAATTTTGTTATCCAATCCACGATTTATTCTAGATCTGGGGTTTTGCTGCTGAAATATCTCTCCTTAAGTCCTAGTATTGATACTCACACAGAGAACTCGAAATTCTGGCTCCCCGCCGGTTATGGGTATGTGCGTCTACAGCTTCCGTTCATGCCTCATGTCTCGCAGCAATAAACACCTGTCAAATTTAACCATAATGCCATTGTACACCGCCTTGATTCGCACCGCTCTCCTCTCCCCACCACGACCTACGCTTCGAGGACATGCCCCGGAAGGCTTGCGCATCTCCCCCAATGGCATTGTCGACGAACACAACTCGGCCCCACGCCATGCCGTATGCTCAGTGTCTCCTTGGATCTCAATTTGCTGACGGGCGCCAGACGCGCGGTAATCGAGAATTGCCAGAATTTCACTATCAGTGGAAGCGTCTTCAATGTCCATGCAAACACTGCTGATTCGGAAGAAAGTGGTGAGATTCCATGACACTGTGGAATGTGCCAATGGACCCTGACGTTCACCAGACTTTCGGCGTGTGAGACTGGGCGACCTCAAGCTTGTGAAAGAAGTCGCAACACAAAATATACTTTCATACCGAGAAAGCCCTCACAAGAGAACGGGTGTTGTGACACGCCGTGCTGTCAAGGTAGTGGGTGCTCGGAGAGTTCATCAAGCACGTGTAGTTGGGTTCAAAGAGAACTTCACCGCAGTTGTGTATGAGGGCTCTGAGTCTGACTTTGAAGAGGCAAGTGGTTTAAGAGCGCAAGTTGAGTACCATGCTCACAGAAATTCCATAGCACCGGAATTATGCGGAACGGCGAGAACAGCATCGGTGACCACTATTGTTCCGAGCTTTGCCTCTCCACCTTCTTACGTGCTGATTCAGACATCCCTGGTTCGTTCAATTATTCGGTGTTACCTCGAGCAACCGCCTCAAGGCTTTAATCTACAATGATGGTGAGTCACAAAGAGAGGGTGTCTTCGCAAAGAAGCTGAATTAGATACCATTACAGGACTGATTCCGCTGCATGAATTTCGAAAAATGTATAAGAAATCGCCCCTGACGTCGAGCTATGTGGAATACGAAATTGTATGTGTTGACATTCTTCAGTTCAATGACTTCTTTCATCGTGAACTCGTTAGGGTCTGCACTTCGTTGTGAGTTCACCTCAGAGATGATTTCATATCCAACTCAGAGTATCCAGTATGCACTTAGCCATTGGCTGAATGCCACAACACAATGGTTAATCATCAAGGATCCATATCACTTTCGGATGCAACTGGAGCAAGGAACGCTATTGTGGATCCGCATCTTAACTGGCCAGTTGTGCATCGAGGTCACTGATAATCAGGAGCCAGGTACAACAGCCCTGCCCTTCATGAGACCGGGCAGCTCTGTCTCGGGAGTGCATCTCATATCCGACACCAACTTGGAGGAAAACCTTCTTCACCACCTATCCCTCCACGATATCCACGCACTATTGTCTGCTTCTGCTTGTGGGGATTGGACCGAGGTTACTGATCCAGGCACTATCGTGCTTGGATCTCTTGCATGGCCCAATCCGGACTTCGAACATCGGCCCAATCCTTTTCGGAAATTTCTTTATCTGATAGTCTGGGATTGGCAGATATGGAGATTCATGGGTGGGAAGATGTACAGGGCTCGTTATTACCCGACGAGGGACCAATCATATTGTCAAATGGTTGGACACGGTATGACTGCCCACTTTAAACGCTTTACTGCACCTGACCCATGACCTAGTGTGGCATTAACAGATTTGCCAATGCATGGAGAGTGTCGCTTGAGAAAACGCATAGAGTTGACATTTAAAGCACAGCAAGCAATTCGCCTGACTTGGCTCTCACAGGCAAACTATGTGATGAACAAATCGGGCTTGAATGCTGGTAAGTTCTGTTCAAAAAATTTTCAATGTTTGCCTCTAAAATGTATCCCTCAGATCAATCCTGTATGTGGGCCGTGGCACTCCGTGAATTGTACGGTTCTTTAACTTTTGTAGGTCTGCTGGCGATCCTTTTTTTGTGGTTCAATATATCATCCAATGCGGATCAGTTCACATTGAAAGGAACATTTATGACCAACGCACCAAGAGATGCCATTTATCTCTTCTTGTTCTCCCCCAAGATTTACACCTCTAATGGTCATTTGGCGGTTCACATGCCTCCAGAAGAACCAAGATACTACTGGTCTTCAGACCCAGAAGGCATCAGCCAATTGCCTCAGGACATGGTGGACGACATCGCCCTTCCTCGCGTGAATTTCTCAGCCGAATTAATTGGCAGAAGATGGGGCCAGGACGTCTATGATTCAATCGCTCATGCCCATCGCGCTAAAGGCTTCGATCCCATCAGCCAAGATGTTGCCAAAGAACTGGGATATCCCCTGGTGGATGTGGATAGGCTGAATGGCCTCATCAACGGTATCAAGGTACACCTCCATGTTCTTACCATTTAGCCAGAGAAAACTGACCACTGGTATGCAGATTGTTGAAATGATGGACGAGGTTCAAGAGCCAGAGGAAGAAGTTGAAACCTACATTATGTACTCATCGCTAATGTAGCCAATGACTATTTCGCACCCGGCGCATTAGAACACTTTTGCGCAACTGGCTCAGGATCGAATCCATTGAGTAGCTGTCTAAGAGGGAGAGGCATTCTAAAAAAATAATGCCGCCCATACAAATCAAATGGCACGGTAATTATTGCCAGTTCCAGGTTCCGCGCGCGATGGCGCACCAAACCCATTGATAATTTGATTGATTAATTCGCAGACACCACACTCACAGAGTCGGTGCGCGACGTTGCGGGCGCGTTCCGCTCGTGTGCTGGTTAAATATTCAACATTAACACCCAGGACATGTGTGTTGCGCCGTCCGCAGCGCTCAGCTCACATTTTAAATTTTAGCGCCTCGCGAAGCGCCGGCAGTGCGGGGTCCGATATCCGGAGCTCTAACAACAGCTGCCATAGACATACATAATATAAAGCGAGCCTCGTCGTGATACCTCATCCAGAGATCGATCTTGTCAAATTGCGATGCTAGATTTCGGAGAGTTCCAAATAGTTGGTGGTCTTCGGGGTTTGCCGGGATGGAATTCCTGAAGGTCCATAGATATTTCAACTGGCGTGCAAACGATAGATTTGGCCAATGATGACCTGCATAGGTGAAGAGGTTGGTGCGGGTAAAGAATAATCGGGGTCCACCATGCCACGGACCATGAATAGACATGGCCCACTTCGGGAATCCACTCCACATTGGAGTGAAAAATGTGAGGGTACATCAATATCGGGGAAAGAAATTCGAGATCATCACGGGGATCGAGCGGTCTCAAGTCTAAACTACATCCACAAAGGGCCGATTGGACACCCAGTGGATTATAATAAGCTTAGCATGGCCAGGCTGATCTTTCAGTCTATGAAATGGAGTGCGTAAGTTGAGCTAGATTGCGCTCAAGCAATACTCACGAAGTGGCCAGGCTCGGCAACAAGAATATATGCCATATTTCCCGCGCCTGCGCCCACACTGCACACCGTGGCGATTTCTTTGGACGGCCAGGGAACATCAGGTGCGGCAATGAACTCTTCCTGGAACGGCGTTTTGAGCACGGTTCGATTTAACTTGTGTTTTTTCGCATAGGGGACAACATACGAAGGAGAGTATGCCGGGCCAGCCACAATTCGCATCCTGTGCACCGACTTAGTGTGCACTCCGTATCAGTATAATAGTCTCGATATAACAAGTTGCTCACGAAGTCGAATCCCCGCCCTAATCAATGGGGGTACATGTGGTGGCATCCTGTGAGAATGAGCATTTTGCCAAGACGGATTTCAAGTGCCACTGACAAGTCTCCAGTCGTGGGGCACGCCCAACGCGGCCTTTACTGCCGGGTTCGCAAAAATCTTGTCCAGCCACTCGAATTCGGGGTGGCAGGCAGCGGGGTTGGCGGGATCCGGCGGTGTGCACGTGCACTAGATGGAGGACGAGCTGTAGATGCGACTAGAAAAAATCGAATGGGCGAACCGTACGCCGTATGTCCTCCACGACCGTCCCATTCGTGTCCCTTTCCAGCATTGTGGCACAAAACTCCCAGGCCGCAACGCGGTTCTTAACCGTGGGGACTTCGAGCGCCATTTCTATATTTTCGAGACACGCAGGGAGCTCTGCATATAGATCGCTGCAAACGGTGGAATTATGTATCTGGTGGACCTTGCACCGGTAGTGCAGTAGCCACTGAAAGTGAGCTAGTGGACTCTGTGATGCCCGATTGAATATAGGGCGGATAGGATGGAATAAGGCTGCGCTCACCGAGAGCGGGTTACTCAGTACAAGAGCTTCCAGGTTAATGTGGATAGCTCCTGGTTGCCCGGCTCCGCGTGCGATCAACAGATTTTGCCTGTGGATGACCGTCGCAATATTTGGGACATATACTCCGCCGTAGGAGCCGCCCGAAATAATGAATTTGTTCCTGTATATCTTCAGGTCCTTGCTGCGACGTACCAGTGAAGCGAATTTCGTTACCCCGCCAAATGAGGGAACAGCACGAAGAACCTACCTATATGTGCGGTTCATTTGGGTACCCAAATTAACAAACCATATGTGTAGAGGAGCAGATTTAACGATGCGGGAGGAGATTTGGTTTAATTGAATTAGAATTTACTTTTTTTGCAGGGGGTGGTTTTCTCATAATGAGAGCTGAGCTGGAGGGCAGAATAATACTAGTCACGTTGTGCTTGAGGCGGGATACGCGGTGGAGCTGTCGTGGTCGAGGCGACAATGCTGTGGACGCGTTGGCTAGGTGCACTGTCACCAGCTCTACCTGGCTTAAGCCCGGCCCATTGCGATAGCAAAAAAAGGCTAAGCCGGCTTAACTTAAGCGGGCTTAAGCCCTCTAAATACCACTATAGACCAGTTTGCTGAATTATGTACTACTACAGAAATTGGCTTAAGTTGCGGCTTAAGCCCACCCCGAAGCCGCGTAAGCCAATCCCTAATGCCACGGGCTGGAGTTGGCTTAAGTGGCATAAGCCGGCTTATTGCACCATTCCGCCGCTAACCATGAGTCTGAAAAAAGTCTGGCTTGAGTAGGCTTAAACCGGCTTAAATCAAAAGGCTGTAGTCTAAGCAAATATACGTGGAGAAGAGCTCACGAAATGTTGATCGGATTCAAACAGCCGCGGCTCTAGTAAAATAATGAGTATCCTGTATTAAATGTCTGGAAGCAAAGAACAATACTCACCGGGCACACCTCAGCGTAGATGAGGCGCAGTACAGAATCTAAGCCTGCCACCCGCGACTTCGGCGACTTCGCTGCTCAAGGCTGCCACTGAATCGCAGAGTCGCAGTGCCATCAATTCGGTATCGCTTCGCGTTCTGGCAGCCACCAGCCTTTCGCTTTCATGATAGTTGGTGAACGGCAGAGTAAATGGGAAGACTATTCATGAGGTGGACATGGGCGTATTAGAGTGAAGAGAGCGGAGTCACGGCGTGACACATCGCATCCTTTATGCCGACATCAAGCATCTTCCTTTGTCTCGCTTTGTCTTTGCTTTGTCTCATCCCTCTTCTTCCTCTCGACTTCCATGTTCCCCGCCGTCATTTCTACTGCGATTCTATCTCTCACTCAATATAACTCTACACCTGTGTCAGTTCCATTGGATCTCCCCACCCTCGTCTAGTGGCATGCCAATGTCTGACAGGCTTTACTCAGAGTCTCAGACTCGTCCGAGTCGTTCGCCGTTGGCCGGTGGGTGGTGGCAGTGAGCTGTGGCACAACAAACAACCTTTTCTGGTGGCTATGGCTTTCTTGCTTCTATCCCATGTACTCCGATTCAAACGCTGATTCACTTCCAGTCCAGACTTGACTTCATCTTGACTTTATCCATTTTTTTTTTGGACTCGGTGAGTCGATTTTATACTGGCTTAAGCCCTGCTTCTCTAAGCCAGCTTAAGCCGTAGACCTAGAGGATTAGGACCGTGCTTTCAGTCGGCTTACGACAGGCCCCTTGAACCTCGCAAGTCGCACTTTTTGAACGGAATGAGCTGGGGAGGCGTGGGCTTTGGGGAGGCTAAGGTAGGGCTTAAGCCGCGGCTTGTGGCTAATTTTGTAGTCGTATATAATTGAATATGGTGGTATTTACTAGTCGGTTTAAGCGCGCTTAAGTTAAGCCGGCTTAGCCTTTTTTTGCTATCTCGATGGGCCGGGCTTAAGCCTGGTGGAGCTGGATTCATAGGTACAAGTGCAGGAGTGGCGGGACTTACAGATGTGCCGGGTGAGTGACTTGAGGAGCGGCGTGAGAGGGAGGAGTGCGTCTGCAGGACGTAAGACAAAGAACAAGCGGATGCATGGATAATGTACCTAGCATTCTTGGGGGGAAGTGCCGCGCGCGCATTGGTGCTCGTGAATGCAGACGGCGCCGAATACAAGGAAATCTATGCAGACTCATTTTGGCCAATAGGCTTTTGGTAGACAGAACTGTGTAAAAATATATTCGGCTTGGAACGAATTGCCGTGGATCAATGAGGGTATGAGTCGTAGTGGAAAGAAAGTTTCTGTCGCGTAACTCGCATGTGCGAGCTTCCATTCTGAACTCTGCCGAAATAAGGTCTGAACCAATATATTGCGAAAGGCATGTACTCCACCTTTTTGTGTATATTTTGTGACACGCCAGAAGAACGAAAATATTTATTTTGAACGGTGTACTGTGGATGAAAAAGTAGCCGTTCGAATGGTGAGACGTGGTACCGTGAATAATGTTGAGACAGTTGAGGGAAACAAGGTGATATCAGTCACCCGAGAACGTCGACGAAACATTCCTCGCTCCAATCTTTGCTGTTTCACCTCCGAATCGAGTCGGCCCGGGTCAGGAAAGAAAATCAGTGGTATGTGTTCTCCCCACAAGCTTTGTGTATTGAAAATAACTCACCGGTACTCCATCGGCCGTGGTTCACCTGGATGATGGTATAGAAAAGCTGGGGAGTATCGCTCCCTCCCCGTTCGAGCCAAGTTCTCCTCAGCGTACGATAGGAATAACTTGGGCGTTTGAATGAGCGGCTATTGGGCTTTTGCGCACATAAGGGTGATGATCGACTGCAAAAAATAGCGATGAGGACAGAAGTCGGCGTCGAAGGTGGAGAAGTCGTGGGAGCTGAGGTCGAGCGAGTGACGCACATTGCTGGACTTCTCTTCACGTACCCTCGGTGCGGATGTAGTTGAGGCGCTACCTCTATGCCAAAGCTTGACGCTGTCCATTGCGCCGTGGTCGAGAGCGTGGACTGTGTAGTTGGTTTTCAAGGATTGACAATTAATCAGAGGGCGATACACACTATTCTGTGACGGTCTTGTGGTTCTCGCTCGTGAGTACATATGAAACAATACATTCACTGCATTCCAAGGCCCCCTAGACTCAGCTGAGTCTAGGTGTTCTAGATATACCTACACACGGATCTGTGCCTAGGTAACTAGACAGAGTCTGTGTAGGTCTGTTTAGGCTCTTTGTAGCTCTGTCTAGGTCAGACTCGGTCTGCCGAACTCAGTTCGGGTCAGTCTAGGTCAGTATAGTACCTAGACAGACTCACCATCTACTTGTTGCGTCAAAATAAGTTGCTAAACATCCTCCCACAATGTATAGAAGTATTTTGAGTCATCGGAAGTAGCACATAAACTCGAATCTGGAAGCAAGATCTAATCACAAATTTAGAATGAATGATTAATGGTATCGTCCATCCGGCTTCCGTCCGACTTAAATGGAGTTACACCGATGTTTCCACACCTGTTCAAATTCAATACAGACGAGTTCTAATTGACTATATAACATTAGCAACTCCCTTGCCGCCTAGCAGACACTTGCATCATGAGTCATGGACTAGCTGTGGAAACACCCGGTACATGTACTGGGCAGGTGGAAGAGGAGGAACGAAGGAGGAACCACGTGCTTGAGCCCAAAGGAGGACCTAAATGAACTCCGAGCGACAAGCCGCAAGCGAATGTTGTGGCTGGCGTTGTTGTGGCATCTTTGTCGTCTCACGTGCGATGCGCCGACGGCAGGATCAACATTGATGCGCTGATGATCAACGGAACCCCCTATAAGGATTTTGGAGCGAAAGGCATAAAAGTATGTCTGTTTTGCTCTGACTAGGCACCTACACTCACCCAAACTAACCTAGACTGACTTACACTTGGCTAGACAGAGACACCCGAACACACCAACACAGAGGCTACACAGAGTTGGAGACTCCTAGTCAAAATATCCGTCTAGGACCCTACACAGGGTCTGCCTAGGGACCAAACACACCTAGACTGACCCTAGACAAAGTTAGGCTCACTGAGTCTAGGGGGCCTTGGAATGCAGTGATTGATTGGATACGAAAAAAAAGGCCAAAGACAAGCGTACGAAATGCCAAGTAAAGTTGCACAGCCCTCCAAACCTGTTCAGTCAGACAAGCGGTTGCATGATACAATAATGATTACTCACCAGTACAATTGATTCGGGGAGAAGGAAAAAGAAAAACAGTTGAGGATGTCGAGTCGTACGTGACGAGTCTGAGCGATACATACTTCTAGAACAGCAAAAAGACGCGGGGTGCGCCTCGGAGTCAGTAATTTCTATCCCTCGCCGCGGTGTTGCACGTACAGGTCAAAATCTAAATTGAGTTATATCAGCTGCGCTGGTAAAGGGCCGAAAAAGACGGCGGGGAGGAAAAAATGTATTTACGAACAGGTACTGCACGGCGCAGAAAGGAAAGAGGGAGATGTACGTGAGTGGTGAGGAATTAGCCAGAACACCGAGCACGACGGACGAAAACCTCGTCTGCACGCGTCCAGCCAGCAAGTCAGCGGGAAAATAGGTGTATGTGTTTCAGGGGCACGCGTGAAACGAATGATATACCGCGCAAACAAACAATAAAAAGAAAACTCGGGGAAAAGAAATCGATAACGAGAAGAAATAAAAACGAGACGTACGCACCGTGATGGAAGGGGTAGAGTGGTAGGAGACGATGCATAGTTCTCCTCGATGACGGATGGGAGTTACAACAAATTCCGAGGGCGCACAAACTGCCAGGGTTTTCCCTGGGAGATGATAAAAACGAAAGAAAAAAAGATGCGAAATATATGGCGGCGTACCTGAACGTTATGGTACGACGCGCGGAGACGTGGTAGTACGGGCCGCACAGTAGTGTTTAGGGGGCGGGATTGAGTCCGGGCGCGTGGGTCCGCATGGCGCGCTGCGGTGTAGCGTGGGGATTGGCCCTATGCTGCTCCCGCATCATTGCGAGAGCAGATTTAACGATGCGGGAGGAGATTTGGTTTAATTGAATTAGAATTTACTTTTTTGCAGGGGGTGATTTTCTCATAATGAGAGCTGAGCTGGAGGACTAGGATTTTTTTTTGTGGCGGTGCCGTTCCCGCATCATTGCGGGAACCTTTATAGCACAAACCAGTGGATTTTCGTCCACACCTCCTGTCCGTGAATCATATTTTCATTTATCTTGATTAGAATGATACTCACAAGAGTGGTCAAATGAAACCTCGGATCCGCTCCATCGATTCGGCGACCATGATGGGTGCTGAACGCCCTCGCGTCCGCTCTCCGGCTCAAACTAGATCTATAATGACAAACGACATGCATGGCCGGGTCACGGAAACCGCAGCCGCTGCAGGTGCGCGCACCGTCCTGCACCAACAAGGTTCGCATTCCAGAAGCGAAAATGATTGGGTTTCTTGCGGAGCAGGTTTTTTGAGGAGCAGGAGGGGCAGTGCAATAGGGGTTAGATTAATAGAATAAACATGAGCTGAGATAAAATACAACTCGAACCCGGTATCGCAAAACAATTTCGCCTACGCTGCACGAGACAGGCGATGATTCGATCCGGCAGACAGACACGGTGTACCGTGTACAAGAAAGTTCCCAAGAAAGTGGTGGACTTGATCGCGCGGAATGATGAAAGCTTGCTCTGCCCACACACATCTACGCCGCAGCTCCGGCAATTAGACCAAAGATGGCGGACGCTATGCGGACACAGGAATTCGTATACAGCTGAATGTTATCTTTGGGGTCCATGGCGAGCGCGTGCTAAACCACCAGAGCAGTAGCAGTTGTGTTTAGAGGGTTCAATGTTGCCTGAACGGTGTTGCTTGCGGGGAAAGCAGGCAGAGTAATATACTTCTGCACATGGCACAGTGGTCCTCGAGCGACGTAAATGGCGCAAAAAAAAAGACCCAATGCGAAGAAGAGAGTTTTTGAATCAGGATCCGGAAAGATACCGCAGAAATAATAACGCACCTTATAATTTGCTTATAAATCACCCAGTTTAATTTCCGTTGAAAACTTTGGTGCTTGCCCGGACTGTAGATACAATATGCGAGGTACGAGCTTCAATAGTTGTAGTGTCTGTCTAGGAGAGATCAGATTGTACATGACTTGTAGAAGGAGAGAGATCCAGTGTGAACTTAGGCATGCTTTTTGTTCTCGTTGTTGTACTGCTGCCTCCGCCATGCGTGAGCTTGCTAGAGTGAGTTGAGTAGCGGTAGTGACTCATTGTCAAAGATATGATTGTGGGTTATCTTGATAGATGATTGGCTGTCCTTAGTCTATCGGAGGATATTCCTCCGGTAAGACTAGGGCTAAGGGTTGGTGATCAATCACCGATCCATCAAACGGCGGCTCGGGCCTCGAAATCAATCAAGCATTATACTGCGAGCTACGTCGCATTTGGGGCAAGTTTGGGGCCAAAAAATCTCGGTAAGCAACCCGATATACTTCTTCCTGAAATCCCTTCCTTTTTTTCTCTCTTTTCGCAGCTCGATTAATCGTTTTTGATACCCCCTCAACCGACTTGGGCCATGGGCCAAAGCAAAAGACACCTCGCATACCGCACTCACACTCATAGTCGCTGCATCTCATCCCCCATTGTATTTAAGAGCCGTATGATAGATGTGACCACAGTTCAGTTAGGCTAAAGGCTGAGTTCACAATGAATACAATGCATGCCAGTGCAGATTGATAGCTATTGGAGGTACAGGCAAGGTAAAGGGAATAATAGTCTTTGGATCCAATCCCTATAAACAAAGTACAGTGTCAAAACCCGGTTGCGAAAAAAATAAAGTTGACCCAGTATTGTACAGGAATAGGTGCGAGTTTCATCATAAGATTAGATCTGGGGGAAGTTCAGACCCTGAAATCTATGCACAAATATTTTCAAGATTTTTTGGCACCCTGTTGTGTCACATGGCACCGTAACTTATTTGGCTGGTTTTGGGGGTTTGACCCGGATCCGAAAATTCTGATCAGAAATGCTCTCACTCACTCTCTCTGCACTCTCTTGCCCTCAAATGGCCTAAGATGCCCAAAGAAACCTCCCACAGGTAACCATCTAGGCTATTCTGTGGGAATAGACCTCCAGAGGGATCGACACATCAGAGAACTCGAATCTGCCTCCAACCACTGGGCCAAAGAAGATGTGCGCTCCTCCCCGTTGCCTATACTGACCAAGCATGGGCAAAAATGTCTGAAAAGTACCCCAAGATACAATAATTTCTCTTTAAAGCATTGTAGATGTGAATGGGCTACTACTATTCTCAGAATATACAATTCTCGGCCGCCATCATTGAGATTTAGCCATTTTTGGCAATTGTTTGATTTTTGGCATGCGCCCAACAGGTGCAAGGTTGATTTTTTGTGGATTATATTACTCATAGGCCTTGTTGTTATTCCACAAAAAATAATCAAGCTGAACACCAGTGGGGTTCCTGTTCAAAATGTAATTTTTTCGGATCCGGGCATTTTTGGATCCGGGTTTTGACACTGTATTTTTATATCCTAAGTGTTCGAATTTGTTTCAAAAATCTCCAGTGTATTCCAGTGCATTCCAGTAAGATCTTCTGTGATGGTTCTTTGCAACTAAATGAATATTTCTGCCGGAGACCCGTATCCTTGTAATACACGGATCCGGGAGTATCCAATGTGAACCAGTGAGATTTTGCTTGAGGAGAACCGTTGAGTTCCAGCAGATTCCACTGTGAATTGAGCGGGTTGAAATATGGCGTCGCACACGATGTGTGCCAGTGATATCCAGTGGAATTCAGAGGAGGAAGGAGGGGATGGACTTTAACTGCCACGGTCCCAATGAGGACCAAACGAGGCCCGAAACTACATACACAACGTCGAATGTATGCTAACGGACACTCAGCTCATAACTCCTTCCCGTATTCCCACCCATACAACTCAAAGGAGTCCGCCATCAACCAATGTCGTACGATGCCGATCGGCCGGTTGTCAGTGCCGCGTGTATTAATATTCTATAGGAAGCTTGGCTTGATGGGCGGCCATCTCATTTTCGATAGTAGTTTCCTACCGCGAGTCTGGAATTCGTAGGCATTCCTGGCTTGGAATCTCACTCTACTGTACTATTTCGACCGAGTGTTCGAGTGACGCGTGACGGGGGCCTCTGAACTGAACACTTTTGGTGTCGGTGACGGTGACACTTCGTCAATGAACACCTCTTTTTTTGAGACCGTTAAACATGTTTAAAACGATTTTTGGGCCGATTAAATTTCCCAAAAAAAGGCGTGAAAATTAAAAATTAAATTGATGAGCGATTGGTATCCATCTAAAAGGCCTGCCTCTTCTGATGGACAAGCTTTCGAATGACCTTCGATTCTGGGATGGGAAGATGCCGCAACCAAAGAACCGTGTTCGGGCCAAAAGCATCCAGCACCTCCATGCTGAAATACTGGGTGGGCAGTGGTAACGGATGTCACTCCGAGAGGTGGAGTAAAATCCAGAATCTTGGCGATGGAAAGGGCAGGGGATGGGAGGAGGTCGTATTCAATTTCTTGAGGTACGGAATAATAGTCTTTGGCAATTTTGCGTATCGACGATATGCGGGCATCGGCCCCATCCACAATATCGTATCGTGGGTGGGGCCGATGCCCACACTTTTTGTGTGCCAATCCATTCAGCTTTTAGCGCAAGTCGGGTGTTGTCCATCTGAGTGCAAGCAAGAGGAGCAGAGCAAGAATTTGGATTTGTGATTTTAAAAAAAAGATCTCGTACTACTTATTGATTCGGGCTTCAAAACTGCTCACTTCGTGGTAGTCTCTCGCTTGCCTGCGCAGTTTATTTTCTCAGAGGGTTGTGCATTACAAAGGCAAACTATGACGCGAAAGCCATAAAGTTCCCGAAGTGCAAGTTGGGCGTCATTGACAAAATTTAATTAAAAATAAGGTGTAAAGAAACGACGGTAGAAAAGGTTCGAACATGTACAACCATAATGGCATTTAATTCTACAACACAGCATCATAACCACTAAGAAATAATGAACTGAACACTTGGGAACTGGTGACGGTGACACTGGCATTTTGAACACTCAAGAAAATGAACACCTATGGTGACGGGTGACGGGTCCAGTCGAAATGGTACAGTACTTACTGTAGTACATGTCCTGGAAAGCACTCATAGCTGCCCAGGTCATTTCATGTCTTGAATGTTGATGGGAGCCGACTCGGAACATTCAACACGATGGGACTATAAGAAGAGTGACAGACAGGACACAAACATTTGGCAACAGGGAGGCGAACAGCCTCCGCTTACGTCACCTACGACGTGGCTATTACCATGGCGCAAACCTACGAGCTCAACGGTTTGTGGACGGTCGAAACCCACATACCCAGCAGTTAAACTCACATTATATGTTCTAGTTAAAAGTATCAGCGGGATTGACTTGAAACACCACAACGAAAACCTCTACGTAGCGATCGATGTCGACGGCAAAAGGGTACACACCACTCACCCAAAGAAGGATTCTGTGGCACTGTGGAATGATACCTCCACCCTGTGAGTCAAGTCGATACATGATTGCCTCACCTTCTTGAAGATTCTGTAAGATCTCCGAATAAGCCATCGTCCCTCATCGGTCTCCACCTTTACCGCTATAATAGGGTCTTGCATGATAAATATCTGGCAAAAGCCGAGATTGAGTTAGGTCTCTTACTTGAAAGGCTCGGCGAGAAGAAAGGCAAAATAAATTGATTTATCGGTGCACTGATCTGACACGATTAGTTTTAGATGTTGCTATATCGCTAGACTATGTGAAGAAGTCCAAAGGCATGCTGGGGCCTACACTCCTCGTAACCTTGACCACCCGCAGCCACATCCGAACCGGCGAAATTGAAATTGCCAATGCTCAAGCGGACATTGCGCTCCTCGGGCGCGAGACACCGGGTTTTGCTGCACTTGAAGTTGCTGGCGCGGTACAGAACAGCAATTTTGTGTCGGTGCTGGGAACCTTGATAGATTCCATTGTCAAGATAGGAGATGAATTTGCGATGGTTAGTTGCCGTCCGGTGCCGCTTGTCCTTACCCGCATTAAATTGATATGTATCGGACAAGATCCATCCGTATGCCAACGTGGCGTGGATGGCATTGACTTCAGTATACAAGGTATCCTGCTGTTTAATGTAGTTCTTGGCACATGTTAACCACGAAAACAGGCCGTACAAAACCAACAGCAGAAAGATGAGAAAATCATCCAACTGGTCCAGACCATGGCCGAGCTGTATTCCTTCGCGAAAGACGCGGATTCACTTGCCGAAGCGAAGAAGCATCTCGAAGATACCGTCACCAAAATTGTCCAACTAACGGCAAGCTGTGCAATGTTTATTAGGGAATATACAGGGCACGGGTTCATCGGTAGATATTTGAGCAAATAATGTCTTCATCTTACTGACAGTGTCCGTAGTCAGACTTGCGACCGAGTTAACATCTGAGTACAGCCAGAAGATTGAATCTTTTGCTGCCGCTTTCGCTGAGCTCCAGCAGTCTCTCGACAGGGGACTTCGCAAGCACACCGCATTTACGGCGACACGCACCGAGTTTATGACAACACAAATTCTTAAAGCTGTACAAGATTCCGGTGTGTATATCTCCAGCGATATACATACATCCTCACGTCGGAATTAGCACAATCCGAAAAGCTGCAAACCCTCCATCCAGTTATCATGAATGCATCCGAGCGCCTGCCGTGTTTACCTGGAACGCGTCGTGACCTACTGAGCTTCATAACCACCTGGCTCACTATGCCATCTGATTCGGGAGATTCTAGCAACATTCTCTGGCTGTACGGTGTCGCCGGAGTAGGAAAGAGTACCATAGCCACTTCCATCTCTCAGTACTTCGCTGAGTTGGACAGTCTTGGTGCCTTCCTTTTCTTCACTAGAGGCGAAACAACCAGCAGTCCCAGCTCTGTGATTTCCACAATCGCGTTCGAGCTGGCTCAATCAAACCCTCATGTTGCCTCCGCCATCTGCGCCGGCATTGATAGCTATTCAAAGGTGGACAAAGCCCCGATGCAGACACAATTCCAGAAGCTGTTGCTTGAGCCCCTCAAGGCTGCTCAGGGTCATATCCACAGCCCAATTGTTGTCATCCTCGATGCGTTGGATGAGTGTGGCGATGCTGATTCTCGAAAGACTCTCCTTTCCATACTTGCCAACGACTTTCCCAAGCTCCCTGCTGTGTTCCGCTTCTTTGTCACCAGCCGCCCCGATTCAGACATCGCAGGCAAATTTCTGAATGAACCAAGGGTTATCAAGAGGCACCTTGATATTACAGAGCCATCAAGTGTACAAGACATACAGCTTTATATTGACCACGAGATGATTGACATTCGACAGCTGCACTTCGATTGGAATTTAGGTCCTACACGGCCAGGCACTAAAAAAACCGCCGCTCTGGTCGAACGTGCCTCAGGTCTCTTCATTTGGGCATCGACGGCCATGAAATTGGTTCTGAAAGCTTATGATCCAAACAAGAGCCTCAACACCCTCATTCAGGGAAGGTCATTGAACCTTGATGACCTGTATGCAGTAGCACTTGAAAACACTGGCCTGTGGAAGGACATTGACAGTACCTTTGCACAAAATGCAGCAGCTGTTTTAGCTGCAGTGGTGCTTGGGAAGGTCCCCATGTCTGATAAAACCATTGATGCACTCTTAGGTACAGATCCATCCAGCCATATCCTCCGGCGGCTGGGGTGCTTGTTGCAGTGGACCCCTGGCCACGAGGCTCGGCTACTCCATGCCTCATTTGGTGACTATCTTACAGATAGCAAGCGTTCTGGCGACAAACCTTGGTTTATTGACCCTACGGTCCTAGGTCGGTGGCTAGCATCACGGTGCTTGCGCATTTTGGAGGCGGAACTCCAATTCAATATCTGTAGGCTTGAAGACTCACATGTCCGCAATAGTGATGTGCATGACCTGCCAAATCGCATTGCAACCTATATATCCCCCCAATTGGCCTATTCCAGCCGCTTTTGGGCTGACCATCTTCAGGCTACCGATTTCGACCCTGCAATGCTTGAGGATATCAGACTTTTCATGTACAACAAGTTCACATATTGGCTTGAAGTCCTCAGTGTCCTGCAGGAGACCACAATTGCGACAGATGCACTGACGACTGTGGGGGAGCTAGTCAAGGTAAATTCCTTGCATAGTCTGCTACTTTTTCAAGTTCTAATAATTGCACCACAGGGCACAACAAAGTGCTTGCGGATTTTGTGGCAGATGCGGCCAAGTTTGTGATCGCATTTGCACCTGCCATTGTGTACAGTGCACCACACATATATCTTTCAGCAGTCCCCTTGCACCCAAGCAATCAAAAGTCGCAAAGGAGTTCTCAGGGTTACTCACCCGGAAAATAGGTGTCCAAAGTTCATCAGCCGATGAATGGCCCGTGCTTCAAACAAAAATTGAAGGGCACAGCAAGGGTGTTTGGTCAGTCGCCTTCTCAACCGATGGACAGTATATCGTGTCCGGGTCTGGTGACAGCACAGTTTGCGTGTGGGATGCGCAAACAGGTGTCCTTGTCACCGGGCCTTTAGAACATATGGACAGGGTCAATTGTGTCGCCTTCTCTCCCGATGGAGCACGGATCGCATCCGGGTCCAATAAACAAGTGCATGTATGGGATGCGCAAGCGGGTAACCTTGTTGCTGGACCTTTTGAAGGACACAGTGGCTCTGTCATGTCCCTCGCTTTCTCGCCAGATGGGGAGCGGATCGCATCAGCGTCCTGGGACAAAACTGTGCGCGTGTGGAACGCACGAACTGGCAGCCTTGTTGACGGACCGTTTGAAGGGTACAGTGGTGGTGTATATTCCGTCTCCTTCTCACCTGCCGGTCTGCAGATCGTCACTGGGTCGAGGGACGGCATTATTCACCTTTGGGACCTCCATGTAGAGGCCAACGCTGTGACGGGTTTGCTGGAAGGCTACAGTTCCACCGTGTTCACTGGCACAAAACCTATAATATCCAAGGTTGATAACCAAACACTTGGTGTAACAGATATGCAGATAGGTGCAGTTCCTGCTGGGCTCTTCAGTGGGCATAGTGGCATCGTTCAATCTGTGTCTTTCTCACCAGACGGCAAGCGGATCGTCTCCGGGTCTGATGACACCACGATATGCATGTGGAATATACAATCAGGGGCCCTTGTCTCTGTTCTCAAAGGGCACACTCGCGAGGTCAACAGTGTTGCTTTCTCGCCCGACGGAGAGCAGATTGTGTCTGGGTCGGATGATAAAACAGTGTGTGTGTGGAATGCACAAACTGGTGTGCTTGTTGCTGGGCCGTTCCGAGGACACACCAACCTGATGTCTTCTGTCTCTTTCTCGCCTGATGGGAAGCGGATCGCGTCTGGGTCGGCAGACCACACAGTGCGCATTTGGAGCTGCATTACACACGTAGAGTCCACCTCGGAGGAAGCTTCCTTATATGGTCACAGCGAACCGGTTAACTGCGTCGCTTTCTCGCCCGATGGGCAGTGCATCGCATCTGGGTCCAGGGACAAAACACTGCGCGTGTGGGATGTGACAACCGGTGCCCTGGTTGATGGGCCATTCAAAGGACACAGTCCTATCTTTTCCATCTCCTTCTCGCCAGACGGCCGGCGGATCATAACTGGGTCGGAGGGCCCTAACAGCCTTCGCCTTTGGGATGTACAAACAGTGCCCACTGTGGCGGCACTTTTCGAAAGATACAGCAACATGGTTTTCTCTGTTAGCTTCAGAATCCTGTCCGATGGCAAACCTATGGTGTCGGACAGTGTTGAACCTATTGTCGCGCGCCGCTTCCGCCATGATAGTGTCGTTTATTCCGTCGCCTTCTCGCCTTGTGGACAGTGGATCGTCTCCGGGTCTTCCGACAACATGGTACGTGTGTGGAATACACGATCGGGGGCCCTCTTCTTTGTGCTCGAAGGCCACACTGACGATGTCAACTGTGTTGCCTTCTCTCCCGACGGAGAGCAGATTGGGTCTGGGTCTAAGGATAAAACGGTGTGGGTGTGGAATGCACGAGCTGGTATCCCTGTCGCTGGACCGTTTCAAGGACCACACCGATGTGGTGTCTTCCGTCTCCTTCTCGCCTAACGGGGAGCGGATCGTGTCAGGATCCTTTGACACCACGGTCCGCGTGTGGGATGCACGCACAGGCACCCTTATTGCTACGCTGCTTGAAGGGCACACCAGAGAAGTCTGGTCTCTCAATTTCTCGCCGGATGAAAACTGGATTGCATCGGGTTCCCAGGACAGAACAGTGCGCTTGTGGGATGCGCGTCACACAATTTCAGTGCCTTATATATTTAAAGGGCACAGCGGGATAGTTTACTCTGTTGCTTTCTCCCCCGACAGTCAGCGGGTTGCCTCTAGTTCTCATGATAGGACAATTCGTGTCTCCGAAGTTCGTACTGCAAATAATGGCATCAACGGCTGCACTGATATTTTTCTAACAGATTAAGGCTGCTTCTACTCCACAACCATTCACCGACAGTTGGACGCTCAAGGATGGGTGGATATTGAGCCCTGCATCCCAGCTGATCCTTTGGGTCCCGCCTTGGCTGCGTGAAGGGCTGTATTTTCCGGAAACTTCCCTCATCATCTCCGCGTCTGGAACGACACAGTTGGATTTCAGCGACTTTGGGCATGGGACATTGTGGCAGGAATGTATGAAGAGTCTTCACTTGGCCTGTTCGAATTAGTTTTGTATATGGCCATCAAGTATTTCTCAGTTCAGTTTATCATAATATCAGTTGATGGATTCTGCTTACCGCCTTTTTTAACTTTGAACCCACTTTAACTTTTTGAACCATGACGGTACGTGATTGGTCGCATTGTGATCAAATCTTGTTGCGAAGCGCATTGTGGGCGCCGAAATTCGTGGGTGCGTGGTGTCCATTCGGTGTGAACATCTCAAGTTTGACATCCAAAAAAAATGTCGCTGGTGGATGAATCATGATTTCGCCACAATACTCGCGCAGACAATCCTTCCTGGTTCTGCTGAAGTCGATTTATAGCGGTCTAACAGATACTGCCCATTTGACTCGTGGCCTGAGCCATGCGTTCTCTTGGACAAGGACTTTTTTTAAATTGCAGACTCAATTGGATCATGAATACCACTGCTATCTGAGGCCGAATGTTGGTAGCAATGGTGCGCATTTGCATCTAGCATCGAATTTCCTCTTGGTGTGCTCGTTCAGCTCGGGCCTGAGCCCTGGAGCTGGCTTCCCCGTTTTCTATTTTGAAGTACACATCTCGCATGTGAAGAAATTCAACCAGACCTCTGAAAGGTCAAAAATATTGATACAGGGCTTGGTAGTGCGTGGAGCGCCTCTGCATCTTACTTCCACGAACGGCTTGTATAGCAGACCCCGCGCGATCCGGACAATGCCCCAGATGTGAAGGCTGGGAGCCGCGCAAGAGGCGCGCGCTGCCACAAAAAAAATAAAAAGACAATAGCTATGCCGAGACAACGGCATCTCGGATCCCGCACCCATCATTTCAAGCTGCACCGTGACCGTCACGGCCACCGACGAGGGAAAAAAACGCCGCAGGTGCATTCCCTGGTGTTCCTCTGACTGAGCCCACTCGCTAACCAGATGCGTGGACAGCTGCCCAATGAGATACTTGCCCCAGGAAATTATCGACGCGATCATCGACCACTTCGCCACGTCTGATGAAGGCAGGCTGCGTACTGGCAATGAGTCCCGTGAAGTAGACACGCTGAGGCCTAGCGCTGAGGGCTTGTGCACTGACCGCGCACGCATTTCGCTCGAGGAGCCAGCGGCATTTGTTTACTTCGATATTTTGCTTCACGTCGAGTTCAGACAAGTTCGCGGCGCTGGTTTCGGGATCCCCGCATCTCATCGCGTCCTACGTGACGTATTTCACCATCATCCTGGACGCCGACGACTCTACTCGGCTCGTTGACTTCACCGTGGTTTCTCAGACCCTTCCTCTGCTCGAAAACTTAGTGTCTCTGCAAGTTCATTCGAACCATGGCCTCGCTCCGCGCATGTGGCCGGCCATTTTCAAAAATGCCTTTCATGCAGCCCTCCTTCTCCCCGCTTTTCGGAGTCTGTTGCTTGCGAGATGCACTTTTGCAGATGTGCTGGAGCTCGAGTCGCTCCTCAGCCATGCCACGGGCTTAAAGGCGCTGACTCTCGAAGACGTCGAGTTCGACAGTACGGATGCTCGTCGTGCTGACCCCGTTTCTCACGAACCTCGCATCATCCTTGACTCTCTCGAAGTAACCTTGGACAACAGGATGGCCGATGCTGCCGTTGATGCGATGCTATCCTCTTTCACCACGCTGGACATCAAGCATCTGCGATCGCTGGATGTACAGATGTGGACACCCCTAATTCCACTCTTGAAGGCAAATGCGCGAACGGTCCAGAAAGTCCGTTATTACCTCCCAGAACGTGCGTGCATTTGCCAGATATTTTCCTCGTATGTCAGATCCTGATGGATGAAGCGAAGTGGAGGAAAGTGATCCATACATTTTGGAAAACAACACGAGTCTGCGCCATATCGACATCACACAAAACAACACCTACATGGCAGCCAGCCTGCGGGTGTTTGGGGATCTGGGCCATTTGATGGCTCTCCGGACGGTGTCTCTGCGCTTCCAGGACAAATTCGGCAGTTTCGACGACAAAATGACCGAGGAATCGTGGGCGGATCTTAACAAGGTTCTTGCGCAAGCGCGCGACACGCTGGAAGACGTGCATATCTATGTGGACGCCTCGAAAGAAGGGGAAACTCCGGCGGTTGATTTGGCGCTACTGCGCGGTGGCTTACCCTCCGTGGCGGGGAAGATTTCTGTGTACGAGAATGAGGCGGAGGGTGAAGATGATTGAATAGCTCCATAGTTCATGTTCATCCACAGGTGATTCGGACTGAATTTTTATCAAGGCGGGCGTGAACAGACAGTGCAACTCCGAGTCATATCAAAGGCGTATGGAAGTGGGTACATTATGATGCGTCGCATTAGCCTCACGACCTTCAGATTCTACTGGGTTTTATCACGACGCGAGGAATTCCGAAAAACAGCCAGCCTAATTCCGGCCATACGTCTCCCTGCCGGAGCAATGAACGGGCTGTGAAATTTCGGGAAGATCTTCTGCAGCGGTGCGTGCCCGTCTGTGGAATTTAAGACAGCCCATCCCCGGGCCATTCCATCTTCTCGGGGACATAAAAAAAGATCATGAGCGGCGTGCTAAGACTTTTTATATTCCTCTTAGTTCAATTCGTTGAACCAGCCTCACGGGTTTTTTGTTACAAAGGGGAAGAGGGCTGGCCGGGTTTACGAAACGTTCGCGGAACAAGGTGTCAGTCCACTCGCGCGACGCGCGTCCTCCTTTTATTTTATGTTTATATTATCGCTGTTGTATTAAACCAAATACGGGGATGCGTGAGTGTTATTTGGCCACCGCCAGTCGAAACATATACCGTAAAATGGCGCTGCTTCTTGTAATGCTTCCGAATCACACGGCACACGGCAAGAATCAACACCCTGCGTCGTTCGGCGTGGAAATAATTTAAATACTTGTAATACAGCATGGTACATGCGAGGGACGATTCTTACTGCATACAACCTGGGGTACATACGGCCCCAAACGTTTTTAAAAAAACTAATACTCGTACATATATGTCTTCAATCCTTGGTAAAAATAACTTCCGACGACCCGTGCAGGATCAAGCCCAGCCATCTATCTTCCAACGCTGTGAAATTACTTCATGGATCCGCGCGCGAGCAGTCCGCGGTGGTGCGTAAGCCACACAGAATTCAAGCGATAGATAACGATGCACAAGCACGGCGCGGCCAAAGCGCGTTCTATGCGTGGCTGTGCTCCAGCGGTTATTATTTTTGATTGCATGCGATAGTCAAGTATGCGCGCCAGCCATGGTGCAGCGGGATGCTGGCGAAGGCGGAAGATGTGCCGTCGGTGAGCGGAACTTCGACTCGGGACGCCGGGTGGCGGGAGCATGACGGCACGGGAGGGAAGGAAGGGAAGGGGCGAGTAGATAGGTATGGCTTGGGGAGGGGTGGCGGTAGACTGCGCGAGGCTTCGGCTCTGGGCGCCGGCAAGGGAGGAAGCATGTGGAAGGGGAGGGAAGGGACGATATGTATATGCGGCGCGGCGGGGAGAAGGCGGACGGCGCTTCGACTCGCGGCGCCGGAATGGGGGAAGGGAGGGATGGAAGGAGGGAGGAGCGTGCGGATGGGGAAGAAGGGGACTTCGACTAGGGCGCGGTATGGGCGGGTGGGTATGTGTATGTGTAGGTATCACTGGGGGAGGGGGCGGCGTGTAGACGGCAGGAGGGGGGGTAGGATGGGTGTATGTATATGGAGCATGGGGCGGGATCGAACGGCGGGGAGGGTAGGACGGCGTAATAGACTCAGGAGCGGAATGGATGGCTGAGACGTCGTGATGCAGGTAGGCGGCAAGAGGCGCTGCGAGACAGCAGGGGATAGGAATTGCAGGGAGGGAAGGAGCAGGCGGGTGGGTATGGCTGGCTGGGAGGGAGCGGCGGGCAGGAGAGTGCGGACGGCGAAGGACGGTGGAGAAGGGAGAGGCGGGCAGACAGGTTGTGTATATGTGGGACGGGAAGGACAGGGCGGAGAGCGTGATCGAGAGGAAAAGCGATTGGGTAGGGCTGGGGTATATGAAAGCCTGAGAGGGAAGATGGGAGGGGCGGAATACATGAAAGGATAACATAACGGAAGGCAGGGAAAACGGGAGGGAAGGAAACATAACAACAAGGAAAGACACTCACCGCCCTTCTCCTTCGCCTCGACATGGGCGTGGTGGTGGCGCTTGACGCGGTCGAGGAACTCCTGGCGGCACTTTGAGTGCCGTACGTGCTCCACGCGCAGGTTCACGCGCTTCACGAAGGCCTTGTACACGATCACGCCGATGTACACGATGCCTGTCCGTCGATTGGGCAAGAGGCAAAAGAGGTCGTCATAGACAGAGAAGGGGGGAGGAAAGAACAAAGCATAAAGCACAGACAAATTGTCGGGCTCTGCCGGAGATGGCCGATCAACAGCAGTTGACGGTGCATGCCGGTGTCCACCAAGAATCAATATAACTCATGATAAGTCTGGTAAGGCCGACAAGCGGCACAGCCCGCTACCTATGACGTTCCAGACGTTGCAAAAATCAAAAACTGCGTGCGTGTGAACTATGCGTGAGTTTTTTTTTTGACAAATCTCTGAAAACATACTAATAGACGCTTAGTATGCTATACGTACGAGTTTGGCTTGACCGGACAGTACTGGCTTGTGTTGAAGACAATGAACAATTTTGATCTGATTTGTCATGCAGGAGGCTGCAGCCAAACAGAGGAAACCATTCTCCGTCTCCAGCCACCACTTCGCCTGGACACTGAACAAGGTCCGGGTGAGGGAGTGTGCAGAGGGCTCCATGACACATGCAACCAAGCGCCTTTTTGGTGGCCAGCGAACAAGAACCGCCCGCCCACAAGCTCGGCCAGCCGATTTCATAGATACCTTCCTGGGCCCTCCTTGGTGGCTTTATGCGGGAGTGCACCCTGCAGTGCAGAAAATTATCTCAGCTACCCTCGGGTGGGGCTGTTTGGCAGTACTCGACCCGCTATCTTTGATCTTTTTTATCAATATTTGCTGTTATTCGCTTTACTTGCTACTGTTCTCAGACACCTTCTGCCATAGAGCATTCACCCTCTTGTCCATGGCTCATACACCCCTACTGTTACCTCTCGCTCAAATGTGCCTCTGCAGCAGCCGTAGCTGTTCTCACACTTGGCAACCGGATCGTGTACACACGCCACGCGCACCTGACGCACGCACACGGGGGGGCCTTCGCAGGCCTGCCGCCGAGCCCGCCGCTGCACTGGGAATGCGAGTGCAAGAACTGGCGCCTGCACAAAATGAGCCGGCGGGCAGCAGAATCACGTCATATGGCCTGATTTTTCGTCCCTTGGGGACCAAAAATCTGGCCATAGTGTCATGTGATTAGCCGAGTTTGCCACTGCTGGCAAACTCACAAGTCCTCCTCTTCGGACTATTCCCTGCGCCTCTCCTCGGTACCATGAGTATGGCCAGCTCTTCAAAATAATAACGGACACCAGGATTAAGATCAAGACCCATATACCGTTCGGCTTCCGTCGTCGGACACTACCGCATTTCACGAAGGACGACTTCAGTCCAGAGGTACGCGGTTTCGCCGAAAACTCCTACCTGCGTGGATTAGCGCCACAGGAGTTCTTCTTCCCGTCGGTCGTATCCACCGCCTGCTCAAGAAGGGCAACTACGTCCAGTGTGTCGGTGCCGGCGCACCTGGTAGGTTTTTTTCGTTCACTTATTTGCTTTCTCTAACACACCACCCAACCAGTCTACTCGCTGTCGTGCTAGAATACCTCGCCGCAGAGATCTTCGAACTCACTGGCAACACAGCCTGCAATAACAAGAAGCACCGTATCGTGTTGAATTGAACTACTGTAGAGTTGAACTACTGTAGAGTAAGTGAGGATATAAAGTATGTACTGTACTCTGGAATAGTTAGAGTGAAAGAGCGAAGTGTCCATGTGTTACTACCATAAGTAGATTGGTGTACTAGAATTAGAAGGTGAAGGCTTTTGATTTTTTGGTCGGGGAGAGGCTCTCGAATGCCTTGTCGGCAGCCTTGTCTGCTTCGGCATCTGGATCTCTGGCACGTTTAGTTGGTGTCAATGGCAGCATGGGGGTCGGGTGATGCCAAGGAATCCCGTAACCTTTGTCGACAACCTTCAGGCGTTCAACGTGAATATGGTAAACCTAGAGCATGGGTGTGAGTGACTTGAAATATAGCATATTGATGTACAGGCCTTGCTAGGCTTGTATTCGTCTCTGAATACGTAGGTTTCAAAGGAGACTAAGGCAGTAAAGAGTGTGCCTTCAGTCAAACGACTGTATAGCTCATGGGGCGCAATGAGAGAGTCATCGTGATCACGGATATCACGTTGGATGAGCTTCGCGTCTTCGTGATTGAAGTATGAACCACGATGGTCAGGGAGGAGGTTGGGATCATATGTGTCGCCAATTCGTCGTTCTGGGCGGTAAGATTAGAATCACATTGACAGTCCGGCAATGTTTAGCATAATACCAGTCGGACCCGCAGTCATGTCGACATCTTCGGTCTTCTTTGAAGTGGCCGTTGATTTGACAACGCGAGCGCGGTGTTTGGGAGTCGCTTGAGTAGTCTGAGATTCAGCTTTGGCACGGGGCTTCTGTTGAGCAGCTTAGCAAGGACAATGAGAAGTAAGAAATGGTTTACTTCATAAGTTGGTGGAAGGCGTAAGAGCATGAGGTTTCCTGGTTCGGTTGAGCTGCTGTCGGCGTTTACGACCCATTCGGTAATTCTGTGGAATTTCTGTGAAGAATTAGCAACTAGAACTTGTTAATTGAATGAAGACATTTACCTCGTTGTTTTTGACCTCGTCATCGGCGTCGACTCCTCTCACACCATCTATTGTGGCCAACGAGTCATTCCAGTTGCGAACGATCTCTTCGGGTGCTGCTGTCGGACATCGCGCCGCAATCACCATCCGGTAAGGGGAAGAATTGTCGTTAAGGGGCTATAGTAACACTTAGAAAGTCAAGGGTTAGGCTGATTGAAGACATACCAGTTTGTTCGCAGGTGGTGCATTCTTGGGATAAGCGGCGAACCAGGATCCTTCTTCTTCAGAGCCGACTTCGGCAACAATAGTGGCAGTAAATTTGTGGCCGTCAGAGATGTATCGGCCAAATTTGCCTTCATCGTCGAACTTGCGCTCGAATGTCTCGCCGAATTCGTGTGACGCCAAGTTGAATTTTTTGGTCTGGGGATTTCTGAGGGATGAGATTATACGACTGTAGATGCTCTGGCCATCGGGGTCAACTGTGTGGCGTCGAGCTCCGATTACGGTAGGTGTGGCCATTGAAAGAGGGATGAAAGAATAAAATGAGGTGGTGGGTGGTATGTTGTGGGCGAGCAGCAGACTTTTTATAAAAATGGCCTGAGACTCTGTGGAGTTCCAGGGAACACGCTCTGAATAAGCAAAAGCCAATCACACAGGAGAAACTTAGGGACACACCAGAGCTGACCCTTTTTGCGGCGTTTCCGAGGAGTTGTTTTTGACGGAGAGGACGGGTCTTCTCCATCCTGCTTTCGTTTGCGGGAAGGGAAAGATGTGCTCCCGGAGTCGATGTCCATACGGACGGGCTGCTGAGCAGAAGGAGCCCGTGATTTTGTATTTCGAGCACGTTGGGGAGGCTGAGAGGAAGGAGCGGCAGTCTGGCCACTTATCAAACGTGTCGTTGTTGCCTGCAGGGTCGCCAAGTTCCTAGCATCCAGGGATGACTCGAGAGCTGGTCCATTTTGTGGCTCCTCATTTGGTAAAGCGTCGGCGGAGAAGGTGCGGACAAGGTATTCTCGGGATCTGGTTGCGTCCTCCACAGAGCCATATTTTATGGTGGTTTGGTGACAGAGAATGTCTAGTCGTTTGAACTCGTTGCGGACGTCCTGGCTTGGATGGCACTGAATGGCCTGGAGTCGGAATGGGCGAAGGATGAATATGCCATCGAGAGAAGTCGCACGCGACAGCATGACGTAAGACGACTCGGTTCCTTTTGTACCCTCCAGATCTACGATGATCGCGTTCATCGTCTTCCCCTGAGCCTTGTGGGCCGTCATAGCAAACGCTGGAACCAATGGAAGCTGTCTTCGCTTGATGATACATTTCTTGTGGGAATCTGGATGTACAAACATCATGTCGACCGTTTCAGCAAGAACAGCGGCATGCTTCGGTGGGAGATTGGGCAGTGAGGGTCCAGTCATATCTGGTACGTAGACTATACAAGATGTTGCACACCTCTCTCCTAATTCATTGATTTCATAGTGTATCTGTTTTATAATCCCTGTAGTGCCGTTCACAATGCCATTTTGGACATCGAAATTCTGTGTGATCATTACCGGCATTCCCATTGCAAGTGGTAGGCGTCCGAGACGATAGTGGGTCTCTCCTGAGTGCAATTTGTGAAGGAGGTGTTCTCGGAGGGACAGGTCAGTGATAATAGTTCCGTTGCTTCTCATATCTGTGGCGTAATAATGGTGCAGTTCGTTTCCTGTTCTTGCAGCATAGGCATTGGCGGCCCTGATGTTCAGGGCATCTTTGAGTTCATTTGAAGCAACAACCACAGGAAGGTTTCGAAGGCGAGATTCATTCCAGTTGGGGTCGTAATTGGGTTGCTAGTCTCGTATTTAGGAGGTTGAAATCGTCTATGGTACAGCGGCCCTCGCGTAGTCTCGTCAATAATTCAACAAACTTGATTACTTCTGGGCCAACTTCGTCTATTTCCCCTGTGACTGCATTTTTTCTTGGCTGTACACGTTCAATTCTTGTCAGTCTTATAACTGTATTGACAGATAGCCACAGAAGTTTCCCCATAATATTCTGTTGCCCTTTTTTCCCCGCTGCACTCTCTGTGTCGGTTCTAATTTTTGCAAAAAGTTTTGACTCTCCCACAGGTGGTAGTTGCGCGAAATCGCCAGCAAAGATTATGTTGACATTTCCGAATGGTAACACATTTCCTTTCGCTTCATTGAGAGCTTGGCTGATTTTCAAAAGTAGGGAGCATCCAACCATCGACACTTCATCAACAAAAAGATAGTCCACGCCTTCCCACATTGCAATAAGGTCTCGTTTGGTTTTTACTCCGGGTGAACCGTCTCCTCGTTGTTTTAGACATAGCGCGGCATGGAGTGTCATTCCGTTGATGTTGCGAGCTGCAACGCCAGTGAAGGCTGCGAGCCGGAACCGTCGACCTTGTCCGCGTAACTCAAAGAACTCACGTAAGGCATGGATTACCTGGGATTTTCCCGTGCCGCCAGCGCCTGTCAGGAACATTCGAAGCTGCTCTGGATTATTCTGTAAACTGTGGCTTGCAATAATACGAAATGCGTGAGCTTGTTCTTTGTTCAATGTCCATTTCTTGATGTGCTGCTCAATATCAACATTTTTCTCGGGCTCTGAAGCAGGAATATCTTGTCGGATTTCAGTCGTTTCATTTGGTGCTGAGAACGCATTCCGAAAATCACTTCCGTCTGAGAGCAGACTTCCCGAATGTTTAGACTGGGATTGTTGCGGGGGCTTCGCAGTTGCTGATGTGCCTGTAGATGCTCTTTTTTTGTATTCCTCACGCCGGTCATCATATGCTTTTTCCCAAACATCTTCAAGGTATGTATTTTTTGCTAGATGGGTACCGTGCGGCTGATTGTCGTCGTTAGTTGTGTGTTCTGCAGAATCTGGTATGTCTTCCATATTACATTCTAAATTGTACAAGCCAGCTGCCTCCGCATAGTCAATACACTCGGAGATAGTTATGTTTGACGCCGCCTTTTTGATTGAAAATCTTTCGGTGAGTCCCTCCAGATGCTCAAGGATCATTTCTTCGGTAACATCTTCTCCAGCGAAATCGTCTGCGTCGTCACGCTGTCTACGGCGGCCTGTTGACTTGACTGCCCGCCTAATGCGGCTGCGTTGTTGAGCAAAATGATCATCACGGTTGTCGCGGCATTCATGAAGTATTTGCATGTTGTTCATTTTAAATAAGACTGATTCAGAGCAGGTCTTCGTAAATTCGCTAAATGCATGCTCCCAGGATGAGTAGTTTTCTCTGAGGTCCTGTGCATGCCGCCATGGTTTGAAGAAAATAAGCATCAATCGGCAATATTTCTCTCGCAGGTGTTCTTTATTCCGTCTTGGAATACCAGGGCCGATCGGTACAGGGACAAGGGCATCGCCGGGTGCACGGACTCGAAGGATGTGTGTCTTAGCTTGATCATGGCCAGTTTGAAGCGGAACTCGAGGACGTTTATAGCTCTCATCATAGATGATGGAATTTCCGGAACAATGATGTTTAACTTCAACTTCTTCGATTGCATTATCATCTAAAATAATTTCGTCAGGGTTGTTGGGGTCGTTCTCTGGCTCATATTCAGCATCTTCGTCGTCTTCTGTCTCTGTAAGTTTATGTTTTCTTCTGTCGGATGTTTTCTTGACTCTATCAACATGAGAAATGAAGTCCCAGGCACAGATGTCAGTCAAATCATCGCCTCGTTTTTGATAATCGGCTACTTGGTTTCCTGCAGCGACCAGTTTTCCGTTTCCGTCAAGAGCGACTCGAATTTCCTGGTTCTCGTCATCAGCAGCAATCGTGTTTTGGTCAGGTTGTACCAGGTCGTTGAGAAACGGCGAGTTATCATCTTCATCATCTGAATCTGAATCTGAATCTGAATCTGAACCGCAGTCGTCATTTTGGTTTGGTGCTGGCTCTTCTGTGGGTGGTGAATCTTTCTTTGTATGCCTGACAGGATAACACTCTGGACTTGGTATCTCTTTGTTGATGAATGTCTCAAATGAAGTCCAATAAAAATTGCGATAGGAATGGCTTGTGAAGTGGTCCTCAAAGTCCAGGAGGTACGATGCGACTTGTTGCGCAGAGAGCTCTTGTTGAGAGATCATCGCGTAGGCACATTTCTGCAGCAATTTTTTAGCTCGCACAGTGAGGTCGGACTCAAGCGGATTAGTTTCACCAAGCTTTTTAACAGCTAATTCTAGCATTGAAAATGCGACGTGGGTTTTGAGCTGAGATTTGGTAATGTAGTCTGTGATATAATACAAAATTGCTTTTGCTGACGCCCCTGACCCGATAAATTTGATGTCCATATTGCAACGGATTGCTTCAAGTATAGTTGCATTGAAATTATTTACAAGTCCATCCAGGCATCTCAGACAGATTTCGCCGGTGTCAGGATCAAATGAGCTCTCTGCACGGAAATTTTCTTCATGAAGATCAAAGCGGCATGATTTTGGCTCGGGTGGGCCACGCCAGTATTTGAAACATGTTTTTGAGTGTCCATGCCTCTGGCAGTTTTCGGCAAGGTTGTGCATATCTTGCTGTCTTTGCGCTTGATTTTGAACATTGCCGGTGACAATGGGAATGCCTCGAACAGAACACGGATGATGTTTATTGGAAGGAACTTCAATCTTGGGATCAGCCTCGGGAGGGATGCAGTTCGATATTGTATCATTTAGAAATGCTAAAAGACGTTGGCAAAACTGGACATCTGATGGATCAGAACTCAGGGCTCTTTTCTTTATTTCGTCCGGATTTAAACCGCCTTCCACCCAAACAACCATGTGGCAATGCAAAGTACCTCGTCCTTGTGCTTCGACGCAGCCGTAGTAAGCCTTTACAACACCGAGAATTCCGCCGTCATAATTTTTTTGTTCTGGATCATAGCCAAGGAGGGCGGAAATAAACGCCTTCATATAGATATTGAAGAAGCGAGCGGCAATTATCGGATTTTTTGCAACAAGTATTGATTGTTCGTGATAATTTGGTACGTCTTCGGGCACCATAGCATCCAAGTCAATTTCTGATCCAGCTAAAAATTTGACAACAGGATTGAATACATCGGCAGGGTTGATTGTTAGATAGAAACTTGGTAGTCCTTTTTCGATCATGAGACCGCGGATTTGGTTTCGCATTGTAATCCGTGCAGCAGAAGAGCCTGGTACTGAAGCAGCTACGCCGTTGACCTGTTTCAATAGATTGAAGACTTTGCGCTCTTCGTCGTCTTTTGGTACTGCTGGATGTCCACTAGATATGCGCTCAGAGACTCTTTCCACGACCTCCGGGGACACAGAAGCAAATTGAGAAGCAACAGATTCGAAATTTGATCTTTTGACTTTGAGAGATGTGTGTAAGAGCATTTCTCGCCGTTGCAGGATATTGAAAGCTGTAAATAGAAAAGACGGATGCTCCTGAAATCGCCGGTCAGTCAGATTGAGCAGATGCTTTACATGACGTTTTAAAGAAAGATCAACAGGGCGTTTAGCATCGTCAGGGCCTCCGATACCATAGGGAAAGAGAGTCGGATATATCATCGGAAAGAGTAAACTGTCTTTTGCGAATTCATTTGCAGGGTCGCGGTCATGTGGTATTTGTATGTAGCCTCCACCTCTCTTTTTCACATGTCGTAGAGCAGCTGCACGGAGCTCATTTGAAGATGCGTGACAGTCAATGTCAGCGATAATAATATTTTGGAATGGAATGGTCGCATCTGATCCTGTGGGAGCGCATTTGTCTGGTGACGGTGTGGAGTCATAACGAGAGGTAGCTGTCTCGTTTGCAGCATTCGGTTTAATGTGTTCGATGGTGAACGGCAGGACTGGATTGTTTTCAAGCTCCATAAGACATTCTTCATTCAGTGTGATATTTTTGTACAACGGGTTGTGTATTTTAAGCCATTGGAGTGCTGCTCGTACACGCTGAGCATTGACAGCCAGAGGTTTCGCATGCTCACGGAGCCATTCACTTGTTGGGGGAGAGGAGCCAACAAATAGAACACAAACTGGCGAGACAATTTCTTCGATCGGAGGTGGGAGCATTTCAGCTAGTTTTGACGGTTGTTGGGGGTATATCATGATGTGCCCTTTGACACCGCGCTGCGTTGAAGGGACTACAAGATCCTGGTTCTCCTCCTTCAATTGAATTATCCAGCATTTCGAGCGACATCGGGCAATCATGGCTTCTTCAATTACGGTGAGATTCTTCAGTTCATCTGGAACAGGACCAAGGAAGGTTTTGTTGGCCAGTGATAGTGGTGGTACTTTGTTGTTCTTCAGGGAGGAATGACAGGATTTGCAGAGCGAAAGTGTAGGAACTCCACCGTCAAACGGGAATGACACACCCTCAGGATCTACAAGAAGTTCTCGCAGAGGTCCTTCATCATAGGGCATTGGTGGTGGTACACATTCAGGATCAAGCCATTTGTAGCGGTTGAGGAGTAGCTCCTCATTAGCATTGAGGTCAGGACGTCGAAGCAGTTGATTGTTAAATTCGTTAAGGGAGAAGGCGCAGTGGGAGCGAAGAAGAGCTGACTCAGCACATGATGCGCAAGTGAATGTTGCGAGAGCCTCTGAAGAATTCATTTCGCGAAATATATTGATCAGTTTGTCTTTCAGAGATTGAGGAACAATAGTCGGCCAGTTTGCAATTATATTACGCAGTTCTTCGTTGTGGCGGGTCCTCGCCGCCGTATTTTGCAGTTCACGCTCTTTAGTATAATTTTGAACTCGTTTTCCTTTTTTGAGTAGAGCTATGCGTTCTTTGAGTTTTCGTTTGAGCTCACGAAAGGAGTCTGACTCATTGTGGTCAATTTTCAAAGCAGTAAGTAGTCGCCGCAAAGGGTTTAAGGTAAGATTTGCACCGTTCAAGGCACTGAGGATATGGACCTGCAAGTCTGAGTGGATTGTATTTACACGCCATTCATTGCATACGTCGGCGCAGTTGGGAAGGCGTACATCAGAGGGAAGTTCAGAGGAAGTATGTGAATGTGCAAACTGTGCACAGTGCCCAGATATGATATGTTCTGTGATTTTTGTTTTAATTTGCTCAGCCGTAGGTTTTACTGGTAGTTCAATCCGATGGAATGCTGCAATGGCAAGGAGGACCGGCTTACGATGGGATTCAAAAGAATTGAAGAAATCGGCAACCGAAGTAGAAGAACGATTATCTGGTTCTGCGGAAGTAATGTTCGTCAGATGGTTTCGAATGGCTGCTCGCAGTTTGAAACGGAAATTATTACGATTCCCAGACGTAGATATATTCATCGCTGCCGCAACGTGACAGTAATGTTCGGTGGACATTTCTTTAGCGTCGGCATTCAAGATTATATTCAAGACCGCTTCAGATATTTCTGCGGCAGATGAAAATCCTCGCGACATGGCTCGGCAAGTTGCAAGTTCCAAACGAGAAGAAGATGGTGCATCCTTAGCATTGTCTGGATTATCATAACAAGCCCCAGTAATAATATGATGAATCAGTGCGTAGCGGCATTCAAGGAGGTTCATATTATGATGTGGAATTCCGTGCAGTGAAAGGGAGTGCTGGATGACAGATAGTTCCGAATGGAAGACGGATATATGCGAACGTGTGGAACGGTGACCAAGAAAGACATCATTGATTATTTTCATGGACATTATATTTATATTGTTCATGGGAATAGCCGAGCTAGAAGCACAACGGCAAGTGGACTGGTCAGTACAGACACAGCCGGAAAGCTCATCTGGAACAGAGGGTGAGACATGGGGGGAAATGAGGAGCAGAAGAGTACATACCGCGTCGGAAGTCAATATTGTCAGGATCCATATCGGGCATATCTACATCTTCAGGTTGATTTTGCGCGGGAGTATGATCTACTAATTGAAGTAAGAAGTTTTGAGGAAAGGAAGGGGAGATACCGGTTGAACGTGGCCGAAGATCCATCTGACAGTCGGACAGTTGAAGCACAGTGTCGAAGGCAGATTCCCGGCAGTATTGGAGCCAGTCCCGGCCCAAAATAAGATCAAAAGGTAGAGAGGATACGATTGCCAGGTCCAAGTAGACGGAGGAGACACCTGTAGTGCAGGGAACGCTGAGAATACCATGGGCAACAGAGCGGCTAGCAGGGATTCCAGACGCCAAGACCCAATCTAAAGAAAGTTCCGATTGTTCCTTGTCGCGGTCGAAGCTCGTAGACAGAGATATATTGCAGAAAGTGGCGGTTGAGGTGTCAGTTGTTGTAGGTTGCTCGCTAAGAGTTCGGTCATCGTGTTGAAGCGGATGAGAAAGTGAAGACGGGAGATTGATGTCGTGGTGGGGAGGATGATGTTGTTCTTCATACATCATTGAGTGGTAGTGAGCTGGATCCGATGATGAGATTTTGTACGATGAGGTGATAGTAAGAGAGACTTGCATTGTTGCTCCATAGGACCTGGTGAAGCATCTGCCACTGAGTAGGCCGAGTTGTATTCCAGTATTGGGCCATGGGACGGCAAAGGAGGGCTGAGGCGGGCTACGGTACAGTATTTTTCAGTTAGTACAAGCTTTAAAGGTTATGGAAAAGCCGCACTGGGACGCTCTTCAGGCTCTTCGTACATGGTCGTGCGTCTTGACATGTTGGACAGGGGTGAGCAGAGCAAATACGCAGTGTATGTGGAGGGACAAGAAAGAAAAGTTTTAAAAAGTGGGACGATTTTGGAGGTTTGTTCTAGAGCATTCCCAGCCACGTCTAGGCCTGGGCTTATTCATGCGAATTACGAAATAACCGACGGCAGACTTGCGGCATTAGCAGAGGAGAAAGCTGCTTAGAAGAAAGGAATGACAAAAATGTGATGGTCCGCCAAAAGGCGTTTGATGGGGCGCCCTATAGAAACCCGTACCTAAAGGTAGCGGGAATCGGAGTGAATGCGAGATAGTGACAATCAACCCGGACCTCTAAACATCGAGGTTTTGATTTCCAAGCTCCTGAGCGTTGGTAAACGTGAGGGCAATAGAGGCTGTTATTGAAGACCTCCTGTCCACTTCTATTCGTCTACTTCTGTCGCGTCAAGTATTGCTATACTTTCATCATGAGATCCGAGTCCGCTTTCTGTCAGAAACTAGGCCTGGATGTCCGACGGTGATATCTAGGTGATTTCAACCCAGTGTTCATCGATTTTAGCCGAGATGCCCGATTTTTTCTTTTGATTGTAAGGCGATTTGTGCATATGTCGAAAAAAATACATTGTGGCCTGTGACTGAACGCTTGGTTGAAATAGTACAGTATCGCGCGCGATCGTTTTTGCAGCGGGGAAGGTCAGAGTGCGGTTACCAGAGGTATATTCGGCACAGTCCTGTTACTGAACGGACGGCATCCGTCCGCACCACCAGAAATAAAGGTAGTCAAAGTGTATCTGGAAACCCATAACAGATGTGCCTATGTCGCTAGCTCGTGCGATGTTGAAAAGCGCTGGCTATCAGCGCACACTACATCGGGTTTCCTGATGTCGCGGTTAAGTGACCAATTCTGATGTACCTAAAATTGAATCAGAGTACCGAAACCATCTCACAAAGTTGGGTGCATGTTGCAGAATCGAAGCCAAGCCAAAACCTCAATTGAACGGCGATTCGGGCCGAAACAACGACATTGCTTCGACTGAATAAACCTGTTACTTTCCTATTCAGAGCCGCTCTTTCCTGATGGACATGCATAGGGTCTTACAGCAGAGGCGACGGATCTTCCAGCACAAGCGACGTGGACGGATCTTCAGGCTGAAATGATTGCATCAATGTTCCTGTACCAGATCTCCAAGCCAGAATTAAAATCTGTCATTTCCACTGCGTTTGCTCGCTCGATCATGACCCGAGGAAAGCCGAGGTCGCTGGCCACTTGCAAGTGAAACCTGGACGGACCCTGGATTTAAGTTAGCGCTGACTTGGCGCTGACCAGGAAAAAAAGAGAGATCCCTCACAAGTCGCTGTCGCTTACGGCCCAGGCTTGAGTCGAACGAGCATTGATTTCAAACACAGAGAAATCCGATCTAATACAGCTTGCAGATGCGGACCATCCGCCACTGCGCCCCGAGAATAATAAAAGTGAACTTGGATAAAGTATAGATTTGAAGGGAAAAAGAAAGAAGCAAGACCTCATGCGCACGGCCCAGACTCGAGTAGAACGAGCGTCATCTGCACCAATTCTCGTGAACCTATTGCGTGCAGACGCGGACTATTCGCCACTGGGTATTTCGAATAATAAAAGCGAGCTCGGAAAAAGTGCGGACACGGATTTTACTCTCTCTGTCTCATACCACTTTCTGCATGCATAAATTCCATCGCGATCGGATCCTTATTTCACTCCTGAACTGGGTGGAACGGTATCCAATATGTCCGAGCAGGAAGGGGTTGATACTAAAACAAAAAACATACGGATAAGTGTGGACCTGTGAAATAGTACAAATGTTGAACATTACCAGGACAAGGAACATAATTTGGGTGAATCTGAAAAATGTCAAAGGAGGCAAAAGGACAACCTCCATAAAACTTACGCAGTCAAGATTCCACGACAGACAGCATAGAGGATCAGAGTGTCGATTATTTTCGCGGTGCTGAAATCGAGAATGAGATCGTTGAGAAGAGAATCTACCATCTGCGTACCTTCTCCATCCACTCGGGGATTTCTTGGAGCGGAGATACCAGATTACGGCTGCGAGTGTGATTGATATATCGCAGGCACTGGCAGTAACTTGCACTGGGGCGCACATGGTCTGGGAAGAAAATTCGTATGAGTTTAGGAGAACGGACGGAACACTTGCTTGAAATGAGTTTGTCGACAAAGAGGCCAGTTGTGGGAAGCGAAAGCTGTAATGATGATGAGGGTGGAGCGCGTCTACGACACGGAAGCATACAGGTGAACCGTAATATCTAAAAGGTCGTTCAGTACAGAACAAGAAAATTGTGTATAAGTTCTAACAGAGACTCAATCCTGAGAATCGTGATTGAGTTAGCCGGCCTTGACGCACACGATTTCTCGAAGTGAGGTTACCGAAGGAGGTAAATGCGAGGAAGAGCTATTGCGATGTCAGCCACATTAAATATAATTATATCCAACGTTGAAAGTTCGCACGATTCCGGCTGTCACAATTCTGTTGAGACTGACTGGACAGCGATCGGAAAACAAATTAGTGTATGGTTCACCAGGACGATTAAACCTCGCCTGTCGAGATTTTCCAAGCATAGAAGCTATCAATCACGATCAATGAAACGAGTCAACGAAATATATTTTACTTGCCATTGAGCTGTTATGGTGACCATCGTCTGAATAATATAGAGTCAATGCAGCGAGCAGCAAAATTGACATACTTACAACGACGCTATATTCAAGCTAGGATATAATTGAGGTTTCTTCTTCTCTGCCACAAAATGTGCACTTACAAGATAGCTCCTGAAAATGAGAATAAAAGCGTTGAATAATTGATGAAACAATGCAGAAAATTTGTGCACCAAAGAATGAGGGCGTCGGCAGCAAGGTCGCCAAAATTTGTCACAAAGTAGGTGTAGAGTGAATGGACAACCAGGAGTGTAGACAATGTGTCGAATATCCTTGACTCCTTTTAAATTTTAATACAGGGCAGCGATACACAATTTAAACACACCATAAGGAGCCCATCTATAGCAGTGCAAGGGTGACATGCTCTTTGCCGGGATTCGTGTCAATCTGGCGCATACCGTGAGTTAGAGGAGGACGGAATCCTCGCGATAGTTTCGATAATAGAGGTAACATTTCAGGACAGAAATTCCATAGGCTCTGAGCAGTTATGGTTATGAGCAGAATTTGGGCTCGACTAGCACAATCACAGACGTTGTGGCCACAGCAAATCTAATGAATGATGTGGCGAAAAGTTCTTTGGCTTATTAAACTACCGCTGCAACGCGTTGACGCACGAACGGCAACTGCCGAACAGTGTGGGACTCAGCTCTTGGCTAAACCTCCCAAAAACGTGTTTCGCCCGGATCGAACCCTCGGCGTCGAGGCCCGGAGATCTCCGATTTACTCAGAGACCGGGGCGCGCGGGGTCTTACCCACCTTCGTCACTTCGTTACTTCGCTTAGGACCGCGAAAGTTCGTGACTTTGATGGGAATGGGTGAAAGTTCGTCACATTGGCTGGTTTCTGTGAAAGTTTGTAGTTTTAACTCGGCACGTTCAAGTACCCGGAACATCGGCCATCACTGTTGCTTCACACAAGGCCTGGGCGTGTTTTTTCATCCATATACCTTACCCTAACACTAGCCACTAACCCTAACTGCTAACCAAAACCAAAACCAAAACCACTGACCCGAACCGCTAACCGAACCAAAACCACTAACTGCTAACTTCTAACTCTAATAAGTAACCAGCTGACCCGAACCTAACCGGCCGAAGCACGTTGATCCTGGCAAAGTGACGAACCTTTGACGAAATTTCCTTGAACTCACGAAATTTCACAGAATCCCATCAAAGTGACGAACTTTTGTGGTCCTAAGCGAAGTAACGAAGTGACAAAGATAGCGCGGACTCGGGCGGGTGGTAACCGTTACACCACGCAGTCCCTCAAACGGCGGCTTTTTGATCCTCGCCCGGCGGCTCGAATCGCTTCGGCCTTAAACGCAGTGATGATTGTAGGCACATGGGTATAGTAGACTGGATGTCTACCTGGCAAACGATGGAGTAAATGTGTGGCCAAAAGAAAGAAACAGGGTTGAATTGAATGTACATAGAAAAAGGCTTGAGAATCTATAGTTACGTATAGTCCGGCCTGTGCGCTTCCGGGCGATTATTTGGACTCCGAGTGCAGAAATAGAGCATCTATCAAAGACCCGAACGCCCCAATGCCGATCGTGGCCGCAGGCACAAAAAACCGCACCGCACGGAGCGCCTTTTGTTGGTGTAAAATCGAAGACCGATTTTTTCTATTTGAGGTAACCATTGTATTTCTGAACGGAACGCATTTACCCAGCGTCGCCACCTTCACATCACGATTATGTATTTCCGGTACAAGTCTCCAATCTTTGGTAATGCATCCGATTTGTTTCCGGCGCGAAAAGGAGACCGACGTATAAAATCACCACGCACCTCCGTGGTGTTGACTCTCCCTCCACTCCAATTGCAGCTACAACATGCCCCGTAAAGCTCACCTCCAAGATCTTCTCGAATTTACAGGTGTGGCAGCCTCGACTGTGCGAAATATTTCAGTCTCAGCCAAAGTCTCCTATCTCGGTGCACCGTCCGTGCTGGCCGCCGCGATAGTGGATATAATCAGAGTATGTGGCATTGTTGAAAATTAACTCTACAGCTAATCAAGGTGTCCCAGTCGTTGAAGTCGTCGAAGGAGCAATATATAGAGATTATGGAACAAATCCATGAGATCTTCACCGCCCTGATCATACTGTACGAAAGTACGCAGATAATGGGGGTGCTGCCCCCACACATTCTTTCCCATATTGTTGACTTTACCGAGTACGTTCTACGGCCTCTAATACCTGGCCCACTTCAATGACACCTTCTAGGTCACTGCGCAAAGTTCATGTCTACCTGAAGACGAAACAAGGAATGGGGAAACTCAGACACCTTCTCACTATGGCCGAAAAAGAAACGCAGCTCAAGGCACTCAGAGCCGAGCTGGCGAAAATGTTGGGCACATTTCGGGTAAGAGGATTTAAATAAAAGTCGGCATTGGGAGATTGATACTACATCATTCAGTTACAAGCTCGCCTGTCCACAATATCCACAATCTTTCAAACCAAAATAGACGCTGAACAGAAACACAAAGAACTGATGGAATTCTTGGCCGGCCATCCAAATATTGCGCACTCTGACTCTGCATCTGAGGCAAGTTAAATCACTCTGAGATGCCTTGTGCCAATTCTAGGTTTTTGCAGGTGTCCGGAACACTTTCAGGAATGACTGGAAGGTACGCCGGATTCAATGCAAACATGAACTGGTCGCTTATTAACACATAGTTCACCATCGATCTCAATGTTACCGCCGATCCCTCAAATATTCCACGGTCGAGACTTGGAGCTCCAAGAGATAGTCACCCTCCTCAGCAAGGATTTTCCAAGGATTGCCATCCTGGGTCCTGGAGGAATGGGAAAGACCAGTCTGGCTATGGCAGCCCTTCATCATGATGCAGTTGTTGCCAAATACTCAGAAAGATACTTTGTGCCCTGCCACTCCAGCCTCAGTCCAGCGAGCCTCATCTCCGCCATCGCATCTCACATTGGGTTCGAGAGTGCCAAAACTTCCCAGGAGATTGTTCAGTATTTTTTAACCAGTCCGCCATCCCTTTTAGTGTTGGACAATTTCGAAACGACCTGGGAACCAACATTCACTCGTGCCGAGGTCGAGGACTGCATATCTCTGTTGACTGAGGTCCCTCAGTTGGCACTCTTGGTAAGTGCTGTCCGTTTCTCACTTCCTGTAGATATTCATATATTTATCTTTCAGATCACCATGCGAGGGACTGAACGTCCCGGAAAAACACAATGGACCCGTCCCTTCCTCCGTCCACTAATACCACTCTCAGATTCCGCAGCTCATCAGATATTTGTGGACATTGTCGAAGACCATCATGAGCCAGAAAAAGTCCAGCAGCTGCTGGATCTTACCGACAATCTCCCATTGGCTGTGACTCTCATGGCTACGGTTATAGGATATGAAGGCTGTGACAGAACCCTCTCACGTTGGAAAGAGCAGAATACCCATTTGCTTTCCGATGGCTGTGACCAGCGCTCAAGTCTGGATATCTCAATAATGTTGTCATACTCTGGCCTCCGAATGACTCACGGTGCACAGCAACTCCTGAGCCTCCTCTCAATGTTGCCGGATGGCCTCTCAGATGCAGATCTCATCCAGAGTGGGCTTCCCATCGAAAATGTCCTTGCATCCAAGTCAACACTCATCCAAGTGTCCTTGGCACATGTAGACAATGGCCAGCGCCTCAAATCTCTAGTTCCAGTTCGGGAATATATCCAGAGAGTACATCCTCCATCACTGACCCTGAAGATTCCACTGCGCCAACACTTCCATGCAATTATTTGTGTCGGGAAAAATCTTTGGGTTGCACCAGCTAATCTTTCTCAAGTCATGCAAATGGCAGGGAATTGTCACAATGTCCTTTCTGATGCAATCCTGGATGATCTCCCAGCCCAGTTGGAGGCTACACTTGAAAGTGTCATAAATTTCAACCACTACTTGCGCTTAGCAGATACAGGTGGTTCCAGCCTCATGGTGGAACTTTGGCCACAAGTAGTGGGGCATCCAGAAACAAGAATTTATGGCATATATTTGAGCGAGTTGCTGAGATTGGCCAGTAGGATTTCTGTGCCCATAGATGTCGAGGCATGCATTGAGTTGGGAAACCACTATTTCGATGGAGAACACCCTTCTGAGTCACAGTGTGAGTCATTCTCTTCAGTGGTTTGCCAAGAGAAAACTAACAGATTTATAGGTCGATGGTATCATAGCTTGAGCTGTTTCTATTATCGGCAGAATCGTCTGGGAGAAGCACTCCATTCCTCCGAATTAGCCCTTTTGCTCACGGAGGACAAGACCAGCATCATCCACTCTAGCTTGCTTCTCAGGACAAGCCAGGTATTATATCGTATGGGAGTCCATGCACGGGCTCTCACCCTCGCTCAAGAGGCCCGGCATATCAGTGAACTCGTTGGTGAAAAATACATCGGGACCATAGCGATTGGCGTCGAATCCTGGTGTCATGCGGCCGTTGGCAACTTACTACGTGCCGAGAAACTGTGCAGAGAGGCTCCAGGGAAAGATCTTATTGAAGAAGACTTGCCAGGCATCCTTCTCACCAAAACTGAATACCAAGCGGCCCGAGTATTGCTGTTCAAGACTCTGGACTACCGATCCTCATGCAGACCCCCCATCTCAGACACAGTGATGTGCCATCTTTATCTTGCAATTATTGCCATTGAAATGGGGGCTGATGTGGGAGTCATCAATCATCACCTGGATACCGCTAGGATGCAGTGTACCACTTTTGTGGCATACCCCCGGGGTATTCTGTGGTGCGATTCACTTACTGCAAATATACACCTTCGGCAGGAGAACATTCAACTGTCTCGACAGACCCTTGAGAAATGTCTTGCTTCAGCTCAAAAAGAAAAAGATGCAAATCTCATACACTACTGCCTGTTACTCCTGGCCGATATTCAGCATGGCCTGTCCAGCTACCGAGAAACAGAGAGATGGGCAGTGATATCCCTTGCATTTGGGATGACCACATCGAACAGGGTGACCACCACCAAAGCCCTGCGCTGCATAGGGGACTTGTTGATGATTGACGGGGACAATGATGCTGCGCTCAGTCTGTTCCTGACCGCATTAGACAGTTTCACGTCCATGGACATTCACCGCGGCAGAGCCGACTGCATGGTCCGCATGGCTGCAATATTTGAACGGCATGGAGAGATCAGAAAAACTGTTGATTTATTACAGAGGGCACGCCCACTCTATGAAAGGTCCTCCCAGGAAAAAGAGATGATCAAAATCGATACAAAGCTTCGCGACATGGCAGTTCCGAAGGACGACGAAACCCACTTCCGCGACTTGCACAGCTGAATGTCCCTCTCGGAAATTTGGGAGGATCTGAAATTACAGGGCTTGATGAAGATTCCACTGATCGCGACATGGTTGGTCAACATATGGAGAGACAGAGGGTACTTGCATGAATTCAATTCATAGGACCTCAAAGTAATGTGAGCATGTGGCCGCAGGGATTAGGATAATGACGTACTGGAGTCCATGAGTTGTTTTAGATATCCGTTCGATGATCCATGTTGGAATATGCCAAGCTTGCGAAGCAAGCCCAGTCGGTTCCTCGATTTTCTCAGAACCCACTGAACTCTGTCGATGGGAAGCTTTCCCCATTTGCCTTCCCCTTTTGGTAACTTGGTTGGGAGTTCACTGAACTCCCAGATACTGTGAGATCAAATACATCCTAATCCAGAAACACAGCTTATGCTCCACATGCTTCCCTGCTTCCATTCGTTACTCCCATTAGATACCTCCTTTAGTTATCCTCATTAAATGCTCAAGAGTAATATAAATACCGGCCTGCTTCCCAAATACAACACTTTGATTTTCCCCCATATCATCGTCCTCCCTGTTGCCCCACTGGCCAGAGTCACGCTTCCTATTTGATATATTAATTATCTCAACAATCCACCCTGACGACTCAGCTTGAGATGAGTGCATCAATAGTGCGCAGATACTCGACTGGACCTGAACATCTTCTCACAACCAAACGACGCATACCCACATTGCGTATCAACCGCCAAATCTTGTCATCCCGCTGCGGAAGTGTGGATACCAGGCCGCAGTCAAGTCAACATCACAAAATGTCAAAGATATGAAGCCCGGTGGGGTGGAAGAAAGTAAAAACAGGCCGCTGAATGAGATATGGGTGGGGGGAAAAAGAAGGCACGCACAGACCTTGACAGAAAACGAATGAGGAGCTAATAAGAACTTTCCCCATACGACATATTCAATATCCGGCCCCCGTAGAAAGGAAATAAGACGCACGAGCTCAGCAGGGAGCTGTAAGAAGTACAGAAGACAATAGATAGATGAGAAGAAAAAAGAGGCAAGTATTACCGAGATCAGAATGGGGACGCGTGAGCGGTCGGCCTGTATTTGGTGCGGGGTTGTGACGAAGTCTCGCACACTTAGATCCGAGGAAAGAAGAGTGAATGACAAATGAAAGAAAAGACGAAGAGATGAAAACGAATGAAACAGCGAAAATTGAGAATCGGGTGTGAACCAAAATCGGACTTTTTTCTTTCTTTTTTTTACATTATTGTACGAGCTAGTGACGTGGGATGGTGAGGGAGAGATTATAAGGAGCGAACACGGTGTTAAATATGGTGAATGTAGTGGGGTGCTATACCCGTTGGTCGATAGATGGATAGTTGAACGAGAGACACAAAGAAAGGAGCCGCGACGCGATAGGAAGAAAAAGGTGCCCCTGCCCGAGAATAATAGAACTGATATTCCCGACTAGTCCATACCCGTGGAGTACGTATGCCGACGACAAATAAGCCCCATCCCCGAGGGGCGCACACCATAGGAGCGTGTTGCGGAGGCTGTCGATAGATGCGCGCGTAGCTGTCAAGGGACGTGCGCGTAGGCACATAAGCGCATAGAAGTGATATGGGTGTATGCAAAGGCCGGCGAGAGAAAAGTAACGGTGAAAGAGAGTGGGAGATGGAGATCTGGACGGAGGCAGGAGGCCGACGTGTCAAAGAGCATAATATTAGTGTCTGCGCGGATGGCAAACGTCGGAACCGTCCCCGTCACGAAACCGAGTGGGAATAGAAAGAAGAAAAAAAGGGGGGAAATAACAGACGAATTGGAGGCACCATTATTGGCCTCCCCATGCGCATTGCTTGTCGTCTGAATATAATTTAAATAAGAGTGGGATAATATAAGTTAATTGAGAGTGGAAAAAGAACGCACAATGATTGCGCGCTGGTGTTCCTGAGGCTGCGAATCGTACCCGTGACGGTCCAAGGAGGAAAGAGCGCGGGCATGTATCATCAGCCAACAGGCTCGGCATGCAGAAGGAATAGCGAGGAGAGCCTACCTCGACGCATGTCATCTCTGGAAACCACACTGGGTCGACGTTGAAAGCCACCGGTGAGAGATGGGCGGTGGTTGTTCCTGTTTCGTCGGAGTAGGGGGCTATTTGGGGTTGTTAATGGGACGGAGGGTCGCTTTTCGGGCGACGAAAGGCTCGTATACGGCGTCAGCTATGATAGCGTACGCAGGTTGTGGGGCTGCGAGGGCGAGGTTTACCAGAAAAAAAATACGATGGCCGCATGAGGAAAACGCAGACCCATGCGGTAGTGAGTGGCAAAGTACAAAGACGGGGAAAAAGAAATATCGGTGGCGGAAGTGGAAGGCCCCGACTCAGAGTGAGCGCATGCGAATAGACACACATCAATTAATGGAGCGCGAGACGTTGGTCCTAGTATCCGTGGTTTTTCGGACCCTTGCTCTGCTCGAAAACTTGGTGTCTCTGGAAGTTATGTAATTCGAATGGCCTCGCTCCGCGCATGTGGCCGGCCATTTTCAACCTTTCATGAAGCCCTCCTGCTCCCCGCCTTTCGGAGTCTGTCGCTTGTGAACTGCACTTTTGCAGATGTGCTGGAGCTCGAGTCGCTCCTCAGCCATGCCACGGGCTTAAAAGGCGCCGACTCTCGAACACGTCACGTTCGACAATACGGATGATCGTCGTGCTGACCCCGTGTCTCACGAACCTCGGAGTCGCATCATCCTCGACTCCCTCGAAGCATCCTTGGACATGTTGGGCCGTGGTACCGTTGATGTGATGCTATCCTCTTTCACCACACTCGACATCAAGCATCTGCGATCGCTGGATGTACAGATGTGGACACCCCTAAATTAGCTAATTTCACTCTTGAAGGCAAATGCGCGCACCAAGCGCGCACGGTCCAGAAAGTCCGGTATTCCAACGCTGTGAAATTACTTGCATGGATCCGCTCCGCGGGTGCGCAAGCCACACAGAATTCATGCATGCACAAACACCGTGCGGTCAAAGCGATTCAGCTTCGATTCAGACGAAAGAGCTCGGCGTGACGTCACCGTGACATGAACACAGCCACACGGGCCTCTCCGAGCCACCAACAACGCCGCCGTAGGTGCGGTCCCTGGGCTCCCGGAGTCCACTCGCTAACCAGATGTGTAGACATGGGACGGCTCCCCCAGGAAATTATCGACGCGATCATCGACCACTTCGCCACGTCTGATGAAGGCCAGCTGCGCCGTGGCAACGAGCCCCGTGAAGCAAAGGCGCTGAAAGCTTGTGCGCTGACCGCGCGCGCATTTCGCTCGAAGAGCCAGCAGCACTTGTTTGCTTCGATCTCTTGCTTCACGTCGGACTCAGGCAAGTTCGGGCCGCTGGTTTCGGGATCCCCGCATCTCCTCGCGTCCTACGTGACATATTTCACCATCGTCCTGCACGCCGACAGGTCCACTGGAGTCGTCGACTTCACCGTGGTTTCTCAGACCCTTGCTCTGCTCGAAAACTTGGTGTATCTACGAGTTTATTCGAACGTCGAGGGCCTCGCTGCGTTCATGTGGCCGGCCATTTTCAAAAACGCCTTCCATGAAGTCCTCTTACTCCCCGCTTTACGGAGTCTGTCGCTTGGGAACTGCACTTTTACAGATGTGCTGGAGCTTGAGTCGCTCCTCAGCCATGCCACGGGCTTAAAGGCGCTGACTCTGGAAGACGTCGAGTTCGACGTTATGGATGTTCGTCGTGTTGACCCCGTTTCTCACGAACCTCGCATCATCCTCGACTCCCTCGAAGTAGCCGTGGACAGGATGCCCCATGCTTCTGTAGATGCGATGCTATCTTCTTTCACCACGCTGGACATCAAGCATCTGCGATCGCTGGATGTACAGCTGTGGATACCCCTAATTCCACTCTTGAAGGCAAATGCGCGAACGGTCCAGAAAGTCCGTTATTACCTCCCAGACCGTGCGTACATTTGCCAGATATTTTCCTCGTATGTCAGATCCTGATGGATGAAGCGAAGTGGAGATAAGTGATCCATACATTTTGGAAAACAACACGAGTCTGCGCCATATCGACATCACGCAAAGAAACACCCGCATGGCAGCCAGCCTGCGGGTGTTTGGGGACCTGGGCCATTTGATGGCTCTCCGGACGGTGTCTCTGCGCTTTCAGGACCAATTCGGCAGTTTCGACGACGAAATGAAGGAATCCTGGGCGGATCTTGACAAGGTCCTTGCGCAAGCGCGCGATACGCTAGAAGACGTGCATATCTATGTGGACGCCTCAAAAGAAGGGGAAACTCCGGCGGCTGATTTGGCGCTACTGCGCGGTTACTTGCCCTCCGTGGCGGGGAAGATTTCCGTGTACGAAATCGAGGAGGATGAAGATGATTGAATGGCTACATAGTTCATTCCACTACCATGTGCCCTGCAACAACCTCATGACCTTCATGTTCATTCACAGGTGATTCGGACTGAATTTTTATCAAGGCGGGCGTGAACAGACAGCGCGCAACTCCGAGTCGTATCAAAGGCGTATGGAAGTGGGTACATTATGATGCATCGCAATAGCTTCACGACCTTCAGATTCTACTGGATTTCATCACGGCGCGAGGAATTCCGAAAAACAACCAGCCTATTTCCGGCCATGCGTCTAAGACAGCCCGTCCCCGGCCATCCATCTTCTCGGGAACATAAAAAAAAAGATCATGAGCGGCGTGATAAGAGTTTTATATTCCTCTAAGTTCAATTCGTTGAACCAGCCTCACGGGTTTTTTGTTGCAAAGGGGAAGAGGGCTGGCCGGGTCTACGAAACATTCGCGGAACAACGTGTCAGTCCAAGCAGTGCGACGCGCGTCCTGTACAAATTCTATTTATTTTATGTTTATATAATTGTAATGCTTCCGAGCGAGTCGATGGATCCCGGATCACACGGTGCACGAGAATCAACACCCTACGTCGTTGGGCGTGGAGATTATTCAATACTTGTACAGCATGATACATACGAGTGAGCATACGACTTGGACTACTTTACTATATGTTACTTGTTAAATATATATCTTTCCGAAACCGCGCAGGATCAAGCCAAGCCATCCAATGCGTTGTAATTACTTACATGGATCCGCGTGCGAACACTCCGCGGTGGTGCGTCAGATAAAGATGCACAAATACGGCGCGGCCAAAGCGCGTTGTATGCGTGGCTGTGCTCTAGCGGTTATTATTATTTTTGATTGCATGCGATAGTCAAGTATGCGGGCTAGTAGCCATGGTGCAGCGGCTGGCGAGGGCGGAAGATGCACCGTCGGTGAGCGGAACTTCGACTCGGAGCGCCGGGTGGCGGGAGCATGACAGCACGGGAGGGAAGGGGCGGGTAGATAGGTATGGCGTGGGCAGGGGTGGCGGTGGACTGCGCGAGGCTTCGACTCGGGGCGCCGGCAAGGGGGGGAGCATGTGGAAGAGGGAAGGGCCGATATGTATATGTAGCGTCACGAGGGAGAAGGCGGACGGCGCTTCGACTCGCGGCGCCGGAATGGGGGAAGGGAGAGACGGAAGGAGGGAGGAGCGCGCGGACGGGGAGGAAGGGAGCTTCGACTTCGACTCGTGGCGCGGTATGGGGGCGGGGCGGGCGGGTAGGTATGTGTATATGTATGTGTATGTGTATGTGTATGTGTAGGTATGGCTGGGGGGAGGGGAGCGGCGTGTGGACTGAGCGGCGCTTCGACTCGGGGGCCGGCACGGGGGTAGCAGGTATGGGTGGTGGCAGGAGAGGAAGGGGTGCGGTGGAGAGGCGAAGGTGGGATCAGAATAATTTGCGGGGCGGGGGTAAGACGGAGATAGGAGAGTGCGGACAGGGAGGTAGAGAGAGGCGGATGGATCGAGGGCGGAGTGGGGCGAGCAAGTGGGTATATGTAGATGTGGCGGGGGGGAGGCGGATGAGGTAGGTATGGAGCATGACGGAAGAAAGAAGGGTGGGGCGCGGGAGGAGGCGGAAGATGCACTGCTGGTGAGCGGAGCTTCGACTCGGGGCACGGCATAGGGAGGCAAGCGAGCATGAAGGGGCGGGGGAAGGGAGGGAAAGGGCGAGCGAGCGAGTTTGTCTATGTATGGGTGCAAAGGAGACGATGGGCTAGGGGAAGGGAGGAGGGGGACAAGGGGCGGGCGCGAGGAGGGAGGTCAAGAGCTGGCACGAAGAGGGAGGGAAAGGTTAGGGAAAGGTGAGGAGGAGGGCGTAGTGGGGGAGGCAGGATATATGTATGTGGAGGGTGGAATGGGGCGGGGTGGATAGGAGCGCAATCGACACAGAAGGGAGGAAAGGACAGAGTCGAGTCAAGTAAAAAGAGACACCGGCACCTCGCATACCGCACTCACACTCATAGTCGCACACATATCACCCTCGCACGTCGCATCGCATAACAATCATGGCATACCATAGCAAGCATACAAAAGGTACCTAGATGGTCGTCTCGTACGGTACGGGCACGATCGTCTGCGGGGCGTTGCGACTGTGCGTGCCTCGCGCGGGAGCGCGGGGATGCGTTTTAGGTCGACGCGGACTGGATAAGGGGGGTCAGGATCAGGATGGGATGGGGGGACGGGAATACGGCGAAAGGGAGGGAAGGGAATGCAAGGCCAACCAGGAAAGAGGGAAGGACCCAGGGAGGAGAGAGCGTATATGGGCGGGAGGGATTAGGGAAGGAAGGAAGGGTTAGGCGAGGAAGGGAGGGCCGAAACAAGGGAGTAACGAAGAAGGGCAAGGGCCGCAAGGAAAGGAATACAAGGAAAGGCACTTACCGCCCTTCTCCTTCGCCTCAACATGAGCATGGTGGTTGCGCTTGACGCGGTCGAGGAACTCCTGGCGACACTTTGAGTGCCGTACGTGCTCCACACGCAGGTTCACGCGCTTCTCGATGTAGCGGTTCCCGACGACCTTGTATACGATCACGCCGACAGCGGCGGGGGTGACGTTGTACACGATGCCCGTCCGTCGATTGGGCAGGAGGCAAAAGACGTCGTAATAGACACAGAAGGGGGGAGGAAAGAACAAAGCATAGCAGTAGCTTAGATAATCGTCAGAGGCAAGCGCCGGAGAATCGGCGATCAAATTGATGGTGCTGATAGCCGTCGATCCAAACACACACACAGCTCAGAGGCTTCCGAGTCTGAACCGCGCCACTGACCCGCCGCCCTCTCAATGCCTTCTTCTGCCGGCGCAAAGGGCGTACTTTCGAAAAGGATACTACTGCTAAGGCCTCCACCCCCCTTTTCTTTTCGGCGGCTGGCCAGTGGCTTCATAAACAGTGCTTTAATCAATGGCAGAACTACATGCGACTGGGCAAGGGCGAAGAACATGAATTCTGAACATCGTAACATTGGATTTCTGCATTGCTGGCTGTATGGTTTCTGCCTTGTGCCGGAAAAATCCCCTTCACTCAAGTTCACTACCGCATTGCGTCCTAGTAGCGACATGTTCCAATCAAAGCTCTCTATTTTTGGGTGCTGGACTATGCCATTCGATAATTGCTGCTCCTGATTGATTCGATGCCTAAAATATTTCCAGCTTGTCGCTGTGTTCAATGCAAGACCAGTGTCGTGTGCCCCCGCGGTCTCGTTCTCCCTCCTTGTGTCGTGCCTCAGAAACCAAGAAACTGCGAGTCTCAGTCCACGGACCTTTTCGGCGTCCCGTTTTTTTGGGTACTAATTTTTTTCCCACTGTAATTTTTGATTTCAATGTTTGCGTATAGATATGGTGTACAACAGCATCGTGGATGAAATCGTACAGGAGATGTGCCGCCGCCGAGACCTTTCACGTATTCAACACAGTATTATTCATCAACATCGATCACTTAAATACACCAATGTCTTACGAGATGTCGGTGTTCGTGACCTTTCAATTCTTCAGCTTCGAATGTTGTGCTCGGGGGCTCACAATCCAATTTTCGTATGATATTAGACTGATAGTCCGAGATGGCCGCTGATTTTTTACAGCCCCATCTATGCCTGGTGCTAACGATGCTGGTCCTTCAACCTTTATAGCACAAACCAGTGGATTCGTCCACACATCCTGTCCGTGAATCATATTTTTATGTGTCTTGATTAGAATGATACTCACAAGAGTGGTCAGATGAAACCTCGGATCCGCTCCATCGATTCGGCGACCATGGCGGGTGCTGAACGCCCTCGCGTCCGCCCTCCGGCTCAAACTGGACCTATAATGACAAACGACATGCATGGCCGGGTCACGGAAACCGCAGTCGCTGCAGGTGCGCGCACCGTCCTGCACCAACAAAGGTTCGCATTCCAGAAGCGAAAATGATCTTTTTTTGAGGAGCAAGAGCGGCAGTGCAATAGGGGTTAGATTAATAGAATAGACATGAGATGAGATAAAATACAGCTCGAACCGGTATCGCAAAACAATTTCGCCTACGCTGCACGAGACAGGCGATGATTCGATCCGGCAGCATGTCAGTGGTTGCGAGGAATAGTGAGTCACAGACACGGTGTACCGTGTACAAGAAAGTTCCCAAGAAAGTGGTGGACTTGATCGCGCGCAATGATGAAAGCTTGCTCTGCCCACGCACATCTACGCCGCAGCTCCGGCAATTAGACCAAAGATGGCGGGCGCTATGCGGACACAGGAATTCGTATACAGCTGAGTGTCATCTTTGGGGTCGATGGCGAGCGCGTGCTAAACCACCAAAGCAGTAGCAGTTGTGTTTAGAGGGTTCAATGTTGCCTGAACGGTGTTGCTTGCGGGGAAAGCAGGCAGAGTAATATACTTCTGCACATGGCACAGTGGTCCTCGAGCGACGTAAATGGCGCAAAAAAAGGACCCAATGCGAAGAAGAGAGCTTTTGAATCAGGATCCGGAAAAATACCGCAGAAATAATAACTATAATTTGTTTATAAATCACCCAGTTTAATTTCCGTTGAAAACTTTGGTGCTTGCCCGGATTGTAGATACAATATATGCGAGGTGCGAGCTTCAATAGTTGTAGTGTCTGTCTAGGAGAGACCAGATTGTAGATGACTTGTAGAAGGAGAGAGATCCAGCGTGAACCTGGGCATGCTTTTTGTTCTCGTTATGTTATACTGCTGCCGCCGCCGTGCGTGAGCTTGATAGAGTGAGTTGAGTAGCGGCAGTGACATCAGAAAAAACGTAACATCCTTGCCAGGCCATATATGGCTTTGCAAAGCACGAAAGTCACATAATACTACTAAGCCTTATGAAGTTTTTCAAGAGTCCGCGCCATCTTCGTCACTTAGTTACTTCACTTAGTTCTGCGAAAGTTAGTGAGTTTGATGGAATTCTGTGAAAGTTCGTCAGTTCACGCAAATTTCTGCGAATGTTCGTCACTTTCCAAGGATCAATGTAACGCATGCTTGTCGACACATCACACAATCAGCAGCGTGCCGAGCTCGGCCAGTTAGGTTCGGGTTAGCTAGTTAGGGCTAGTGGTTAGCGGTTAGCGGTTAGAGGTTAGCGGTTCGGGTTAGTGGTTCGGGTCAGAGGTTTGGGTTCAGGCTAGCTGGTTAGGGTTGTTAGGGTAAGGTATCTATATAAAAAAAACACGCCCGGCTTGCGCTGAAAGAACAATGATGGCCGAGGTTCCGTGTTCTTGAACGTGCCAAGTCAGAACGGCGAACTTTCACAGAAAGTAGGTAATGTGACGAACTTTCACGCATTCCCATCAAAGTGACGGATTTTCTCGTTCCTAAGCGAAGTAACTAAGTGACGAAGATGGGTACGACCCGTTTTTCAACTTGGCTTATAGAAGATCCACAGCAGCTTGCAAGGGTCATCTTGCCAGGTCAAAACATGTGAGGCAGATGGGCTTTAGGTCAATTATAAGGCCAGATAAGCCAGTATCAAGTGTATGTATATCCATTCCACCATTCCACCACCGGAATCATACAAAACGAAAGAGGGAAAATGATCTGATTGCAATGTACTACTACATGCAAAACACAACATATTCCGAAGTCGCTTCAAGAACAGGAGCGACGGAGTGGCTAGACAACAGGGAAATCGAGCCGAAAACGGCCAGAAAACAACATAGCAGTGGCAGAAAGGAATGCGACAAGGGATGGATCAACACTTGAAACTGGCTTGAAACGAGTTGGTGAGCGCATTGATCATTCTCAATCTTGTAGGATGCCAGGGAATTGGCTTGCGGGTACTTGAGATCAGAATATTGAAAGTTGATACAGTGTGAATGATGACGCCAAGTAACAAGCAGAAGAAGTGATCGGGCGGATCGAGCAGTTTGGAGATGGGACATCAATGGTCCGAGGTCCGAGACACCGTGTTGACGACCGAGATCTTCGATGGGAGGCTTCATCCAGTTGGGAATCTTGAGGGAAGCATGTCACTGGTGTGTTGCTTGGTGCATGGTAGTATAATACCAGTGCACATTAAGAATTAATCATAATCTGAAGGACTACGCAATCCATGGCATATAGAATCGAAACCTACATAAGCCAGAGGATGCGGCTCTCAGGAAATATTTTTATTCTGGCGGAAAACAGTTACTTGTTGACACAGGCACTGAGGGTGAAATCTTCGAAAGAACGTCGAGGCATTTCAGCTGCATACATGGATATAGCAGCCTTTGATTACTTTGCAAGGAAATATCCGGCCCGTTGAGGCCATCTATACGAACATAAGGCGCTCAAGCTATAAGCAAAGGCCTTGCAAGGCAGACAAGGCAAGACATACCACGACAGTTCATAGCAGATATTTCAAGATTTGCTGATGCCGAATTGCCAAAGATATGATTGTGGGTTTCTTGATAGATGATTGGCTGTCCTTAGTCTATCGGAGGATTTCCTCCGGTAAGACTAGGGCTAAGGGTTGGTGATCAATCACTGATCCGTCAAACGGCGGCTCGGGCCTCGAAATCAATCAAGCATTTTACTGCGAGCTACGTCGCGTTTGGGGCAAGTTTGGGGCCCAAAAATCTCGGTAAGCAACCCGATATACTTCTTCCTGAAATCCCTTCCTTTTTTTTCTCTCTTTTCGCAGCTCAATTAATCGTTTTTGATGCCGCCTCAACCGACTTGGCCATGGGCCAAAGCAAAAGACACCTCGCTTACCGCACTCACAATCATAGTAGCTGCATCTCAATCCCCATTGTATTTAAGAGCCGTATGATAAATTTGGCCACAGTTCAGTTAGGCTAAGGCTGAGTTCACAATGAATACAATGCAGATTGATAGCTATTGGAGGTACAGGCAAGGTAAAGGGAATAATAGTCTTTGGATCCAATCCATCCCTATAAATAAAGTATTTTTATATCCTAAGTGTTCAAATTGTTTCAAAAATCTCCACTGTATTCCAGTGCATTCCAGTAAGATCTTCTGTGATGGTTCTTTGCAGCCAAATGAATATTTCTGCTGGAGACCTGTATCCTTGTAAGAGTATCCAATGTGAACCAGTGAAATTTTACTTGAGGAGAATCATTGAGTTCCAGTAGATTCCACTGTGAATTGAGCGGGTTGAAATATGGTGTCGTACACGACATGTGCCAGTGATATCCAGTGGAATTCAGAGGAGGAGGAGGGGGATGGACTTTAACTGCCACGGTCCCAATGAGGACCAAGCGAGGCCCGAAACTACATACACAGCGTCGAATGTATGCTAACGGACACTCAACTACTTTCCCACTGTGATAACTCCTTCGTACTCCCACCCATACAACTCAAAGGAGTCCGCCATCAACTAATGTCGCACAATGCCGATCGGCCGGTTGTCAGTATTAATATTCTACAGGAAGCTTGGCTTGATGGGCGGCCATCTCATTTTCGATAGTAGTTTCCTACCGTGAGTCTGGAATTCGTAAGCATTCCTGGCTTGGAATCTCACTCTACTGTACATGTCCTGGACAGCACTCATAGCTGCCCAGGTCATTTCATGTCTTGAATGTTGATGGGAGCCGACTCGGAACATTCAACACGACGGGACTATAAGAAGAGTGACAGACAGGTCACAAACATTTGACAACAGGGACTCCACTTACGTCACCTACGACGTGGCTATTATCCATGGCGCAAACCTACGAGCTCAACGGTTTGTGGACAGTCGAAACCCACACACCCAGCAGTTAAACTCACATTATATGTTCTAGTTAAAAGCATCAGCGGGATTGACTTGAAACACCACAACGAAAACCTCTACGTAGCGATCGATGTCGACGGCAAAAGGGTACACACCACTCACCCAAAGAAGGATTCTGTGGCACTGTGGAATGATACCTCCACCCTGTGAGTCGAGTCGATACCTGATTGCCTCACCTTCTTGAAGATTCTGTAAGATTTCCTGAATAAGCCATCATCCCTCATCGGTCTCCACCTTTACCGCCATAATAGGGTCTTGCATGATAAATATCTGGCAAAAGCAGAGATTGAGTTAGGTCTCTTACTCGAAAGGCGCGGCGAGAAGAAAGGCAAAATAAATTGATTTATCGGTGCACCGATCTGACACGATTAGTTTTAGATGTCGCTATATCGCTAGACTATGTGAAGAAGTCCAAGGGCATGCAGGGGCAACCTACACTCCTTGTAACCTTGACCACTAGTAGCAACCTCCGAACGGGGGAAATCGAAATCACCAATGCTCAAGCGGACATTGCACCTCTCGGACGCGAGACACAGGGTTTCGCCCCACTCATTGCTGCTGGCGCGGTAAACAGTGATGTTGTGTCGGTGCTGGGAACCTTGATGGAATCCATCCTTAAGATAGGAGATGAATTTGCGAAGGTGAGACGCTGTCAGGTGCCGCATGTCCTTACCCGCATTAAATTAATGTGTATCGGACAAGATCCATCCGTATGCTAACGTGGCGTGGATGGCATTGACTTCAGTATACAAGGTATCCTGCTGTTTAATGTAGTTGTTGGTGCATGTTAACCACAAAAACAGGCCGTACAAAACCAACAGCAGAAAGATGAGAAAGCCATCCAACTGGTCCAGGCCATGGCCGAGCTGTATTCCTTCGCGAAAGACACGGATTCACTTGCCGAAGCGAAGAAGCATCTCGAAGATACTGTCACCAAAATTGTCCAACTAACGGCAGGATGTGCAATGTTTATTAGGGAATATACAGGGCACGGGTTCATCGGTAGATATTTGAGTAAATAACATCTTCATCTTACTGACAGCGTCCGTAGTCAGACTTGCGACCGAGTTAACGTCTGAGTACAGCCAGAAGATTGAATATTTTGCTGCCACTTTCGCTGAGCTCCAGCAGTCTCTCGACAGGGGACTTCGCAAGCACACCGCATTTACGGTGACACGCACCGAGTTTATGACAACACAAATACTTAAAGCTGTACAAAATTCCGGTGTGTGTGTCTCCAGCGATATACATACATCCTCACGTCGGAATTAGCACAATCCGAAAAGCTGCAAACCCTCCATCCAGTTATCATGAATGCATCCGAGCGCCTGCCGTGTTTACCTGGAACGCGTCGTGACTTACTGAGCTTCATAACCACCTGGCTCACTATGCCATCTGATTCGGGAGATTCTAGCAACATTCTCTGGCTGTACGGTGTCGCCGGAGTAGGAAAGACTACCATAGCCACTTCTATCTCTCAGTACTTCGCCGAGTTGGACAGTCTTGGTGCCTTCCTTTTCTTCACTAGAGGCGAAACAACCAGCAGTCCCAGCTCTGTGATTTCCACAATCGCGTTCGAGCTGGCTCAATCAAACCCTCATGTTGCCTCCGCCATCTGCGCCGGCATTGATAGCTATTCAAAGGTGGACAAAGCCCCGATGCAGACACAATTCCAAAAGCTGTTGCTTGAGCCCCTCAAGGCTGCTCAGGGTCATATCCACAGCCCAATTGTTGTCATCCTTGATGCGTTGGACGAGTGCGGCGATGCTGATTCCCGAAAGATTCTCCTTTCCATACTTGCCAATGACTTTCCCAAGCTCCCTGCTGTGTTCCGCTTCTTTGTCACCAGCCGCCCCGATTCAGACATTGCAGCCAAATTTCTGAATGAACCAAGGGTTATCAAGAGGCACCTTGATATTACGGAGCCATCAAGCGTACAAGACATACAGCTTTATATTGACCACGAGATGATTGACATTCGACAGCTGCACTTCGATTGGAATTTAGATCCTACATGGCCAGGCACTAAAAAAACCGCCGCTCTGGTCGAACGTGCCTCGGGTCTCTTCATTTGGGCATCAACGGCCATGAAATTGGTTCTGAAAGCTTATGATCCAAACAAGAGCCTCAACACCCTCATCCAGGGAAGGTCATTGAACCTTGATGACCTGTATGCAGTAGCACTCGAAAACACTGGCCTGTGGAAGGACATTGACAGTACCTTTGCACAAAATGCAGCAGCTGTTTTAGCTGCAGTGGTGCTTGGGAAGGTCCCCATGTCTGATAAAACCATTGATGCACTCTTAGGTGCAGATCCATCCAGCCATATCCTCCGGCGGCTGGGGTGCTTGTTGCAGTGGACCCCTGGCCACGAGGCTCGACTACTCCATGCCTCATTTGGTGACTATCTTACAGATAGCAAGCGTTCTGGCGACAAACCTTGGTTTATTGACCCTACAGTCCTAGGTCGGTGGCTAGCATCACGGTGCTTGCGCATTTTGGAGGCAGAACTCCAATTCAATATCTGTAGGCTTGAAGACTCACATATCCACAATAGTGATGTGCATGACCTGCCAAATCGCATCGCAACCTATATATCCCCCCAATTGGCTTATTCCAGCCGCTTTTGGGCTGACCATCTTCAGGCTACCGATTTCGACCCTGCAATGCTTGAGGATATCAGGCTTTTCATGTACAGCAAGTTCACATATTGGCTTGAAGTCCTCAGTGTCCTGCAGGAGATTGCCATTGCGACAGATGCACTTACAACTGTGGGGGAGCTAGTGAAGGCAAATTCCTCACATTGTCCACTACTTTTTCAAGTTCTAATCATTGCTCTACAGAAGTACGATGAAGCACTTGCAGATTTTGTTGCAGATGCGGTCAAGTTTGTGATCGCATTTGCACCTGCTATTGCGTCCAGTGCACCACACATATATCTTTCAGCAGTCCCCTTTGCACCCAAGCAATCAAAAGTTGCAAAGGAGTTTTCAGGGTTACTCACCCGGAAAATAGGTGTCCAAAGTTCATCAGCTGATGAATGGCCCGTGCTTCAAACAAAAATTGAAGGGCACAGCAAGGGTGTTTGGTCAGTTGCCTTCTCAACTGATGGACAGTATATCGTGTCCGGGTCTGGTGACAGCACGGTATGCATGTGGGATGCACAAACAGGTGTCCTTGTTACCGGGCCTTTAGAACATATGGACAGGGTCAAATGTGTCGCCTTCTCTCCCGATGGAGCACGGATTGCATCTGGGTCCCATGACCAAACAGTGCGTGTGTGGGATGCACAGGCGGGTAACCTTGTTGCTGGACCTTTTGAAGGACACAGCAGCTGGGTTGTGTCCATTGCTTTCTCACCAGATGGGGAGCGGATCGCATCAGCCTGGGACAAAACTGTGTGCATATGGAACGCACGAACTGGCAGCCTCGTTGACGGGCCATTTGAAGGGCACAGCGGTGGTGTGACTTCCGTCTCCTTCTCACCTGACGGGTTGCAGATCATCACTGGGTCAGGGGACGGTATTATTCGCCTTTGGGACCTCCACATAGAGGCAAGTGTTGCGGGTTTACTGGAAGGCTACAGTTCCACCGTGTTCACTGGCACAAAACCTATAATATCCAAGGTTGATGACCAAACACTTGGTGTAACAGATATGCGGATAGGTACAGTTCCTGCTGGGCTCTTCAGTGGGCATAGTGGCATCGTTCGATCTGTGTCTTTCTCACCAGACGGCAAGCGGATCGTCTCCGGGTCTGATGACACCACGGTATGCATGTGGAATATACAATCAGGGGCCTTTGTCTCTGTTCTCAAAGGGCACACTCACAAGGTCAACAGTGTTGCTTTCTCGCCCTGACGGAGAGCAGATTGTGTCTGGGTCGGATGATAAAACAGTGCGTGTGTGGAATGCACAGACTGGTGTGCTTGTCGCTGGACCGTTCCGAGGACACACCGACATGGTGTCTTCTGTCTCTTTCTCACCGGATGGGAAGCGGATTGTGTCTGGGTCGGCAGACCGCACAGTGCGCATTTGGAGCCGCATTACACATGCCGAGTCCACCTCAGAGGAAGCTTTGTTATATGGTCACAGTGAAATAGTCCACTGCGTCGCTTTCTCACCCGATGGGCAGTACATCGCATCTGGGTCCATGGACAAAACACTGTGCGTGTGGGATGCAAAAACCGGTGCCCTCGTTGATGGGCCGTTTAAAGGACACCGCACTGTATTTTCCATCTCCTTCTCGCCAGACGGCCGGCGGATTGCAACTGGGTCGGAGGGCCCTGACAGCCTTCGCCTTTGGGATGTACAAACAGTGCCCACTGTAGCGGCCCTTTTTGAAAGCTACAGCAACATGGTTTTCTCTGTTGGCTTCAGAGTCCTGTCCGACGGCAAACCTATGGTGTCGGACAGTGTTGAATCTATTGTTGCTTCCCCCCAGGCCTTCCACCATGATAGCGACATTTATTCCCTCGCCTTCTCGCCAAACGGCGAGCGGATCATCTCTGGGTCAGACACCACGGTATGCGTGTGGAATACACAATCGGGGGCCCTCTTCTTTGTGCTCGAAGGCCACACTGACGATGTCAACTGTGTTGCCTTCTCTCCCGACGGAGAGCAGATTGTGTCTGGGTCTAAGGATAAAACGGTGTGGGTTTGGAATGCACGAGCTGGCATCCCTGTCGCTGGGCCGTTCCAAGGACACACCGACGTGGTGTCTTCCGTCTCCTTCTCGCCTAACGGGGAGCGGATCGTGTCAGGATCTTTTGACACCACGGTCCGCGTGTGGGATGCACGCACAGGCACCCTTATTGCTACACTGCTTGAAGGGCACACCAGAGAAGTCTGGTCTCTCAATTTCTCACCGGATGGAAACTGGATTGCATCGGGTTCCCAGGACAGAACAGTGCGCTTGTGGGATGCGCGTCACACAATTTCAGTGCCTTATATATTTAAAGGGCACAGCGGGATAGTTTACTCTGTTGCTTTCTCCCCCGACAGTCAGCGGGTTGCCTCTAGTTCTCATGATAGGACAATTCGTGTCTCCGAAGTTCGTACTGCAAATAATGGCATCAACGGCTGCACTGATATTTTTCTAACAGATTAAGGCTGCTTCTACTCCACAACCATTCACCGACAGTTGGACGCTCAAGGATGGGTGGATATTGAGCCCTGCATCCCAGCTTATCCTTTGGGTCCCGCCTTGGCTGCGTGAAGGGCTGTATTTTCCGGAAACTTCCCTCATCATCTCCGCGTCTGGAACGACACAGTTGGATTTCAGCGACTTTGGGCATGGGGCATCGTGGCAGGAATGTATGAAGAGTCTTCACTTGGCCCGTTCGAATTAGTTTTGTATACAGCCATCAAGTATTTCTCAGTTCAGTTTATCATAATATCAGTTGATGGATTCTGCTTACCGCCTTTTTCAACTTTGAACCCACTTCAACTTTTTGAACCATGACGGTACGTGATTGGTCGCATTGTGATCAAATCTTGTTGCGAAGCGCATTGTGGGCGCGGAAATTCGTGGGTGCGTGGTGTCCATTCGGTGTGAACATCTCAAGTTTGACATCCCAAAAAAATGTCGCTGGTGGATGGATCATGATTTCGCCACAATACTCGCGCAGACAATCCTTCCTGGTTCTGCTGAAGTCGATTTATAGCGGTCTAGCAGATACTGCCCATTTGATTCGTGGTCTGAGCCATGCGTTCTCTTGGACCAGGATTTTTTTAATTGCAGGTTCAATTGGGTCATAAATACTACTGTTATCTGAGGCCGAATGTTGGTAGCAATGGAGCGCATCTGCATCTCACGACAAATTTCTTCTTGGTGTGCCCGTTCAACTCGGGCCTGAGCCCTGGAGTTGCCTTCCCCGTTTTCTATTTCGAAATACATATGTTGCATGTGAAGAAGTTCAATCAGACCTATGCAAAAAGATTGATACAGGGCTTGGTAGTGCGCGGAACGCCTCTGCATCTTACTTCCACGAACGGCTTGTATAGCAGACCCCGCGCGATTCGGACAATGCCCCAGATGTGAAGGCTGGGAGCTGCGCAAGAGGCGCGTGCTGCCACAAAATAAATAAAAAGACAATAGCTATGCCGAGACGACGGCATCTCGGCTCCTGCGCCGATCATTTCAAGCTGCACCGTGACCGTCACGGCCACGGACGAGGGGAAGACGCCGCAGGTGCGTCCCCTGCTCTCCCTCTGACTGAGCCCACTCGCTAACCAGATGCGTGAACAGCTGCCCAATGAGGTACCTACCCCAAGAAATTATCGACGCGATCGTCGACCACTTCGCCACGTCTGACGAATCCCAGCTGCGTACTGGAAACGAGCCCCGCGAAGCAGACACGCTGAGGGCTTGTGCGCTTACCGCTCGCGCATTTCGCCCCCGGAGCCAGCGGCATTTGTTTACTTCGATAAAATGCTCCACCACGGACTCAGACAAGCTCGAGGCGCTTGTTTCGGGATCCCAACATCTCATCGCGTCCTACGTGGCATATTTCAGCATCATCTCGTGCGCCGACAGCACTGGGCTCGTAGATTTCACAGTGGTTTCTCGGATTCTTGGCCTGTTCGAAAACTTGAGGTATCTGGAAGTTTCCGATCTCAGGTGGGCCTCGCAGCGGGCCATTTTTGAAAATGCCTTCCGTGAAGCCCTCCTACTCCCCTCTTTTCGGAGTCTGTCTTTCATTAGTTGCACTTTTGCAGATGTGCTGGAGCTCGAGTCGCTCCTCAGCCATGCCAGCGGCTTAAAGGCGCTGAGTCTCGAAGACGTCTTCTTCGACAATACGGATGCTCGTCGTGTTGATCCCATTTCTTACGAACCTCCGAATCGCATCATCCTCGACTCTCTCGAAGTCGGAGACATCAAGGGGATGCATGGTGCTGTGGAGGCGATGCTATCCTCTTTCACCGTGCTCGACATCAAGCATCTGCGATCGCTGGATGTAGATTTGTGGACACCCTTGATTCCACTCCTTAAGGCAAATGCACAAACGGTCCAGACAGTCCGTTATTTCCTCCCAGATCGTGCGTACATTTCCCAGATATTTTCCTCGTATTTCAGGCCCTGATGGATGGGAGCGAAGCGGAAGACAGCGATCCCCACATTTTGGAAAACAACACGAGTCTGTGCCATATCGAAATCGCGCAACGCAGCACCGACATGGCAAATAGCCTCAGAGTCTTTGGGGATCTTGGCCATTTGATGGCGCTCCAGACGGTGTCCCTCCGCTTTTACACCCATCCCGACGACCCCCCCGACCAAATGACCAAGGAATCGTGGGCGGATCTTGACAAGGTCCTTGCGCAAGCCCACAACACGCTAGAAGACGTGCACATCTATATGCACAATCGCAAAAATGTTCATGGTCTGCGGGCTGATTTGGCGCTACTGCGCGGTTACTTGCCCTCCGTGGCGGGGAAGATTTCCGTGTACGAGATCAAGGAGGAAGATGAGGCGGAGGACTCGGACTCGGATGATTGAAAGGCTACATAGTCCATTCCACTACCATGTGCTCTGCAACAACTCGCGACCATCATGTTCATCCACAGGTGATTCGGACCGAAATTTTATCAAGGCGGGCGTGAACAGACGGCGCAACTCCGAGTCGTACTTATCAAAGTCATATGGAAGTAAGCATACGGTCCTTAACTGGGAAGCGAAACAAACGGTGAAGCGAAACACTACGTGTTTTGCCTCTTCTGCACATCCCACAGGGCAGGATTTTTTTGAGAGCATTCTATACTATCCCAAACTCATATTCACAAAAGATTTGAGCAGGCAGCCCTTCTAAAGCCCAAGATATCTTGATATATTGGACCACTGTTTGGCCCAGTTTTCCGGCTGGTTGAGCAGCCCCTGTGCCGCAGCTGGTGTCCGTAAATTTCACAGTCAAGGCATATATTGGGGGCTTCAAGGTCGTGGATTCAGAATATGAATACCCTGAGTCTTTAAACTCTTTGCCTGAGGCCTAAATCATGAGCTTGTAGTGTTTCGCTTCCTAGTGAATCATCAAATTTGATGGTTCCACTAAATACGGCCCGTTCTCCACCACTTTAGCACCAATTCACTCAAACCTTTTTGTAGCCATGTAGCCACTGAGTAGGTACATTGACTAGAAAAAGAAAAGAGCCTGAAATCGGTCTCCATCATGGAGTAATTCACGGTATCGTCTGATCGTTTCGCTTCCCGGTTAAGGACTGTATTATAATACCTTGCCGTAGCTTCACGACCTTCAGATTCTACTGGGATCAGGACTAAATTTTAATCATGGCGTGAGGAATTACGAAAACAACCAGCCTATTTCCGGCCATACGTCTCCCTGCCGGAGCAATGAACGGGCTGTGAAAATTTCGGGAAGATCTTCTGCAGCGGGTACGTGCCCGTCTGTGGAATTTATGTAAGACAGCCCATCCCATCCCATCGTCTTGGGGACATAAAAAAGATCATGAGCCGCGTGATAAGACTTTTTATATTCCTCTTACATACTTCAAATTCATAGAACTTGAACCGGCCTCACGGTTCTTTTTATAATGGGGAAGAGGGTCGGCCGGGTCTGCGAAACATTCGCGGAAACAAGGTGTCAGTCCAAGCAGTTCAACTTCCTGTACAAATTACTTTATTATTTATGTTTATATTATTGCCGTTGTATTAAACAAAATACGAAGATGTGTGAGCATTTGGTCCGGTCCGTGGCCACCGTCAGTCGAAACATATACCATAATGCTTCCGAGCGAGTCGATGGATCCGAATCACACGGCGCACGAGAATCAACATCCTGCGTGGAAATAATTCAATACTTGTAATACAGCATACGAGTGACGATTCTTACTGCATAAAATTTGGACTACTTTTCTGTACATACGGCCCGGAACGTTTTCCAAAAAATACTCCTACGTATGTTTTCATACACTACATGTTAAATAAATGAATATTTTTCCGAACCGCGCAGGATCAAGTCAAGCTATCTATCTATCTTCCAACGCTGTGAAATTACTTGCATGGATCTGCGTGCGAACACCCCTCGCAGCGGACACAGAATTCAAGCGACAGATAAAAGATGCATGCACAAACACGGCGCAGTCAAAGCGCGCTGTATGTGTGGCTGTGCTCCAGCGACTATTAGTTGCATCCGGTAGTCAAGTACATATGCGCGCCAGCCATGGTCGCAACCCACGACAGTGCGTTCGCGACGTGAAGTCAAGCGGCGCAGTACCGGGAGCCGCCCTGGTCCCCGGGGCACGACTAGGTGCGAAGATGTGCCGTCGGTGAGCGGAGCTTCGACTGGCGGGAGCATAACGGCACGGGAGGGAAGGAATGGAAGGGGAGGGGCGCCGGCAAGGGAGGGAGCATGTACGTGGAAGGAGAGGGTAGGGACGAACGGGTATGTATGTATATGCAGCGCCGCGAGGGGGAGGGGGAGTACGTATGTATATATGGCTGGGAAGTGATTCCAGGACAGGGGGAGGGAGGACGAGGGAGAAGGGAGCTTCGACTCGGGGTGCGGTGTGGGGGCGGGTAGGTATGTGTATGTGTAGGTATGGCGGAGGGGAGGCAGATGGGAGGTAGGCATGGAGCATGACGGGAAGAAATGACGGGTGAGGCGCGGAAGGAGGCGGGAGATGCGCCGCTGGTGAGCGGAGCTCCTACTCGAGGCGCCGGCAAGGAAGGGAGCAGGGAGGGAGGGGAGGGAAGGGAGGAAGCAAGGGGGAAGGGTGGGCGAGTAGGTACTCATACATGACTGGGTATGAAGGGGACGGCAGGAGGGAGGAGAGTGCGGACGGGGAAACAAGGAGAGGCGAGAGGGTGGGCAAGTGTACTTGTATGTACTTGGGGGGAAGGGGCGGGCAGGAGGGAGGAAGACGGTGCTTCGACTCGGGGGCACGGCATGGGGGAAGGCGAGCGAGTATGTTTATGTAGGAAGGGGCGGGCAAAGGGAGGGGAGGGGCGAGCGGCCGAGTATGTATATGTATAGGTGGAAAGGAGACGACAAGAGGGGGGACGATGGAGTGGTGTCTGTGGAGAGCGGCGGGGAAAGACGTAAGGGAGGGCTGGGAGGCAAGGGGCGGGCGCGAGCAGGGAGGTAAGGAGCGGGCACGAAGAGGGAGGGAAGGCAGGGAGGAGAACGGAGTGGGGGAGATAGGATGTATGTATGTAGTATGTATGTATGTGGAGGGTGGAATGGGGCGGGGTGGATAGGAGCGCAATCGACACAGAAGGGAGGGGCGGGGAGGACAGAATAGAGCCAAGCAAAAAGAGACACCGGCACTTCGCATACCGCATTCACACTCACAGTCGCACACACATCGCCCTCGCACGTCGCATCGCATAACAATCATGGCATACCATAGCAAGCATACAAAAGGTACCCTAGATGGTCGTCTCGTACGGTACGGGCACGATCGTCTGCGGGGCGTTGGCGCCGGTCGCGCTTGCGACGGTGCGTGCCTCGCGCGGGAGCGCGGGGATGCGTTTTAGGTCGACGCGGACTGTATAAGGGGGATCAGGATCAGGGATCAGGATGGGATGGGGAGACAGGAATACAGTGAAAGGGAGGGAAGGGAATACAAGGCTATGACGAAGGAGGAACAACCGGGAAAGAGGGAAGGATTAAAGAGGGAGGGATTAGGGAAGGAAGGAAAGGTTAGGCAAGGAAGGGAAGACGACTAAAGGGAGGAGGTGAAGCAAGGGAGTAACGAAGAAAGGGCAAGGGCCGCAAAGGGAAAGGACAACAAGGAAAGGCACTTACCGCCTTTCTCCTTCGCCTCAACATGAGCGTGATGGTTGCGCTTGACGCGGTCGAGGAACTCCTGGCGACACTTTGAGTGCCGTACGTGCTCCACACGCAGGTTCACGCGCTTCTCGATGTAGCGGTTCCCGACGACCTTGTACACGATCACGCCGACAGCGGAGGGGGTGACGTTGTACACGATGCCTGTCCGTCTGTTTTTTGTGAAGTAAAAGTCAATAAAATGCATAAAATAAAAAGACAAGGGACGCACCCATGGTAGTATTTATGGGGCATACCCTTTTGTTGTGCGGCGTTCGCCTTGATGTCTACGATGTCGCCGACGTGGTAGTTGATGAGGAACGTCGACAGCTTCACGGGGCCGTGCTCTGTCCTCGCCGCTTTTGTCAGCCTCGTCCTCGTCGCAGCAGCGCAAGAAACGCACCCTTGAACCCGCGCTTGAACATGTGGCGCGTGCGCGCCCGGTATCCGAATGAGTGCGGCATCTTTGGCGGCGGGAGTCGGTGGTGGTGGGTGGTGTGGTCTTGAGGAGAAAAGTCGCTACCAGCACAGTGCTGACCTAACCCGGCACCTCCCGGGTGGCTGCCTGTCACATCACGTGGGACTGTACATCTCCCTCGTGCTTGTGTAATCCGTTCCCACTCGCAAGCAATCTCTCCTCCTCCCGTCCTCCTCCGCAAGACACCCAGCAGCAAGAATGCCTAGGTAATACCCCCCCTCGTCCCAGTGCCGTGTGTTGACGAGTCGTGTATAGGGCCCCGAGGAATCACTCCAAAACGTATGTGCAAAACTGATGAAGATCCACTTTGAAAGTGGAGGGATGCGTTCGTGCTGAAAAGCCGTTGCCCCATAGATACAAGGTCCCCCGCCGGCCTTTCGAGTCCGCGCGTCTCGACGCCGAGCTCAAGGTGCGTTCTCCCCTTCTCGTATAGAATAAATACTGACGAAAAAAAAACTTGGAAAAAAAAACAGCTCGCGGGCGAATACGGCCTCCGCAACAAGCGCGAGATCTGGCGTATCGCGCTCATCCTGTCCAAGATCCGGCGTGCCGCGCGTGAGCTGCTCAAGCTCGACGACAAGGACCCCAAGCGTCTCTTCGAGGGCAACGCCCTCATCCGCCGCCTCGTGCGCATCGGTGTGCTCGACGAGGCACGCATGCGTCTCGATTACGTGCTCGCGCTCAAGATCGAGGACTTCCTCGAGCGCCGCCTGCAGACGCAGGTGTTCAAGAGCGGCTTGGCGAAGAGCATTCACCATGCCAGGACGTTGATCCGCCAGAGGCATATTCGGTGGGTGTTTTTTGCCTTTACGTGCTTCGCCCTTCATTTTCATCGTATCCCTCACCTCCCATCTACCCTTCTTCGCCCTGGTCTTCTCCTTCTCTTCCTTCCCATCTTCAATCCCGTCCCTTGCCTTCTCCGTCCCTCCCCCTCCTCTCCACGTCCCTTGAATCCATCCCCGTCATACCCCTACACGTCCGTCGTCACCTTTCCTGCATACCCCTGCCATCCTTCGCACTTCGCTTCCGTCGCACCCCTACCTCTTTTGCCCCGCGCCGGGTCTCGCCTCCCCCTTCGCCCCGTTCCCACCGCCATCCCCGCCCCATCCTCCCCTCCCTCCCTTTTCACCCCCTTGACTACCTTACTAACACCAAAACCAGCGTCGGCCGCCAAACCGTCACCGTCCCCTCCTTCGTCGTGCGCCTCGACAGCCAGAAGCACATCGACTTTGCGCTCACGTCGCCGTACGGCGGTGGCCGCCCGGGGCGCGTCAAGCGCAAGCGCGCTGCCGCGGCGGCGAAGAAGGAGGGTGGGGCCGACGAGGAGGAGGAGGATTGATTGTGTGGTCACCAAAAGTACTGTGGCATCGTGCTGTTGTCGTTGTCGCGTCGTTTATGCTTATGTACACGCCCGACGAATTGTTATGCGCATACATGCACTTTCTATGTCTCCTACATACTCATACGTGGGCTGCACGCCTCGTTCTTCGCAACGCGCTGCAGTATGTACGCCCTATCCCAGCAGCACTGTCAAGCCACTCGCCTGCACCGCTACTCGCTCCGCGCTCCTCACCGCCCGCCCTTCATGTCTTGGGCTGCGCCAATCCAAATTCCCAAATCAGGCAAACGCAGCACAGCCCCCCGCGTAGAACGCGCTTTGACCGGCCTGTCCACTTACTCGATGGCAGGTCGACGCTCTTCGAGTCGCAGCCTGCGCGCGCATCGTGAGAGAGTCCCGTCATCGCCGCTCGTACTCGCGGGCGCTGACGCCGCGCCGATAATTCCGCAATTAATTAATGGGCCCTGGGGAACTGTAATTCCGCAAGCGATTAGTGGGGACACTACTAGTATATATAATTCCCCGATCCAATGGGTCCAGGCAACCGGGGCCATTTATTTGCTGGCAAAATCGGGGTCATTCACAATCGGCACAAGGTGGGTTTGATCCTGTTCTGGTGTAACTGCGTTCAGCGGCGTCTCTCCCCGTCTGCACAGCTTGGTGGACACGTGCAGACCTGTGCAGATCAGGATCTGCAGTCCGAGGAACTGATGTCCACACCCTGCGGATCAGCTGCAGATCCTGGCAGCATCCTGCACAGGTCTGTATGTGTCTACCAGGCTGGGCCGCTGAACGCGGGCCCACATCGACACATGCAGGAAGATGAATCTGTATGTTCAGCCTAAAGTTACAATATCATATATGACTTCTTGAACTCACGAATTGAAAGAGACAAAAGTCCCTATCGTTGGACCGAGCCCACACGAGATTCGAACGAGCGTTAAATAGGGGAGGTCAAAGCTCGGATTCAGGCGCCGATTCAGGCGTCGATTCTGATGTTTGATTCTGGCGTCAGAATCGAACGCGATTCGCTGTGAATCGGTGTTCCTCCTCCAGTTCTGGTCGCTTCTTGATCATTTCCGCGCACTCTGGAGCAATTTTCGGCCAAAATCAACCCAAGGATCAGGTTCAAAATCGAGACCTGAATAGAAGCTGAATCGGCCCTGTCTGACCTCCGGTAATAATGCTCGGTTCGAACGGTTAAAATTGCTCGATTGGGACGAGCGTCTGTGTCTGCGGTGCTTACGTTCATACAATGCTTGTTTTCGCACGATCAGAATCGACCCATGACCAGATTCCAATCAGCGTTCCGAAAACCTCACCGGCTTGGCACCAACTTTCGACGTTTATGGAATGCCAAGGTTATTATTTACGTAGAAATGGCCGTGCAAAATTCCGCATGGACCCAAAATGTGGGATCTCGACTGCGAACTTCTGGACATGCTCTGCATCAGTAAAAGGGTACAAAAGTCTTACGCATCTTAGATCTTGGGAGGACGTCTTGGGGCATCTTGGTCTTGGGTGACAGATCTTTGATCTTGAGAGGAGGTCTTATCACGTCTTTATTCTTGAGGATAGTTCTTGAGTCTTGGGATAAAACCCGGCCTATGTAGCTGCTGAACTCGACCAATTCTTTGATCTTGCAGGTTTATGGGAAACATAAGTAGTGTGTGAACAGTGGTCATCAGAATGTTCGCGCAATCACGCTGTATGTGCGGTCACGACACTGGTCCGCTAACGTTTTTTAAAATCCATAGCCTGAGCATTGGGGACAAATATAGAATGTTGGCGAGCGTGAATTCGGAGGCGGGCTCTTCCTAGTTTTCACCCTATCAAATGCATCCACTATGTATGTACTAGTAGCACCAAGCTGCACCAAGCATGAACGAAATTTTCTCTAAGTCTTTTTCAAGTCCGCTGATCTGATGCGATCACGTCGTTGCGGCATGATCTGACCGCGTGATGTTGATATTGCCACGTCGCCTTTCTCTCCCAACCCTCATCGTAACTCATCCACATCCCCAGATCTAGTATCCCAATCGTATCTCTCGCACTCAGCTGTTAGACGGTACCGGCTAGTCTCATGTGCTCCTCTCCCCCCTTTCTCGTGACCCTCTCCTCTTCTTGGTCATCAATTCGCGCGTCTCCCCAGCGACACAGCCCTCAAGCGTCCTCAATCCATTCAAGCTCCGGATCCCCAAGCCCGCAACCCTTTCCTTCTAGCCGCTGACCTCCTCAAGCCCTTGTCACAATCTGCACATCAAGCCTGGTGTCACCCTATCGGCATACAAGAGCGTAACCTCAAGCTCCGCTATATACCGCAAGCTTCAAGTCGTCAAGTGCACGAAACATAGCATCTACTGATCAAGAAATTTCAGCCAATCAAGCCCCCAAGGCCCCGCGGACTCAAAACGCAGCACGGACGACTGCGCGGCGTTCTACATCAACACGGACATACGCATCCAGATTCTCGACTCGATGGACCATCTCCCACAGGCAGAGAAGGAGCAGTGTGATGCCTTCCTCGTACGCCCCGCCTTCTTCCACTATCCTCAGCATCCTAACCGAGTTTCGTTGTTATTTTATAGCGCGACGAACGCATGCTCCGTCTGGTCGGACGAATATTGTTCCCTCCTCCCGACTTCAAGGAGAAGCTCATGAAGCCCAGCTAACACCTCAGCAACCGCCTTTGCAGCCAACTCCACGGTCCTCGTGCCCTCGCCTGTGGCGCCGAGCACCACCTTGCCCGACGTCATGTGAGCACCGGCGTTTCCATTTACACCTTCGTGGTTGTATAATAGTTGTTATTGTTATATTACGCAGGATAATATTTGAATATATGTGTTTTCCGCCATCTTTTGCCAGTCTTGAAAGTTCTTGAAGCATCTTGAAATGAATCTTCTCTAAGACACATCACATCTTATATGTCTTGGACAAGACCAAAGATCTTGACCAAGAATAGGGAATCTACTTGGTCAAGACCTCACATCTTGGCCAAAAATAGGTCTTACGCGTCTTGGGCGTCTTGCCCAAGACCTCCAAGATGCGTAAGACTTTTGTACCTTTTTACTGATGTGTCCGCAAAACAAAAGCCCGTGATGGCAAGTGATCGACGGTCTTGCAATTAAATTATATAAAACACCGGACTTTGCCAAGAGACTGTTCGGATAAGTTTTTCGCCCGTTATATACTTAAGTGCGCGGCGCAACACACAGGCGTTCATCTCAACGATCATGGCCCCACCGCGCACAATCAGCTACGCTTTGTTCTTCCCGGCCCTCATTCTCAACCTTGTCGTATTTGGTGCTCTAGGGTACGCCATTAGCAGCGCCATTCAAGATGGTGAGCCAGGAGTCAGTCGACCGAGGGTAGTGCAGCTGAGCTTATTCGTAGTGATTGACACCGAGGGCGAAGGGTCCGGTATCCCAGTGCTTGGGCTCGTTTTTGTGATTAGCCTGTGATAGACGAATTTACAATAATGACGATGGACTCAGGCAGGACTCGAGAGTCTCTACATCATCATCGCCATAATATTGACGTTTGCACACGTCTCTGTGCCCTCTCTTGCTGCGATCCTGGTCAACAGCCTCTACCTCATCCCGTGTTATATTGGCGGAACCGTGTCTCTCGGTATAATCTACGATTATTTCAGGCGGTATTTTGGCGCCTGCAACTACCGGGGAATAAGCGATGACGACTGTCATAAAACTTATCACAAGTTTGTGACATTGCAGCTGATAGGGATGATTTTCCAGCTTTTGGGCTTGTTAGTTCCTTCCTTTTTTCTTTGGTTGTTTATTGTTACTTATTACCACAACGACGCAGGGTGTTGATTGTCGTAGATCTCGTGCGTGTGATTCGGATCCATCGAACTGGCAAGAAGAACAAGAACGGCTCTGTATAAATACTGTTCTGTATTTTCAAACTGACTGTGACCACGACTTTCATGATACTCATCTTTACGACGACGTCAACGATACAATCTGAAATAAAAAATAATTTTACTGAACGTGTGGCGTAGGCTCGGGTCGAACGGGCCTATTCTGCTTGGATTCACACCTTCGCGAAAGTTTCGCAAACCCGGCCCTTCCAATACCAGGCTTTTTCCCCTTGCTAATGAAAACCCGTGAGTTTGGTTGAATTTTAACTCTGAGGAAAATAAAAGTCTGCTCATGATTTTGTCCCGAGAAAGATGGGATGTCTTTCCACAGTAAACGGGCACCGAGAATTGTACGCGCCTACTGCAGAAAGTCTTCTCAAAAATTCCACAACCCGTTGATTGCCCCGGAAGACATAGATGGAGCTCATGGAAACAGAAACATTTATTAGTAAAACTTACACGAGATTCTCTAAATTCTCTCATTAGCTGAAAAGTTTAGAGCAGCCAATAGGAGATTCTCCGCTAAAATCTGCTGATAAGGCCTATTCTCCCAGATTTTTCTCAGAAAGGAAAAACTGACAATCTCTGCAGCGTAGCCGATGTTGAACTCTCTTTTCTTCTACTTGCATGTTCTATTGTCTATTCATGCCCACCTCAATAAAAATTCAGTCCGAATCACTCGTAGATGAACATGAAGTTTGTGAGGTTGTTGGTGTATAGAAACTGAGTGACTGACATGAACCATACCTTTACGCCTCTTCTTACTCCACCTTGATATCATTCAGGGAAATCTTCCCCGCCACGGAGGGTAACCACCCGCGCAGCAGCGCCAACTCACTCTGCGTATAGGAGGGCGCGTAGATCTGCACGTCTTCTAGTGTGTCCCGCGCTTGCGCAAGGAGCTGATCGAGCTCCACCCACGCTTCCTGGGTCACGGCGTCGGCGAGATTGCCGCCGTATATGATGCAAAAGCGGAGGGACAGCGTCCGGAGCGCCATCAAATGGCCCAGATCCCCAAACACCTTCAGGCTATTTGCCATGTTGACGTTCCATTGCGTGATGTCGATATGGCGCAGACTCGTGTTGTTTCCCAAGATGTGGGGATCGCTGTGCTCCACTTCGCTCCATCCATCCATCAGGGTCTGAAATACGAGAAAAATATCAGGCAAATGTACGCACGATCTGGGAAAAAACAATGGACTTTTTGGACCGTTTGCACATTTGCCTTGAGGAGTGGAATCAAAGGTGTCCACCACTGTACATCCAGCGATCGCAGATGCGTGATGTCGAGCGTGGTGAAAGAGGATAGCATCGCATCCACGGGAGCATGGGGCATCCCGCCCTTGATGACTTCGAGGGAGTCGAGGATGACGCGAGGTTCGTGAGAAACGGGATCAGCACGACGAGCATCCGTATTGTCGAACTCGACGTCTTTGAGAGTCAACGCCTTTAAACCACTGGCGTGGCTGAGGAGCGACTCGAGCTCCAGCACATCTGCAAAAGTGCAGCTCACAAGCGACAGACTCCGAAAAGCGGGGAGCAGGAGGATTTCATGAAAGGCATTTTTGAAAACGGCCAGCCACATGCGCGGATCACCACGATCGAGGCTCGAATGAACTTGCAGATACACCAAGTTTTCGAGCAGAGAAAGGATCCGAGAAACCACGGTGAAGTCGACGACTCGAGTGGACATGTCAGCGTGCAGGACGATGATGAAATACGTCACGTAGGACGCGATGAGATGCGGGGATCCCGAAACCAGCGCCTCGAGCTTGTGAGTCCGACGTGAAGCAAAAGATCGAAGCAAACAAATGCCGCTGGCTCCTCGAGCGAAATGCACGAGCCGTCAGCGCACAAGCCTTCAACGCTTCTGCTTCACGGGGCTCGTTTCCAAGACGCAGCTCGGCTTCATCAGACGTGGCGAACTGGTCGATAATCGCGTCGACAATTTCCTGGGGGAGCTGTCCCATGTCTACGCATCTGGTTTAGCGAGTGGACTCCGGGAGCCCAGGGGCTGGCCGCTGCACCTGCAGCGTTGTTAGTGACCCGTGTGGCTGTGTTCAAGTCACGGTGACGTCACGCCAAGCACTTTCTTCCCTCCTCAACATCAGGAAAACCGTAGCCGAGCCCGCTATGAGACGCTATGAAGTTGCTATGAAGCTCTATGAAGCCATATGCAGCGCTTTCAAGCACTCATACCTACATACCCTCTATGCAGCCGCCTTCTAGGTAGCTAGCGCTTGACAGCGCTGCAAAGCACTCATACCTTCATTCTGGTTTTCCTGATGAAAAAAGAATGTCCGTCTCATTGTTCAAGATCCCCGCCGCTCATGCGTGTTGGAATATTCCGGGCTGGCCCGGAATGGTTGCGAGCAGCAAAGAGCTCGCGGTTGTTGAAGGAGAGCACGGGCCAATTTATGTAAGCTTTCCATCATATTCCATCACTTTACTATTGTGTACGCCATCCGTTTGGACAAACGATCTCTTGTTGCTGGTTTACTCCCCTTGTGCTCGCCAACTTTAGCCTCGCTGGGACGAATTCTAACAATGCGGTTGCATCTCGTCATCTGCCAGTGATTAGTGACTCATCCTCTGGGTTAATGGTAACGCTCGCATCTTTCTTCGCAGCCGGACTTCGTCGACCGATTTCACGACTCGTAGGAGTGTCGCCTCTCCTAAATCGCAATTGAATACATTTATCCTCAGCGTAAAATTCGGGCGAGCGCCCTCGTCTCAATGACGCATGTTTCGGCTCGTCAACATCAAAGTTCGTACAAGCTAAGCTGGCTACAAGTTCAAGTTGGCGCCGAGCGCTGAGTGCCAAATATACCGTACGTTTAAGCGTTGCTGTCAATACCTAATTTTGAACATGTTAGACAGGGTGACACTGGGTGACAGCATAAATGACAGATAATGGCACACATTTTCGCAGGCACGGTGATTACACAGTGAGGTTGGGTGGTTCTGTTGTGCCAGGATGAATACTCGGCTAGGAGACGTGAATTTGGATTCAAGGACGCGCATTTCCAGTTACTGTCAAAACCTGAACGTATCTGACGGGCGTTGACATATAATAGCGTATATAGCACTGATTCTTTGCAGGTTCCGTGTTTCAGTGTCTTGGTCGCCGTTTAAAAGGACGTCCAGCTAACGCTATAACTTGATCAGCCCTCTCTCCAGTATCAAATCATGGTCGCCTTACTCAAAGGCATCGCCGCCATTGCCGCTGCCACTAACGTCAGGATCGTCGACACTCTCGGGGGCCACGCCTTGGACCTTGCAGACAATCGCTGCATAAACTTCCAGCCCGTTCAGGCAGCAAACCAGGCCGTTGGCGCACCACATCAGCAAGTGCGTGTGTTCCAAACGTGACACGTCCGTTTCAAAATGAACTGAGCATGCACTAGTTCCATATTGATACTGTTGACCCTGTCGCTGGAACATTCAGGGTACAGTCTCTAATTGCATTGTAATGTGAGATTAATTTATTCGCTGCGGCCTTCCAGATTGTGCACAGTGCCTGCAACTTTCCCATAACCTTCGCTGGTACAACCAGTGGCGCGGAGGGCATACGCGGAGGGGTAATCATCGTCAACAATTCCCCCACCACCTTCAGAATTGTCCCCGCCGATCCCACCATTCCCAGCGGTCCTTTCAAGTCGGTGTTTTTTCTCCTTGCTCCGAGACATTCTCTGTTATTGATCAGTACTTACTGATGTGGTTTCAGCCTCATTGAAACCAGCTCGGGCTTGGCTTTGACTCTTTGGAGATACAACCCTGGGACCGTCATGTTTGCCCCGGTAAGCACCTCTTGCGCTTCTGTCTTCCGCCCCTTACGTACGTGTACTTTCCAGGCCACTTTTGAAAACTTAATTCGTGGAGACACCCGCCAGTCGTTCTCATTTATCGCAGGCTGAATATGAGATAGTATTCCGTCATCGAATATGTGTGGGTGTTCATATATACCATTGCTTTGCTTCCAGAGGCGTAGAGAGAAGTGGTAATTTGTTCACGTTTCGAAATGTACATGTATCGAAGCATCGCCCGTTGCGTCTGTGAGAACCATCACACTGACAGTCGAGGCCTAAGAATATAAATTCAGGACGGCACACACTTAGCCTGGCTATCCCAAATATTTTATCATCTGGTCCGAGTCCTTCGCAGTTTATTGATTATTCTATGATTGCTTTTCGATGTATATTTGGGTCAAAATGTTAGAAAGAGTGGAGGCGGGGATCCGGCGCACGGAGCCTGAAAAAAAAAGAACTTAGTTATTGACGACCAGTGAAGACTCCGAGTTGTCACTTCTGAGTTCTCTTCCTTCCTAACTGCATACCTCGAAAAAATGACGGCCGTCATATATCCCAAAAATGTATTCTCCTCCGAGTCGTCTCTTTGCTCTGGATCTCGCTGTCGTCCCAGTTTATTGATTATTCCATGACTGCTTAAGATATATATGTGGGTCAGAATTGGGTCAGAATGTCAGAAAGAATGAGACGCACGGCACCTAACATAAAAAGGTAATTAGTCGACGAAGCCATGCCGAAACAACGGCACAAGTTTCTGATCTGTGTGCCGATCTTTTCTTTTGACGTCTCATTCTGCCTTGCTTCTGCCCAAGCTTCTGCCCCACCAAGGGGAGGGGAAGACAAGGGGAAGACGCCGCAGGTGCGTCCCCTGGTCTCCCTCTTACTGAGTCCACGCTAACCAATTGCAATGCGTGGACAGCCCCCTCAATGCGATACCTCCCCAGGAAATTATCGACGCGATCATCGACCAGGGTCCAGTTCTGATGAAGCTGCCACGCTGAGCGCTGAGGGCTTGTGCTCTGACCGCTTGTGCATTTCGCTTGAGGCCTGAGGAGCCAGCGGCATTTGTTTACTCCGATCTTTTGCCTCACGTCGCACTTAGACAAGTTCGAGGCGCTTGTTTCGGGATCCCGCATTTCTACGTGGCATATTTCAGTATCATCCGGGTACGTGCTATGCTATGATTTTTATAATTATGCGAGCTACATGCAGCAGTGGGAACCAAGTAAGGACCGTTAGTGTGATGTCCCTTCGCCCACCATGCTTCCTTCTGCCTTTTCCCCCACTTGCTCTCACTCTCTATCCGCTGCTGTCTACAAACGTCCCACATCGCCTACCTCCATCGTGCTGTCTCAGCCCATCCTTTCCCTCCTGGGTCTATTACGCCGTCTTACCCACTCGTCCCCTTCGCTCCCAAATTATCACTGTCCACACCACTCCATCGTCCCCCCTCCTGTCGTCCCCTTTCCACCCATACATATACATACTCGCTCGCTCGCCCCTTCCCTCTCTTCCCCCGCCCCTTCCTACATATACATACGCGCTTGCCTTCCTCCATACCGTGCCCCGAGTTGAAGCCCCCTTCTTCCTCGTCCGCACGCTCCTCCCTCCTTCCGTCCATCCCTTCCCAGCCATATATACATACCTGTTCGTCCCTTCCCTCCCCTTCCACATGCTCCCTCCCTTGCCAGCGCCCCGAGTCGAAACATCATGCAATCTACCGCCGCCCCTCTCCAAGCCATACCTATGTACCCGCCCCTTCCCTTCCTTCCCTCCCGTGCCGTCATACTCCCGCTACCCGGCACCCCGAGTCGAAGTTACGAGTCGAATCTCCGCTTACCTATGGCGCATCTTCCGCCCTCGCCAGCATCCCGCTGCACCTGTGATTCAGCCCTCGCGCTCGGGACCAGGGCGGCTCCTCGCAGCCGCAGCCGCTGCGCCGCTTGACACTCGCATCAGCCGCCCCGGCTACACACAAGCTTCTTCACAAAGCACTGTTGCCTCACGTCGCCAGCGCACCGTCGTGGGTTGCGACCATGGCTGGCATGCATACTTGACTATCGGATGCAATTAAAATAATAATAACTGCTGGAGCACAGCCACGCATACAACACGCTTTGGCCGCGCGGTGTTTCTGCGTTTTTATCTGTCGCTTGAATTCTGTGTCACCGCTGTGGGGTGTACGCACACGGATTTATTTCTAACGAGTTGGAAGATGTCTTGGCTTAGCTTGATTTCTGCGCGCGGTCTACATATGTGCGCGCGTGCAGAAAAAATACATGGTTTCCGAAAACGTTCCGTATTTGTTGCCACCGCTGCGACGATCTAAGTAATTTCATAAAATAGCTTGGCTTGGTTTCTGCGCGGTGCATAACATTTTAAGTTCAAGTAGCTTCTGAAAACATACTAGCTATAGAGTACTTTCTTTTGAAGAAGACGTGCCGATCCAGCAAGAAAACGGCCGGTCCGTGTGTACTGCAAAGTAATGATCATAAGAATCGCCTGGACGAGTATTTTTTCCAGTGAAGATAAAGCATTTTTTTTCTTTGTGAGCCTACGGACCGGTTTCAAGTTGGCTGACAATGTGCGGGCGGGGTGGGCGCCGGTCGTTCGCGATCGTGCTCCAAGTCTAAAAAGAAAGTACCTCATTCTACGCCGTGGGGCACAGCCACGGGGTCATGGTGTCGTGTCGCTTTCGCACCAGGGTGCCATTCGTTGATCTAAGTAATTTCACAGCTCTAAAAAATGTCGTGGTCTGCCGTGTTGGGTTGGGTTGATTTGGCGCGGTCTACCAGTCCAGAAGAAAACAGAAATCTGAAAACATTCCGATTCAGAAAAAAATATGTAGTTTCGGGAAACAGTCCGTACTGTAAAGTAAGAATCATTGGGAGTACCAGTAATATTCATGGGCTTGTCGTCCCAGTCGTTGATCCCACGGGGTGCGCGCATTTCGGGCTTTCGTGCTCTGAGTCTGGATATTACATACATACCTCGACGACAGAAGGAAATAAACAATTCAAAACTAAATCAGCCATTGAGACTACCAAAATCAAGCTGGGCCAAGGCAGAAGCCAACTACGCGTTCGAAATTTCATGACTATGAGAACTCGAGGGATTCGATGGCTTGCAGTATCGTGCGCAGTGGATTGAAGTCGGTCGCACCCAAAGAATTACAATACCCCTTCAGTGGTTGGTGTAAATATATGACAGTGAACGCATGAACAATACAAACGAGATGGATGATTCGCCAACAGAGGCAGAGCAGTAAGTGCGCTTCGGTAGAAGGTGAAAGGACCATCTACCCGACGAAAACATGATCAATTCACCAACATAATTTTATTCATTTATTTCAAGCTTGGGGATGCACAAAGTTCACGTCGAATGGTCTCCAAGCACTCACAAAGTTCCGTGCCCACAATGTGCTTCGCAGCAAGCTTTGGTCACGCTGCAACAGATCACACGCTGTTATGGTTCAAAAGTTGAAATTGGTTCAAAGTTGAAAAAGGCGGTAAGCAGAATCCGTCAACTGATATTACAATTTTGAACTAAACTGAGAAATACTTGATGGTCACGTACAAAACTAATTCGAACGGGCCAAGTGAAGACTCTTCATACATTCTTGCCATGATGTCCCATGCGCAAAGTCGCTGAAATCCAACTGTGTCGTTCCGGATGCGGAGATGACGAGGGAAGTTGCTGGAAAATATAGCCCTTCACGCAGCCAAGGTGGGACCCAGAGGATAAGCTGGGATGCAGGGCTCAATATCCAGCCATCCTTGAGTGTCCAACTGTCTCCGAATGGTCGGTGTGGAGTAGAATCGGCTTTGATCTGTTTATAAACATCAGTGGAGCCATTGATGCCAATATGTGCAGTACAAACCTCGGAGATACGAATTGTCCTATCTCCAGAACTAGAGGCGACCCGCTGACTGTCGGGGGAGAAAGCAACAGAGTAAACTGTCCCGCTGTGCCCTTCAAATATACGAGGCACTGAAATCATGTTGCATGCATCCCACAAGTGCACTGTTCTGGCACTGGAACCCGATGCAATCCAGTTTCCGTCCGGCGAGAAAGTCAAAGACGAGACTTGTATGGTGTGTCCTTCGAGCAGCGTAGCAATAAGCGCGCCTGTGCATGCATGCCACATGCAGACCGTGTTGTCAAAGGATCCTGACACGATCCGCTCCCCGTCAGGGGAGAAGGAGACGGAAGACACCACGTCGGTGTGTCCTCGGAACGGCCCAGCGATAAGCACACCAGTTCCTGCATCCCAAACGCGCACCGTTCTATCGTCAGACCCAGACACAATCTGCTCTCCGTCGGGCGAGAAAGCGACACAGTTGATTTCGTCAGTGTGCCCTTCGAGCACAGAGAAGAGGGCCCTCGATCGTGTATTCCACACACGTACCATGGTGTCGGCAGACCCGGAGACGATCCGCTCGCCGTCTGGCGAGAAGGCGACGGACCAAACAGTGCTATCGTGGTGGAAGGGGGGCGCGACAATAGGTTCAACCTTGTCCGACACCATAGGTTTGCTGTCGGACAGGACTCTGAAGCCAACAGAAAAAACCATGTTGCTGTACCTTTCAAAAAGAGCCACTGCCGCGGGCACTGTTTGTACATCCCAAAGGTGAAGGCTGTTAGGGCCCTCCGACCCAGTTATGATCCGCTGGCCATCTGGTGAGAAGGAGATAGAAATGATAGGGCCGTGTCCTTTAAATGGCCCATCAACGAGGGCACCAGTTGTCGCATCCCACACGCGCAGTGTTTTGTCTCTGGACCCAGATGCAATGCACTGCCCATCGGGCGAGAAAGCGACGCAGCGAACCTCATCGGAGTGACCATATAACGAAGCTTCATCCAAGGTGGACCCCACGTGTGTAATGCAGCTCCAAATGCGCACTGTGTGGTCTGCCGACCCAGACACAATCCGCTTCCCATCAGGCGAGAAAGAGACAGAAGACACCAGGTAGATGTGTCCTCGGAACGGCCCAGCGACAAGCACACCAGTTCGTGCGTTCCACACGCGCACTGTTGCATCAGCAGACCCAGACACAATCTGCTCTCCGTCGGGCGAGAAAGCGACACAGATGACCTCGTCAGTGTGCCCATTGAGTACACAGAACAGGGCCCCCGATTGTGTATTCCACACACGTACCGTGGTGTCGGCAGACCCGGAGACGATCCGCTCGCCGTCTGGCGAGAAAGAGACAGAAAGAACTTGATCCTTATGCCCACTGAAGAGCCCAGCAGGAACTGCACCCATCTGCACATCCGCTACACCAAGTGTTTGAGGTTGGTTCTCGGCCTTAGACATTATAGGTTTTGTGTTGGCGAACACGCTGGCACTGTAGCCTTCCAGTAAGCCCGCAACACTTGCCTCTATGTGGAGGTCCCAAAGGCGAATAATGCAGTCCGCTGACCCAGTGATGATCTGCAAACCGTCAGGTGAGAAGGAGACGGAAGCCGCACCACCACTGTGCCCTTCAAACGGCCCGTCAACGAGGTGGCCAGTTCGTGCATTCCATATGCGCACAGTTTCGTCGAAGGATGCTGATGCGATCCGCTCCCCATCCGGTGAGAAAGCTATAGACGTGACCGAGTCACTGTGTCCTTCAAAAGGTCCAGCAACAAGGTTACCCGCTTGTGCATCCCACACGCGCACTGTTTGTTTGGACCCAGATGCGATCCACGCTCCATTGGGAGAGAAGGCGACACAATTGACCCTGTCCATATGTTCTAAAGGTCCGGTGACAAGGACACCCGTTCGTGCATCCCACACGCAAACCGTGCTGTCACCAGACCCAGACACAATATACTGCCCATCAGGTGAGAAGGCAACCGACCAAACACCCCCGCTGTGCCCTTCAATTGTTGTTTGAAGTACGGGCCATTCATCAGCTGAGGAACTTTGGACACCTATTTTCCGGGTGAGTAACCCTGAAAACTCCTTGGCTACTTTTGACTGGCTGGGTGCAAAGGGGACTGCTGAAAGATATATGTGTGGTGCACTGTGCGCAATGGCAGGTGCAAATGCAATCACAAACTTGGCCGCATCCGCCACAAAATCCGCAAGCGCTTTGTCGTGCTTCTGCAGTGTAAATGATTAGAACTTGAAAAAGTAGCGGACAACACGAAGAATTTACCTTGATTAGCTCCTCTACAGTCGTAAGTGCATCTGTCGCAATTGAGGTCTCCTGCAGGACACTGAGGACTTCAAGCCAATATGTGAACTTGCTGTACATGAAAAGCTTGATATCCTCAAGCATCGCATCATTAAAATCGGTGGCATGAAGATGGTTGGCCCAAAAGCGGCTGGAATAGGACAATTGGGGGGATATGTAGGTTGTGATGCGATTTGGTAGGTCATCCACCTCGCTATTGCGGGCATGTGAGTCCTCAAGCCTACAGATGTTGAATTGAAGTTCTGTGTTCAAGACGTGCAAACACCGGGATGCGAGTTTTCGACCTAGGACCATAGGGTCGATGAACCAATGTTTGTCGCCAGAACGCTTGCTATCTGTCAGATAGTCACTGAATGATGCATGGAGCAATCGAGCCTCGTGACCAGGGGTCCACTGCAACAAACACCTCAGTTGCGGGAGGATAACACTTGAAGAATACTTCAGATCCGTGGCTAAGAGTGCATCAATGGTTTTATCAGACATGGGGACCTTCTCGAGCACCACTACAGCTAAAACAGCTGCTGCATTTTGTGCGGAGGTACTGTCAATGTCCTTCCACAGTCCTGTGTTTTCGAGTGCTACCGCATATAGGTCATCAAGGTTCAACAACCTTCCTTGGATGAGAGTATCAAGGCTCTCGGTTGGATCAAAAGCCTTCAGAACCAATTTCATGGCCGTCGATGCCCAAATGAAGAGACCCGAGGCACCTTTGACCAGAGCGGCAGTTTTTTCATTGCCTGGCCATGTAGGATCCAAATTCCAATGGGAGTGCCGCTGTCGAATTTCAATCATCTCATGGTCAATATACAGCCAGATGTCTTGGATGCTTGCTGGTTCTGTGATGTCGAGATGCCTCTTGATAACCCTTGGTTCATTCAGAAATTTGGCCGCGATGTCTGAATCGGGGCGGCTGGTGATGAAAAAACGGAACACAGCAGGGAGTTTGGGAAAGCCGTTGGCAAGTATGGAAATGAGAGTCCTTCGGGAATCAGCATCGCCGCACTCATCCAACGCATCGAGGATGACAACAATTGGGCTGTGGATATGATCCTGAGCAGCCTTGAGGGGCTCAAGCAACAGCTTCTGGAATTGTGTCTGCATTGGGGCTTTGTCCACGTTGGAATAGCTATTGATGCCGGCGCAGATAGCGGAGGCGACATGAGGGTTCGATTGAGCCAGCCCGAATGCGATTGTGGAAATCACAGAGCTGGGACTGCTGGTTGTTTCACCTCTAGTGAAGAACAGGAAGGCGCCAAGACTGTCCAACTCGGCGAAGTATTGAGAGATGGAGGTGGCTATGGTACTCTTTCCTGCTCCGGCGACACCATACAACCAGAGAATGTTGCCAGAATCTCCTGAATCAGATGGTGTAGCGAGCCAGGTGGTTATAAAGCTCAGTAGGTCACGACGTGTTCCAGCTAAACACGGCAGGCGCTCGGATGCATTCATAATAACTGGATGGAGGGTTTGCAGCTTTTCGGATTGTGCTAATTCCGACGTGAGGATGTATGTATATCACTGGAGACATACATACCAGAATCCCGCACAGTTTTGAGAATTTCTGTTGCCATAATCTCGGTGCGTGTTGCCGTAAATGCGGTGTGCTTGCGAAGTCCCCTGTCGAGAGACTGCTGGAGCTCAGCGAAAGTGGCCGCAAAATATTCAATCTTCTGGCTGTACTCAGATGTTAACTCGGTCGCAAGTCTGACTGTGTATACGGTCAGTAAGATGAAGACATTATTTGCTCAAACATCTACCGATGAACCCGTGCCCTGTATATTCCCTAATAAACATTGCACATCTTGCCGTTAGTTGGACAATTTTGGTGACAGTATCCTCGAGGTACTTCTTCGCTTCAGAGAGTGAATCCGCGTCCTTTGCGAAGGAATACAGCTTGGCCATCGTTTGGACCAGTTGGACAACTTTCTCATCTTTCTGCTGTTGGTTTTGTACGGCCTGTTTTCGCGGTTAACATGCGCCAAGAACTGCATTCAACAGCAGGATACCTTGTACACTGAAGTCAATGCCATCCACGCAACATTGGCATACGGATGGATCTTGTCCAATACATTTTAAGGTAGGGACAAGCAGAACTGGACGGCATCTCACCTTCGCAAATTCATCCCCTATCTTAATGATGGATTCCATCAAGGTTCCCAGCACCGACACAAAATCGCCGTTCTGTACCGCGTCAGCAATTTCGAGTGCAGCGAAACCCGGCGTCTCGCTCCCGAGAAGTGCAATGTCCGCTTGAGCATTGGCAATTTCGATTTCCCCGCTTTGGATGTGGCTGCTGGTGGTCAAGGTTACAAAGAGTGTGGGCCCCTGCATGCCTTTAGACTTCTTCACATAGTCTAGCAACACAGCGACATCTAAAACTAATCATGTCAAATCGGTGCTCCGATAAATCAATTCTCTTGCCTTTTTTCTTGCCGCTCCTTTCAAGTAGGAGACATATCTCGATCTCTGCTTTCGCCAGATATTTTTCATGGTTGAATCCCAAGATCCTGTTATGCTGATAAAGGTGGAACCCGATGGTAGACGATGGCTTATCCGCTGATCTTAAGGATACATGTTTTAGAAGGTGGGGCAATCACATATCATTTACCCACAGGGTGGAGGTATCATTCCACATTGCCACAGAATCCTTTTTTGGGTGAGTGGTATGCACCCTCTTGCTGTCGACATCGATCGCTACGTAGAGGCTTTGGTTTCGGTATTTCAGGTCGATGCCGCTGATACTTTTAACTACAATATATATTGTGAGTTTAAAGTGCTGGGCGTGGGTTTCCACCGTCCACAAACCGTTGAGCTCGTAGGTCTGCGCCATGGTAATAGCCACGTCGTAGGTGACGTGAAGCGGAGGGTGTTCGATTCCCTGTGACTGACGTGCCAAATGTCTGCGTCCTCAGTCTGTCTGTCACTCTTTTTATAGTCCCGTTGTATTCCGAGTCGGCTCCCATCCATGTTTAAGACTCTGCTGAGCATGAGATGATCTGGGCTGCCTTCCAGGACATGTACAGTGGAGTGACACTCCAAGCCAGGAATGCCTACGAATTCCACACTCGTGGTAGCGAGGAACTACGTCGGCTTGACGGTATTAATAAGAATCGAAAAGCTGATACCGGCCGATCGGTATCGTGCGGCATTATTTGTTTCCCTCCGTGTAATGCGGCTCCAGTCAGCGTTGACCTCAAACACATCCCCGCGCTCTTGCAGATATGTTATCCCTTTCATGTTGTATTCTGGCAAACATACAGAGGATAAAAATAGAATAAGACTCAGGTGAAAGTCGCCGCATTTAGTTTTTGTTGCCGGTAGCGCAATCCCAGAGTTGAATCTGTTAAAAAATCCGCCCGACGTCAGAATAATGAAGTACGCACAGGAACAAAACAGATACCGGGGTGCCGTTGGTGGAGTTTCCACCAGTCACTCACCAATCAGATCCAGACACCTGTTCTTGCCGGCCTATAGATGCTTTATACCGTTGGGAATGGAGCCGCTGGGAACGTCGAGGCATTTGTTAGTGGATGCCTTGAGTTGTCCAGTGAGAGGTGCGACGGGGACCACCCAGACGGCGATACTGCCATTAAGTATGGATAAGGGAGCGCGATTCTCTGCGGTGCAGCCGACGAGGGCCACTTCTGCAGAGCATGGTCCTCATTCGAATCAGGCCAGGCCGTAAAAGGTGCGTGCAAGTGTTAATTCATCACAACCGCATCACCTACAAAAGCGCTGTGTGAGTGGAACAGGTAAATAAACTCAGGAGCCGGATGGTACCAGGTGGTTACAGCTCTACGGATAGACGGATAGTCGAAACGATGGCTCACACATCTATCATTAGAAAATTCAAAGACATGTATGTGATGCGGTGAGGAGAAGGAAAGAAATGACACGATGACGACGAGCCCGCGTAGGCGATTGTATGATAGGGTAAACAAACGGAAGAGGGAAATATCAGAAATTGTAGATCTGCAACTGGAGGTAAGTACACGAAAAAACAGAGGCGAACCAAGTAGGCGTACCCATCGAGCTCCCCCGCGATCTGAGCGCTGGCCGACGAGGTTCCCCGGCCCCCCCCCAAAAAGGGCATCGCGGCCCCCCAGTCTCCCCCCCCGAAAGACGCCTGCTCAATGCTCCCCGCTAACAGCAGCCTCAACACGGGCGGACGCACTGTGAAAGAGAAGATGTAAGTATCGAGGCGAAGGTGAGAATCCACAGGACGTACTGAGATAAAGATCGCCCCCTTGGCGCTCGATTCTCCGTAACCCACCCACCGTGCTCGGCCCTCGCACCCCCAGTAGGCCTTCCCACTCTGCCACCGCATCGTCGGGCAGCGGAGTGTGGTGGCAGAGAGAGAGAAGTACGACGTCCGAACGTCGCTTATGGGAGGTGGCGCTGGCAGAATCGCGCCGCGAGAAGCTCTGGTAGATACCGGATGATCAGCATGTACATGTAGATCAAGCGAGGCATCAGAGGAGCTGGACGTGCCTGCATATGTCCCGTCTCCTCAAGAGGTCTCCCGCCCTCGCTATCTCTGCTTGTGGACGCACGCAGCGGGTCGACCGGTAACAGCCTCCCTTGGCTTAACCATGTGCTTAGCCCGCCCTACGAGCCGCGGGGTCGGCCCAGATATCCAACGCGTCCAGCGGCACACCCCGCAACTTCCCCTCGAGCACCATTTCGCACCCACCCCGCACCGACGAAGCTCGCGTCCACAAGCGCGCCATGCCCGCGCTTGCGTGTATTGTCATCGCCCCGCTACCAAGAGCGTCCTCCACCGCGAGAAACACGATCGAGCGACGAAGCCCAAGCACTTGCCCACACTCTAACAGAGTATTCCAGATTCCAGTAGGCGGCGGAAGCGCGCAGAAAGCGCGAGAGGAAGCTTGTAAATGACTTTGTGGGTCGGCCGGAGGCGAGGCGGGCGTAGGGGGAGCGCTGGACGTCAAGACGACCGAAGGGCGGACGGGCTTCTCGGTGGGGGGACGAATAGTACGGTGGTAGCGCAGTCTTCCCAAGTCAGCGTCGGGCTCCTACACGCGCGGGCCAAAATGCGGGGAGCAAGCCGCTGCGGGTGCTGATGTGCGTCGTATCGTATCGGTGGTGAAGGTGGGCGTGGCGCATCGGAAGATCGGCACGCCCGATCTGCGGACGGGGAGCATAAGGCGCGCCGAGGCGGAGCGGGACGCTGGTAGGTGTCGGCGCGCGATACGTCAGTCAGGCGTGCGTTGTACGCAGGGCGCGGGAGGCGGCATACGACGAATCCGAGAAGTGAGGGTGTCCAAGGAGAGTGAGGTGGATGTCGTGGATGTGGCACGGGCGCGCAGGCGCGTCGCTTATGATCTGCGATGGCGATGACGGATTTACGACGTGGCGAATAGCCAGGCGCAGTACGAAGCACGGCGGGTGCGGGACACGCAGAGCATGGTGACGGCGGGGGTGTCGAAGGAGAAGTAGGCGCCAGGGGTAACACGGGGCTGAGCGGGCTGAGGAGCTAGATCGTCGAAGAGCGGCCGCGTATTGGAGGCGGGGGATGGAGGCGAATGGAGTCGGTGCGTATTTCAGTCGGCGCGGGTGTGCGAGCAGCTGCGGAATGGTGCTGGGGAGAGCGTAGTGGCGGACGGCGGGGCTGTGACGATGATGCTCGGCGTCGAGAGTAGGGCGACGTGCGGCGCAGGTGCTGGTTAGCGACGTCTAAAGAGGACGCGGGGGCTTAGCAGTTACTTTACGAATTGGCGTGATCGTCCGTCCTATGTTCCTGCACGAGTGAGAACGAAGCGCGCGCGAAGCGGGACCCGATGATGGGCAAGCTCTGCGGTGGCAAGAGGGCAAGGCGCCGGACTGGGAGACATCGGCGTGGCACGAGGAGGGAGTGGCACGAACGCGGCATCCGGCGACACAGTGCTGGTAGGATTCGGAAAGCGGTGTGAGGGACATGAAGGGAAGGGAAAGGAGTGCCAGATCCAGGAGGAGACGATTCCGGGCTTCGAATAGCTACTGCATATGGGCGAACAGTGGCGAGGGCGCTTTCCACCGCAACGCCGCGCCTGCTCAATTGCAAAGTGGAGAAGATATCTACGCGATCGTTCAGCATGCGGGAAGGCGGGAGGGACTGAAAAAAACAAGGATCTCAAAAGCCGCGAGGAGCAGAGAATAAGATAGGACGACGGAAACAAAATCACTCACAAACTTGAAGACACCGTTAAGCCACGGCAGGCGTATCTGTAGCGGTACCGGAACGAGACTGTCCGTGGATGACTCAGATCGCGGGTAGAGTAACGCAGGTTCTAATCGACAAGGACCAGCAGATTCGCAATTTCGAGTTTACGAGTGACCAAAAAAGCCTAAGTGGGAGCAGAAACAAGCAAAAAAAAGGCACGGAGAAGTCATGGAGGGCATATGTAGCGTCGAGAGGTAGCTTGAAAGCCTCCATAAGCGCGTTGAATTGACAACTTAGAGAGCTAAGAGCTTGTGTGTGTGTTTGGATCGAAAGCTATCAGCACCATCAATTTGATCGCCGATGCTCCGAAGCCGCTTTTTTGTTCTTTCTTGGTTCTTTCCTCCCCCCTTCTGTGTCTATTACGACGTCTTTTTCCTCCTGCACAATCGACGGAAAGGATCCAAGTAAGTAATTTCAGCGCGTTAGAAGGTAGATGGCTGGGCTTGATCCTGCGGGGGTCATCGGGAATTATTTTTACCAAAGACTGAAAACATATATATGTGCAAGTATTATTTTTTGGAAAACGTTCCGGGTCGTTTGTACTGCAAAGTAGTCCAAGTTGCATGCAGTAAGAATCGTCACTCGTATGTATCATGCTGTATTACAAGTATTGAATCACGTCCACGCCCGACGACGCAGGGTGTTGATTCTCATGCACCGTGTGATTCGGATCCATCGACTCGCTCGGAAGCATTACAAGAAGAAGCGCCATTTTTGCGGTATATGTTTCGACTGGCGGTGGCTAAATAACACTTTACGCATCTTCGTATTTTGTTTAGTACAACGACAATAATATAAACATAAATAAAAGGTAATTTGTACAGGGCGCGCGTCACGCTACTTGGACTGGCACCTTGTTCCGCGAATGTTTCGTAAAACCTGTGAGGCTGGTTCAACAAATTGAACTACAAGGAATATAAAAACTCTTATCACCCCACTCATGATCTTTTTTTCATGTCCCTGAGAAGATGGGACGGCCCGAGGATGGGCTGTCTTAAATTCCACAGACGAGCACGTACCCGCTGCAGAAAATCATCCAGAAATTTTTACAGCCCGTTCATTGCTCCGGCAGGGAGACGTATGGCCGGAAATAGGCTGGTTGTTTTTCGGAATTCCTCGCGCCGTGATGAAATCCAGTAGATTCTGAAGGTCGTGAAGCTATTGCGATGCATCGTAATGTATTCACTTCCATACGACTTTGATACGACTCGGAGCTGCGCTGTCTGTTCACGCCGCTTTGAAAAAAATTCAATCCGAATCATCTGTGGATGAACATGAAGGTCGTGAGGTTGTTGCAGGGAACATGGTAGTGGAATGAACTATGTAACTATTCAATCATCTTCATACCCCGCCTCGAGCTGCAGGGAAATCTTCCCCGCCACGGAGGGCAACCAACCGCGCAGTAGCGCCAAACTGGCAGGCACCGAAATATGCCATCTTTTGGTGATGGGCATATGGATCTGCACGTCTTCCAGTGTGTCCCGCGCTTGCGCAAGGACCTTGTCAAGATCCGCCCACAATTCCTTCGCCATTACGTCATTGAAACTACTGAAGTGGTCCTGAAAGCGCAGAGACACCGTCCGAAGAGCCATCAAATGGCCCAGATCCCCAAACACTCTGAGGCTATTTACCATGTCGGTGTTGCCTTGCGTGATTTCGATATGGCGCAGACTCGTGTTGTTTTCCAAAATGTGGGGATCGCTGTCCTCCGCTTCGCTCCATCTATCAGGGTCCGAAATACGAGAAAAATATCTGGGAAATGTACGCACGATCTGGGAGGTAATAACGGACTTTCTGGACCGTGCGTGCATTTGCCTTCAAGAGTGGAATAAGGGGTGTCCACATCTGTACATCCAGTGATCGCAGATGCTTGATGTCCAGCGTGGTGAAAGAGGATAGCATCGCATCAACGGCATCATCGGCCAGCCTGTTGTCCAAGGTTACTTCGAGGGAGTCGAGGATGATGCGAGGTTCGTGAGACACGGGGTCAGCACGACGCGCATCCGTATTGTCGAACTCGACGGCTTCGAGAGTCAGCGCCTTTAAGTCCGTGGCATGGCTGAGGAGCGACTCGAGCTCCAGCACATCTGCAAAAGTGCATCTCACAAGCGACAGACTCCGTAAAGCGGGGAGCAAGAGGGCTTCATGGAAGGCGTTTTTGAAAATGGCCGGCCACATGCCCGCAGCAGGGCCTTTATGGATCGAATAAACTTGCAGATACACCAAGTTTTCGAGCAGAGCAAGGGTCTGAGAAACCACGGTGAAGTCGACGACTCCAGTGGACCTGTCGGCGTGCAGGACGACGATGAAATATGTCACGTAGGACGCGAGATGCGGGGATCCCGAAACCAGCGGCCCGAGCTTGCCTGAGTTCGACGTGAAGCAAGAGATCGAAGCAAACAAGTGCTGCTGGCTCCTCGAGCGAAATGCGCGCGCGGTCAGCGCACAAGCTTTCAGCGCCTTTGCTTCACGGGGCTCGTTGCCACGGCGCAGCTGGCCTTCATCAGACGTGGCGAACTGGTCGATGATCGCGTCGACAATTTCCTGGGGGAGCTGTCCCATGTCTACACATCTGGTTAGCGAGTGGGCTCAGTCAGAGGGAGACCAGGGGACGCACCTGCGACGTTTTTTCCCTCGTCAATGGTCGTGACGGTGTCACGGTGTAGCTTGGAGCTAAAAGAACCGATCGGCGCGGGATCCGAGATCCGAGATGCCGTTGTCTCGGCGTGGCTATTAACAGCCGTCGTCTTTTTATTTATTTTGTGGCAGTGTGCGCCTCCCCACCCCCACATTCTGGAATATACCACTCTTGATTGGCTTCAACTCTGATATCTTGTCGCAGTAGTAAAAAAGGCAAACAGAAATTTGTGAGATTTCAGAGTCAATTTGGCGGGATGAGCTTCGACCCAAGTTGAAAATTCCGCATTTCAGAAGAGCTGAATAGCTGAAATTCAATCATAAATTTTAGGTTTCGAGTCTGCCTTTCGGTACAACCGATATGTTCTTTCCTAATTACGGTACAGATAGTTTACGCTCTCGTCTTTTTTTTGTAACATGATATTTGGTATTTCGAATTAATTTCAGTTTTAATCATGTCTCGCTTTCATCCTATCAACAGACATTTCCAATAACGGTCACGTGTGGTGTAGAAAATATAATCAGTGAGTTCCCCAACTCAAGACCTCTGGGGATAATTATATTTGAAGTACATGAAGTTCAACTGGTTGAAAGACTTTTGACCCGCCATACTGGAATGCCGGACCCAGGGAGTGGCTAAGCATATAGGCACAACTCTGCACTGCAATTGCCCTTGGACTTCCATATGTCATCCAGGCCAAGCTCACGGACCGATAATTCAACCGGCCCAGATTGAAGGCTGTTGACTATGTTGTACTCACAGGGATGCTCTGGCGACCAACTTGAATCAACGTTGCAGTATTCCGAAAACCTTACACAGCTTGGCACCATTGCGGCAGCAACTTTTAAATTTTGTCGAATGCTAAGGATAGCTACTTTGAAAATGGAAGCACCATCCGTTCAAAATTCCACATGGACCGGATCTTGACTGTGAGGCAAGTTCAACTTCTGGACATGCTCAATCCGCAAAACAAAATGCCGGCGAGTCAGATGGATCAGTGTGATGCCTAATCTCGGCTCCAGATGATCGGGTATGGGCGGAGTTTAAAATCTGGGGCAGAAAAATGATGAAAAAGACACACCGGTAACCAGTGCTAACTTGATGATCTTCTGAGAGAATCTCCATAAATCAGAATCGCTTCGAATTGCAGAAGCTCCTCTGGACGAGATTCAACAACAATTATAATTTCTGAGGCGATTCTCAATTCTCATCTGCCTTACAAGAATAAATAAATTACTTTTACATATCTTTAAATTTATTTATTCTATTGCGTGGCTGACACATCGTCAGATTCTCGCTTGCCATCGCCGCCGCCACTGAGCTCAGTCCTATCTGTTCTCATGCCTCCCCAGGCTGCTACTACCACCTCTGAGGGTAAAGCAACCTCCGCCATTGCTGCCGCTGCCGCCCTTTGTGGTTGCTAATATATGCTTTCAAAAGCGCTCCAGCGGCGAGCGCATTGGTCATGTCGATTGGCTGAAGGCATGATCAAGTGTATAGCCCCAATAATTACTTGTTGTACTTTACCATAGTGAGAATCGTGGTGAGAATCGCCTTGAAAACGGGACGGTCAGGATTGAGCAGGGATTGAGGGCGATTCTCGGCACGATTCTGATCAAAATCATTTACGAGAATCGTGTCAGAATCGCCATCAGAATCGCCCATCAGAATCCTACTCTGATTGCCCCTATTCACGACGCGCTACCGACGCGCTTCTCTCTCACTCATCGCCCTCCCTTGGCTTGTTGTGCCTATGGGGCTGCTGGGTGATCAATGAGTTGGACCTGGGACCATGCAGGGGAGGGGTTGATGGCCAGCGGCGAGCCCCGCCGGCTGTTGCCTAGCTGTCTCTGTGCCAAATCCGTGCTGCCCACCGCCGCGGCGCCGCGCAGTGCCGCCAACGCAGTTGCATCTCTGTGCACCTTGTCATTGTCTGTGTCGGCGGCGGAGGTACACTTTGATGGACAATCAGGGACGAATGACATGGAAGCTAGTGCGCCAGGTATGCGAAATAATCAGGAACAAGTGGAAACTCTTATGGGAATCATCCTCAATTAAATTAAATTTCAATATAATTCGCCGACAACCGCTGGAAAATGCGGCTGGAATAAAAAATGCTTATGGGAAGTCACCCATTAAATGTTAAAAATCATGGTGGTACGTACAGCGCAAAAAAAAACAATATTTTCACGAAATAATGGATCGGCGGGGAATCGAACCCCTACCCGTCCTGTTAATTGTAAAAGCGCAATAAGCGACAGTTCGACAAAGTGCTGCACCTCGCACCACCGAGGCGTTCTTTGACTCCCGCTGTCCAGGACAAAGACCGCAAAAAATCGGAGGTGAGGAACATAAAAAATGTCAAATCCCGCAACATGCATCGGCGGGCTGCCCGTGTTAATGATCTCAGTGTTAAAGTCACAATTAGACGGAGAAATGTCTGAGGGCGAAAAACCGCGTAAATTTAGTGCCGAACAAAGATTAGCGGATAGCAGTCTGTCTGGCAAATCTGGGCCTTACAAAATGATGTTGAAAAAGGCCAGAAACTCACCCTGAAATTGCCCGTCGTACTTTGCGTTAACTGGAATAAATATTCAATTATTGGTATGCAAAGGAGAGTGATTTGGCCATCTCATGGCGAGCTGAAGTCGCAAACTTGCTGGTTCTAGTGCGAACACTGGTACGTCGCAGGATACCAGAAGGCGCGCTAGCGCTGGGAACCAGCATACCTGCATTCTGTGGTGGGGAATTTATTTATCGGTCGGGGACGCGTCTGAGGCACGTCGGAGACGTCAAGGGTGGTTGCAGTGGACAGTTCGCACACAGATAGGGGTATGATGTCAGCGATTTCTGTAAGCGAACCGCGTTGATTGATTTCTGATCTGAAATCGAACCGCGTAGCTCTCGCCTACCGTACGCAACGAGAGTGTGGTACTACTTTTTTGGACTATATCCACACGGATTTTCTTTTCGGATATTAGGGTTATGGGGGGCAAAATGTCCGTTCGAGTGGGGGCTAAAATGGTTTCCAAATGAGGTGTGGGAAAATATGACATATAACACCAGCTACGCAGCAACGAATTCAAGGCTCTTAAAAATACAAGAATAACCTAGGAAATTCCCTGGAAGTTCGTAGGCTCCCTCAGGGATTCGCAGATGCAGAGAATTGGCCAAAGATGCAGTGCAGATTACGTTTGGATTTTATGATTGTGGAATGAAGGAAGAAATGGCTGAGGTGGGCGACAGACAGCGCCGCAGACGAAACACGGATAAGAGAGGTGAGTTTTGTATGCGAGTCCTTATTTTTGAGGTACACGCGTGATGGGAGAAGAGAGGAAAATAATGTACAAAGAGCGGGATTGCAAGAAGATGTGAGCGCCACGGAATAATGCGGAACGGATGAAGAGGAAGCTGGCGCAATTGTGGGCGGCGTAGCACTGAGTTCAGGTGTTGATAATATGAGACCGGTGGATGACGAAGTGAAGGGATATAAAATATAAATGACGAACGTAACGTACAGGGGCCGAGGCGGTACTTGAGTGGGGTGAAAAGAAGATGTGTGGCGGAATAAGAGCAGAAGTGCCAAAAGAACAGGATTAGAGGAAGACATGGGATAATGTGCAAAGGAAAAAGGACGGTGACGTACATATGTAGATCCGTCGGGAGCTCGGCGTATATGATGGGTGGAGTAGTGCCTGGATCTACGTGCAAAGTGAGACCGGTGGAAGGGAACCACACAATATGAATGAAAAAAAAAAGAAGCGCGGGGGTGAGATCAATTCCGACGGCTCAAAGGGGAATGGAGGGTTGTCAGATACGAGCAAGCACTACGGGATAATCGGGAAGGGGATAATAATGAAAAGCCAATGCACATACGAAACAAACTCGGCGCAGCGTAGCGATTGAATGTACTGCAGACGCATATAACGACTAACCACGCATAACGGTCCATATTGAGTGAATGCCCTCGAGATAGGATTAGGTAAGACGAGTAGGGTATGATGTTGCATGGTGGTTCCTGTATAATTGGCGCATGGATGAACGAAGGAGGCAGAATCGAGAAAGTAAAGCAAGAGTAAAGGAATCGTACCGCGCATATAGCCATACTCATTCGAACACACGTCGCGTGTTCCGTGCAAGAACTAAGACATGGCTGGCGGGGCATCTACGCACGGAACTGCCCTGGACTTCCTGGAAAGAATGAGTGTTGGGTCAATACGCTGCGAATAGAAACGCACAGACACTATATTCCTGAAATGCGCTACATCTGCGTATAGAGCACGTCGAAGTGGGTGCGAGAGCACCTAAAAAACGTGGGGTTAGCATTGAATTACCAAATGAGTAATAATAAAACACATATACGTGTTTACACTTGGCGCGACTCTACTCGATGGATTAGGGCGGTCCTGAAAGTCCGTCCTGGAGGTTGGATCAATTATTTTGTCCTGTACATAGGTAGGCTTGGTAGTACGATCTGAATTGGAGAAGGGGATTGTCAGACCAACAATATGTTCGAGATAGGCAACGTAGGACAATTTGAAGCAGTGGATGTATGGAGTGGATGGAGGAGTTGACGAAGGTAATCAAGAATAGTCAGGAATGATAGAGGTGGAATACGTGATAAGGAGCTGTGCATCGTGAGGAAGTACTTGAAGTTGAATGGTGAGTTCGGGTGCTACACTCGTCGCATGCGATGTTCAGGCAGGCACTTTTCAAGTCAACGGCGCACGGTGACTCTGAGATAGAGACCCGTAGCTGCGGTTGACTTGAGTGTGGCGCCGTTGGACAATTCGCGGGGTGCGAGACCGGGCCTGATGCGGACGTTGGGGTGCGATGAGGAGGGTGGTGTAGGGAATGTGTGGAAGAGGGGGAAGGGACTAACCGGGACTCTCAAAACAGATATGTGTTGGCCCTGTTGTTGGGGCATGTTTCCACCCCCGGGTGACTTCTGCCTTCGGCCACCACCAATATTTTTCCTTTTCTTTTTTTTTCTTTCCTATGGCCCACGGTTTTCATTAAAAAAATTAGATTGAAGGCATGTGCGGTGTGCAGGTGTGGAGTTGCTTGCGGTGTGGGGGGAATTTTTTTTTTTGTCAGAGACGAGAGGAAATGGCGACGGCAGGGAGGTGTGACACACCTTCAGTCACAACTCAGGGGCCCAAGTTTTGCACCGCCACGTTGGGCGGGACGTGACAGCCACATTTCCATATTGGGATGCATAGGACGCATTGGTGGCTGATTGCACAGCCATCCCGCGGTCCCCCCCGGGAAGATAGAATATAGTTAGATACATAGGGAATGGATAGGCACGAAATAATATGTGAAGGATACAGCAAATACAGCCGAAGGTACAAGAGCTCGATAGTTGGGAAGTGGTTCATGATTGTGAGCCAGCGTACATGAACTGCGGGTCGGATTTTGACAACAGACGCTCGCAAGGTGGGACATATTTGAGAAACCGGAGAGATCTGGTGTACAAATCATCGTTCAATAAACTGGTGGCCACAATTTTGCAGGCAAGGAATCTGTGAGATCGCGAGTATGGCAACTATCGCCCTCCACGCAAGGTCGAATGGTCTACGCCGCAGACTCTGCGGAAGTCTGTGGGACCGCCGCCGCCTGTTCGGGGTTGCGCTGCTCGTATTCGATGCGCGCCTTGATCAGGGCAATCTCGGTCGGCCAGAAGTGGCTCTTGAGCTCCCAATCGGCGTCGCTGGTGCTGGAATGCCGCCACGTACTCATCACAATCAACGCCTTCCCAGAAACCTCACCCACACAGCTGCTGTCGATGACGCGGGTTGACGTGCCGAATCGCAAGCTCGCGGGTGAGATGCCTGTATAGTAGTCGACGAGACGTAGCTCAGGCTGGGCGATGATCCGGATATAGAGCTTATTGTAGGTGAAGAGGCTCGTCCCGCAAAAGAGGCCCGGCTCCACCTCCTCGCGCTCCATGCTGCCGAGAGCCCAGTGAGTCTGTTTCATCCTGCGAGTCGTCAGAGGTCACACAGAGCCGTCTGAGAGTCAGCGCGCACCCGCTCCTCACAAAGTCGAAGCAATCGTCGGGCGATGCCTCGACGAGCACAGAGGCCGTGATGCAAGGCGAGTGCGTGTGTGACATGGAAGACAGAAGGCAAGTGGCACTGTGGGAGCACCGGCGATCATGCCAGGCTCGGGGATCAAACGCGTTCTCTGGTTCACGTTTGCTTAATTTTCGGGCTTCCATAAGTTCATTCAGAACATCCCGGCTCGAGGTCATGCCAGTGGCTGTGGTTTCAATTTTTTTGGAAAGAAATACAACATTGCTCTACGAAATTCCGCCTCCGATCTCATATTATTCACCGCTAGTACTAGCTAGTCCGCACGGCCCTATCTATATTATCCGTCAACCTGGCCCCCAGGTTTGATGGGCTCTTTAAGCCGGAATTCCGCTTAAAGAAGCCTACTAGTTTGTCGCTCCGTTCTGACCCCAGCCACCGGTAGCTATACACTAGCACAGCCACCCATTCAGAGGGTCAGAATAGAGCGGTAAACTAGTAGAAAGATAGGCCACTGATGATCTCCCGCTAAACCGAGTAAAAGAATCCCTTGCCAGGGGAAGATTGACGACCTCCCAGCGGGAGAACATTAATTCGGGAGATGGTTAATGCGGGAGATGGTCAATGCGGGAGATTGTCAATTGGAAACCTGTTGTTGAAGTACGCAACGCACGTGTGATCTTCTTTCTAATAGAATGGGAAATAATATACCCGGCGACCGCGAGAAGTGCACTGCTAGTGTGGAACGGTAACCTAGCCCGCTCGTCGCCAGGACCCTTTACATGCATTTCAAGCTAAGCCTATATTTATTGACAAGATCTTCTATTATTTTATTTCATCTCCCGTATACACCTTTACTGACTATTTGACCTCTGGCGTCTTTCTATTCAATTCCATCGTCAATTTGCTTCACAGCAGCGCGAGCCTGTTGGCGTGTATTTTACAGCCGAGCCGTTTTCCTCAAAACATCAAGCACATTTCTTCGGCCACGTCGGAAACATCAGATATTGAACTCTCGGACTTTTGCACCTATCTTCTTACTCACATATCTCATTTACACAGACATTCTTTTTTTTTTATGCTGCATACTGTCGATTTGAATGAAATACCCCAGTACTCCGATTCGTTGATTCAGCCCCCTGGCATGATATGCTACCGAGTGGCCACATCCTGTGACAATTTTTGTCATCTTCAGCGATTCAGCGCTTGTCAATCTTTCACGAGGACCAGGACTGTTCGATGGCTCTCACTGTGCAGCATAAGGCTCCAACCATTTAGTTTTCATTTATGAAAACCTGTAAACAAAATGGAAACGGTTAGAAAGTGTTTGTATACCGTATAAAACAGTTTATAAACGGTATCTTCTAGGTTTCTATTTTCGGACCACTGGTGAAGAAAAGGGTTGTCCAGAGGCAGACTGAGGACGTGTCTAGGTCGTGCCGGCTGGGGTTCGAGGCATGCAGTGAAAATGAAGGTGTCGATAGGGGAATGATGGCTGTAGGCGTAGAATGCTCAGTAAGATAAATATAAGTGGAAACTTAGCTCAAGAGGGATCAAACGAGAGTGGATTCGCGCGAAGTGGCTCAAAATCTCGGGTTGTGGATGTGGCAAGAAGTAAGGGAAGATGATGCGTGATGTACAAGCAAACAGGTATCAAAATGAGGTAAGTATGAGAGTCCGTGAGCGAGAAGCCGCAGCCAAAGCCAACCCAACTCCAGCAATCCGGGAACTATGCAAAGACGAATAGGGAGACTCGCTGCCCCGCAACAGCGTCAAGGATGGGTGCCCAATCCACCTTGTGGTCAACCCCCGGCATAGTCCGAGATGCCCGAAGTGGTTTGAGCCATCGCGTTGGCGGTCGCGTGGACCCGTACCTCATTGCTGGATGTGAAATCTGTCTGGACATCGAGGAAAAGAGTTTCAAACTGCTTGAACAAGTACAACTCAAGTTTCTTCGCCGCATGCTTGTTATTGGCCAGGAAGGCCGTGCTATTTTCAGAGACTGGAATATGGCCGATAAGATATAGACGGATATACTTGGCCCTCAAAAATGTGTGCTATTGGATTGGCCTCGACAAAGATAGACCTGCCTGGAATGCCTTACAAGAGTCCCTCAACTTAGCGCGCAACAGGCAGATTTCTTAGGTCAACGACCTACGGATCATTCTCTCGCGGCTCTATATTCCTGTGGAGCTCGATATATCTGTGGCACTGGATGTTACTTTGATTAAAGACACAATGAAGCTTGTGAAAAAATCAATGGAGGCGTGGATCGACAACGAAATTGAGACATGTGCACGGACCAAGGATCTTCTGGCAGGTCACCTCGAAGTCGACAGCGAGACTGGGAAACTGGTGAAGAAGTCCCTTGACTTCCATCACTACCTGAGGGTGAAAACTCCGAACCATCGTCGCGCGCTAACGCGCATGGTGTTGTCAAGTCATAGTCTTGCCGTAGAGCGTCGGAGGTGGAGCGAGCGGGGCCAGCCTGTGGTCCCAAGGGAATGGCGCAAATGCCGCTTCTGCCAGGATTCAATCGAGGACGCTGCACACGCGCTATTTATATGCGATAATCCGGACCTCATGCAAGTACGTGAAGCGTTTCTGGTCGACCTAGACGCGAAGATCCCCGAGTTTCAAGGTGCCTTCACGGAATCGATGGCATTGTTTCGGGCAGTCCTTGCCAAGAGGGAAGTCACACCGATATTGGCTAAACTTGCGTTCAACGTTCTGCGGATATATGATGCTACTCCAATGCTATTTCTGCAGCCACCGGCGGGGCCTTGATCTGGTTATCGGATTGTTCCTACTGGCCTCCATTTGTTCAAGTTTCAAATCAACTCGCTACACCTTGATACCTCAGAGCTGCTTGATTTCAGCCATATTAATGACCCGCCATCCATTCATAACATTTCTGAGGGTCTAAATGTTTGATCTGTCGATGTGATAATTAGAAACAGCTACAGACGGCAACTTGATAATGGTGGGGAAAACACAGAATTTGGATGCAAAGCAAGTCAAAATGTGTGTGGCTGGGTGCTACATAGCTATATGAATGTCTTTCGAGCCGTACGGGCTGAAACCACACAAGGCTTGCTTGAATATCCTAATTGGTGCTAAGCCGCGGCTAAGCTGAAGCCGAGCCAAAGCTGCCATAAGCCGGCGGCTTGGATGCAGCTTGGCTTTCCCAATTTGGCAACGGCTTCTGAGCCATCAAAAGCCAAGCCGAGCCAGCCGTAGCCGAGCCGTGGCAACACTAATTAACGCCAATCGAGATATTGAGGACGTCGGCGTATCGGTTTGGCCGCGATGATGTTTCCTTCATCTGCAGCAATTCCGTATCTGCGCGGATCCAATGCGTCGTTGTGGTTATTTCTCCTTGTAATGAGCTTCCCGGTGTCTCGCGATGATGTGCGCTGCGCCAGATCTCGCCGAATGCACGTTTGACAAAGTGATATTTTCCGGATGCGACTGCGCATCCCTGTCCACCCACACAAGTCTCAGGAATCTCCAGTTGTACAACGCAGACATCCTGCGATGTCTCGAACTTCCTGCCTTAGAAAGCGTCAGCATCTCGGACTTCAGCATCACTCGCGGCCAATTCCTCGATTTTTTGACACGGTCGTCGGCGCCCTTGCAGTCGTTGAACATGGACATGGGATGGTTGAAGCGTCAGCCTGAGGAATGGTCCATCGACCAGGTGGAGAGCCTCTGGCGACTTGTACCCCTCCTCACCGACCTCACTATCAAAAAACATCGTCATCTTTCCCCATCATCGAGCTCTTGGCCAGTCGCTCCCATCAGCTCCTCCCGAATTTGGGAAAACTGACGCTGCTTGGCTTCACCGGGGACGATTCTCAGTACAAAATGATGGTTAGAATTCTCTGCTCCCGCAGCTCGCAGCTTCAGATGTTCCAGCTTGGGTTGGGCAAAACTTTGTAGACCGTCTCAAAGCTGGAATTATTGCGACCCTACTGGAGCTTGTGGCCGATGGGATGGAAGTTCACATGGGGACAGAGGACGATAATTGGGTCTGAGATATGGGAGCTCCGAGCGTATGACATTGATCGTAATTACCCTCCTAAAAATACGTCGCAGAAAAGGCTCTACAAAATTGGTTACAATGTATGCAAGTATGTTGTCCCAAAAGTTCAGGCTGTTCTAACTTGATTTGAAGTTTCCAGGTGAGTTTCAAGGTCTGATGGCCGGATACACTAGATGACCTGAAGTTTTCTATTTCCTCTGAGTATTTCGATCAATAATTGCATATGAATCAAAACAAGAAAACACACCATCTCCGGCCTCAATTCATGCAGAATTGAGCGAGATATGAGCCATTCCTTCCAAAGGATCAAAAAGTGCCGAAAACTAAAATAAAAATGGTGCGCGCCTTCGGTACTACAATTAGCTGTAAACTGAGATCCATTATTTTATTTTATTTCTTCTTTTGCAGAGGTTTTACTTACTGTATGTGATTGTATGGTAGCAACCGTAACGCGTAACGGTGGCCCCAAAAGTTGCCTAAATACGGCCCCGTAACGCCAAAAATCCCAAATTTTCGACTTTCTGGGCTATTTTTGGCAAATTTTCGGGCCTGCGGCGCCGGAATCCCATATCTGGGGCGCCGGAACCCGAAAAAGGCAACCGGTTGCTACCTGGATGGCAGTTTTTTTTCGTAACGCCTCCGGCTCGGTTGCCACCATACAATCGCGCACAGTATGCTCTCATACTTCCTACCTGCGATGCAATAGAATATTTACCGACCCGCAACCGACCCGCCAAAACCTACTTCTGTCAAACGTCGGCCTCACGGCATGTCACAACTGCCATCATGATTCGCGATGGCGGCCCGCGTTTAAGTCTCGTTTAACCCAATCGGGTTAAACTTGACAACAGACATGCTCCATGAGCCGGATTGAAAGGTCAAAAAGAAGCACACGAAAGACAGCTGACGTGCCGAAACATGGCAATCAAGCCTCATGCCATGAATAATACAATTGGGAATTTCCAAACCCGTTATAGCCCGTTATGTTGAATTATTTTCTCGTACACGAGGTGTGATTGCCAGGCCCTGGCACATCAGCTGTCTGTCGAGCGCTTCTTTTTGACATGCCAGGCTCATACTTGTCCACACGCTTTCAATCCTACAGTGGGCGGCTTTTGCCCCCTGTGTGACCTCTTGGCTTATCTGCCCAAGACCCGCCAACAAATCCAACATGAGCTCAGCCAAACCACAGGTCATCGTTATCGGGGCAGGTGTAGTCGGCGCGTCTGTGGCGTGGCAGCTCACCCGCCAAGATGCCGACGTGACCATCGTGGCCTCCGATGTTGGAGGCACCGCGACGCCCAACTCGTTCGCCTGGCTCAACGCCAGCTGGCACAACCCCAAGTTCTATTACGACTTCCGGAGACGTTCCATGGCCGCGTGGAAACGGCTCGCCGAGGAGGTCCCCGGCCTGCGAGACATCGTGCAATGGTGCGGATCGCTGCACTGGGATTTGCCGCCCGAGGAGCTTGCCAAGTACGAGAGGGAGCACGGCGCTTGGGGCTACGACATACGACGTGTTGAGCGAAGCGAAATCCACGAGCGTGAACCGTGGCTCTCTTCCGATGTGCTTCCCGACTGGGGACTGCGGATCGGCGAAGAGGGAGCTGTCGAGGCAGCGGATGCCGCCTCTTTGATGGTAGCCGATGCCCAGGCTCGTGGTGCTCGGCTGGCCTCCGCCATCGTTGCCGGCATAGTGAAGGATGACGGTTGTATCAAGGGTGTCGCTCTGTCGACCGGAGAGAAGCTGTGGGCTGACCGCATCGTACTTGCGGCTGGCGTTGGCAGTACTGAGCTCTGTGCGTCAGTCGACATCACGCTGCCAGTCACAGGCGAAGCGGGCTTACTCCTGCACTCGAAGCCGGTTGCGAAACGTCTCCTGAATGGGCTGGTGATATCGAGCGGGTCACACATTAGGCAGACGGCGAAAGGTCGCATTCTGGCCGGATCGGTATTTGCTGGGGGAGATCCAGGTCAGAATCCTCGAAAGACAGCAGAGGAGCTCTTTGTCCGGGTGAAAGACATGTTCGACTTGGAGGCTGGCGATGCAGATGCACTTCAGCTGGATTTCTTCACGGTTGGGCATCGGCCGATGCCTCGAGATGGGCTTCCTATTCTCGGCGCCAGCGGCCTGGAGGGGCTCACTCTCGCTGTCATGCACTCCGGCGTCACCCTTGCTGCGATAGTCGGGGAGGTTCTCGTGGATGAGATTGTCAGCGGCAGGAAGGACCCTGATCTCGGAGACTTTGCGCTTGGTCGTTTTGACTCGGCTGCTCTCTAACCATGGTATGTGACTTCTAAGATAACTCCCTGCCTCGCTAGACTGAACTATCCTACATGGCCATCTGAAGAAAGCCCTAGCATTATACTTGATACGACACCCCCCGGTGTAGTATATGGCTCATAACTCCGTCAATACCTATCAGATCCACTAGGTCTTTGCAATTTCGGACTATTTTGTCTCCGTGGACTGGATTCAATATCTCAACTCGCTTTTTGGCTACTAGTACTGTCTGTGGCTGTCGATGCCCGATTCGCATGAGCAAAGGTCCGACTGCACAAGCACAACTGCATGGCCTCAAACGGCAGCTTCAACAGTTGCAATGGAGGGGAGGAACCGAGCCGCGGGCTAGATACAGTTTCTACGAAGAACCACTATTAAATACATTTATTTTTGGATTGGATTGACGGGAAAGTACTTTTTTCACATCCTGTGTCTCGAAGCGTTATAGAAAATTGCGTGCAAAGCCCTGGCCTTTTTTGAATGAAGGGGGGTACCTAAATATTACAAGTTTATATTCGAATTTGGCCAAAGAGTCGTTAGATTTTTCCACCACATAGCATGTGCAAACATTATTTTACACAAGCTCCAAATTTCGGTCGCTGATATTCCTAGGGGCTTGTGCCAAGATGGGGAAATCGGGGGGGATGTTCGTCGCGTCCTGTAGTGTCCAAAACCGCGTAACTCTGTGGGAAGAAAATATTAACTTCTTCATTTTCAATGAACTTAGATATTGGCCTGCTCCATTTGTGATATAGCTTCATACATAAAGTACCCTGCCGCCGCCAAGAGACAATGTGTGACCTGAAAAATACGGTTCTATTTCATTTCCCTGTATGCATTTTGACACCGGATAAAAAAACTGAAGTGCCAGAGTCCAAGGTAAGCACTCTTAGATTGGTTTCACAGACTTTCAATGGGTAATTTCGCGAGTTGCACGTCAAACGAGAGCTGAGCAGAAACCTCGCCGCATTTGGACGAACGGAAATTTGGAATTCTATATTGGGAATGATCCGCAGGCCGCCTAATTTTTTGCTCTCGCGTCCTCCATGTCGACACCAGCACCGCAAACCCCGCGCAAACACCCCGCCGTAGGACCGGCAAAAGCGTCACCCGGCTGCAAGGTACCAAGCCCGCGGTTATCCTTGGCAGGTGTACCTCATCGGCAGGATTCTTCGAGGCTTTGACAGCATATTCCTGGCCGGTGCTGGGTATCGAAAAAGCCTATTTTTTGAGGGACTGGCCGTTCTCGGAGGGAAGAAAAAAGTCGTTATTGTGATCTGTCCACTGAAGGCTCTCGAAAGAGACCAGGTATGCCAATTTATGATACATCTAGCATTCAGGATATACCGAAATGCACTTACCAGGTTGCCCAAGCTCGTAAAAAAGGTGTTAACGCGATCACCATCAACGCGGATAACTCCAGAACCGCGAACCTTTGGAAGGAAGCTCGGACGAAAGCTCAACTTGTCTACATTTCGCCGGAAATGGCCAACTCGGAAAGTTTCATTAAACTGTGGAAAGATCAAAAATTTCGCGCTCGAATAACTGCCGTGATTGTCGACGAAGCTCATTGCATCCACGACTGGGGTGACGAGTTTCGACCGGAGTATAAAATTCTCGACATGCTTCGAAGCTACACTGGCCAGGAGGTCTCAATTGTTGCATGTACAGCGACGGCAGCCACCCCCATATTTAATACGATATGCAACTCACTGGGATTCGGGAATCGTCCGTTCTGGGGCCTCGCCGTCGGCTATGAACGTCCGAACCTTCTCTTCTTAACACGCACCGTGTCAAATCCAAAAAACCCCGTTCTTGACCTACTCAACCTACTCCCAAAGATTCTCAGCGATAAAACGCCTCTGGAAGCCATCGACAAAATGCTCATCTACTTCGACTCGGAGCAGAATTGTCTTGACGGTGTGGATACCTTTCGGGAAGCACTCCCCGCACACCTTCGTGATTCGGTCTACAATTTTTCCGGCACCATGTCAGAGGCCGCGAAGGAAGCCTACTGGAAAGGCTTCATGAACGGCACATATCGCATTATCTGCTGTACGGAAGCCGCAGGGATGGGCTGTAATAGCCCAGGTGTCAAGATTACAGTGATCATTGGGTCGCCTAAATGCCCTCGTTCACTGTCGATTGTTGTCCAGAGGTGGGGGCGCACCGATTGGAGGCCAGAGACGATTGGAATCTGCATATTCCTCGTCCCAAAGTGGGTCTTTCGACCAATTCCGCGGGAGGTCGGCACTGCAGTGCAGGCTGTACAGCAGCTAAAACACCAGGAAAAGGTAAAGCTGGAGCCTAAAACTCACACGGAGTCCCGGGCTCGTCTGGAACGAACCTTGGAGGCGTTTATTAATTCGGATGCCGCGGAAACTGTTAACGGTCGTGAGTGTAAATTGTCGTCATTTCTTATTTTTGGCTTACAGCTCTTTGCGGTACAACAGGCGCGGTCTGTTTTTTTTCTGTTTTGACAAGTTTTCACGAGAACAGCTGCCCTGAACTCAATTCTCAACCGTTTCCCCTAAAAATAGGCTCATTCGATTCGCATTGAAAATCCGCAGCCAATAGAATACCGGTATTTTTAATCCTTTTATGTAATAGAATTTCTTCCGGAAAAACTTGGTTTTGAGTAGGACACCGGTAGCACTCGGAATACTGCCCCGATTGGCCTAATCTTCGGATATGCTATACATTTGATGTGACCCTAGCCAATGTGGGTGCTTACGGAGCTCAATGTACTCAAACTTCTATAGACAGCTCTACTCATGGTAGTGTCTGGATATCTACTTCGTTAAAGTGTGTGCTAGATCACAATCACTCGGCATGTAATATAATAAACACCCACATTGGCTTGGGCCGCATCGGATGTATAGCATATCCAAAATCTAGGCCAATCGGGGCAGTATTCCGACTGCTACAGGTGTCCTATTCAAAACCAAGTTTTTCTGGAAGAAATTCTATTACATAAAAGGATCAAAAATATCGGTATTCTATTGGCTGCGGATTTTCAATGCGAATCGAATGAGCCTATTTTTAGGGGAAACGGTTGAGAATTGAGCTCAGGGCAGCTGTTCTCGTGAAACTTGTCAAAACAGAAAAAAAAACACCGCGCCTGTTGTACCGCAAAGAGCTGTAATAACGACGTGAAGGCTGCTCCCTCAAAATTATATCCAAAGTTTTCAGACCGCGCACGGGCTTGACAACATTCACCAGCCTAGCTTATTCTTGAAAAAAAATCTGGCTTTGAATTCGTTGCTGCGTCAATGAGGTTAGACATCAGATTCTCCCATGACCGATTTGGAAACAATTGTTTCCCTCCCTTGGACGCACATTTCCCCCACATAACCTAAAAGCCCTCGGTCTGCATTGGTTTACTCTGTCTGCATCAAAAGTGTCCGCATGTCTGCACCGGTGCCTCCATAAGTGTCTGCATCAAAAGGTTATTTTGCATGAATGTAGATTTGTTCTATCAATGCTGATGGCTTGCAAAAATTGTGTATGTCAAAGCCACAAGAGTGCTCTTCCATACCCCATCTAGACCTCTACACATATGGTTAGTTCTTTTGGGTACCCAAATGAATCACACATATAGCTTCCTGCGGATGCCTGTGCGAGGGCGGGCGTCCGAGTGCCGTCCATCGGCCATTCTCACGAGATGACGTTGAGGGAGTTGAACTTTCAAGCACTTGACATGTTTAGTGACAACAATGGGAGTGGAATGGAATTGTGCATGAAGAGTTTACGAGGGAACTTTTTCGCGTGCTGGGGGCAATGTTGAACGGTGTTGACACCAAAATAGATCGTGAGACAGGTTGGATACCTGGAGTGGTAGAAACCGAAATTGAGATTTCGGCGGGGATTAGGGCAATAGATTACCAGGGCTGCCTCATCATACCAGACCATAGTACACGGAGATTTAGACCCCTATAATAAATTAACCCATCCAAGATACGGCGTAAAACAGCGTCAGTGTCCGCATCATCCACATTTAGAGCCTGTTCAGCTGCGAGTTGCAGGTTTCGAGTTTGCGCCTAGATTTCCTTTTACAGTAATTTTGGGTTGCGGAATATTACATGTGATCTCGGTGACTTGATGTGACGTCTCGCGACTTTTTTTAACTGGCCACCTCGCGTCTTCACGTACAATGGATGGTGCTACTCCATCTGAGCAGTCTCTAGAGCCCGATAATCCGCTAAATCCCGATCTACCGACTTCTGGCAAGGCCGTCTGGAATGCTGACGAGACAAAAGCTCTCATTGATTTTCTCCTCAAAAAGCACACTGCAGGCGGGGAGGGGGGGATTCAAGGCAACAGTCTTCCGCAAGGCAGCCCTTGCCATCGCTTCTGAAAGGACTGCCGGAGGCCCAAAGGATGGGAAATGCTGCGGTAGCAAATACGCGGGAGTGCATACTTTTTGCCCGACTTTTTACTTTCCGTTAACCTTTATCTTAGCTTAAAAGATCTGGCAGCTCGTCGACCACATCAAGGGCATGTCTGGCTGGACCTGGAGCGACACCAGGGGCGTCGATGTGACCCCTGCATCGAAGGGGACTTGGGATGCTTGGGTGGGGAGTCATAAAGAGGCGGCGAGATTCCGGAACAAGGGATGGCCGTATTACGACCTCATGTCCCCCCTCATGCCAACAAGAGCAAAGGGGGCGCATGTATTCCGAGCTGGCGCACCTCCCGCTAGACCCGCTGCTCCGCCGGTTCCGCCAGCCAGTCCAGGATGGGATGAAAGCCAGATGGATCGGGACTTTGCTAGCGGTAATGACGGGGGGGATGCGGGCGCTGGAGACGAAGGTGTAGAGCCCGATAGCGATGACGCAGCTGGAGAGAACAACACCTCGACTGGAGGTAAAGCGCCGGTAGACGCCGATGACGACAAAACGGAGGAGGTAAGTCACTACTTCTCTCTAATGCCGGTAACTGGTCTCATTGAGAACTCCAGACTTCGTCGCCAGCTGTGGGAGCCAAACACCGGCGCCAAGCGGCTCAGCCTGCCCCCGTCTACCAGAAGAAGCCCAAGCTGTCGGGGGGCGCGCGCGCTCTCGAAAGTATCGCACTATCTGCCCAGGACTTCAATGACATCTTCGAGCGCGCACTGCTTGGTTCCAGCGCTCCTGCTGGTTCGTCTACAGCTGCTGCTGGCGCTGCAGCTGGATCTGCGTTGCAGACGAGTCCCCAGCGTCGGACGGGTGCCATTGTGCTTGCCCAGAAGGAGGACTGGCTCACACCCAATCAGCGCGTCGCCCTCATCCGGATCCTTCGTGATGTCACAAAGGCGGACGTGTACATGGCATTACTCACCGAGGAAATTCGCATTCCGTGGGTGCTCGATGAGCTCAACGACATCGGTATCTTTGCGTTCCATAGCGAGTACTCGAATTTCGATTTAGGACCGTAGTATACTACTTTTATAATGTAGAGGAGACGTGTATGCGACGCGACGCGCGTGCATTTGATGTCACACTGCCAAGATCACATGTAATATTCCGCAACCCAAAATTACTGTAAAAGGAAATCTAGGCGCGAACTCGAAACCTGCAACTCGCAGCTGAACAGGCTCTTACACACTCACCCTTGCCCTAGCTATAACTATAATTCTGTCGCTAGATGTGAGGCGCAACAAATCCAGCACCATCACCAGCTCCAGCCTCAGCCCTTGACGCCGTGAGGTAGCACAGGGACTCGTCTGGAGGCGATATCACCACATACTGGGGCTTTTCTATAAAAGCACTTGTTATTAGAAAACATCACTTTTCTAAGAAATACCTCTTATTAGAGCGGCTCTTTCTATAGAAACTGAGAGGCACTCCCAACTGAGACGGCAGCGTACTCGCAGTGCTGTACGCTGTTGCCACAGCGAGCTCGACCTCCTCGACGCTGTCGTCGACGAGCAGCCGTATGCTCATGTTTGGCAGCTGCTGAGTCATCTTCCCAATCGAGCCCACAGCAATCTCGCCGCAAAATAGCTCAGAAATAGGTCAAAAAACGATGTAGACGGGTAGGTAGTTCTGGAATACAATGATATATATGACACAATGCCACTGGCTACCTACTGAATCAACCGCCAAAGTCCTGGACAGTCGGGACTGGCTCCTCGTCCTCCTTGCCGTCGCCGTCCATCAGGAAAACCTGAATCTGCTCTGAAGACCCAGATAGACCCAGATAGACTCAGATAGTTGTCATAGACATCATAGCAAACGGCTGTCTTTATAGAAACGTGGGAGGGTCGGGAATTTGCACATAGACCACCATAGACAACCTCTGCGCACCCTCGTCTATCATAGCTGCAGAGACATGATAGAGCAGATAGTTCTCATAGTCCCCATAATTTGACAAAGACGATAAGAAATTATGCATAAAAATATTATTTCAAGTCCCAAGTACATATGAACAATGCACTAGTTGAAGGTCATCAAAGGACAACGAGACTGTTGTCTCGCCCACCAGCTCCAATACGACGTTAAAGCGATCCAAGGAAAAATAGTATCGAGACGCGGAGTGGAACGGAGGCTGCGCTTGACGAGTTTGCGCAAGGAGAAGATCTTGCACTATTTGCGGGATGTTGCGACATCTTGAAGACAGGTTTGAGGAGAAAAGTGATTCTTGCGAGGCTTGAGGTAACAGATAGATTTTGAAGGGCGCTTGACGCTATGGTAGATGTTGCGGGAATTCTTGAGGCGATGAAGTCATCGGGAGGAAACAACAAAGACCGGAGCGTTGGGAGTGGGAGCTTTCTTGACGAGGTTGAGACTTGAAGCTTGATGCCATAGAACAGCGCAAGATTAGCGTAAGTATGAGTTGAGGAAGAAGGCGGCGCTTGGTAATACGATGTCGGGGTGAAGTCGGGGAGAAAAGAGGACCAAAAGGCCGGACTTGAGGATGGGACAACATTTGGATACGCGGGGGAAAGAAACATGGCCATAGTTGCATTGGGGCGAAATGTTGGGGGAGATGGTGGGGGAATGGAAGAAAGAGTTGTGCGCTGGCAGCATCAAAGTTGTGGCATGTTTGTCGCGGCTGTGCATGCCCACGCTCAATGACAGTTGTCTCGGCAATGGACTTAGAGATTTTCCGCTCAGCTTGAGTTCAGCAGCTCTCAATGGCCCAAGCAGCAGCGGAACGGTGGCGTGGGCGCCTCTTGTTTTCGCTTTGTGTGTGCCAACGGGACGCGACGACCATAGATAACTTTCTTTATCCATCATGACTCTGATACCGTCAAGTACACGGCAGCGAGGACCGGCTCCAGTTGCATCCACCGTAGATAATTCAATGGGAAGGTTGTGAAGATTTGTATGTCTGCTCTGGGACCTCATTGTGCGACCCAGATTTAACCTGGGCTCTCTTTTTAACAGGTGAAATTATTGTAACTATGTGAGTCTATGTAAATATCGGGACGTCTTGGAAGCTCATCATAGACACCCATAGACACTCATAGACGTTGGTGGTATCTATATAGGCCACCATAGACCATCATAGACCACCATAGGCTATCATAGTCCCCACCTGCACTTCATAGTATTTTGAGTTTTCCTGATGTCGCTCCCCTCCTCTGCGTCGTCGCTCCCTTCCTCATCCTCGCTCCCCTCTTCCTCGTTGTCGCCCCCATCTTCCTTCTCGTCCTCCTCCCTCGCCTCCTCATCGTCTGCTGGAATTGTACCCAACTGGGCACGATGGGTTGCTATCACGCCGGCGAGATCTGTCCAGTCGTTCTCGAAACGGCACTTCAAGTCGGTCTGGATCTTGGCCTGACGATGAGCATAAGCCGTGTAGCCCTCCCTCAAGGCTGCGTCTGCGACAACCTCTGGATGGAGATCCACCAGAGCCAGCCACCAATCGCTGCGCCACTGCAGGAACAGCAGTATCCTCGACATCTCCACCTCCAGCAAGTCCACTTCTTCCATCCACCGCATCGACTTCGCTCTTGTCTTGGCCCACTCTAGCCGTAGCGCCTCGTCCATTGCCGGGTTAGCGTTCCCCGCCGACAACTGCGCCTGCGTCACCCAAATCCACGACATCGGCTTCGCAGCCTCCTTCCTCTGGGCTTCTGCCTCCGGATTCAGCCTTTTCTTCTTCCTCTTCTTCCGCTCGGGGTCGCTGAACTGTGCGCGCGGCAAGCCTCGGACGTCTTCGACATTGAGGGTCTTCAGCTCCGTCGCCCAGGTCACATCCTCCATGACGACGCCTAGGGACTGCAGCGCCCTTCTCGCCACTCGGTACAGGTCCGCCAACCGACGGATCCGCTCGTCCACCGCCTCGATCTTCTCGTTTGCGCGGGTGTTGGCAGCGACGCCGCGTGCGTACCTATCCTTCGACTTGTACAGATGCGTTCGGACGAGGTTTTTGCGAAGCCCCTCCAGGGCCTCGCAGGCCTGCCCCTTTCGCAGGTCAAACTCGTATGCTGCGAGGCTGCGGTTGACCTCCACCCCCGCCGTTTGGCACATCTTCGAGGGGAGCCACAGCTGCATCTCGTGCACCTCCACGCCCGCTATCGGCTGCATCCCTGCCACTCTCGCACGCGCCTTGTCCTCCGCTGCTCGGAGCCTCACAACGTCGGGACAAAACGGCAGCTGCTGGTCGAAGAACCCCATGATCTGCCTCCGTAGCTTGTTCGTCCTCTCCTGCATCGTCATCCTCTGCCCATCCGTGCCATGACTCTTCGCTGCGGCCTTGTCGAATCTCAGCGCGCCCTGCTGCTCCTCCAACTGCATCCCCCAGCGCGATCATCTCCGAGACATGCATAACCCCCCTGACCTCGTCTGTCTCGTCTCCCTCGACGGCATTTTGCGCTGCTACTGCCATGCACGCTCGAATTGCCTGCATGCTCTCATGCTTTTGCGTTGTCTGGAACGGATTGGGATTGCTAGCGTCCAGCTCCCACAGCTCGATCTGCTTCAACCATTCAGAAACTGCTGTGGGCGGAAGGGTCGTAACCAGCTCGTCGAACGCCAGGCGCTTCTCCACCATCTCGGGGGCCGCTTTCTTTATTTTGGTGAGCATTGTAGGCCCCAGAGCTATTGTTTTCTTCCAATTCCAGTCATTAAAATGATCGTCGATAGTGTCACGCCTCGAGCCTGGGCCCATTTCTTTAGTGCTGGCTGCGAGCGGGTTCGCGTTCGCCCAGCCGCGCTCCGGAGCTTCGCCATCCGTTTGGCCAACAAAAGGGGTGAGGTCGAACGAGAAAAGGATGTTGCATGCCTCAATGTGAGCAGGTAGATGGAATTTTGGGATAAGGAAGACGTAAAATCGGCCGCCGGCTCGGTCTTGGAGCGTCACATTGTACTCCTTGAGGCGTTCCCAGATGTTTTTGTGCCATTGGCATGCGATGTCGTAGGAGATGAACACTTGGAGCAGGTCCTCCTGGCCGGCGAGGCTCATCCAGACCATATAATCCATATTAATGTACCTGTTAATTATCAGACACGACGTATTTTTAAAATAGATGAACAAAACCTACCGCTCTCCCTTCTGAAGATCTCCGACGCCGTTCGGACGCTTCATGTTGTGGCGGGCGCAGTCCACGGTACCAATGCCGGACGACGCTGTCCCTTGCGACTCACGATCAGGCTGGTCTACTGCATCGTGCGATACGCAAGTACTTTTCTGAGATAGAGAGAGAGATCAGCCTCGACAATCAAATGGTAAAAAGTTGACGTACTTCCTGCTCCAGGCTCCAATGCTGTCCCAAGTGCTCCATATACTCCTCTACCTTGCAATAGAACGCCCATCCGTCGCCGAGTCCCGGATCATCCTCCTTGCTTGACACGTTTTTCCGCTTCATCCGGAAATTTGCATCTATCGCAAGGAAGAGCGCGTAGAGGAACTGCCGTTCGGGTGGCAGCTTGTCCCACCCAGGTGGGCAGTTTTTCCCAGGCTGCGGACACGCTGGACAAAGCAGCCCGCAAGCCCCAGCTTTTATCCCCGGTATTCCTCCCTTCGAGTGAGCGCATCCGTGTCGCAGAATCTGCTGTATATTCCTCCACTGCCTTGTTATCCTCAAAAACTCTGTATATCGATCCTACCCAAGGTCAGTACGTAGATAGACAGACATCTCAAACCACGCGACTTACCCTCGGCTGAAAATTCCCAGTATTATCCGTCTCCGGTGCCAGACCGTTGTAGAATTCGTAAGCAGAGCATTTTGACTCGAAGGAACTGATGTGGAACTTGTGTAGAATGCGGATTGTCCCTGCTGATGAGGGTTGCGCGGAGGTCGTAGGGTAAAGTCGCGCTCGGAGGAGCTGAACATCGTGTGCCTGCGCCAGGTGACAGATGCAAAAGTCGACGCCAACCTCATGGACGCCGTTAGAGTCCACGACACAGAAGTCGCGTTTGGCAGCCTTCTCTCTCGCCTCAGCAGTCAGTGCCATCACACCGGGACATTTGCCCTTGCGCCCGTGGCCCAGTTGAACTCGAAGACCGAGATTTCGCAATGAATTGGCTAAGAACTGACTACCATCCCACGTCTAGAACACCGTCAGCTCCATGTGCAGGAATATACAGGCAGAACATACCTCTATCCAATGAAAAGGATTATCACCATGAAGCCCGACGATACACCCCGCGCAAAACAAGGCATCGGTGAAGCAATCGTCGCAACGATGAGTCGCCTCCACCGCAGCATCGCCACATTCAGCGCACACCAGCTGTTGTCGATAGCCACCACGACCACGCAGCCGAATGACCTCCTTCACAAACGTTTCTCGATGATGTTCCCGCCATTGTTGCATAGGAAAGTCCTAAATACCCATCTTAAGTGAATGGTGACGCGAAAAAAAAAGCACTAACGGAATCGTGCATCGCACGTGGTGCAGACGCTGCGGGGTGGCCATCGTCGAAGGTATAGAAGTCGTTGCCGTTGCCTTCCTCCGGCTCCGGCACTTCAAGAATAGGCGGCAGGTCGGGCCCTAGTACATCGAATGCGTGCTGTTGAGCAGCAGTCTTTTTTCTAGGGGAGCCTGCGATCACCGAGAAGGTGGTGCCACGGTGAGTGCGCCCATCGATGCCCCAGTGGATGGTCTCATGCTGCATCTCGACCATGAATGGCGTGTCATCCTCGCTCTCGCTGTCGGAGTAAACGATGGTGGTGACGCTGCTGTCTGCGCTATACTCCGTGTACGGGCGTTTCGGCATGGAGGAGGGTTCTCAGCCAGACTCAGCCAGACAGAAATTAAGGAGGTCCTCAGCAGAGTTAGACTTCATGCGGCCTGACTCGGATATCCGGGCCAGGCCACCAAGTTGTTACCCGAGGAGGTGGGTTTGGTTGGCATCAGGAAATTTGCACAGCCCATATTGGGCCCGATGAAGCTCGTGATGTGATGGCATCCGATCTGGGCATGACAGACTTATACCAGGGCTCGCCAGCACGGGTGAGTCCAATGCCATATTTTAAAGAGTTACACAATTCGTGACCAGTTGAGAAGGGATGGTGAGTGTGTATCCGTCATTGTGAGTTCATTATCAGACTAGTTCAATAAAATGCCTTTAATCTGCACCTATTTTGTCATATGTATAGAGCAGTGTGGCGACAAATTTCGTTGGGTTTTCACAGTTCAGACCTCAGGTATCAATACGTGCACACCGATGCAGACCTTCGCATCACTATCACCGCCTGAGACTCCGAAGAAGCAAGAACACGATTCGGAGGAAGTGCTACTGTGTGAGGCTGCGCGCCGCTTGTTGGAGGTGCAACTAAAAATAAAGATCCGCAAGATCAGTTGTTGATCAAATGTTGATGGTCCGTGCGCCTGTTTGGTTTTGTAATCCATGCACGTGCATGCGCAGCCCATGTTGGTCGCCTCTTGTCCTTTCCCTCATCCATCCCGGATCACCCCTCCTTCCGCAAGTTGCCCAACTCATCAAGTTTCTTACGGCTCTGTGCATCCCGCTCCCTCGTGTTCCAATCTCCTGTGTAAATCAAGCCCTCAAGCCCTCAAGCATACAAGTCTGCCAGCGCCGATCCAAGAACGGTCGTCGGCCACCTCAATACTTCAGACACTTGCTGGCGACAAGTGCTATCCTTCTGTTTATGTTGCTGGGCTGGTTTACTCTTCAACCTCAATGTCTTTTGGCAACAGTTCCGCGCTATCCTCGTCAAGCGTGCAAGAAACGCGCACAAGTAGTCCATGCCTCAAATAGCTCCGAACAAGCTGCTGCAACACACTTTCAAGATCTATATGGATGGGTTCTCCCCACGCAGTCGCTGTGGCCATTACAGTGGTTGTTTCCATGCCTCATTGAGATGGCGGAGCGCAAGTGTAGATTGGGGCTTGACGGACCATGCTAGTTATCTCTTCCCTTTAGATCCCTTCATGAATGAATACAGTTTTATTTCTCCATCTTTCGTGAGCTTTTAAGTGGTATATAAGTGGCATATACGGTGCCTGGGACCATTGGAATTGAGCTAATCCGCCCGTCTGGCGACCGTCTCATCAGTCTGGCGAACCTCCTGGCGCATGTCGCTATCGGTCATCCGCTTGTAATCAGCGATCATCAGCTGTCCAGCCAGACGTGTGAAAGATGATGAGACGGACGGAGATCACCCGGTCAGATATGGCCTGACCGGCCCGCTGCGAATTTCCTGATGGGTAGGACGATTTGGGACAAGAAGCCGATCAATCAATCTGCAATCAGTGTGACAAATAACTCACCCTCTTCTACTTTAAATAAAATGCGACCGCCTTTGCAGCCATGTGCCGTGCGCACATGGCCGCTTTTAACACTCTCAACAAGGACCTTCTCTGTGAACTCCTAACCTATATGTCCCCATCCACAGCGTCTTCTCTCGCCCTCACGGCTCGTCAATTTCTCGATGATGCTCGTTCCGCTCTCTACCGACGTGTCCGCGTTCGCAGCCATGTGACAGCGCGTTTATTCTTTCGTACGATGCACTCTTGTTCACCGCTACACCCTTCTTCACCACAACTCGCGTGCATCGTATGTATCTCCTTCTCTTTTTTTTGCCCCCACTCACCTCGGCAGCAGGTTCGTGTCCTCCATCTTCTCCGCGCAGGACCGCGATCTGCGGGAGAATATGACGAGATTCTCCGAGGCGACGATTTCGACTACGGCTTGGAATGCATGCGCTCCCTCGAAACCATCCACTTGGAACTCCGCGTTGACTTTCTGAGTTTCAAAAACCGCTGCAACTACACACTCTCCGAATTCGCGTACGACGGACCAATTGAGGAGGAGCTCTATTGCTTCCTCTTTCTGACCCCCACCCTCACTACAGTTCTCTTGAAGCAGGACTTCGATCGCACCGCCCATCAAATGCAAGACCCCGACTTCCTCCCAAATGTTAGCCACCTCTCCGTATGCCATCAGGACGCGATGGCATTCCTCGAGGACCGTCCAGTATCCCAGTTGACTCTGGAATACCCGGACCTGTTTGTGGATTACCAGACCATCTACTCAGCCCTTTCCCTATCCCAATTTCGCGGCCAGGTGCCTATCACTTTCTTTCAGGCAGCGCCTGCTCAGTGGCTACATGGACCCCGCCTCGCGCGATACCTTCCTGAGCTGGAGACGGCTGCCATTTTGCAGGATGGGTCATGGACTACTACTCGTGGGCTGTCGGTACATTTTTTCTTCCTGCTCTTACACCCTGCTCATATTCTCTCAGCGCCATTTCCCAGAACTCGTCACAGAGCTGGTTCAGGCCCTCAATTTTTTACCCAAGCTGACAACACTCCTCCTCCTCACGCGGCTAGGAGCTCTGGAGCTTCTCGTCTTTCAGGACGCGCTTCAAAAATACTCCACTCTCCCAGCCCTTCGTCAACTCACCTTTCACAACCCTCTCGAATGTACTACTTTCCCGGACTGGCGTAGCCGATCCATATTCACAACCATCCTTCGCTGTAAAACCCATATCTCTTGTCACTGTAGACATTGAGAATACATGGATTTGAATGCGTACATTTTAGCCAGGGTTTGATCTTTTCAAAGGTGCATGTTTGCATATTTAATGATCACATTCTTCTGTGAGTCTCCGCGAGTATTTTCCATATATTTTAACGGCTTTGAGGACATACATGCACCGTGAGACCAAGGTTATTGACAGGTTAAGTAATCCAAATCGCGATTGTGCACAGCCTCTATCTCTTATTTTTCCCACGCAACCGCATCAACTCCGCCACTCGAAGCTTGCGTGCATGGAACTCTCGTGCCCGCTCAGCCGCAGCTGCCAACGACCCCACCCTCTTGGCCGGAAGAGGGCGCATCGGTCCACCGTCGTAAACGTAGAGTCGTCCATCTCTCCCTGCTCGCTGGTGCCTTAGGAGGTCCATTCGGCTCTTCCGAGCTCGCACTGCTTCTGCCTGCCGCTCCCGTGCCTGCCGAAACTCCGCCAGCTTTCTGTGAAGGAACTCAGGTCGAACGGGGAATTTCCCTGGCACCAACGGATGACCCTCGTTGTAGCGCGCATACCAGGCCTGGACCTCCGGCGTCAGGTAAGCACCGTGGATGGCGTCTAAATATTCTTCAGCTCTGACCCAATTGGCCTCCAAGTGATTGGACAACCTACCAGCCTTGGTACGCCTCTCCTCTGCATCAAACTCCTCCTTCGTAAGGGGGCGGGCGACGACCGCGACAGCTGTGCGTTCCTGGAGCATTTCGAGATCAAGAGTAGGTGCACAAAATAATTATTCTTGTCAAACACTCACAAATCAATGGAACGTCAGAACTCTATTCTCGCTACCATCAACTCCTTCATGGCGGACACTACTCGTACTACTCCAGTCCCTCCCTCCCAGGATACTCTCCCGACCGACTTCGCGTCGCTGATCCCCATGCCTCGAACTGGCCACGACTTGATACGTGAGCTCAAACACGATGAAGACGTCACTGCCCGCTCACTGCGAATTCGGACTGCGCTCCAACATCTAGTGGACTCCGATGCGGTGACGAAATCTATGCAATTGTCGCCAAAAACCAGGTCCAACGCGGAGACCACTGCACCGCCGTCGACGTCCTCGACCTCCGCCCCGGAGACATCACCCGCTGCTTCCAGCGTGATGTGGCTGGTGCGAAAAAAGCGCAAACTGTACTTCGATCCGTCAGTCCAGTTCCCCTGCATTTTGTCTCCAAATCTAACAGTTGACATTCCAGGATGCATGCACACACTGCTTGCAAAAAGCTCAAGGCCAAATCTGTCACATTGGTACAATCTTTCGATGAGGCGGCTGCCCTTTTGGATGTCGAAACCGACTCAGACTAGTGGATATGTAGCCTTGAATATATTGCACCTGACTGACCACTCGACTGAACCGTGAGCTCTGAAAGCCCAAGCACAATTCATGTATCAACCATGCCCCCTCGAAGAAGAATATTGGCTGAAAACTGGCAGCTGACGTCGTATGACATTGACACTGCGGTGCAACGTAAATCCCTTTGGAACCTGCTGATTTTTGAAATCAGCTTCCTTTGTTGGATCCACGAAATCTTGGCAAGAAGCACTGCACTCACCAAATCATTGCAAAAAGCACCACCCGGAAAAATAGGTGCACATGCTTCCATTCTTCGCCGTCCTGTTCCGCACTCTCCGTTCTTCCCTCTCTTTCAGCGCTAGCACTATAATGTCCCTCGTGGGAAGAGCCCACTCACTGAGAGAATATAACCCAGGCCTCCCATCTACGGCGTTCAACCAGCGCAAAATTCGCAAATGGTTCCCCCACTTGGTAATCCACATTCGCAAATCTTTCTCCCATTTGGTAATCCATAGGAAACTTGATAGAAGATGCCAACGTCTGAATTCTGGCTAGGAATTTTATAGCAGGCGGAGCTATCAAAACAACCGCATGTGCAAAAAATCCAGAAAGCTCCGGCCCTTGCAATCTACCATAGGTGATGATCAAACACTGGCCTGCGGGTGTATTTAAAAAGGGTCCGGGGGTGTTTTACAATGGGGCTCAGTTCACCAATGCGATTATATTCCACCAAAAAAAAAATGGCAATTGAGCAGTGTCGAGGAGGTGCGAACCACGTCCAAGAATGGGTGTGAGGGATGGAAATCATATTACGGTAGCTTACCTCACAGGTAGGCATTTTTCCACCGTGATTTCGGTGTTCTCACCGAATATTAGCCCTAGCTTTAGAACCCTCACGGCCTCGCGGCCTCGCTCGTCTCAAGGTACGCGATGGTTTCCTAGCATGAGTTGATCATTTTATCCCACACTAATATTTTTGGAAGTTCTTGTTCATCACTCCTCATTGGCGTCTGTGTGGTAGGTAAGGTTGAGTCCGGTTAATCTAAAAGAGTCCGGCCTGCACCTTCAAATCACCTCGCCATACCTCGCCATACTGCACTTGATGATCAAATAATGGTCCGCAGGTGTTTTTTAAGAAACCCTCCGTGGGTGTTTTTAAAAGGGTCCGCGGATGTGCTTTAAATCGGGCATTAAGCAGATTCAATGTGAGTATTTTACTAGCTTACATTCCACAAAAGAATTTGAAAATGGCTGATCTACAATGCGTGAACCATGTAACGTTCCGGCTAATTAAGGTGTGTGTATGTGAGACCTTGTGAGACTCGATGGGTATCAGATTACGGTAACTTACTACACACAATCGCTGATGATCACGGACTTGCAAACTTTTAGGGTTTCTGGCTGTTTCTGGGTGTGAGATAACAGAATCATCGGGTTGCTTATTCTACTCAAACCTCTCGTACAACACCAAGCCAGAAAATTCTACAGTGCCTTGTCAGTTCCAGTACAGTGGGCAGTACCACCCAAACCTCGCGTGCACCTTGAGCAAACAGGTGAGGGTCCTGGACAATATCAGCTAGGCGAAGGCACTGTTCATCAGGCATCAAGGAAGGAAGATCCGGCGAGGAGCCGTAAATATTAGGATGTGTGTGAACTCGTGAGAAGCCATAATCAACAAGTATCCATTTTGGGAGTCGCACAAAAGTTTCCCTTGGATCATTTGAGTTTGATGGGATCTCACCCAAACTACGTGCCTACTGGAAGCCTTTTGATTGATAAGATTCACATATTCTAATCTGATCCCACCCCCATCCTCTCCACCCAATAGCACTGCTCCACCAGCTCGACGATGTGGACTTGAAGGCGCCTGCGGCATTGAGTAAATCGCGTGTGGGCTGCAGGACCCCTGTCGAAGCAGGTGTGCATGTCAATCAAATGTTGCAGTTGGAGGTATTTGACCCGCAGTTCAGTTGCGAGTTGGTCTCGTACAAGAGCGAGTTCGACCTGGGTTGGCACAATGTGGTCCATGATGATGGCGGTTCGAAGCAAGATTGGATTTGATGTGAGTTTTCAATGTCACATTATGTGACACAAGGCGTTGTTCCTCATCCCGGCAGCCATGCATATTTTTTAATCCTGAAATTCATTGTGGATATTGGAGGAGCTATGACTAGATTAGATACCAAACACAGCAGCGCGATCCGCCGCTAATTCATCCGCCTTTGAGAAGAGTTCCAAAGCCCGACGGGCACGCTCGCCAGGTGGCCCATCAACCTCATCTTTGAGTGCGCGACCCCTGTCCTGCATCACTAGATCTTTCCCCGACCGAAATCCATACTTAACCCATCGAGAAAGCGCCCCCGATACATACTGAGTGACTGAGCAACGGGTTTCGCCAGGCTGAAGCGGCGTGTTGCCGTGGTCGACTATCGCGGAGGGTATTAAGGCCGTGGAACCAGAAGGGAATTCGACAATGAGTTTAAGTTGTCGAAGATAGAGATGGCCGCCTTTGGTGTGGTCAAAAACACCGGCTGCGGTTATAGCACACCAACTTCCAGCCGGATTCTTGAAATCGCGATGCTGGTATGTGGCAGTACGTGGCCCACAATTAAAAGTAACGATGGGGTAGATGGAGTTCTTGAAATTGTGCCGAAGATTTGGGTGGTGTTTGAATAACGGTTTGAGATCGTCTATCACATCCCGGCACAGCTTGGGCGCATACGTTGTGAGTGCGCCTGCGGATTAAATTAGGCCAGTCGTCAGTGCACTTTTAATGGGGCAACTCACTGGATTGAAAGCCGCAAACACGCCGCGTACATTTTTTTCCCATGAGTTGGCGGATAATTTTGCGTATCTTGGGCGGATTAACGAAATTCCCTGGCTTCTTTAGAAAGTCATCAGTGCTGAACATCAGTGCAGATAACAAGCACTCACCTTTGGGCCACCACCTAGCGTGACTCCCTCCGTGAAGGAGGAATAGTTTCCGCGGCGGTGTCTATCATCGCCGATGGGAAGCTCCCCCGAAGCAACCGCCTCCTCCCGAGCTTTGGTCATGGCATCCGTGAGGTCTGAGATGACCTTGTCCCATTCCGGATCATCTGGTTTCCCGACGAAGACCGCAATAAGGCGCCCATCGCGGTCGAGAATAAATAACGGTTTGCTGTGGAGGGGTTAGTCAATGCGCGGGTTTAGAGTGTCAGGAAAGCGAGACTTACTCCCCATCGTATTTGATATACCGGAATCCTTCAGCCAGGAGCTCCTCCAGTCGTTGAAGTTGGCGTATCGCAGCAGTGCGCCTACGAGAACCCCAGCCCTTGGAGCGTTTTTTGTCCTGCTTGGTTTTCTTGACCCATTCACGTGCACCGATCCAACCACCGCCGCCGGCGAATGGGAGGGTTTCAGCGGCGAATTGGGTGGCCTCGGGGGGGAGGGTGCGGTAGGACTGATCGTTGTTCTTTCCAGGCTTATAGTCAAATGGAGTCGAAGAGGCAGCAGCAGCTTGACGTTTCAGCTTGCGGCGCTCAACTTTCGCCTTGGCTTGGCGGATGCGGCGGTTTTCCTCCGGCGACTGTGAGTCTGTCGCAGCTGTGGACGTGGTGGGCTTCGGGGAAGGAGATGGGACTCGTGAAGGAGGCGGGGATGGAGGAGGGGAGTCAAAGTGGGGCGGGCCGGCTTCTCCAAGCGAGGAAGTCTCGTCGATATCGGACTCGTCCTCCCATTCGCCATCTACGCCTTCTTGGTCGAAGTTGTTGGCATAGCGGAGTTCTGAGGCGAGGGCCTCTTCGAGAGGCTTGTCCAATGAGATGTCGGTGCGGATGATCTGGTCGGGTGGCACCGAGGCAAGTATATTCTTGATTATGAGGTCATATGGCGAGAACGTCGTGCCGCTGCGGGTGGAGCGAGACATAGCACTGGAGGTAAGAGTTGTAAGCGGCAGAGGACTGAGCAAAAGGATGCAAGGCTGAGTGCCGCTGGGCAAAGTGGCGCCACTGCCATACCGAATAGGGCCTCTGGTTAGGCCCACAACGATAGGCTGCGATGCCCCTCATCCCAGCGTTCCCCAATCATAAGAATGGAGACAAGGCTCGTGAATGGTGGCAAAAACAAAGTGCCACTCATCGCATGGCAGCCTCGAAGGATGGCAAGCCCAAAGTGCGAATAGGGCCTCTGGTCAGGCCCACAACGCGTCTTTGAGATGCTTCTTCGTGCCATGACGCATAAAATGAACGGAAACACTTGCCTGCAAGTTTTTGGGTCGAGACGTCGTGGTGGTGGCACAAAGGAAAATAAACTTAGCGGTGAGAGAGGGGAGTAACGTGTGTGACTACGTGACAACCTACCGTTTTGGGTATGAGGAACAAAAAGATCGAGCTCGTGCACACCATCCAGCCCCCCGAAGGGAAATCTGAACTGACAAAAAATCTTGTATTCCTGCTCCGATAGACCTTATCAGAAAAAAACAAAATTGGGGGGGGGGTCAAGAATGAGGAACAACCGGCGGCGGTTGCGGTTGGTCTGAAAATGGAGTGCAGTTAGATATATAAATTGAATCAGGATTTGGGTGGTAATTCAATCACTCATGAAAGTTGCCAACATTTGTGCAGTGAAGAGTGAAAATAAGCATACGGTCGTCAAAGTGCGTTGTGCAAACAGACACCAACTCAGATACCTTTTGCTCTTAACCTCCACAGTACAAATGCCACGACGTGGTAGGTCCCCCTGCATTCCTGGAGATGAATTCCAGCTGAGGTGGGTGGTCATATTTCGTATGAGTTTCACTGAGTTACGGTCGTGAAGCAGGCAATCGAAGGCTGAGAAGTTGGAGAGGGGGAAGCTGGCTTCCGCGGCATACTATGCGAAGAAGTGAGTATTTTTTTCGCCAACTTTTGACTGAAATTGGTGCGTAAACAATCTAATTTATTTTGCATTCACTAGTAGAGAGGGCATCCGTACAAAGCGGCGCATTCAAATGGCTGAAAAACGGTGAGCTTGCAATTTGGAACACCATTGGGCTGAAATTACTGTCAAGGGCTGCACTGAAGGCAAAACGTCGCATCTCAGACAGCCGTCTCAGACTGAAAACTGGGTTGGAACCGACGGATGTGGGGCTGCGAAGTGGCGCCCTGCCTGTGCCGAAAGACGGGACTCAGGGTTCACAAGATCTAGGTCACTCCAGAATGAGTCTGAACCATTCAGATTTGCAAGCTGCACATTGTCTACTTGAAATGCGCGGTGGCCTCCACGGAACGGATAGACGGCAGGTTTTTTTATTGAGGAATGGGAAGGGCTCAAGTCAATAACTCTTGACGAAATTTACAGGCGAGACTGGGAGGAAGAACTACCTGGCTCTGACGAGCTGCCGAATACGGATGAAAGTCAAGAAGAGGAGGAAAGGACTAATGATATACTGGTGGGGGATTGTGGGCAGCGAAGGTATTTAACCCTGATTTGCCAACTTGAGAGTGGATGTCGGGTGACTGAGACGGGGATTTTTAGGCCGCCAACGCCAGAGCCATCGGGTTCTTCTTATCCGAGGTATTGTTTCGGCTTCTGATGTCGCATGAGTGCAGTGTACTGACATAAAACAGGCGGAAGGCCCGGCTTCGAATGGCAACACCATGTTTTGATAGCCCAAGTCCAGATGGCCGTGAGAAATTGCCGAGCCTTTATGATAGAATGGACGTCGCATATGGGTTAGACAGTAGTACACGGCCTTTTTGATTAATATGGAATATCTATTGCTCCACATCTTATGCAATATACGAGCAAGGCAGAGGAATGCATTGGCACCAAACAGATACAGGTGAGGCATGTAAACTACAAAGTGCCTGACCCGGAGGCCAATGGCGCTGGAAGTTCGGGGAGCTCCACCCATTTCTGCACACCATCAGGGGCAGGCTGTCCATACCGTTCACGATAGAACGCGAGAGCCTCGTGACGGCTGGTCTTCTTCTGGGAGAACTGGCCAGGAACGCCATGCGTCTGGTGATTGGCTTCGGCGCTGAGGAACAGAAGGTAGGTGATGGAGTTTGGAAGAGTGAAGAAAGAACGACGCTTACGGGGTACGGTACAAGCCCGGCTCTCGCCCAACGATCACAACATACCAGATTTCCCCACTGTTGGGGGGAATAAAGGTCTCGAGAGCGTCGGGGGGAATGGCCACCCCGGAAGTGAAGGGGGGTCCGGAAGACCGACCGAGGGAAGCCGCCATGACGGCAGGAAGGCGGTCTATGAGCCAAGTTAGCGGGGAAATAGGTAAATGGTGCGACATACTTTGAACCTCAATGGCGAGGCGCGTACTCTCAACAGTGGAGGCAACTAGTTGGGCACTTAGGCTGTTAGCAGGCATGCGGCCTAGGGAGGAGTTTAGTATTTGAGTCGCAAGACATTCCCAAGGGTGCTGACCATGGATTGACGCCGCAAAAGAAGCACTTTCGACTGTGGACGCAGCGAGATGCCCAACCAGCACGACCATCGCAGCCAGATCGACATCGGCGAGGGCCGACCTGGCAGCGGTGGTATCAGTTTGGTCGGGGAGAGTGGTGGTCATGGTGAGGGAGTTGCTGATGCATTGGTCCAATTTGTAGGCGCTCGGAGTCGAAAACTGGGGCCCGAAGCTGCAGTCACGAGCACATGCTATGACTGATGGGATTAAGTTGAGATCGGCGATAGATCTTGCAATGCCTAGATGGAGGTGAAGGGTTTTCGGAAGCTGATGAGAAGCTGAAGTAATATTTTGGTAAGATTGGGTGAAATATAGTCGCAATTTACGCCCTTTTGTCGTCAAATCATCACCTTCGATCTCGCTCAATTCTTGCAGGAAAATGCCCAGTGGTCGCGTAAGTGCGCTGGCTGCAGAGCAGCTGGATTGGTTGGAAAGCATCTTCGGGGATTTTTGCGAGAAGCAGGCACGCAACACGCTGGGTTTATTCTGGCCGAAGATGGAACGGGACTGGTTTAAGCAATGGCCTGTGGAGGCGGAGCTGGGGTTTCCGGTCCCGGAGGTGAGCGCGGACGGCGATGCGGAGGCTGAGGTGGAGGTGGCGCTGGCCTCAGACGAGGTCAAGGTTGCCATTGGGAGCGCGACTGCGGAGCGCAAGAAGGTCAGAGATAAATGTTATATTGCATAAGGAAACTGACAACATACTTGTGTAGAAGCTTCGCAGTTGGTTCAATAGCAAGAGTCAGAAGATGAAGAAGGGCGACACGGTCAAATCGGGTCAACTCGGCACAGTCGCCACGGTGCTGTTCAAATCAGGCCCCGTCAAGACGAAGAGGACTCGCGCAAAACAGCCAATAGAATTATTTCAAAAACAATACCCCGACCTGATCGAGGCGGAGATGCAGAAAGCCGGTATCGACGACACGGAGACTTTGTTGGCCCTCGCTCCGGACCTCGCAGGGATGCCCGACCCCGACGATGTGGATGAAGACGCTGCAGAGCAAAAAATACAGGAGCGTCTGAAGTCGGCGAGGTTGAAGATGCGGCGCGACGTCACAAAGACACTATTCGATCAGTTGAGTGACGAGGAGCGCTTAGAGCTCAAGGGTTTATCGCAAGCGATGAGGGAGGACGGAAGGAGGAAGATTGAAGAGGGACCAGATGAAGAAGAGCTTGCAGCAAGAACGCCTGAAGAATACCAAGCGTGAGTTTGTTGATACTTCATCCGTGAGGGTGAGGAGCTGACGTCGAAGATTAAAGGGAGATTGATGCGCTACCTGGGGTTTTAAGAGAGGTTCACGCGACGATAGAGCGTTTGACCGGTTGGACAGGCGCGACAATTTTGGGTGGCCCGACACCGCGACAGGGGGGGAAGATAATGAGCAAGACGTGCGTGCTGTTGCTTGCGAAAATGCCGTGACTGACCGTGACCGCGCTTCTCTAGCTACTGCTTCGGCGTTTCTCCTGCTGGCAACACTCTTGTGCAAGCGATTCCGGAATGGGAGACGATTATATCGGAGAAGATGGGGCACTGGCTGTCGCGCTGTAATCGTGCGTATGCTTGCTTGCTTTGTGTGCGAGCCATGCCGATCCAGGCTATAGCTAGAGAAGTCCGCAAATTGCGTGCAATGGCGACGCCTGGGGCTACCGAATCATCTCCGACTCAGGCCTTGGCAAGTCAGGCTGTCCCTGGAAATACTGCAGTCAACGACAAGGCAATTGTGCCACCCCCGAAGAAGGTACGCAAGCGCAAGGTGGCGAAGAAATCACAAACCGTCAAGACCCCGAGCATCACCATCTCTGCCACCACGACGGAGACAGCAGGCGAGGTCGTCTTGCCAATGCGGCACGGAAGGATGGAAGGGATCGAGGCGGGAGGGGTGGATGGCGTAGGCTCGGAGGGCGGAAGCTTGGGGCAGGATTACGACTTGGGCCAGGGTTTCGATGGGATGGACCTTGGAGGTACACCCAACGAGATGGATCTCATTGATCCCGTACTCCTTGGAATGAGTACGGAGCGGTGAGTTTTGTCCTCGTTTTTTTTTATAGAAAAATCCTCTGACTAGCTTGCTCAGAACGATGCAGAATGTCGAGCCCCCAACGTGAGTTTTTCTATATAATCTTCTACAGAAGACACTTCTAATCCCCGGACGTCCCAGTATCTCCGATGCGGCTGTGCGCCCCATGCCGCGCGCGCCGTGCAAGGGCGCTGCGGCACCTGTGACCCAGACTTCACCACTTGTGGAGGCCTTCGGGGAGCTGAGGCCGCAATCCGTTGACGAGGTTCCTTCGAATCCGACTGTGGCACCCTTCGTATTCCCATCTTTCGTATTTATCCAGCCCACGCCGACCTCGACGACCCCAGGCCCGCCTCCGATCGCCACAGGGACTCCGGTCGCAGTGCGTGCACCACCAGCAGCGGCGTCATCGCCTGAGGACGTGGCGATGTCGCCCTCGTCCCCAGGCACCGCAACGTCGTTGCCGAGCACGACTCCCGTGCGTTCTTCAGCCACAACGCCAAGCACACCTACGTCGGGGGCAAGCACGATTGCTGCAAGTGAGACTTCGCCTCCCGTGCCCCGTTCTTCAGCCACAGGCACGTTGTCGTCGCCAAGCACGAACCCCCCGAGTGCGACGTCGCCTCCCTACCCTTCTTCGACCACAGGGCCAAGCACACCTACGCCGTCGCCAAGTGCGTTGCTGCCCACGCTGCATTCGTCAGCCACTGACACCCCATCACGCGCACCAGCAACGTCGCCGCATACTCCCTCCGCACGAACGCTAGTCGCGACGCCCGGGGGGGCAGCGGGGCGTTCTTCAGCCGCAAGCACACCATCGCGCACACCAGCTGTACCCTCGCCGCTGGCAAGAAGCGCCGTGATAGCGGGTCAAGGCCTTCCGCCTCTGCCTCTGCCTTCGGCCGCCCCAGCCGGACCTATTCCAACGTCTAGCCCTGCTGTTAACGCCGCCCCCCCACCCCCTCTATCCCCACGCGCACTGACTGCCGAGACCCCTGCCGTTCCGAATACAGGGGGAGGGCGTCTCAGCAGAGACAACTTCCCCCAGTCGAGGCCGCTTGCTAATGCGCCGACTGTGCCGGTGGAGCCAAAGCGGGGTAAACCAACAACGAAGGGGAGGGGGGGGAAGGGGAAGGGGAAGGAGAACCCATCAGCATCCTCGTCGTCGACGGTGCCCCGGAATCGCAAAGCGGCAGAGGCGTGGCTACAGACCTATGATGATGATGGCAACGTGATTCCGCTGGATCCGGGTACAGCGACGGGGGCCGTGTCGCAGAAGAGGAGGAGGGAGCTGCTGGCAATCGGCCAACGCCTGGACAAGGAGAGGGAGGCTGCGGAGGCGCTCAAGGACAAGACCAGGCGCATGCTGGCGAATCCTGACGGGAACCACCCCGCGGCCATCTGGGTGCCGCCCCCACCGCCCCCGGAGGGGCAGCCCTTGAAGCGTTCCAGGAAAGCCGCGCTCGACAGGGATGGACAACCGATTGTGGCATGGGATGTGAAGCGCAAGAGGGGAGAGTTGCAGCATGGGGCTCCCCTGCCCCCCACGAAGTAGGCCAGGACGACTTTTTTTTTTTTTGTTAAATAGTTGTGGTTTTCTCAGTACGTAGAGGTGTTGGCTCCTGTTCAACCAGGTATTATTATTGAAATAAAATTCCTTCAACGGACGCGAAGTTGGCGCTTTTGTTGGCTTGTTAGTTACTTGGTGGCGATTTGACTTGTTTTAATTTTCGGGAGTAAAAATATTGCCAAAAAATGAATGCTTACGGGATCGAACTATGAGGCAACCTCACATTCTAAATTGCACGTACCAGCGTGTTACCCGAACGAGGGCAGAGCATCCATGTGTGTGTAGGAAAGGAAGTGGAGGTGCCGTGCCCAGCCAGCTGGGGTGGGGGGGCGGAAACAGAGTGAAATGATCCAATCATACATATATTATTTATTATTATATATATACAAAAAGCACCCACCCAATTATTCCCACGAGAACGAGCATCCCTGGCGTGGAATTGGAGCGCTAGGATGTTCTCAGAAGTTGGATGCTTGCAGCATATTATATATTATTATATTGAGTCCAGACAAGCGAGGGCGAAGTGATCTGATCATAACATATACATACAAAGGCGCCCCGCCATTTTTCGGACGACGACAAGCGTCCCTGACGCCGAATTAGAACCCTAGTCCCCCCAGATCTTCCATTGTAGATGACTTGTAACACATTATATTGAGCTAGACTATCAGAACTAGTATAGGTTCAGTAAACGAGGCGGCATTATCCACAACTTTTAGGTGGGCGGCAATTGGGCGGGATGAGCACTGCCACCCGCGGTTTGGCGCGCCGACGGGCGCCCAAACGACACCGCCGCTGCTTTGGAAGCCCGATTAGGAAGGAGGGGAGAGGCAGTACCAAATATGTGTTTCGCTCTAATGTTCTATAGAAAATAGCCCTCTGATGAAAGGCTTTTCTACATAAATGGCCTGTCTCTCACCACAACACATTTCTATAAAAAATCACCGCTATCGCCTGGTGCTTGTCACGCGTCACCCAGGCGTTTGTCGAATTGATGTTTTGGTTCGCGAAAAACGCTCTAAAAATGGCCCTAAAATCGTCGAAAATCGCGGCCTTGTATTGATAACGAAAGCTAACCTACTCGTATTCCTCTACTTCGGAGTCCACACCGTCTCGGTGACGCCAGAAATTGGCGTACCGCGTATTTCGGCGTCTTTGATGTTTGCCCCTCGACTCCCCTGCTTCCGGCACCTCCTGGAAAAAAAACTGAAGACGGTGCAAAAACGGTGATGGTACACAGACATCAACCCGGTGAATAAATCATACTCCATTGATACTTGGACGTTTCTTCCAAGTTTCTTCACTGTTTCTGAGCTAGTATGCATATTTGAATAATTACAACGAGTTTCCGTAGCCCCAGGGACATTTTAGCAAGCTTGTCGAATTTTTTGTCCCTGTCACGCTCCATTTGGCGGTTGTCGAAATGGTCAAATTGGAACTTTCCGTCACGCGTCACCCCCCCCTGTCGAATTGATTATTAAAGTACAGTATATGGACTCAGAGGATCTGATTGGTAAATGGCATGTGCTGTTCGTGAACGGGTGTTTCCTGTCTCACAACTGCCTCACATAGGTTCAAGAGGACCGGGAAGCGCGACGAGATTTACACCGCCACCAAATTTGGGTTCGCATTTGAGGGGGACCGAGTGATCAATGGTAGCCTCGAGTACGCCCGGATTGCCGTTGAAAAATCACTCGGGAGGCTCGGCGTTGAGAGTATTGACCTCTACTATCTCCACGTGAGTGTCACCTCCCGAGCTTGAGTTTTTCTGACTGAGTAACAGCGCGCGGATTCCACTGTACCCATCGAGGTTGGCTTTCAGAAATTCTCGAGGCTACTTCTTGCTTAAACGTCTTTACAGCACTCTGTCGCTGCAATGACCGAGTTTGTCAAGTATGCATCCATCTACATTTTTTTCATCATCCCTGATCGTGTTCAGGGAAGGAAAGGTAAAAGCTATAGGCCTCTCCGAGGTGTCCGCCAACACCCTGCGTCGCGCGCACGCCGTGCACCCAATCGCCGCCGTGCAGGTCGAGTACAGCGTCTTCACGCTCGACATAGAAGACCCCAAGATCGCGTTGCTGGAGGCCTGTCGCGAGCTCGGCGTCACCGTTATCGCATACTCCCCGCTCGGCCGCGGCCTCCTCAGCGGGCTCTATGTGCGTTACATCCTACTTGCCGCGTCTATTCAAGCCTCACAGAAATCCCAGGCACTCCCCCGACGACTTTAAAGAGACCGACTTCCGCCGCCAGGTTGAACGGTGCGTCCTTCCTTCAATATTGCATACGTCTGAGAGAGGCCAAACGGGACTTAGGTACAACGCGAAAAACTTTCCCAACATCCTCAAGATCGCAGACGGCCTCGGCGATATTGGTGCAAAGTACAATGGCGCGCCTTCTAGTCAGGTCGCGCTTGCATGGCTCCTCGGACAGGGCGAAGACATCATTCCCATCCCTGGAACCAAAAAAATTAAGGTACCGTGCAAAACACTTGATCATGATGTTCCTGTAATTTCCTGACTCCGTCGTTCTATCCGATGATCAGTACTTGGAAGACAATCTTGCGGCGGTAAACGTGAAACTGTCGAAGGAGGACTTGCAGTTGATCAGAGATGTCGCGAAGGCCGCTGATGCGATACAGGGGGAGCGGTACCCGGCTATCTATATGGCAGACCTGTTTGCAGAAACACCGGAGCTCAAATGATACAAAGAATATCTTGGACCAAGTTTTGAAGGTCCATGAAGACTATCTTTGAATATGCTGTATCATCTTTCATTTCTTCATGGTTCAATTTACACAAGATACCCTTCCGCGCCCCCCCGGTCATCGGTTGACCTTTTCAGTGCACATTTTTGTCCAACTCTTAGTCCCCAGAATAGGGACTCTGCCAAATTGTGGCTTCCTTGTATTCTTGGACTGATGCATGTTCAAAGCGGTCATATCCAGCAGGATAGGGATTCCAGACTGAACTGAGCGAGCGTCTTGTGGCTTAAATCCTGTAAATAATCGACTACAAACGTGAAGAAAGGACATTCAAAACTCCCACAGGAGGAGCCTCAAATGTTTCAGGAGGATCTCTTCAAGTTCAAGTATTCGTGGTTCGATCAAGTTCAAAATAGACGCGCATGGCGCTTATCAATCTCGCTCTTCCTCCGCCATCCATGAGTCAATACCCAGTCCCCCCGCCGTCCTACGGTGCCCAGGAGTCTACCCCTCTGGTAGACACATCCCACAGGAGCGAGTCAGAACCTCTTCTTGGCAGCAGTGGAAGCATCTCCGATCAGCCCGATGCGGGGGATGTTCCCGACGACTCCAACGTTAGGCGCGTCGATGTACCCTCGCCTGCGCCCGCGCCACCCAGAAAAGCCAGCGCAAAAACCGCAAATCCAGGCCACCGTCTCTCCTGACGCGCCATCGAACTTGTAAATCGTCCCTTCAAAGATTGCGCCATACCGTAGAGGAGCAACGCGTGGTATCGTTGAACGGCGACTCCTGATACTAATAGCTGGCGCGCGTCGTGTAGAGTCTCGTGAAACCCGAGGCTTTGCAGCTCGAGGGCTATTCGAACGATGTAATCATGTGTGTCCTCTCTACCGCATACCGTCCATTTCACGCACTTCTATATGTACTGTGGACGCGTCGTGTCCCGCAGGTCTGTGATGGCTCCCCCGCGTTGACGCTGTACAACGTGCGCGTGGACCCAGACCCGGACCCCGACGCGTCGTCTCCTCCCCTGCCCCTAGCACTTTCCGTCTCATCTCGCGAAAATAGGCCCACGAATACGCCTTCCGTATCAGCCTGCACAGGGCCCCGTATCTCCGCGCCCTCACGACGCTCCAGCTGTACCGAGCGTGTCTGGACACGTTCTGACCCGCATGCCTCGCGTGCACCGCGCCGACGCGCGAGACACCCATCATACACATATTGCTTGGCCGGTCCGCACCGTTCACGTTCTGCGCTCTGTGTACTTCGTCCGTTCAGTCATTGGGAGTGCCGAGCGCCCAGCCCGGAAGATAGGGAATTTGTAGCGATATCTACACCTTCGGTTGTTCCCTTATCCCATTACCACAGTTATATATGACTAGGTGTTTTGTGGTAGCAGCCCCAGAATATTCGATGTCCGACGCTTCGCGAGTTCAGAATGGCAAGTCGTAACCAAAAAAATCATAGTATTCAGTACAGTTTAGGCCATGGAATTCATTCCTGGAATGAACCCAACTTCTCGCCAACGTTGAACCCATTTATCCACATCAGCTGCACCAAGGGAAGACGACTCATTCATGAGCGTGCGAGAAGCATGAATCCCCTTGAGAAAAGCGACCTTGGGTAATAGGCCCATACTTTCCATACCGGCGACCGGCTTCAGCCCGAGTTGGAAGAAATCCAAAAGTTTCAGTGCTGCGTATGCACCAGGCGCGTACGAGGAAAATTCAGCCGTAGCTTTTAGGCGCGCGAACCATTCTGGATACGGTACCAAAGGCACGTCGAGCATTGCTGCCAAAGGCTGCATCACCGCTCTCCAGGTAGTAGGATGGGGGTGGACGAGGTGGAGGGTCTCGTTCATACATCCTTGCATTTCCACAATCGCCGCCGCCGCAGTGTGAATCGGAATCCACGAAATGATCTGTGCGCCTGTCGTCAGAAGTGAAACCGAGACAAGCTGAAGATCCGTACATCGTCACCGTCAGGCAGACATCCGATATATCCGCCAGATTGAACGAGAGCTGGGACCCACTGCGAGGTATCCCACGAACCACTGGGACTCCCTGTCAACAGCCCAACGCGAATGACATTGGCATTCAAATAGTGTCTTTCGGAGGCAATCTGAACGAAGCGCTCTCCGACCCATTTGGACTCCACATATCCGGTCTGGACAGCAAGTATGGCGTCTTCGATGGGAGATTCGGGTGCGAATCCCATGCGTGGGGACACTACAATATCCAGTCAGAATTCAGAGGAAAAAGAGAAAATCTCGGGAGCTTACTGTTCCGACATAAGGCAACCGTACTGATGAAAGAGAACGAAGGGCGAGATGAAGATTTTGATCTCAAAGCGAATTCGAGCAATTGACGCGTGCCGACAATGAGATGTTCGAAGTCCGACAAGCGAGCGAAGAAATCGACTTTCCAAGCTGCAAGATAAGGTTTAATTCCGCAGTTTTGTTGAGAAGTGTAACGCTTACCGTTGTGTATAATGTGCGTAACAGAAGACAGAAGCTGCGCAGCGAAAGGTTCATTGTGAGCGTTTTTTTTTTTTTCGTCACTGTACGGACCTCCTCCATTATTTCAGGTGATATGCCAAAGTCTTCACGCTCCAAGTTACCGGAGAGAAGGGTCAGTTTCGCCGAACTTGCCAACGCGGGAGATAAGCCATGTTTCTCAAGAGCAGCAACTTGTCGAGCGAGCAAGGGAACACCGTCGGAACTTGGACGATTGAGGGCGTAGACGCGTTGAATATCGTCGCGTGCGGTGAGTTGTGCGAGGAGATGGCATCCGAGGGCACCGGTGCTACCGGTGAGAAGAAATGTTTGGCTTTGAGTCGGCGGCTCTTGGTTTTCCGTCATCGGGTGAGCTGTAAGGTTCAGGCGTGCGGTGAATTGAGAAACGAAAATTTCCATTGCCGCAGGCGTTGTCGTGCTCTTTGTCTCCATGACCTCGGGTCCTGCTGCAGCTGAATCTGGCAGAGACTGAGAGAATTTACGCATTATGTCGGATAACGAGTTGTCCGCCATTAGCTGGAGTTGAGTGACTTCTACGATAGATCGAAGGGCAAATCTGAGTAAATGTGAGTTTTGTCGGGTAAGAGTCAAGAGCTACGCGCACGAAAGACGTCCAGCCAATAGCGAATCGATCCCATAGGAGGTTAATGGCACATCCGCGTCGAAGTCGTCTTCAGACATGTTCAGCACATTCTGAATGATTCGACTGGCCTTAGCTTGTACGGATTCATCTTTAGCATTGACCTTTCCGGAGCCCAGGGAAGAAGGAACCAGATGCTCTCCCAACTTCGGCATTCCGTGCATCTGATTCATGGTCTCCCAGTCCAAGCTTGGTAGGTATCGACGGAGGTCGACCCCATTCTTATGCTTGTGGATTGCATCATCGAGCCAAAGCAACATCTCTGTTGAACTCATAAGATAAGATATAAATCAAGAAATATAACTGTGCCTTCGGTTGAAATTGCCCACTCAGTCAAGTGCTTCAAGCGAGATCGATGGATACCGCCAGACTGCATCATAGAAGTGTCGATTATGGCGGGACAAACAAAGGAGAACCCGTTGGAGAATCGTAGCATTTCTTCCTCCAATGCAGCATTAGCTCTGGGACAAGAATAAGTTGCCGGATATATTCTTAAAGATCAACTTACGCGCAATAGTTTGCCTGACCTCCCGTTCCGAAAGTCGATGTCATTGAAGAAAATGCCACGATAAAGTCAAACTTAGAAGTGTCGGTAGATTGTTTCAAGGTACGGAGCACCCCAATTTTCGAGTCGAAGACAACTTTGAAGTCCTTTTCGCCAAGAGTCGGGAAGAGACCATCAGCTAAGACTGCCGTCAAAATGACACATCCACCCAGCTGTCCGCCGACTGAAGAGAAGAGAGCGCTCATCGACTCCAGCGACGTCGAATCAACAGCTTCAAGATGGAAATCCATGAACTCGAGGCTTTGCAAGTACGAGAAGATCCGGCGAACGACGAGATTTTCTTCTGTGTGAAGCCTTGCAGTGCCTGAACGGGAGGTCACAATGATATGGCGTGCGCCGCGCTAGATATATATATGTTAAAACCTCTTTCTTCTTCCGCACCCTTTGTCTCACCTGAACCATGTACAAGGCAATATGTGCACCAATATTTCCAATACCCCCCAGTATGAAATATGTCATCTCTGCGGAAAACTCGGCGCGTAGGAGGTGGTCCGGAGGATCAGCGCGTACTTCGACGGCGGGAGCAACAATAGGAACCAGGCGGGGAACCAGTGGGTCGCTGGTTGCAGAAAATATGATATCTGGTTCCGCCCGGAGGCACGCTGGCAAGGTAACAAGACAGTTCCACCGGATGTCTTCAGGAAATGTGGCAGGGAAAGAGACGAAGCGGATGCTCCAAAAGGGATATTCTCGTCTGAGCGCTTGTGTTAGCCCAAAACAGGCGGCAGCATCCGGACCTTCTGTGGCGAGGATATAAATGTCCAGTTCCTGGGATGGATTTAATCCGCTGAAGTCCCACTGCAGCTGGATCTCGTCGCCAAGTTTGTAGTCGAAGGCGAAGTCGTTCTCTGCGTCAAACAATCCCTGATGGGTAGGTTGCCTTTTCCATGTTGTCTTCTGCGCGTCGAGGGTGAAATGGAAGGGGTTCAAAGTTGGTGTGTAGTCGGCATGTAGTATGGAGTATCCCATGTGTTCAAGGTCCATTTCATAATCATGCAACCGGAAAACGCTGGGAGGATTCACGGTTGCGCTGTGCAAGACGGTCTCAGGAAGGCCTTTGTCCCAAGCGCTGGCCCCCTCCGGATCTGTGAGATCCGTGAGGATCAAAGTTCCGCCGGGTAAAAGGATGCTGTCGTAGCTTGTGATCAAGGAATGGGGATCGACACTCGAATTCGATGCCTTCCATCCAAAATGCGCTACGATATCGAAGAATCTACCGCCACTCAGAAGGCTGGCCTCTCGGCGGATGATCAGCAGGGGATAGCGGATGTCCTCAAGGAGTACGCAGCTCTCTGGAAGCCAAAACACGAAGGCTACAAGTGGAAATTCGTTCGTTATTTCTTCAGCGAGACGAACGATGAACGATGCTACTGAGAGCTCTTGTTTAGCAACATGGAAGAGAATTGGGGGCTGTTTGCACACCGTCGGTGAATAAGCAAATATTGATGACTTTTTGGCGCATATTCGCAGCCAACGACGAGATCGCGTTCCGTAAGCGCAGACTGCACGCCATCGAAGCGGTTCCCAACCTCGGGTTTTGTGGCTTATTAACGAACTGTCAATCTGGTCAGGCATGGTTCACTTTTTGGAGGAGTTGTTACATCGTCGGAATGGTGCCGATCAACCAGTTCAGCTGGAAACTGAGCCCTAAAATCAATTGGCATCAAGCTAAGTAAAAGATCAAACGACAGTCGCAATACCCACATCTCAGACGCCAGTGAATATCTCGTTCCCTGGAAAACAGGTTGCCTGACGATATGCAACGGCACAGAAAACTTTTGAAACGGCGCCATTTGGTGTCTGGCGACCTCGAATTTCAACGTACAGAGCCGCTTGCCGAAGTCGTCAGTGATGGTGGCACTGAACTGTATTGACTCTTCAGGAGAATACAGTAAAAATATGTTATGGCAGTGAAGGTGAAACGTAAACTTTACCTGGCTCCCAGATACGCAATTCGATGTGGGCATAAATATGAGAAGGGAAATACGCTGCTCGGGCGGGTCGATCTAGAATCATTTCTATTATGCGTGATGGCAGGTAATAGGTATTGGGGGCGAAATTTCCGTGAAAAGGCCGATAAGCGGCTACTTGGAAGCAAGCGTCAAGGATGGCGGGATGAAGTATGTATGGATTTTCTCTGATACACCAAATGAGAAAGAGTGGACATCTCAGAAAGGTCACTCACTCGCTTAAACTATCGTCAACGCCACGGATAGACGCCAAGGCCTCGTCTGAGTTGAAATAGAGATTTGTGACTCGCTGAAACTTTGGACCGTACGATGAAAAATACGAGATGGAAGGATAAAAGTCTATAAGTGCTTAGGGATATGTTGTCAAATAATAAAAGGGCCCAGATTACCTGAATCGACGTGAGAATGACACCGACTGCGGATTTCCGAGAGATTTAGATCATCATGTTTCGGCGGGGCATCGAACGAGAGATAACCGTCCGCATGCAGTCGTTCCTTCTGATCAGCGCTCTTTTAGCTACGGGGGCGTGAGAGATATAATTCTTACGTGAGTGTCTGTGGAGCTTTGGCCCGCCCGCGCCGGGAGAGAAGACGTAACCTTCCAGTACGACCCATCCAAGCTAACGTTCACTGGTAGAGGAGCTTCCGACGATAATGATAGCAGTGAGCGGAAGTTGACTTTGAAGAGGGCAGTGGCACCGAACTCCAGCGCCTAAAGAGATGGGGCAAAGAATGAGAAGAGACAATAGAGCGGAAAACCCCCCCCACCATTTCGAGAAATCCAGCTGCGGGCCAGATCGGTTCTCCCCGAATGACGTGCTCAGCTAAAGTGGGGTGTGTATCCCTGTTTAACCGCAACCGCGAGCGGTTCAAGGGACCATGATACTCGAGCGCTCCAGTTGGACTCGGATAAAGCGGGAACTGCTTTTTGAGGAACGGGTAGGCTGGCAGTTTCAGTGTCGACTCGGAGCACAGTGCGCTGTTCAGAACGGTGAAGTCGACGCAGTTGTGTCCGGCGGCACTCAGCTGTCCGAGGAACTGGAGTACGTCACGATATTCTGTGCTGGGACCACCGGATTTCGGGCGCCGAACGGTCGAGAGAACGGTCGAGGAGCTGTTGGACATATCGGAAAGGTAGGACGACAGAACCGGATGTGGCGCGATTTCGACGAATGTGGATGGTCTACGGAGATGTTGGATTGTCGGCGTAAACAAAACTTGAGAGCGCGTATTCATCCAGAAGTACTCCGCATCAAATGGTCCAGGGAATATGCTGCCAGTTAAAGTCGAGCATGTGGCGATGGTGGGTACATGAGAGTCGGGATAACGCTCGAACAGTGCTTGAACTTCCGAACGATACTGGTCGCGACACAGATCCATCATAGACGAGTGGATGGGTATACGGGTTCGGATCTTTCTTGCGAATATCCCTTTAGTTTGAGCAAGCCCGAGGACGACATCTATGGAACGTTCGCTTCCCGAAATGGCGACCGCGGAAGGCGAGTTCAGGCAGGCTATCTCGACGATGCCAGCCGGATCGATGGACCTTTGCTGAGCGAGAAGTCTATCTGCCTCATCTGGAGTACATGAGAGCGCTGCCATGGTGCCTCCGCAGGTCTCCAGAGTCGCGAAAACATGGCCTCGAATGATAGCAAGCTCTACCGCCATGGCCTTCGGCGCTGCACCCGAGGCATAGAGGACGGCCGTCTCGCCAGCAGAGTGGCCGAGGACGATTTCCGGACGGATGCCGAAGTGCACAAGGAGATCGAAGAACGCCATCTGGAACATTGCGATGGCGGGGAGCGTCAAAGAAATCGGCCAAACGGCAGGGAATTCAACGGAGGACGGCGCGGAGCGGAAGAGTCCGTGCTCGTGAATGATAGACTTCCCCGTCGTACGCGTGAACACGGCGTCCATCTCCATGATGCTCTCACGGAAGACGGAGAACGTGCTGAACAATTCTCGACCCACTGCAATGTGATAAGAATCGAACTTTGCCGAGGAGAAGAAATCACGCACTCATTTCATGCTGAGGACCCTGTCCAGAGAAAACAAAGACAAGCGGGTTTATGTCACGACCACAATACTGCGGCTTCGAGAACTGCGCAGGTCCACAGCCCGGAACAGCAAGCGCATAACACCTCCAGCTCATCTGCTTCGAGCGTCGACCGAGGACGGTAGAGGCGGCAGGATACTCGGCACGGGAGGTAGTGCTGAGCGAATCCAATATTTGATCCGCAATCGCAGAGGCGCTGCGAGGCGACAGGCCAGCAGCCATAAACAGAACAGGCTGGTCCACTTTGAGATCCGCGCGCGTGATGGAATTACATTCCGGCGGTGCTTCCAAAACAACATGCCCATTCGATCCGCCAATTCCTGAGCTCGACATGGAAATCAAAGTTCTGCGTGATACAGTTGGCGGGAGCAGGGTCGGGCACGTGGGGACGCGAAGGTTATATTCACGCCATTTGATAGCAGGATTGAGCGTGGACAGGTTGATGTTTGGAGGAATAATTTTGTGCTCGAAAATCGATAGGACTTTGGACAACGAAGCCAGGAACGCGGCTATTTCTGTGTGCCTGGATGGAACGTTGAATCCATGCGATGTCAATCTTGTGAGACGGCGCACCCGATGTTCCCTTTCACGCTGCCAATTAGGAGCTCGCCTGACCGTCGGAAATGTTCTCCAACCCAGTTGGCCTCGGTGGGGTCTCCTTTGGCGGTTCCTGCAAGAATTCTATCAATTCGCATTCGCGTAAATTGAGAACAACGGGGGTCACCTGTGGCATGTACTTCTACATAGGCTACATCGCTGGGGTTCCTACCCGCACGTTTGAATGCGACTTTCATGGCTCGCAACTGAGCTTCTGCAACAGGCGCCCCAGGCGGCCCGCCCGAGCCAGTTGAGTTACTCGACGTTCCCAAAACCTGAATACAGGTTCAGTAACCGAGAATTAAATTGAAACACGTGCTTCTGCTTACCGTCGCATAGATGCGATCGTGGTCACGCAGCGCATCCTCGAGAGGTTTAATCACCACTGCCACACATCCTTCCGCGCGCCCGAAACTGACCCATTGTATCAGATTCATTCCAAATGTATTCGATGAAGGATAAAGTTACTCACCCGTCAGCTGAAACATCGAACGGCTTGCACTTTCCATCGCTCGACAACACTCCGGATTGGCTATATGAAATCCAATCTATGAGCCTTGAAATATCAAGATCAAACTAAAATACTAAAAAAATATGCTTTGAAAGACAGACCGGTGATTCAATTGGCATCCGCCGACCACAGCTGCGTTGCAGTCCCCATTTAAGATGGCTTGCACTGCTAGATGGAAGGCTGTCTGGCTTGAGCTACACGCGGTATCCACAGGAATAGATGGTCCGAGGAGATCGAGATGATTGGAGATGCGGTTTGCCACCATTGACGGCGCTGCAGCAAAAGAGCCACGAGGCTCGTATTCGTCCTAAGGCAGATCGTCAGCCACAATAGAATACTTCAAAGGATTGCGCAGACCGGAGTAGACACATTCATTAACTCAATAGAGGTGGCAGCCGTGTAGCAACCGACGAGTTGTCTTCGGTAGTCGATTCCGGAGTCCAAAAGTGCCAGAAAGCATTGTTCCAAAAGTTTCCTTGTCGATGGTGCCATAGCGCGAGCGTCTCGGGAGGAAATACCGAACTCGACATGATCGAAGACGTCTATATGCTTGAGGAAAGAGCCCTGCTGGACACTGATTTGACCCAGTCCATGTCCCCGCCAACTGGAAAGGTTTCAACGTAATTGCTGCGAATAGAAAATAAGCTTTAGTTACATGTCGACATTGAAACGGTTAGCCGGCATATGTTCGTATGCCTGCCCGGAGTTCATGAGGAACTCAAAGAAAGAAGTATGATCCAAATCGGATTCCGAATGGCTACCACTGGGTAGTTCAACAGCAATCCCGATCTGCGAACGCAGTCAGTACTTTTCACTACAGATGCTTTTCGACAACCAGGGGGCTTACAATTGCAAGAGGTTGGGTCATTTTACAGGCCTTATTGCGCGGGAAGATAACAGCTCCCAACGCTCAAGACTTATATAGTTTATATTCTTGTGGAGTGAAGAACACAACTCACAACAATGCACTGCACATCTAGACACGGTACAAATTTTGGTGTTAGGAGTTGGGACAGCTGGGAACCTATCATATGGTCAGAATCAGTTTTGAACCAGATGAGTTGCCCCTGACAGATCCTTACTTGCATCCTGTTATGGAGTGAGGCAGTATTTCACGTCATCCCGTAGGTTCCTCCCGGAGGACGGATATTTTGATAGCAGCGGCGGTCTGGCGACTGATCCAAGTCCAAGAAAACCCATATAGAATCATCATAAACCTTGAGGATGGGATTTGATTCGGTTTTTTCACTCGTTTTCTTACGTCTGCGGCGCGAAGATCGGCGACCAGTATGGTATGTGCACGGAGGATAGACTGCCAGGCGCGTTCGGTAGAACTTGATACTAGCAGAAGCATTAAAATCGTCTGTCTCAAGAGTTGAGCTGCCGCCGGCAGGACAAATAAAGGTCTTCGGACGGATCGTCTCCCGCGACAGTTAACGAGGAATGCACCACAGACAGATGGTAGTCTCCGGAAGAATGTCGTTCGCCGCGCAGCATGAGATGGATCAAAGATGGATAACAGTCTATGAATATGAGCTTGAATGAAGAAGCTGCGCTCTTGTGCGTTGCCGACTCTGCGCTTCAAGGCGAGGGATAAGATAGCAGAACATCATTACTGTAAGAACATCCGAGCCATCGTGCAAGGAGGACATCCGCTTGGAGCGACGGGAATGCACTAGATATGGCTCCGGAAGAATGGTGTTTGCAGGAGATGTATATCGGGCATAGTGGGGGTTTTGTTTTAAGTCCGCACTTCGGTCCGTCGCTTGGCATGTGCAAATCGGGGCAAATGCAAAGCGCATCGGATCTCCGTTCAATCGGATCAAAAAGATCGGACACAAACAGCGTGTTCATGAAAGGACAACGAGTGCTCCAAACATAATTTGTATACAGTAGCAAGTACAGAAGGAAAGGAGCGACCAACAAATAAACAAGATTACTTTTTACGCCCAGCATCCGAGTCTTCTCCCGCATCAGCCAAGATTTCCGCCTTCGCGATGAAAGACTGCGAAACATTCGGGGTTGTCTCGGCGATGTTTGTGGTCGCGTCTGTATCGGTTCCACCCCGCTTCGGCGCGCGTCTGTGCATGAAAATTATAGACTGGGTGTCTCGCGTCCGAGTCAACAGCTCGGAGGTAGAAACAACCCGTTTGTGATAACCGAATTTGGTGTTCCGGAAGACATGGCAGGCCATCGCGTTCGTCAACATAACGTTGCACGTCGTGAACATGGTGCTGAACGTCGTCTCCACCTGGGTGTTGTAAAACATTATGACGACGACAAGGTTGGCCGTGAGGGCGATCCTGATACCAAAAATGAGCGATACTTGATACTTGAAATGAAGTTGAACCCGACATACAGATAGTACAATTGCCCATCTTGCATGACGGCCCTCGAGAAACGGGGAAGGTGCTCGCCAGTGAAGAACGCCCTGATGTTTGCTCCGAGGCCGTCCATGTGGTCGAGATGTGAATTCTGGAACAACCGCCATGAGATTAACAGAAAGACGACTGTGTCGTGAACAAGAGGCATTATGCCGGAGGCTCCAACATATGGTTCTCCAGAGGCGGTGAAGCAAAACTTTGTGGGACCTATGTTTGCACCCTTCACACCGATGGGAGCAGTTATGGCTGTTCCCAATACACTGAGCCATAGCAGGAACAGAAATGCCACCAGGAAAGGGTTCCGGTTGAAAATGGCACGCCCTCGCAAGAAGAACAAAAAAGAGTTTGCTGGTATCGCGATGGCATAGAAAACCAGGTTTATGACCATTTCGTGTTCGCAGTGATCCAGCGGATAGGCTGAAAGAATATTTCTGGTGATCTGCATGCGCAAGAAGCTGTAATACGTACTGTGAAACAGGACGCTGTAGAAGAGAAACATGAATGAGGCGAGCCTAAAGAGATTTGACAGTCATGAACATATTGCCCGGGTATGCTGGGGTATGTACCTGGAAAAAAAATATGCCGCCATTCCGATGCTGAATTTGTACGAGGATAGAAGCTTGTAGTCGTTTTGCAGGTTGTACAAGAGATCCCAAACATATGCCTAATTTGAACAGCAGGTTAGTTAACGATTAAGACTGAGTGGACTCATACCGCCAGCGACCCGACATCGATGTACTCACAAATCTGAATCTGGTAGGCAATGTCAGGAGGAAAATACGCCATGGGCGTGAGTGGATTGAGGATGGTGGACGCCATGAACAAGCGGTTTGATCTCACAGGATGTCGTTGGTATATAAAAGGGTAACAGCACTTCCGGAGTCCGTAGTGTTGGATAAGATGAAATCATGGAGCGTGTATGGTGGAGATGCAAAATCATGTCAGGTCCCGACAGTAAATGGCAACGCGGGTTCACATGTTACAAAAAAATCTCTTGAAACTTGTTGGAAAATGGTCAGAGGCGAGCTCGCGGAAATGATTTTTAGCAGTGTACACGTTAAGAATCGTCGATTCTTCCGCGACGGCCGAAAAGAGGCCGTCTTTGGACCGCCTTTGATGTTTACCCCGCACGTTGACAGGATCTTAGAATAGGCCGGGAGTGCCAACAAAATAGGGGGTACAGAGACGAGGTGGCTACAGATCTGAGAAGGCCCGGATGAACCACTCTCAACGCCATCTGAAGCACGTAGTTAAAATTACAGACACAATGGATAGAAATCTGGCGCTCGTTTCGTGATGGTAGCGCGCGAGCTCGCTCGGGGCCTTGTACCTTTGTGATACAAACTCCACAATTGTTGTCCTTCAGGCATACTGAGGATCAACGACGACCACTGGCTTCGCCTTCGCGCTCCCATCGAACAGAGACAAGAACGCCGCAATGCCGTTTTCCAACCCCATGAAGAGATGTTCCTCGCTCTTGATTTTACCTTGAGCTACGAGCGGGGACAGCTCCGCCAAGAAGCGTGTCTGCAAATCGAGATGGTCGACAACATTCAACCCCTCCATGCGAATACGGCGGTTTAAACAGCTCGTTGAGGTTCTAAGGTGCAACACGGACGTCGATTGCCAAGAAAATTAAATACAAAAGCCACTTACCTTGACTCCGTAGCGCTCCTCATAGGGAATGTTATACTCTGCGATAGCGCCGCATCTCTATATCTGTTTAATGGTAATTCCAAGGATAATGGGAAACTCACGATGATGCGGCCGTGCAGATTCATGTTGTCTAGTGCGACCTCAAGCTGCTGGCCACCGACGTTGTCGAAGTACAGGTCGATGGGTCCGTGTTGGGAAAGAACAGACGCCACGGGGGTGGTCTTGTAATTGAACGCGACATCGGCAGCGATGGAGCGCATGAATTCAACTTTCTCGCTGGTGCTGGCCGACCCAATTACTTTGAGCCTAAAAGAGAGGATTTTTCAAATTGGAGACACGGCTGGAAAGCTGAGAGACGGACCCTTTGTTTTTGCAAAGCTGAATAACCATGCTGGATGAATTGTCAGAAAAGTCGCGTGTGTTATTGAGAGCGGTGGTGCATTCGCACCTTCCGACGCTGGAGGCCCCTGATGAAATGTAGACGGTCTCTCCCTGTGAAAGAATTAGACGTATATGGTTTATCCTTATTCAATTAAATTTACTGCTTTTGCATTCGCGAATCGCTCCACACCGGCGAAAGCGACGAGGCCAGGGATGGACAGACAGCTACAGAACTTTGCCCATGGAAAGGCGCCTTTTGGGTTGGGGACCGGTTGCAAGAAAAATGAATCGATATCGAATGCATAAGATGGAACGCCCTTGAACTCCACTCGCTCTGCGTAAGGTCAGTTGGTGTCCAGAATTCTAGGGATGGTGCACACCGTTCATATAAGGTTGGACCGTATACACTTCCCATGGCGTACATCCTATCAGGTAGTCTCCTGCATTCACTCCCTCCTTTTCAGAGCGAAGAACGAGGACTAGCCCCACTGACACAAGACTAATAATTTTCAGACCACCAACGATTGTGAAACTCACGCAGACTTACGGTTGTCCCACTTTCATCGGAGTCGAGTAATAGGGAACTAAAGGATCACGGAGGCGCTGGCGCATGTAAGGCTCTGGGCTGGTGACACTGTTAGAACACATCCGGGAACACTTTGGGCGAAGGACACCTGAGCAGAAGGGTCTTGGTCAAAAATCCGCCTTTCAAATCTATGTCGAGATGGATGGTCGGGGTGGTATCGTAGACAAGATGTTCGCCGGCTACTGGGAGTTCACTGCCTGGAATCTTTGCGTAGAGGACGCGCGGGTTAGCTGTTGGTGCCATCAATTTCGGTAGACAAGGAAAAGCCGCTACTGGTGGTGTTGGGATTGTGAATGAGCCGATATTAATCGACCAAGAAACCAAGAACCGCACTGATTGGGACGAGATACGGAGCCGTGATTCACCACTGCCGTCTTCGCGAACAAGTGGGACAGTTCCGACTCCGACTCTAAGTTGGTACGAGATCTATCAACATCTGCTCTGCCTCCCGGGCCGATGGGCAGATTGGAGCCCGTCGGAAAGCTTGACGGCGCCAGTGTGAAATTATGTGAGTATTAGGGGAAGTCAAAGATCTCACAAAAACAGATTCTGAAACGGATTCTGATGCCGATTCTGGCACTGATTCTGAATTGAGAATCGGTGCAGAATTGGAAACAACTTTAACCACCCCAATTCTGAACATCAATTCTAGTCTGCTTCTGAATCAATTCTGAATATATTCATTTGTTTTCCTCACCGACTTGTAAAAATAATGACATCATCCCACCGATCGGTTTCCGCCTTTCAGCACGACGCGCTGATGCCCCGACTTTCTGCCCGCCAGCGTCATGCACGCGTTCGCGGCGGCCTTGGCCTTCGCGCTCGGGACCTTTGTGCATGAAGAAGCGGCCTTGGCATGCGCCGGCTCTTTGGGAGCCTGGGTGGTGCGGGCCATGTGTATGTCGAGACCAAGAATTTTCAATTAATTATCAAATAAAATAGTTTATAATTATATTATTTTACTTGGGCGGCGTGTTTGGGGACGATTCTGTTTCCGATTCTGACGAGTTCCTGCTCTTGAGCAGGAACACCGATTCAGACCGATTCTGATTTTCGATCGATTCTGACACCGATTCATGGTCTCAGAATCGGTGCCAGAATCGGCATCAGAATCGGAAACAGAATCGGTTTTTGGGAGATCTTTGACTTCCCCTATTATCAGAAACTTCTGTTGTAATGAAGAGATGCATACAACTAATTGCTGGGCATTGTAAGCATCGTTCCGAGCAAGCTAAATTTTGAAGCGGCAGCGCGGATCACGCATAGCCATCGGGTAGGTAGGTAGGAAGGTATTACACGGCATGGTCCCGCTGAGGAACGCCGGTTTGGGGAAGTATCCCGGTATACAAGCAGGTATTTATGTACACCATCGTTCCCCACCTCCATTAGTCTTCCGAGCCGAGCTCACGCACCCAGTTTCCCGTCACGCTGTAGAACCCAGTCGACCAACAGAAGCAAGATAGTGAAACAGAACATTTCTACCATTAAATCAGTCAGCCCATCCGAAACAAGAGAGTCGTGTAAAACATTTCAAGAACTTCATGGGCAAATTTAGCCAGGAGAGCGACAGTTGAACGTTCGTAAAGCACGGATTTGAAGAAATCAATTGAATTCTCGTCATCCAAGCGGCGGCGTAAGCTCGGTGCTGTAGAATATGGCTCTCAGGGAAACAACCTCGGGCGATGAATCACAAGAAAAAAGCGCATGTTCGGGAGTTTCAACTTCATTACGGCAGAACCGGCAGACCCGTCTGGAACGGTTGTCTTCTCGTGGGTGCTCATGATCCACATATCGTAACACCTCGACGGCGAGTAAATGGGTTGACAGGCGGGAAATGACTTTAATTTCCCACGGTTACATAGCCTGTTGACAAATTTCTTGCGACTTTTTCGGTTAAAAAGTATGAAAAATGAAAAATTCGAAAAAAAAAAACTTTTTGGGGGAAAGTTTTGACTTGTGGAATGTCGACAAGACTTGTGACTTGTGAGCTTGCTGGACTTGTGGCCACTTTGGGGCACTTTTTTGGCCTTGTTTGGCCTTGTACAAGGTCACAAGTAGAATGTCAAAAGTCTGATGTAGGTATGGAAGCTCTCGCCCCTCTCCTTGCCCTTCTTGCTTGCTGAACCTATACTTCCTACTTTGATTTGACGGCGAATGTCATCTGTAATGCTGCCTGCCACGATGAGAGCCGTTGTTACTCTCGGCGACGGTCTCTTCGAACTAAGGGACATCAAGATCCCCTCCCTCGGCGCTAACCAGGTCCTTGTGAAAGTGGTGGCCGCTGCGCAAAACCCCACCGATTGTATGAACAATTTGCTTCGCTGTTTCAAACGCTGACCCGACGAGGACTTTAGGGAAGACACTGTTGCTGAACAAACGCGAAGGGAATATACTGGGCTGTGATTTCGCTGGGACCGTGGCCGAGATTGGCCCAGACGTCCCGAAAGAGCTGAGGCACGCCGGAGAACGAGTCGCAGGATTTGTACATGGAGGTAGGAAATGTTTCTGGATGGTCTTATAGTATATTCAACGTTGGTCGGCGCGGCAGGTATCTGCGCAAATGGAGCTTTTGCGGAATATGTTGCCACGGATGCTGCACTTGTCATCGCGATTCCGGAGACTATGACTTTCGAAAACGCCGCTCAAGTTCCTGCCGCGTGCATGACAGTGTGCCAGGCCTTTTATCAGTGTCTGGGCTTACCCACCCCACTCCAACCCGCAGCCAAGCCATTCGACATCCTTGTATGGTCGGGAACCTCGGCAACTGGCCAATACGCAGTTCAATTCGCCAAGCTGGCCGGTCTGCGTGTCATCTCAACCGCTTCGCCGAAGAACATCGAGTTCGTAAAGTCTTTGGGAGCCGACGAGGTTTTCGACTATGCAGACTCGAGGACACCAAAACGAATTGTGTCGGCAACCCAACGTGCTCTCAGATACGCGTTCGACTGCATCAGCGAAGGCATGACACCCAACCAAGTCAGCATGTCGCTCGGGAAGGCAGGAGGTACCATTGCAACCCTGCTTCCCTACCAAAGTCGCAGGAGGGAAGTGCCAGTGGAAACCGCCTTTATCTTAGTCTACTCAATACACGGGAAGGTACGTCGACACCATTCTTTTGGAATACTTCTTGAACCAGTTCACAGGCCGTCGAGTTCCCCTTCGAATTCCCCGCCAATGCGGAACATTATGTGAATGCAAAGGGCTATTGCAAAATGGTTTCAGAGGTGCTTTCCACACTGCCCGTTAAACCTGTGCCAGTGCGCCTCTATCCATATGGTCTCGCTAGCGTCCGAGAGGGTTTCGAAGACATGAAAGCCGGAAAGGTTTTGTGCGCCTCCTGCACTGCGTCCCCCCCTGCTAACTATTTGAGCAAGGTTCACGCAGAAAAGATTACCTATAGGATTTCAGACACTCCAGGATTGTAATTCTAGCATGCTAGAGAAGTGTATCGTTCCGCGCAAATGTTATATCTGTTTCATGGAATAGTGCTATCTCATATTTTTTAATTTATGATTTTTTCTAAAAAATATACCGTCCGCCGTCGCAATAGGAAGCATCGCAAAACGACACCTGATGTTTTCTATGTGAACCGGGCGGTGTGAATATAATCTATGGACCTTCACTGCGTTCCAGCCCCCGGTAGACAACCCGTAGACTGATATTCGTCGTGGCTCAGCTACGGCGTTGTATACGGGTACACAGACAGGTAGACCCCCGTAGACGTTCGGTCCAAACCGCGGGCGTTCCCCGATCCGTGCCCGCGAGGATGCCCCGCATTCCCGTCGTGATCACCGAGAGAGCAGTTCAACCATTCGTCGCGAGCCTTTCCATGACCACAGTTATCGGGGTTCGAGCCAGCACAGATCATAGTTGTTTCGTTCGCTACTCTTGACTCTTCAATGTGACTAGATAATATCTCAATGTGATGCTGTCTGTCGAGTCGCTCTGAGCTCAACTTGTTTCATAATCTCGCGGCCTATTCATTTATCTTTCGAGATATTTTATTGACTGTGCACCTTCCTTGGAAGTAGTGCACATCAGTATTGTTGCCTGCATGCATTCTGCAAAGGGAAAGACACGCGACGATGGACTGTGACTGGTGGTGTGTGGGGAAGTTTACCTGGGAGGAGGGGACTCCTCCCGTACACTTGCGCACTCCGCTTGTGGTCAGGTCCCACGAGGTTATATCCACATATCCTGCCATACAATCGGTCAGCCAGCTCACAGCCAATCCTAGCGTCACCGACCCCCTGGAATGGTGTGTGCTCCGTTGACATCTTGTAGTATATGTAAGGATAACCACCCGTACATTACTACTCGTTTGTCTTCGGTAAACTCATTGTTTAGACATTTGGACCGCGAGTATAATATACCCCCCCCCCCCCCCCCACAGGTAGAGGGAGACGTAAACAGATTTCCCTCTCATGTCTACTCGTGTACAACTACGTAGCTGAACGAAGACCAAAGTTTGCTTACATGGGGCCACACGCAGTGCTTAGATTGTTATTGCACCAGAGGCTCCATTGCATTCTAGCAATAATCGTACGGCGATTAAGGGTGCATCTTTTTGGAGCCCATATCTCCCGCGGTTGCAGAACGTTTCTCTGTACCTGCCCGGTATTTACAGTGAGGAGCATCAACAACAACAGACATCCCTTCCCTGCTGCGTTGGATGAATCCCTCGATGAGATGTTGTGATATTCCTTAATTACGTCGGAGGGCACCCCAAGACCCACCCCACCCTGATAGTGGGAATCTGAACCCCAAATATCCACGCTGATCAAGGATTTCTGTATTCGAAACATGGAATGTGACTGAGAGACCGAATACTCTTTGAACCGGCCAGTTATCCACAGAACCCAAGATGCTGCTTCAGGATAACATTCTTAAAGATTAATCAATCAGGGGGAAGAGTAGAAAATAGTGCGCATTTGAGATTTGTGATACAAATCTTGGTGAAATTTTGCACGCCGTCGGCCATACGAAGATCACGCCAAGAAGGGTATTACTACAGTGGGACCTGTGCCAGAGCGCAGGGCTAGCATTGGCATATCTCCGTTATCAGTGGAGCAATAGACGCGCACAAACATAAAAGGCTGCTCTCCTGCGCTAACTCCGCTGGTCGTAGCGATTGATTGATTGTAGTGCGGTAATAGGAGCAGTGGATTTGTATCTGCCTAATCTTATGTGTTCTACTAGCGGGAGAAGATAATAGCCATCAATCAAGTTGAAATAGACCCGAACATCGATATCACGTCAGAGTCCGCATGTGGTAGGATTTTCAAGCACCTAAGTAAGAGTTTCGCATGCAATGTCAGTGTAGCAAAAAGGAGCTATCGCTGGTTAGCCAACGCCAACGTTCGCGGGAAACAGATGGATTTCTCGAACTGAAGACAAGGCTGAAGGAGCACCACTTACTGAACGTGGTATGGACAATTGGCACATTCCGGGAGCTCGGCTCCAGATGTCTCAAGGAAAATCCTCTGCTTCTGCCGACATATCTGGTCCCCCTTACCCGCGGATTCGCATCCAATGGCAGATGGGCTGGTTGCGACACAGCGTGTGAGGCTGTATCACGCCTGAAAGCTGGGTCGTGCGACATTTAAGGAAATTGCCATAAATGGCATGCGGCGATCAGAATGAAGGGTGTGCCGTATGATCCGAAGCGAAAAGACATTTTTGGCTGCCGCTCTATGGTCGGACATAAAAGGGTGGGCGGGTACGTCCTTCCAGTCGTAACCCAGTGACATCCAATGTTGACGGCCTATCCTCTTCCGACCTTGGACAAGCTCGGCGCAGTCGTGCCCCCCGACATCGACATTGAAAAGACTGCCGCCGACTGGATAGCCGCGTTTGCTTCCTCAGTCGAGAGCTGCGATGTAACGAGCATCGTAAGCCTCTTTGTCGACGAGTCGCATTGGCGCGACATGCTCGCACTCACCTGGGATTTCCGCTCGATCCACGGCGCAGCCGCCATTCGCAAACTCCTCACCGACCGCCTCGCATCTGCGGGAGTCGCCAAAATTACCATCAAACCGCAGACACCTGCCTTGCAGACCCCAGCGCCCGACCTCGCTTGGATCAGCATTATGTTCGACTTTGAGACCCACATTGGATTATGCTCCGGCATCGTGCGTCTGGTGCCCACCTCCGCCGGAGCCTGGAAAGCGCACTGTATGTATACGAATCTCGAAGATCTCAAAGGCCATCCTGAGCTGATCGGTGCCCTGCGCGACGAATCGCCAAACCACGGGAAGTGGGCCACTGAGCGCGCTAGATCGCTCGCCTTCGAGAACGAGGATCCCGTCGTGCTCATCATTGGCGGTGGGCACAGCGGTCTTGAAGTCGCCGCGCGCCTCAAATACCTTGGTGTGCGCACGCTCGTCGTGGAGAAGAATGCGAGGATTGGGGACAACTGGCGCAACCGCTACGACGGCCTTTGTCTACACGATCCCGTGTGGTATGATCACTTAGCCTACCTTCCGTTCGTTGCTCAATACTACCCGTTTTGAAATTTGTCGGCTTATAATTCGATAGGTTCCCTCCGACGTGGCCGATGTACACACCTGCGCACAAGGTGGGTTGGTTCGAAAGACATCCAGGTTTGCATAAGTTGACAGATGCCCGACTGCACGCAGATGGGTAATTGGCTAGAGCATTATGCTGAGGTGCTGGAGCTCGATGTCTGGACTTCTTCCGCCGTGTCGAGCGCGCGCAAAAACCAATCCGGAGTGTGGAATATCACAGTCGACCGTGCTGGCACGCAGCGCGTCTTCCATGTCCGCCATCTCATTTTCGCGACAGGAATCGGAGATGGTTCAGCACAGATCCCGTCCTATCCCGGAATGGTACGCATGTATTGAAGCTGCCCTCTAGAATACTGATGAGAAGCCTTGCAGAACATTTTCAAGGGTCAGATCCTCCACTCTACCCAGCACAAACGCGCTGCGGACCATGCAGGAAAAAAGGTCGTCATCATTGGCGCCTGTACTTCGGGTATGTTTTCGTGGTTCCATCCGCTGCTGCTCTTGCTTATATCTCCGTCTCTATTCCCAGCACACGACATAGCAGCTGATTACTACGAACATGCAGTCGGTGCGCACCATGTCGTCCAAATTTTCTTGATCTCACACGGCAGCGCAATTGCCCATCAGATGTCACGATTCACCAGCGCGGCTCGACCTACGTTATGAGCCAAAAGAATGGGTGGAATCGCATGCTGCGCCCGGTATACTGGGAGGGCGGTCCCCCGACGGAAGTCGCCGACCGGTTCAACGCCAGCTTCCCACATCTCATGGGGATCGAGCTCAATCGGCGGATAGTACAGGTGGTTGCGGAAGACGACAAGTGAGCTGCAGTTTCCGGTGTTGTTCGCTTTTTTCTCCTAAAGTATCGTGTTCGCGCGCAGAGAGACTTTGGACGGACTGCGCAACGTCGGGTTTAAGTTGAATATGGGCACGATGGATGCCGGAGTGCCCATATCTACGTTGGATCGTGGAGGAGGGTTCTATCTTGGTGCGTGTAACCGAAACTATTCGGCTCTGCTCGCTAAAACACACCGCGCATATCCACTTTGTTCTCTCATTCCTTCAACCAGACGTCGGCGCGAGCCAGATGATCATCGACGGCAAGATCAAGCTCAAGAGTGACAGCCCACTTTTGGCGTTCACTGAGACCGGTCTGAAATTCGAGGACGGGAGCGAGCTCCCAGCAGACGTTGTCCTCTTCGCTACAGGGTTCGCGGCGTCAGTTCTTCCCTACTCGTGCTGATGCTCGTGCTTGCAGGCTAGGCGACGTGCGCAACATCGTGCGCAAAGTCTGCGGCGACGCGATCGGGGACGCGTGCAAGCGAATTCTGGGGCTCGATGCAGAGGGCGAAGTATACGGCGTCTGGCGTGACGTGGGAGTCCCCGGGCTGTGGTACATGATGGGTGCGTCTGTCTCACAGTTGCAACCTTTATTTTATGTCTGAGCTGTGTCTTCGGGCATTAGGCAATCTCGCGCTGAGTCGATTCCATTCCAAGCATTTGGCACTCCGTGAGTTGTGATAATCTTAGTAGTTATCACTAGGAACTAATGCGGAAACAGAGATCAAGGCGATGGAGGAGGGATTGTTTGGGGAGCGCTACAGTGCGGCGGAATAGAATTATACGCCATACTGAGTATTCAAATCTGCGTTGCATGGACGTTTCCGAAACTTGTAAACCGAAGAAATCATGATCAATTTAGCGAAAATCTATCTCACGCGTTGCTTAATTTAAAAAAATTCCAAATACACACCTCAGCTGCACTCTATCGATAACTGCGAACAGTATATTTCCTTGAAGTGTGCATCACAAATTTGTAATTTTTGCAGATGGAGAACCAATACATGCTTGAGAAATGACAGAAAGTTGAAAAGCAGTTGATGCACTAAGGCACATATATGGCACATTTACTGTCCAATAATTATTTGGCACACAGCTCAAGCTGTTTACAGTGTTTTGAACTACATCTGAGTGACTTGCCCACAACTTTGCCTTTGGATTACATCTTCTGCTTGAAGTTTACAGTTGGATTTATCTGCTGCATACAACTCCTTGAGAGTGTTTATATCTCGTTGAGACTTTGCCGTGGTTCAACAAATTGCGGAGTTTTAATACAATTGATGAAAACAGTGATGGCGCACTCTGCCGATGTCTATATCGGTGGCTAGAACATTTTTTACCCTTGTAAAGCCGTGAAGGGCTCACTGAGATCCAGTGCCCTGTTTGAATCCAATTACAGTGTGTCTAAGTATGGCACATATAGTGTCCAATGATTATTTGGCACTAAACTATAACACATATATTGTCCAATAATTATTTGGCATACAACTCAAGCTGTTTACAGGGTTTTGAACTACATCTGGGTGACTTGCACACAACTTTGCCTTTTGAGTACATCTGCTAGGTGAAGATCACAACTTGATTAATTCGCTTTATGCAACATCTTGTTGGGACTTCGCTGTGGTTCAATAATACAGTCGATGTGATAACCCTAGTCGCACTCTGCCGATGTCCATATTTCGCCGCCACCAGACTTTCTGCCCTTGTTGCACAGCGGAGGACTCGGGAAGCTCTAAGACATCTTCTTAATTCAATTATGTGCCATCTAGACCTGCCTGGATGTTATGCTTTTGTAGAATGACTTACAAACAGAGCCTATGTCAAATTCAGCTTCAAACGGTGCCTACAAAGGTGGCAGCCATCAAATGGGTCTTACGAATGGACTCAGTTGTTCAACATGATGATACCAATTTATAGTTGCATTGGCATATTTTCTGAGCCAGTTGAAGGGTAGGAATAAATTTATTGAGCCAGAACACGATGATTGATGGATCTGCCGTGCTTGATGGGATCATATTCGCAATGTTGCCAAGCATTAGAGGAAATGTACAGTCAACTCTGCCCTAACCCATACCCCTTGGTGGATGCAAAAAGGTATGGGTTACATCAGCCATTTGACAAATTAGTTGCGACGTTTTCGGTGTTTTTCGGCCTTTTCGCATTGTCGACAATTTCACAATGCCAAAACAAAAAAACACCTGCTAAAAAAAAATCTTACCCCTGGTGAAATGTCCTGAAAACCCCAATGCAATGATAAAAAAAATTCTGGAGGAGACATTGTGAGATTTTTTTCAAACATGTTGTAAGTTTCAGTGTTTTTAGGTATTGTACAACACCACAATCAAAATGTCAAAAGTCTGATGTACTGCAGAGATATGGGTTATCCCTGCCAAAATTGAGCAAAAATCACTTGAAAAAGTATGGGGTACTGTAGAGTATGGGCTATGACAAGTACAGTCATTAACCTAGAAGCGAAATGATTAGACAATATCGTGATTTACTCCGTGATTACGAGTTATATTCATCCAAACTTTTTTTCCAGTCGATGTAAATACTCCGTGGCTACCTGTCTACAGAAAGGTTGGAGTGAATTGGTGAAGTATTGGTGGAGAACGGGCCCAATTTAGTGATACCATCAAATTCTCCCATAAACCACGAAGCGAAATACTACGATGGGCACGATGGAGTGTCTTTCAAGACCTGGGGTGGTCATATTCTGATTCTACGACCTTAAAAACACCCGCAGCATGCCATGACTGTAAAGTTACTGCCCAGCAGCTGAGGACCTGGGCAGCTCGATAAGTTGTAAAACTGAGCCAAACAGTAACTCAAAATAGCGATTTTTTTCTTGAGCTCTTGAAGCGCTCCCTGGCAAATTCCTTTTGTGAATATGAGTTTTAGATATTATAGAATGTGCTCAAAAAGATTGGGCCCTGGGGGATGCTCAAATGATGCAAAACACGTGGTGTTTCGCTTCCCGGTTTATTTCGCTTCCCGGTTAAAGACTGTATAGAGTTGACTGTAATCACATTAGAGAGGTTGTAATCGCCTTAGAGATGCATAGTTGTAAGCAAATGCACATAGTTGTTTTCAAAAACCACAAAAAAGTTGTGAGTTGTAAGTAAAAACCCTGCAAAATTCATGTAATTATTAGACAGTACAGTATATCATCCATACTGAACACAGGGCTTCAGCTTACAACTGCATAACTTCTCACAACTTCCAGCATTCACTGCGTTCAGCGGCCGATTAGCCACATGGTTTGAAGGGACTAGCTGCTACTAGCTGACTTGGGTGAGGTGCGGCTATGTGCAGTTAGGCAGTGATAAGGCTCATAGCCACATGTCTAGCCGACGGCTAGCCACATCTCGCCACAGCTCCAAATAGCTGCGGCTATTGGGCGGCCGATTGCAGTGAGTGAATTACTTCTTCAGAAAAAAATTACATCTTCCATGGTGCCCATGTACACAACTCTAAGAATAGGCTTACATCTTGAAGAGATTTGTAGTAACACTACAATTTGGGTTCAATGCGGTTCAAAAAATTGACATTTTTGATTGATTTGTTCTGATCAATGATGTGCTTCATGCCAATGTTGATAAATCGTCTCAAGGGCGTATAATTTCTCCTAGTCGTTCAATGAGATTCTAACAACTTCCAAATGCATTCAACTATACTTTCTCATCATATTGAACCCAGCCAAGCATCATATCTTCAAACAAGTGGGGGATGCTCCAATTCAACTCACCCCTCCTATATTCACCTTTTCATCAACCCACTTGTGTAGTGGGCCATTGCTTCGCATGGCAATACGAGTCCATCCGGGGAGTCCTTGAGACGCAGACAGGCGATCATATGGAAAGTTGCCAACACAATACTCCTAGACTCCGAACAAGATGGCAAGCTGGTAAAACGGCCTGCCAGACAAGAAGGCGAGGTGAATACTGACGACATCTAACACCTTTCTAAAGAACAATTACATCTCCCAATTACACTCAATAATTGGAGAGCTACGGACCAGACAATAGAATCCACTGTCTACAGAGAATCTGGCCATCAAAGTCTCCAGAGATTGCGGCTCAACTACCGGAGTTCTCCGTGTTCGGTAAATTCAGCTCATTGACGAAGCTGGGAGCTGTATATCTACTAATGGATTTGCACCAAGTTCAACCGGGATACGAGACAGCAACCAGATTTTTAGTAACTTTATGCCACAGTAAAAAAAATAGCACAAGCAGCTTATAAACACCTCTGTAGATAAATTTTTTCAATGTACCGTTTATAATTTTGCGGGGAATTTGAAAGGAATCACTTAAACAAAGCCCACAACTAATTTGAGTCAAACTCGGAATTTGACAGATAAAAATTCTGGGTAGTGCCCAGGCGAAAGGTATCTATCGCCACACTTCAGATGCGTGACTGTGGTGAAGGCTTGTGTCACACAACTTTCCTTCAAATTAACACTCGAGGCTGGCCCTGATCCAACCAGGGTACCCCGAAGTTCCAGGTCCCTGTAGACGGATCAGCGTTCAGAAATGGACTTGTAACCAGTCTGTATACAATGGCCGAAAAATGTGGCAAGCATTTCGGTGTATACAGACTGGTACAACTCGGGTTGTTGCATTGGGCTGTCCGCGGAGTTTGAAAATTTGGTGAGGGCCCTGTTCTGGGATGCAGTTTGAGAATGAATCAATTTGGAGCACACATGAACTATATTACTTTAAAAATGGCTCAATCTGTCTGTCTCCTCACTTATTTTTTAATCTAGCTTGGGAGAGTGGAAAGAGCCATCAACTTTCGACCAGAATTGATGGGGTCTGATGGCTCTTGTGCCGGCCGATCACGGCACCTGCTAAAATTTGAAACTCCGGGGACAGCTCAATCTCTTTCAACGAGTTGTACCAGTCTGTAACCACCGAAGTGCTCGCCACATATTTTCGGTATCTGGTTACAGACTGGTAACAAGTCTAGTTCGGAAATTGGTTTTATAAATCATGGTATGGTAGTGTGCCCCGGGATTGGTGAATATAGTGCCTAGTTGTTCGGAATCTGGAACTGTAGCAGGGAGCATCCGCATTGAGATGACGTTGCTGTCTTCGGCGGTTGGATAGGAATAGTCCAGAGGCACTGTGAAAGGGAAGACATATCTCATGGTGTCCATTGGAGTGGGCCAGTATTCCAGTAATATCGGGAAGTACAGTCTCTTCCGAGATGGAGGATAGCCTAGTAGATTTACAGGTAGGCCAGCACCAAAGTGTTGTCACAATGAGCAAAGTCAGAGATGGATAATTATAAGGAAGTAAACTGCGGCGGGGCTTCAGAGAGATGGATTGAAATTTGGAGTTTTCCATGTACACTGTGTCCCACCGAAACCCGGGGGAAAGTGTATTCCCGATGGGTGGCTGACATCCAATTGTTACCTCACTTTGATGTAAGACCCCATGAATACCTCGTGGATTCTCTGATAGTTCACTGCTATTGGCAGAGTGAACGTATACCGTACAGGTGCGCATTATTTTATTGTTTGAACTGCTGGATATCAACAGTTGAATCCCAGGATTCACTACTTGGAGGATCTGGAATATTACTTGCGATGTCCGACCTATTGGCGGAGCGAACCTGCGGGTATGTCCTGAAACTCACCAGCTGGCGACCCATTTTTGAGAATGATCGAAAGGACTTCCTGATCACCATGGTTGAGAGCGCCGCAATCTACGCTTATGTCAAATCCTATTAAGTTTCCGCTCTTGAGTACCTGTTTGCTGACCGGTTTCACGGCTCATGGGAGGTATTCTTTACCGTGACCTATCAACGACAATCCAATGTTCAATTCATCGTCATACAATGTGCTCCTGAAGTTGTGTAGTAGGCCATTGCTTTGCATGGAAAATACAAGTCCGTCTAGATAGTCCTTGATATACAGCCTTGATAAAGATAAATAAAATAATATGAAATTAACAGATACACTACCAACACAGAATGGCAGCCTAGGGCCACATCGGCGCTAGGCACTCAATTTCAGAAGGTCTGGCCTGTTTAGTACACTGGAATATGTTCAAGCCACAGCACTTTGAGAGCATTTGGGAAATGGCCAAAACGGCAACCGGGGGACTGGGATCAACGGGATCACCGGCGGCATCGGCGGCCCGATCACGAAATGACATTCGGCTTGTGATCGGCATGATATCGGCGTCCAATACAAACACCTATCATTAGGCAGTATTATGGGCTCAAGTATATGGGGGGCAATTATTGATATATTTTATGACCAAATATATTATCCTCTTGGTCGCGACTGGCCAAATACTCTGTCCGCACTCCGTGTAGGTCGAAAGACGCAGCTTCGTCAGGATTGATGCCATCAATATGTTCTTGACGCACGAGTAGGGCGGCCTTTAATGTAGGAAAAATACAGGACCTGTCTGGCATGTCTAATAACTCAATCTCATCTGGCGCGCTTCTTTTTTTAACAGAAGAACGGGGTAAAAGTAGCGGCAGTTGAAACACCAACCAAACACCCAATTTGATTCACATTACATGCAGCATCTAGGACAGTAACATTGACACTGCACAACAATACTGTATTTACAATCTCCATCCTATCTTTTTCTTAACGGACTCCGGGCAGAGGACATTCATTGTCACTTAGCCCCTAGATTCAAACTCCGAAAGATTGCCGATGTCAGCCGCCGGTGACATTTGCCGCTACGGCCAATTCCCGAACTTTGTGAGCACTTTGATATTATAATCGCACAATGTAAGATTTTGCAACACCGCAGCAATGGGGTACTCGACAAACGCAGATGATTCTATTGAGGAACCCAGGTTGATGCCGGTGCATGTCGTAATTGAGATAGCACCTTGTATGTCTCGCTCCGCTTGCTCAGAATATTCTTGCGTCAGTATATGAGCAATATCCATTTTCTTCAAACGTATTGGCTTGCTAGGTGCCGGTTTTAAGTGAAAAATGAGGCATACCATCCTTTTGATGGGATCAGACGAAGTTGAACTAAGCTCGGCAATGACCCTACACTTGCTTTAGGTCTTGGAAAAATGTGGGGACTACAACTGTACAGTTCTATGATTGAAATATTGCCTGGCCCATTCTTTCACAGACTTAATTCCCACACAAAAAATCTGAAAATAAAGCATTTCATCCCGGCACTGCGGCCTGGTGAAAAACTGGTACTTTGTTTTTAAATAACCCCACAGAGCTCATTGAGGTCTTGTGGACTGTCAATAAGCTTGGAATTTACTGGTACAAGGAAGGATCAACATAATTTTTGGGCCGCATTTGTGTCTCAATTTTTAGATAATCTAAATCCCGGTGTTGAGGTTTATTCACAGTTAGTGCAAGTCTTCGAATGGGATGTAAAGGTATTGGTTCGACAGGAAATGTGTTTGATTTAAATACCTGACACTGACAGAGCATGAACTTGAACTAGTGACATGCTGGCAAACTTGTACAGAAACGAAGCTAAGCTGCCATCTGGTTCAATACTTGGTCTTGGTCTGAATAAACCTTCATTAAATCTCATTTCATAAATCATGGGTAGAAACAGTTTGCCTCGATAGGGGACAGGCAGAACAAAAGCATGGCCTTTGGCCATACTCACCAATATTTCGTCCGTGGCAGCAGATCAAAGATGTATGAAGAATACGTGGACAAAATCCATATCCTGAAGAAACACCAAGGCATGTTTGATTTAGTCTCCACGGAATTGTATGTGTCGACCGCGATCAATGACAACAAAATAATTGAGTTGATGTATTGGCCACTAGCTGCAGACATATTCACCCAATATTCGCCTACCCAGATACTTCTAGGCCCCAGCATTATTTCTCAGCGGGGCTGTCACTATGTTCAGGCGCCAGGTAGCCGAAGCGATTTCTAGACGCCGGTGGCCTGGCAAGGTGCAAAAATCGCCATCTAGCTCCGGCGAGTCCGGCTAGTTACCTCACCTCGTCACGCCTCGCAGCGTCTCGAAATGGCTCGGCTAGGCTCGGCTAGCTTTGCGGCTAGCTGGAGCTAGCTGGGCTCTGAATGCAGTGTGTGCCTTGTAACGCTACCTACCTGGTGATTCAGCCTGAGGATTAGTGAGCACACTGAGAAACCTGGCTTATGCATCACTTAATCAGCAAGGAATAGCAGTGAGTAATATTCAATCTGCCTCATTGCCAACTCATTGCTCATGAGTCGTAACTGTGCGTTCGGACCGGCTACCGGCAGAAGAATAGTTGGAAGTTGCGACCTCAATGAATGGACCCATTCAAGAATGTCAGGCATAGTGCGGTGCGTATCTTATAGAGTGGTCTTAGTTTTCTAGAGTTCTCACAGCGGGTTGGAGGAGAAACGCAAAACGCGGTACTGTGAAATCTTTGGCATCAGCCTAATCAATTTCCCATCCCAGGCAAAGTCAAAGTCATCAAATACTGACTTTTTTCCAAAAAGTGGCCTAGGAAAATGACTAAAAACGATTACCTAAACAAGTTTAGGACTCGTAATGATGCTCCTGAAGATGTCTTTGGGGCACAGATTTCACGCCATCGCAAGCATGATGGCTACATGATGGACCCCAAGTCGGACACAGATGACGAGGGTCTCGAAGGAGAGGGAATAGACAATGTTTGTTGGGGGGCTGAGGATGATATGCCTCCCAACTCATCGCAGTTGCAGTTGCAGTCCAATGATTTTTGTGGAGGACTCACTAGTGTTGCCGCGACTCGAAAAGTCGAGTCACGACTTGGTAAAATGACTTGTGAACCAAGTCGACTTGACCAAGTTGACTTGAGTCACTCAAGTCTCCCAAGTCGGCACATTTTTCAAAATGCTCCAAACACCTCCAGAGCTCAAAAAAACTCGAAGGCGCAAAATCTTTTTTTCGACCTGTCATGTCGTCACAGATTTTATGATTTTTTCAACAAATGACCTCAATAGCTTCCTTGGGCCCAAAGGAACAAAACTAATTCTGAACCCGACTTGAGTCATTCAAGTGACCTCAAGTCGATGGTATCGACTCAACTCAACTCGGCTCAAGTCGGCGCCGCCAAGTTGACTTGACGGCCCAGTGATATGCGTGCTGTGGGGGCCAAGTGTAATGTATAAATGGAAGGTGTGCTCTACTGGTGCCCTAGCGGAACACTGTCTGCAACTGGAGTGTATGAGGCGACTTGTTGGGTACGACCGTCAAACCACTACTACTCCACAAAACCAACAACCAAATATAGCTAGCTCGGCTAGGAGAAGTGTCCAATGCTAACTCCTGGCTATCTCCCTAAGAACGGCTTGTACGCCGTAAGATCGAAAGTTCGGGGTAGGGACCAAGTATTAGGCTGCTTTTATGATAGTCCTTCTGTGAATGTAATCTCTTCTCTGCTTCAATCCTCTCTTGACTTCGGATCATGGTACACTAGAAACACACTAGCCTAGCTAGTTGTGCTTAATAGCTCTCTGCGATGTAACCTCCTATGGAATTCCTATCCGTGAACAGATGGACCTTCACAAGGTTCTTAACCAGTGTTCTCGAACATGTATGTGTGTTTTATGGCTGTTAACTGGCGTGTTTTATTGTGCTAGCTCGCACTTGTATCCTTCCAACCAAGTTCAACCTCGACTCCTTGTCCTTTTAACCGCTCTGCTCTGTGTCGCGTATGCGTTCTGTGACGCTGCATGCGGACTCTCAATGAGTATGAAACCGACTCTCAACGAGTATGAATCCAAACGCTCAACGCGCCCCTCAACAGATAGAAACCAACTCTCAACAAGTATCAGCCACTCTCAACGAGTATGAAACCTTGAAACCCTCAATCCCTCAATCCCTCAGTGCACTCTGTGTGTGTTGTTGTGCAAATGAACTTCTATTGAAGGACAAATGGATGGTGGGCTAGATGCACGCCTTTAGAACGTAGGGGGTCACTATATAAATAGCTACTGCCTCCACTAACCGGGGTACAATCCGCTGCCCTCCTCCCACTTCTCCCCTCACTTTTATACTACTAACTACATACATAATCACATGAAAGTACGGTGGCCTAGGCCTTGGGTATACATGCCAAGCAAAGCAGAATAAAAATAAAATGAACATAATTGGTCCAATCCACGAAACCCCCAGCCCGACCCATATGGTTGCTCCATCAGCAGCCACCGAGAAATCTGTTCTTCCACGATAAGAAAGTGCTTCCGCCATTTCTGAGACCTATATCCCTTAGCTAGCTCAAGGAGTATTTGTCCCCTAGCTATAAGCTTTGAGATACAGCGCCCTAGCAATGTTGCACATCCACCAGTGTTTACTAGGTCTGATTCGTATTCCTACTGTCAGAGTCCAGATATCACCGGTGCTAGATCTGCGGCTGCAATTGCCGATCATGGCTGCAATTGCCAAGTCATAACTCCCAGCCCGTAGTACCTGACAGTCCCGCCTACTCCAGTGGGTCCTGATTCCATCATATTGTGCTACTGAAACATCACGTGTCTTGTCGTGTCATTCGGCTAGTTCATATCAACGCCCAACAAAGTCGCTAGCTTTGTACTCATTGGCTACTGCATTGGTTTCCTCCCAGATCTTGTTATATATCATAGTGTAAAGTCGCCTAGGCTAGGCTTCTCCCATAGACTTAGCTTTAACCGGTCAAAACTGAGCTAGCAACCTCATATGAAGCATTCCTAGCAGAGTATCGCCTTGTAGCCCACATCTAGGCACTAACACCGTCTATGCGCTCGATCCTAGCGCTAGCTGTCTAGTCATGGATGATTGTGCTAGATGTAGGATTTCGCAAAATGCGTGTTTACAGGCATGGCCTGAAATCTGGCTTATCACCAGAGTCCCGAGTTGCGGCAACACTAGACTCACAGTCCAAGAAACCGAGTTTATGGACAAAATCAAATCTAGTGGGAAACATTTGAACAACAACAACTCCAGCGGACCTCTTGTATATCAACTTATACTCCTGGGAATATATAATGTTTTCACTGTCACATTAGAATGTGCATACAGCTGACAGTGCTGTTGGAAACTGGCAACAGTGGAATGTGACCATCAGTAATAACAGGGCACATTGAATTTTCACTATGTTCTTTGATGAGTGTGGTCGCATGTCACCAAGATTAACAAGATGCTCTGCTATGTTACAAACGCAGGAGTTGCGGCGGGTAACACCTACATCAAGCAGGTTAGGGTGGAGTTACCGGTGCTGGTATACAAGAACCTTGCATGAATGTTTGCCATGTGGAACAATTTTACTGAGGCAGTGCAAGACATTGACATGGGGTGGAGACAAACAACAACAGGATGATGGAGATCATGGAAAGGAGAACTACGGTGCAGGCATCACCGACAGCGGGGATTCACTCCCAGCTCATGAATACCATGCAGATACTGCACAGGAAGATTGGTGCAGATGTTCGGTCTTCATGTTACTGTTATGTACCCTTCCACCCACAATGTGGATTCAGTATGGCTGTAATAGTGTTCAATAATTATTTAGCAGTGTGCAAAGTCCTGAAAAATGTGCAACCCCAAGGCAATACCAGAAAAAGGCACAGCCTGGGATGTGCTCAAAGAAGAAAACACACAACCCTGGGTTTGGGTTGTCCACGGGGGATCATAGCATCCATTGAAAAAAAAAAACCGGTCCAAATGCTCTGGTCAAAAAAAGCTTAGATGCTAAGACACAGGTTGGGAACAGGCCCAACACAGGCACCAGGGTATGGAGCAAATCAATCAGATTTATTTGTATCACACAATCAGAAGCAAACAACCATTTTGGGACAAGATCTCCTGTTGGAATTTGGTGTGCTCGTTGTCTATGGATGGATGATGAGCCAACTGTGGTTGGGAGGGTGCTTCCCTGGAACAGAAGAGCAATTGTGAGGAAGGCAAGAGAAGGCAAGCATGTGTTCCTGTGAAAATATCTGATCCAGAGGACACAAGAAAAGATAAACTGATTGAAGCAACAAAGCTACAGGCTTTATATACTACTAGGGGAGAGTCATGGTGAGTCATACTGAGTCCTAATGATCCACGGTAGCATGACTCCACAGTGACTCATCGGCTTGTACCAAATATAGTCCAACTAATCTCATCACTGATTGGTGATGTTGGCTTGATATTCCAACAGTTCCAACATTGAAATTCTGTATCTTGGTCAAAATATAGAGACAAAGAGGAAGGTTGTTGGCCACCATTTTCAACACTTTCATCATTGTGTTCTCCCACACCTCATGTCAATAGAATTGGAGTGATGTATGTGCAGGATGTAAGAGTATTATCTGAGACCCCTTAGTGGGCTGAACTAGTTAGTGGGCCACTTGCATAATACAAGGGGCTGTGTTGTAGAATCTCCAGATTTGGTGCTCATAGGATGGAATATGACCTATCACAACACTGTATGTCAAATTTCGACGCCGAGTGATGTGGCGATCAAAAGTTGCGGGTGGTTCTCGACCAAGGTGTGAGCATCAAGGGGCTGTGATGTAGAATCTCCAGATTTGGTGCTCATAGGATGGAATATGACCTATCACGACACTGTATGTCAAATTTCGACGCCGAGTGATGCGGCGATCAAAAGTTGCGGGCGGTTCTCGACCAAGATGCCGGTGTGTGAGTGAAAGGAATCTTAGACCTATACGTGCTTTACACACACAGAGATAACTTTGAACAACGTATATTGTTAAAGCGTATGTGTATAGTGTAATAGTAAAGGTAAGAGTCCCGTATGTAATGTAATGTCACGTCTTTTATACAACTCGGGAGCTTGTGATCTAAACAAAGCCACACGAACATATATAGGTACAAGTATACCGTAATGGGAACCCTTACACTCTCCCGTGTTAGACTAGTCCATAGTCTCACAACAAAAGAATGTAGTACAAACGTGTTGTCGTCTTTGTCCAAGAATATTGTATGTATCAATAGCTACTTCACGCTCCGTAGAACGTATCCAAGAAACACCACGCATTCGCAAGAAATCAAAAAATGGTCCTATCTCTAGCTCCGTAGAGCATCGCGTCAGCGCCAGAGTTTATTCGCTTGAGGTGTGGAGTGCGTCGTCGATGCGTCAAGTGGATATTCCATCGCCTACGTCCACCGATCCCATTTCTACCTCCCCATCGTCCATAGCGGGTGCGCTGATAGACGCGTGTCCCGAATCGGTGGTGGTGCCGAACGTAATGGGTAGCGACGGAGCATGAATACTGGCGTGTAATGATCGTCCGTACGCCGATTGCTGCCGCCAGAAGGTGTCTGGGGAGAAGTCCAACTCGTAGTTGTTGTCAATGTTATTGGCGATCGTCGGAAATAATGTGGTGAAATCAGGATGCTCTTCGGACTCGGCTGACGACGCAGAGTGTGTAGTTTCTGACGAGGACGATGATAATGATAGTGCAGATATGGGATCAGCCTGAATTGGTTGCGCCGACGTGCTAGCATCGGAATTAACCGCGGTCGGTTCAACGGGTGACGACGATGTGTTGTGTGCCGACTGCTGAGCGCCTGCTCGTAATGCCGCTCGGTTAATCCATGCGCAATGCCGCATTTCATCCAGTGCGATGGAATCCGCCTTCGTCCTCGATTTTGGGATACCCGGCGCATCCTCGTTGTAGCGAATGGAAATGCTGAGTGGCATCAACGGAATGGGAGGGTTGTTAACCACACGACGTGTCTGCGAGTGCTGATCCATCTTGTTGCTGAACGGCAAATCGCATGGACGAAGTATGATGCTGTCGGAGGGAATGGCGGATGCGGGTGGTGTTTCGCCGTCCTGAATCGATCCGTCCCGAAATTCCTGCAACTCTTCGCGCGTCCAGCCCCATGGCGTTGGCGATGCATTAATCATGTTGTCCAACCATCCCTGCAGGAAATGCCATACTTCCACCGCCAAATCCGCCGTAAATCCCATGTTTGCTAACCGTTCTGTCGCTTGGGAGTCTCGAACACCGCTCGCTTTGTGGATGGGCCACGGGATCAAATTCAAAACCGAGTTAATCGTTAACCCACGGCTGCGTACTTCGCACATATATCCATTGGTCACCACAAGCGCGTTCAGAAGCGCTTTCTGCACGTCTAAACACGCAGCTTTGATTTCAGAGTCTGAATAGGTGGTCTTGATCTCGTCCGACGGTTTGCAGGTAATCGAATCCCAGATACAGCGTCCGTATACGCGTCGTGCGCTCAATGTCCCATATGGGTCCAACAGTAGACAGCCCAGCAGACTCAATTCGCGGTATTGGATCCAATACGCAAACTGGAACATATTGGGAAAGCCAGGTCGCCGTAGATCTCTGTATTCCCGGGCTATATTCCAGACTTTGTCACTGTGGCCCAAAGACATATCTCCGAGTACATTCCGAAACCACGGAGGAATCCAGTAGTGGTCTACCGCATGCTGTTGCACCGCTGTACAGAGACCAGCCGAAACTTCAGTAGCGTGGTCCCAGTGAGACAGCAGTATAACCGCGACAGGCCAGACGTGATGCGCGACGTGATACACGAACAGAAAGTCCCATGTCGGAATATCAAGTGGTATTCCACAATTCATCACGTTCCATCCAGCCACCGATGGTGGCCTCTCCAAGATCAACTAGCCAACTTGTACGATGGGGAATGCGATTGACTTGATCACTGGCGGACTCGTTGGATCTCTCCTGACCACCTCGGGCGGAGGCAGCCATCCCGGCACTGCTGGCGCTTTCTTCGGCGTGGAAGGTCTCGCAATTATCATCCGTCCTATCCCCGGCGAATTAGTCTTGTTCCTCCCTGTCGTTTCTTGCAACGTACTTGGTGCAGTGGGCACGACTCCCCGCATGGGTATTTCTGGTGTCCCAGATTCAGGCCGTGTCGCCGCACTCCGTTTCCTATATCTGCCCTCTTCGGACTCGTTCGCCATACTCCGTTGTCGAAGACTTGCGACATGTCTCTGTAGGTCGTCCGTTCTTGCCAAGGCCGTAGCCAATTTGGTACGCTCGGCTTCCAGTTCCAGAGCCAACTGCTGTCGCTCTTTGCGACTGCGCTCATGCCGCGCTGTAACGCTATCCAGCGACCTCTGCAGCTCCTGCGCTTGTGTGCGCTGACTCGCACGCTCCTTCTCCAGGCGTATGTGGGGATTTGATCTATCACAGCTCCTCTGATCAGAGGAGAGTCGTGATGTATTATCGCCTCTACTCAGAAGGACTTTGACAGCGTGTCACTCCATCATAGCTGTCAAAAAGCAGCTCCTGTGCGCGCGATGTGCGCCCTCGCTGCCCCGGCGCTCCCGCGCTTGCCTTGTCGGGGCGCATCATGATCATTCAGGCATCAATACATCGCCCCATTCGGCCTTGTTGACAGATGTTAGAATCACCCTCCCTTGATTCCCTATTGCCGCCCCCCCTGCCGCCCCTGCTCGCTTGCTCCGCTTCATCGATACAAACCTGCCTTCACTGCGCTGCCTGCCACAGTTACACGTTGAATTATACATCCTGCACCAGCCGCTGCTGCTACTAGCTGCCTGCCATTTCTCGCCCCTATTCACCCAAAATCCGTGTCCTGCTCCGCAGCTGGCCCCACTCGCTCCTCCATAAATATAACACCTCTATTTACAACTAATGATTACGTTTCTATACAGAATTATATGCTCTGGACCCCCCATTATCGATCCTCGGGCCTGTGCCATGGGTCGCCACGGTTCGCTCCCCAGCCCGCCCTGGCCGCCCCGCACCTTTGGCCTATTCGCCAGACTAACCCTGAACAAATGGGGACTTGGCGTGTTCAAAAGCGCCCGAGAATCCCAAAGTGGATTGAAAAAAGCGGGTAATATTGATTAATATGTCGTAGCATTTCAAAAATAGCCCGGCGAGTCGGAATATGATGAAAGACGTGTCGTGCGGTGCATGTTGACAGTTTAATACGTGATGGAACGCGTCGAGTGCGCTTGCACAGGGTTGAGCGGGCTGAATAGTAAAAAAAAACGCGACCCGCGAATAACGGACGCGTCGTAGCATTTTAAGAATAGCCGCGGCAAGTCGGAATCTGATGAAAGACGCGTCATGTGGTGCATGTTGACAGTTCAATACGTGATGGGACGTGTCGAGTGCGCTTGCACCAGATTGAGCGGGCTGAATAAAATGCGACCCATGGGTAATAAAAAACGGACGTGTCGTATCATTTTAAGAATAGCCACGGCAAGTCGGAATCCGATGAAAGACGCGTCGTAGGATGTGTGTTGATGGCTCAATGACGCGTCGAGTACACTTGCACGCTTGAGCGGACTGAATTAAAAAAAAAAAGTGACACGCCGTAGCATTTACAAAATAGCCGTGGCCAGTCGAAGAACGCGTCGTACCGTGCGTTTTGACGATTGAATGAGTATGGTACACGTCGATTGCACTTTCATGGGGTTCAGCGGGATGGATATAAAAAAACGCGACGCGTCTAAGCATTTAAAAATAGCCGCGGTGAATCGGAATCTGATAAAAAGCGCGTCTTACTGTTCGTGTTGACGGTTGAATACGTGATGGGACACGTAGTATGCTTCTTGTTTAGCATGAATATTTTAAAAAAACGCGACGCGTCCTAGCATTTAAAAGTAGCCGCGGCCAGTCGAAGAACGCGTCGCATGGTACTTTTTGACGGTTAAATGAGTGTGGGGCGCGTCGAGCACGCTTTCACTGGTTTCAGCTGGTTGGATATAAAAAAACGCGACGCGTCGTAGCATTTTAAAAATAGCCGTAGCCAGTCGAAAAACCCGTCGTACGGCACTTTTTGACGGTTGAATGAGTGTGGGGCACGTCGAGTGCGCTTGCACGCGGGTTGGATATAAAAAAAACACGACGCGTCGTAGCATTTTAAAAATAGCCGCGGCGCGTCGGAATCTGATGAAAAACGAGTCTTGCTGTTCGTATTGACGGTTTAATACGTGATTGGAGGCGTCATATGCTTTCACTAGTTTTAGCAGGTTGGATTTAACAAAACCAGACGCATCGTAGCATTATAAAAATAGCCGCGGCACGTCGGAATCTGATGAAAAACGCGTCTTACTGTTCGTATTGACGGCTGAATACGTGATGGGAGGTGTCGTATGCTCGCTGTTTACTTATTTTACCGCCGCACTATTGAAAGAAGACAAATCAACTGTTCTCGAGATTGGGATTTACACCATATATGAAACCATACCCATGTTCGGCGATCTGAGTACACTTCTTCTCTCGTATTTTGGTTATACTTCTGGACATGAGTCATTCAGTAAAATGAGGAACATCAAAACTTTTCAAAAGGAGAGACATCCCATTTGTAAATGGCCCAGGGATCCTTGAGGTGGTTCGCCGTGAAGGTACGCTGTTTGTTGTCCTGCAATATACCATGTTACTGAAGCTTTTTCGGCATAAAACAGGAGTCCTAATCTTGCAGGAGGTCCTGCGATCTTCAGGAAGTCTTTTCCGGCTGTTCTTGAGTTTGGACATGAAAATCGAGGAAGAAGTGTATGGTGCTGTTACATGTTTGTTAACCAAACTCGTGCCACGCCAAACTCACCTTTTGCAGTTTGAACACCAATTGATCTTGAGCACCCAAAATCATATATCCATGGATTTGGTTCAACTACGTGGGCTCTTTTCTATCCTCGTTGGGCCAGTGTAAAAATAATGTCGTCGTTTTTTGCACGCGTTAGTTTGTTCCTGATTTTTGACCCCCATTATTTTCGGCATTTTTTGGTATGGATCATTTCTTGGACCAAATGAAACATGTTTCGCTGAAACAGCTTTGCATTTGCACGCAGAACACGTCTCCTATTCCGTGTTTTATATTATTCCAAAATATATATCCTCCCCATACTCTCCCACTATCAGAATTCTAGGAAATATCTGATTCATGGAGTGCTTGGGTCGTATCTAAATCCTTGACAGCCCTGTAACGGCTTATTGTTGCACTGTCGGCCCTACACACATCAATTTCCCATTTTCTGCCGTTTTTCACAAACCTGAATATGGTAAATGTGCTACGGCTAAAACGAATGGCTTTCAATTCTGAGTCGATCCCTCTACTCACTTTTTGTATAAGAGCTTTCCTCACATCAAACGAGACAATTCTATGTGTTTCTGATCATAAAGTGACGCCGTTTGTGAACGCGTCACGCTGTGACACTCCTTCTTCCCAACCACCATGAGCTGATTGCTCTCTTGATCCCCACCACCGCTACCCTCGAGAATCAGAGAAAATCTCCGTAGGTTTTCTCTCTATTTCTCATCCTTTCTTTTTACCCTGTGAAACGAGCATGGCAGTCATCCGCTGGGCTGACCATAGTCCTATGGATAGCCCCCATGCTCATTTCGCTTCATGCTGCATGCCACCGCCCGCCTTCTTGTGCCACTCTGTTCTATCATCTTGCTGACACTGTTAGCAGGTGTTTCTACTCACAAATTGGCCAGCTAACACGCACTCCCACTCCTTCACAACACACCACTCGGGCCACAACGGTGCCTACACAGTCATGGACAACACAGAGGAGCATTGTCACCGACAACACCTGAAGCCGTCCCCACAGCGCCCAAACACACCTCCATAACTATGTAGTCGCAAGACAACGCGGCGCGATAACTGCGCCTGAGCTCGAGCGCGCACTGATCAACGGCGACTGGACGCCTTGAGTGGCGCTTTTCGGTGTGGCAACTATTTTCGGGTGTTGCTGGTGGGGTCTGCATCAAGCGCTATGGCCGTGCATGCGTGCGGTGGGCCGGTGCATCCGGCGGCGTCCATGTGTCCGGTGTCGACGAAGGCGCCCACCATCGCGCGCGCAATATTGATGCTGTCGGGTCTGACCTGGCCTGTGGGCCCGCAGCATATACTCTCGCATCTCCCCTCTCGCGGGATCGAGTGGCTTGCTCACGTGGGGACTTGTGGCTTGCTCCCGTGGGAGCTTGCTGCGAGTGTCGCAGCGCTGGCGCAGCTTTGTACTTGCTCGCGCGCTGTTGCTTGTTGCTTGCTTGCTCGCACACTTTCGCTTCTGCTTGCCCGTGCGCTAGCATGGCCGCCTATCCGTCCACATCTGCGCGGGGCACCCAGCTTCTTTTTTATTCTGCCATCGTGCGCAGCATTGGGGCCGCTTCCGTGGCGCGCAGGCGATTGTGCGATTGTGGCCCTCGATGGTGTTCGGATTGGGCGGCACTTCAGTGCAGATGACGGATGCGCTCGGCGGGACCGTGTACGGTGGCAAACCTGCTACTCTCCCGTGCTTCTGCATGCATTGAGCATCGCGCGCGCCAGTGCCGCGGGCAGATCATCTCACGTCAGCCGAGTGCCATCGTCCAGGGCCATGATTCCGCTGCGCGCAGCCATGCCGCACCTCACGCCGCGCCTTGCCAAGGCGCGGCCTCGGAAGCCACGCTAGTGACGCCACTACCGACTGCGCATCAACAGGACGGAGCCCCCCACCGCCAGTACTCGGCCAACCAGCCGCGCACACAGCGCCCCATCAGGAGCGCGTCGGATGTACGCGTGGCTACTAGACCGCATGTAAGACGCCGACACTGTGCGCCCATGCGCCGATTGCCCCACTCCCTAGCTCACACCAGCGGCCCACCCAGGGCCAAGCAACCCCCGAGGCTGGGAGTACGCGCGCATCGCGGCGCGAGGCGACCATGAGATCCACCGATCGCGCGCACCACACGCCCACGGCAGCGAAATCGGAGGCGTGAAGGCCCCAGGCACGTGCACCTCCAAGCACCACTATCGCCAGACGCATCTAGGTGACCGCAGTCAGCTATCGTCAAGCCATTATGCGCAATACCGCGCGGGAAGCCAAAAATGCGCGTGCAGTGGCGGCGCCCACACCGGTGGCCGCTCAGACACCTCACACGCACCAATCCACGAGTCTGCACCTGCGACACCAGTCTGTGTCAAGCCCGCACCCGCGATATCGACGAGCGGCACAAAAAATGGCGCGCGCACAGGTCCGGCGCTTGGTGGGGAGGACGAGGATAGCAGCAATGAGGAGGGATAACAGAGCAACAGAGACGAGGAGGAGGACCTTGGACGCTGCCTACGGCCCACGGGGGCAGCGAAAATCGGGTATATGCAGCAGCGGGGAACCCGGAACGTTATGCATGTATTTTTAGGGACATTTCCAAATGCGGATACATCCCCTTTTGAGCCCGTCGAGACCATCGAGCTCAGCGTCATAGACGATGGCGGCGACCCTGAGGACATCGCCGGCTATTTATGACAGGAGCGCTGTCATTTCCATTGGAGACCCTGAGCTGATGTATCAAATCAGGCCTCTAGCTAGAGGCGTTTATACATCACGAATCTCCTCTGACTAGAGGTTGATGATAGATCATAGCGCCATGCTTAGGTGCCTTCTCCAAAATCCCCAGCTGCCGTCTTATTTCGGTTACTTGTCCGACGGCATCCAGTCGTCCCTCTATCACCGCGCGCAAACTCGCGTCATCCTTGATCATTGACGCCGCGACATGACTGACAAACTCCGAGCATTGCTCGCACCGATCGTTCCCTTCGTGCACAATACTCCGGTGTACGGGGATTTTCATTCCTTCATGCAGCATCCATGCATCCCGTACCTGTTGCTTCTCCTCTGTTACTGGATCCATATCGGGCCCGTCCATGGCTGTCGACACCAGCGTTTCTCCCCCTTGACAAGTTGTACTCGTTGATCCGTTGTCCACGCCCGGGCCATCCTGTGGGTCGATCGCCATTCCTTCGGCGCTAGTTTTCTCGTCCGGCATATCCAATATCGGGCTGTTCATCGTCGCGTATCGCGAGCGAGCAATCGCGGAAAGGGATGCGGTGTACGTCTCCCACCGTCTTTTTTAAGTAACAATTTTTTGTCCATCTCCCACGATATTGCCTCGCGGCACCTGCAGCTTCTCCAAAAACGTGACCATCCCTATCCAGGATTACTATTGCCCTCACCGACTATCTTGACTCCCACAGTCTACCACGTGTCTCTCTCATCCACGGACCCGCGCACCTCGTTCCTGTATTTTACGAGGCAGGTTCTGCCATCTTCTCATTCCATGTATCGCATAGTAATCATCCAATGCACTCAGCAGTTTTACTGCTTTAAAATTTTCCCAGGTAGTATCTCCCTGAGTCCACTTCACAAGAAAATCTACGGCGTTATCTGACCAGCGATGTGCCAATATCTCGTCGACTTGCCATTCATCAGTAACAGGCGCGCCAAAATCATACGGTCCGGGAATGGCCCGGTTTGGAAAAAGCACATCACTACTCACAACATACGGCCGCAGCAGGCTCACATGAAACCGGTTATGAACGCGTCGCGACGCCAGCACTTCCGGCAATTCAAGCTCGTAATCCGAGCACTCAGGCAATGCTTTCTGTACTCGGTACGGTCCCACGAACTTTGGCAACAATTTACCGGCTCGTCCTTTAGGCAGCGACAAATTCTTGGTTGACAAATAAACCAACGATCCTTCGGGAATCTGTGGCTCGTCGCCACGCTTCTTGTTTGCTTGGTATGTGGTAAACACTCTTGCTCCAATTATTGAGTCGTGAGCCTCGGCCAAATTAAGTAATGCCTGTTCCGTGAACTCACGAATACCTTTAGGTACTTTGTTTGCCGAACTAAACTCTTTTATCATCGATGGCATGTAGCCACCATTGAGCTCAAATGGTGTGTAACCTGTTGACACACTTATGCTGGCGTTGATAGCGAATTCCACTAACGGGCATTTCTCCACCCAATTCCGTTGGTCTGGCTCTACCATAGATCGCAACATCTGCGATATTGATCGATTCGCCCGCTCCGTGACCCCGTCCGTCTGCGGATGAAAGGCCGTGGACATCAACAACTTCGCCCCTAACAGTCGGTGAACTTCTCTCCACCACGCTGAAGTGAATTTTGAATCTCTGTCAGATACAATACTACTTGGTAACCCGTGCAATCACACGATCTCACATACATATCTCTTGGAGAGTTCTGTTGCCTTGGTTGTGGTGTTAATTGGTACTAGATGCACGGCAGACGTGAGTCTGCAGATTATTACCCATAGGTAATCACACCCTTCTGATTTCGGAAACGGTCCTAAAAAATCCATTGCGATAGAGTCCCATGGACGCTTTGGTACTGGTAACGAATGCAACTTCCCTGCTGGCAATTGATTTGTCGATTTATTTATCTGACATACTGCGCAACTTTTGCAAAATTCATGTACCTCATGTGATACCGTTGGCCACCAAAACCAGCGACGCACATAATCTCCGGTACGCTGTGGGCCATAATGGCCTAGGCTCTGATGTGCTTGTTCAATGACCGATCCTCTCAGTGTTTGATCTTTGTACTTTCCTTTTGGTACACATAGTACCTCTTCATTACCACGATTCTTTGAATATATTAGACCGTTCTTGATCGAAAATCCTCGGTATTGCTCCGGCGCCTTTTGCACTTTTTCGAACAACGCGTCGTCCGAGTAACTGACTCTGATTGCCTCTTCAAATTCGCCATCACTGCTCTCGAATAATTTAGGCTGCTCTCCGCGTGCACGGGACTGGAACACGGTGGGATCTACTTTCGGATTTGTTTCTGCCCGTATGGTATCGTCTACAGTTTCCGCAGCCGCACCCAGCTCCATGCTCTGAACATCCCGCGCTTCTAATCTGTTATTAAGTCGGGCACTACGTCGTGGTGCTTCCATCTCCGCACGCATAAACTGTTCTACTTCCTGACGCCGATCCCAAGGTAATTCGTCCATCTCTCTGTCCAATCGTACATCCGCATTCACATATACCGAACTGTCGTGGACCTCGTCCCACTCATCGTTCTCATAATATCGTGACAGACAATCTGCCCCCTTATTCAACTCGCCTTTAATATATCGGATATCAAAATCAAAACGGGACAGATATTCCATCCATCGGGTCTGACGACTTGTCAGTCGTCGTTGCGTCTTGAAAAACTCAAGCGCCTTATGGTCAGTAACCACATGCACCCTATAACCCATGAGCTTATCTTCCCATTTCAGCAGTGCCTCTAATATTGCGATTGTCTCTTGCTCAAAAACACGATAATTGTGTTGCGCAGACGTGAACTTTTTCGACATGAACCCTGCAGGCCGGCAAGTCTGCCAGGTCTTCCCCTGCCCATACATAGCTCCCACGCCTGATACTGAAGCATCACATATAACCCATATAGGTTCTTCCAAACTTGGGTCAATCGGCTTTAGTATAGCTGTGTGGCAACAAATATTCTTGATATTATCAAAACACGCCTGGTGTAATGGGCGCCACCTGAACAGTGCACCATTTCGGGTCATTGCAGCCAACGGGCCAGTGTAAGCCGTGATATCTGGCAAGAATTGCGCAAGGTATTGTACCAGTCCTAAAAAGCGCTGAACATCGTGGTACGTGCGCGGTGTTCTCCACTCGCGGATACGCTGCATCTTGTCCGCATCCGCATGCAAACCACGATCATCAATAACGTGTCCTAAACAGTCCATTCTTGCCGAGTACAAATCACATTTCTCTTTTTTGAGATAAAACTGGTTCTTCCGCAAGGTGTTGAACACTTGATCCAAATGTTGCTCATGCTCCTGAATGGTCTTAGAAAATATGAATATGTCATCCAAATATACATGGACGAATCGTCCAATAAATTCCTGAAACACCATTGTCATTATTCGTTGGAACGTCGCGGGTGCATTGCAGTCTCCAATTTGCATAGTGTGGCTTAAATAGGTGCCATACACCGTAGCAAACACTGTCTTCCAGACATCCTCTGCCACAATTCTGATCTGCTCATAGGCATCTGACATGTCAATTTTTGACCGGTATCTAGCTCGCGCGCAATCTAACCGAATTTGATCTTGATCTGGGAATGGTGTTACATCTTTGCGCGTATTTTCATTCCGCTTTCGACAATCAATTGCAGTCCTCAACATTCCTGTCTTTTTGGGAATACACAGCATTGGTGCTGCTTGGTCGGTCTGTACTGGCGTCCACCATCCGGCACGGACATATCGTCCAATCTTTTCTAACAGCTGTTCCTTCATCGCATCAGGACACCTTGGTAGGTGATAATTATATACCTTCGACTCATCAATCAGCGGTATCCGGTGATTTACTGCACGAAGCGGCGGCATGGTCTCTGGTACTCCCGACATAATGTCGGCACTAATCTCCATCCATCGGTCTCGTAATCGGGGAATATCCGCTTCCGTCAATGTTTCAGCATCTGCCGATAGTTCTTGGGCATGAATTTCCGTAGCAGCCTGGAATACCTCTTTTATCTGCTCAATAACTGCGGGGGACAACTTACAGCCGATAACAGTACTGAAGGCGCAAATGAAAAAATTCCCGTTTTGGGATATTTTTGATCCCCGCCACCGATTGGCCCATAACTCAACAGGTATTGGGTCAATCGACATAAAAACTATATAGAAATGACCGCCTAATTCATGCGCAATTAATGATAGAGACAGATTCAGAATAGTATTGTTTTTCACATTGTCAGACCAGCAGGGCACCTTTTAGCTGGAATCTTGGCTGGCTTGCCCAGATCATGTTCAATCACTCTGAGAATTTAAGAGGGATGATTTATAGGGTTTAGTAAAAATTTCATAGAGCCAAAACAGTGAATATATTTTTTCTGTGCAACTATAGCCCAATCTGAGAGATTTCATATCATCAGTAATGTAGTTGCACAGAAAAAATATATTCACTGTTTTGGCTCTATGACATTTTTACTAAACCCTATAAATCATCCCTCTTAAATTCTCAGAGTGATTGAACATGATCTGGGCAAGCCAGCCAAGATTCCAGCTAAAAGGTGCCCTGCTGGTCTGACAATGTGAAAAACAATACTATTCTGAATCTGTCTCTATCATTAATTGCGCATGAATTAGGCGGTCATTTCTATATAGTTTTTATGTCGATTGACCCAATACCCGTTGAGTTATGGGCAAATCGGTCGCGGGGATAAAAAATATCCCAAAACGGTAATTTTTTCATCCGCGCCTTCGGTACTGTTATCGGCTGTAAGCGCTTTTGTCTGTCGTCTGGCTGATGTCCAACACTGTCTTGCCGCCACTAGTATGCCTCTGTGGAAATCTTTTCCGTGAAAACTCTTGCAATATCTCCGCAAACCGTTCTCCCGACTCCGCAATTATCTCACTTTCTGCTTCAATTATTTCAGGATTATCACAATCTAGACACACCCGCTTCATCTCTGCGAAAAATTCCTCATCTAATTCTTCTTCAACTGTGACTGTCCCATTTCTGGTTGCACGACAACTCGACAATGGCGCATCTGTTTTTACTGCTGGTGTACTGGCTGTTGGCTTCTTTGCTGCGAGTCATTCGTCGCGGCTCAACTGTCGTGCCGCATTTCGGCGCTCAACTTCAGACATTTCCTCTGCTGCTGTGAGCGTTGGGGTTGGGACTCCACGTACTCGGATGGTATCGAATTGGAAGTCTAACGACATCTTATGCCTCCGCATAAACTTTGTTCCGATGATCGCGTCAAATCGGTCAAGATTAACGATATCCAGATACTCCTCGGATTTTATATCAGCGTACTCCATCTTGGCCATCATGCCATGATTTATTTTGGCGCGGCTTCCTGCGGTGCCCAGCTGTAGCACAATCTCAGTTTCTATCGGGAACACTTTGATTCCAGCTACACGTGCAAAATCTGGGCTACATGCTTCCGTTGTACATCCTGAGTCAAACAACGCAAACGCGTCCATGCCGTTGATGCGAACATATCCTGTCAAGCAAAAATTCTCACTCTTCTGCCATGTAGGTCGAGGACGTGCTGTGCGGGACCGATGCAAATACACTCCCCGGGTCCGAGGTTGTGCGTCTACATTCTCCGTCCCTACGGCACTGAAGTACTCGATCGTCTCCTTGAACGATGCATACTGCAGCATTTCTGCCATTTCTTGTGCCAGCAAATCGAGATCTCTTGCCGTCACGAATTCTTCGTCTCCCCAGTCATCAACCAGCTCGAAGTATTGAGACCGCGATGCTGCAGATGGTGATGACCTGTCCATACTATCATCACTCCCGGGATGGTTTACCGATCTCGGGTCAGATATTTGCGATGGTGATGCCCCGGAGTCCAGGTACGTATACTCTTCTTCCTCATCCTCATCTGCTGCGTATCCATCACTGCGGTCATCGTAATCGTACGAATATACTGAACGACGATCTTCCTGCTCCGACGCTGAGTCATATAGTGTTTCTATATCCCAATCAGTCTCTTCATCCTCGCCTATCTCCGATTCTTCACCCGAATCATCAGACGAATCTGACACCTCCTGCAGCATCGGTAAATCATCGTAAATCTCGCCCCGCGCGCACCGCTCTGCACCCTCATCTCCTGTACTATAATCCTCGTAACTTTCAAGGAAGTATTCCCCTTCGGATGAATACTGCTCTCCCGGCGCGCCACTCTCGGATTCTTCCCGTGCATGGCGAATCTCCACCGTTTCCTGCTCTGTGGCCGGCTTCTTGGGCTTTTCCTCCTCCTCTTCTGAGACGTCATTCACAATATCTCGTGCAGCAAACATGGCCGGCTTCTCTTGTGGACAATCCTTGAGGTAATGTGGTCCCTTGCACTTAAAGCATTCAATACCTGCAGGTGCCTTAGGTGGCCAACGCTGCGGGGCCTTCTCTCCCCCGTCACGACTCCTCAGTCTCAACGCCCCCGATGTTTCTCGGGGTATAATCCTATTATTATCCGGCCGCCTATCAAATATCTTCGCCGCCTCTCGCGAACCAGGCTCCTTTCGCACCATTCACCATCTCCGGTGTCCTTCTTCGGGCCGCGCCCCTGCAAACTGAGGCGAGTCCCTAGCCTCATTCCCCGACTTTGTGTCCGTCTTTGTGGCCGGTTTTTCGTTACTTGTGGAAGCTAGCGGATGCGAGCGGCGTCTGTCCGCACGAATAGCGGTGTATCGCCGCGCGACATTGTCATGCCATTCAAAGTTCCTGGCATTCTCCAGTATATCCGAGATATTTGAATACTCTGCCGTAATATTTCTGCGAATCAAATCATTCACCATATCAGCCGGCATACGGCTCATCAACTGCTGTTTGAACGTGTATGAATCCGGCCTCTTGATCATCCTTCGCGCAGCATTCATGAGCTCATAATAATACCCCATTATCCCAATGTCGCGAGAAAACTTTGTTGACCAGAATCTCTCCGTAGCCTCCTGAATGCAGGATGTATCTATGAAGCGATCAAATAGTCCAAGGATCATGTCCAAGTATGTCCAATTGCGACGTGTGCGATGCAGTCCAGTGACATTTTGATCATACCAATCTTTCGCAGGTCCCGTCAAGTAGAAGGAGTGATTAAGCAGTCGCTTATAGTCATTCTTTCGACCACCAAGCCCCATAACCTGCAACCACCGGTACATAGTCATAATATGCTCGTCAAACTTGGTAATATCTGACGACCCGTCATATTTAGGAGGTGCCGGGAACCTGAAATTGCGGTTTTCATCAAACACACTTCCGATATTGCATTTCTTCCCCAGCATCTCTTTATCGTATTCAATATAAAATTTATGGAGGCTGTGCCTCCATTTCTTCATCTGTCGCACGGGTAAACCAGCACCCACCGGGTCACCCGGTTCTACTAAATCCTTTTTGGGCTTCTTATGATGTTTCCGACGTGAATTCCGTCGCTTACTGTGCTTCTGTTTTCGTGACGACGACGAAGATGCTCCACTATCAGAAGATTTTCCGCCTCCTGGAGGCTTGCCCCCACCGCGACTTCGTCTATGTTCCCCATTCGGTGTTGACGACGAACCACTGGAACTCTGGCTGTCCGAGTCCGTATCCAGTGCACTATCCGTGACTTCGGACCGTGAATAATTCCGCTCTGGCTTGTATCCAGCCTCCTCTGAGGATGATGAGGACGAACTTGACGAACTATCATCTGATGGCGGTGCTTTGGGCACTGTCTTGGGTGCTGTACCCGCTCGCTCGTAAAATCCGTTGGTCTTCATAGAATCGCGCAGCTCGCGTTTCGCCTGATTGGCTAGCGACTGCTCCAGCGTCTCTTTGACTTTAGGCTTTGCAGCTGATCACGGGCCATTCTCTACCTTGACCTTGGTCGTTGTTGACTTCAGGAATGGGGTATCACCCTTAATTGATGTATCTCTACTCATTGCAGGCCGTGTCTCATACGGCTTACCATCCTCTCCCCACTGGATTCCCTGTTCAGGAATCTGGGAGTGGCCTGTTTTTGCTATGTCTGCGATACGGTACCGCTGCAGAATTACTCTGTTCCCAAAATTGAGTTTAGTCCCGCTCATTGGAACGCGGGGTTCTTCGGGGAGTGATGTCCCACTCGATTTCTGGGCCTTGTTTGGCTTGGGCTTGCTCTCCCACGATGGTGTCTGTACGCTCGGTTGAGCCGATTTACGCTCCTACTTGCGCACTACTGACTCGTATTGCTCGGCCTTTGCACGTTCCAATTGTAACTGCAGCTCAATCGCAGCGATCTTCTGCTGTTGTTCCGCTGCAATCCGTTTGGACTGCTCTAACCCATCTTCCTGATCCGCCAATTGCTCTGCCAGTCGTCGATCCTCCAACTCCTGCAGGTCGCGAAGCAACAACTCCTCAGCGATCTCTCGGTCTTCGCCGACACGCAACTCTACTAACCGGTGTACATTGCGCTGCGCCGTCTCACGACTGCGCTGTCCATCGTCCGTGTATGCACGTGAACGACGGTCCTGTTCAACAGCAAGCGCCGCTAGGCACTTGTTATTCTCATCCCACCCCCGTGGTGGCTCCAACTCATCATCACCTTTCCATCCGTCGTCATGCGACGCCACTGCACTCTTTACTGACCGTAACCTTTTATCGCGACTTCTATCGGACAACACACTGATGGGTGTCTGACGGCGTTTACTGTCCTTACGCTTAGCCCGCGTCGTGTCTGACATCTCATCCGACTCATAATCCTGTATAACATCCAACGTAGGGTATGGTGAACTAACATCAAATAAATTCTCATTTTTATCTTGACCTCGCACTCGCTGCGATTCTGACTTCCTGGACGACGTACGACTGCCACTACGACTCAGCTTAGCTCCCGTAGGTGCTCGCAATCCTGCACTGCGTGAACGATCGTTAGATCGCATCTGATAAATATCTTCTTCATCAGTAACATTTTCCACCGTTACTCTACGGCTCTCATCACTCGGTGCAGTCCCTACACTCATCGTCTTCTGTCCAGTATGCTCCAGGCGCTTGCGGTCGTTGGTCGGCTCACTTGCCGGCCTTGACTCGGGCAACTGTATCGCCGCCAGATCTTGCGCTGTATGAGCTCGGATGTCCGATCGGCGTGTAGATTCGAGAAGCGAGGTCAACGGGGATATCCATCAATCGGATCGTGCAAATCGACGGATCTGTGTGTTGACATCGGCGGAGGTTCTCTATCATCGTCTGATCGCCGACGATGACCGTCCGGATCAGGCGGATCCAAGCTACGCTGGGACGACGCTGGTTTCCGCCATGACTTGCTAGCTAGAACGGCTTGTGCTCGGTCCAACTTTTTCTGTTGAGCCTTTGCTCGTCTTGTTTTTGAAGGTGACATTTCGTGCAAATGTCGGTGACTATACACACTAACGATTCAACTTCGCGTAGAAGTTAAAAAAGTGAAAGGAATCTTAGACCTATACGTGCTTTACACACACAGAGATAACTTTGAACAACGTATATTGTTAAAGCGTATGATAGTGTAATAGTAAAGGTAAGAGTCCCGTATGTAATGTAATGTCGAGTCTTTTATACAACTCGGGAGCTTGTGATCTAAACAAAGCCACACGAACATATATAGGTACAAGTATACCGTAATGGGAACCCTTACAGTGAGCATCATTTCTTATCCCTGAACGGTCCGCGTGCTTGTCTTTCGCTTGTTTCTCCACCAATCCTTCGCTGATTCACAAGTTTCGGGCCTCGTTCGCATCCCCTGAGTCAAAGGTATGACATTGATTCCTCCTATACGCTAACAATACTGTGTCTCGCCTCCTGGAACCCCCACGAAGACCCTGATCTGACCTTGACTGGCCAACTCCTGCCATCTCTGTAACGAACGACCCGTGCGTCCCTCGGCTCCAGAGATTGGCTGTAGAATCAAAACATCTAAGACTGTATCTTACCAGGTTTCTAGGATTTTAGGTGTATGGAGTTCCGGTAAGGGCCCACTACTACTTCAAACACCTGAAATTCAATTGCCCACACAGATGGATTTTTTGCGAGGGGTTATTGGTATGCGAGGGCCATCAGCAGTGTATAGGTATGTCCAAATACATCTGATTGAGTCACCTGGCCCTCAATTTGGGGTGTCGATATCCTCTGTGCTTTGCAAAACATGCCTTTCAGCTGATATCCCAATTTCACCTATCCCCCTTGCTCAAAAGGGAAGTAGTCATGGTCCTTGCACACCTTAGATGTACCACTTTAGTGCATAGAATCGTGTAATTATATGTGTTCAATGATTTTGGATACATTGAGATGCCCAGGACGAGGCTGAATGAACGATTTAGAGGGGTGGCCCACTAACCCGTTTTTTGCCATTTTTGGATACCGCTGGAAGAAAAATTTGGTATACCAATAAAACATCGTGTAAATTCGGCTAAAATATCTGGACTGATTCGCAGGATGTATGCCTTCGTTCCAGAGCCCATGAGCCGGGATCTACCTCATATTATGTGTATGCTCGCAGTCAAAAGTGGTAAGGTGGCCCAGTAAGCAGTCTCTGATAATAAGCCTACAAGCAAGCATGGAGATGTCATTCTACCATGAGAAATAAAAATCCAAAGTTTGCCATCAGAGCACAGTAACAGTGGACAAACTTCAAGAATTTCAACTGCCATCAGTTATTGTTGATGAGTGCTGACACATGAGAGTGTTTCACTTTGATTCAATCAATGATTAAACTTGTTGAACCTCCACTTTTTTCTAATACCTCTATGGGACCTGTGCTTTTTTCTGAATAAGACAGTTGTGCTATTTTCATTCATAGGGCTTCACAACATGTGTGGGAGAAAATTAATATCGTCGACCTGCATTTTTCTAATTCAATGGGCCTGGGTTGTTCTTTTTGGGGGGCATCAAAAAAGGTGTCAGCGACGGCCCTTAGGTTGGCCTGAGTAATCATGAACACAACCCACTGGAATAAACTGTGGGCTTGTATACAGCAGGAAGATATCCCACCTAACCTGCAATGTAGACATTGACCAATAGTGCTCCACCACAGCAGGTGTGGGGATGGGGTTGAAGTCTGAGTGCAGGGTATGGAGTGTGTGATATGAAAACTGTGGATATCCTGCAACAAGGGAGAATTGAGTGTCAAGTCTATAAAGTAGTGCTCTAGCCAAAGCAAAGCCAGAGAATAAACGAAATAGAATCTACTGTGAGGGATTCTGTCTCCTGGTTTATATATGAATGTCCTACAATCGGTTTCCTCCATAAGTTGGAAACCAATCATCCCTATCTGTCTCAGGGCAAATATCTTGCCTCCTATACATCCTGTTTGTCTGTTGTCGTAGCTATCATCATTGTTAGATATATTTTGGGTTGTCCAAAATATATCATGATTGAAAATCATTATGTGGGTTCACTTGAAGTGTTTCATGACAAGGGGTGTGCATTTTTTTATCCCAAAATAATTATTGAACACTATTTATTACAGCCATAATTCTGCCAGAGTCCACAATCACCACAAGCAAATGGTTTCAAAATCATTTTTCTGAACGGGTGGGTCCCTGTTCAATCTGTTTTGTTAATGAGCAACACAGGGGGCAAAGTGAGGGGCACTTGTCATAAGGGCACTAGAAGGGCACTTGACGGGCACTTGCAGCGGCACTTGCTCTGGACAAGCCAAAAAAATTACATAATACATTGTCCCCATGCATGGGTTCAATCCCTGGCACAGACATCTTTTATGCATATTTTTATGTCCTTCAATTCAGTGTCTACAACCACTACAATTTGGTATTCAGTACATATTGGTCCTAGATAGGTTAATCTTCAACACTAACCTAATGTTGACTGCTACTGGCCAATGTACCACCAAATAATAATAATAGTATAGGTTGTACCGGAAAAAAATATTGGACAAATAATTTGATGGGACAAGCCTACCAGATGAGAACCGAAACTTTGGTTCCCTCCAAAAACAAAATTTAGTGCTCCAAGCCAATGTTGAGTCTGACTTTTTTGCTTCCAAGCACACTGAACTTTAGTTGGTGGATGATTTGCATCAGGAAAATCTGAAATGCTATATATTTCTGGTGGGGATTATATGGGTCTATCAGGGTCTATGTGTCTGACCCCCTGTCAGAATTATATTTGTCTATGCATGTGCGTCTTAATGCTACAAATCTATAAGTATCTACAAAATCATCATAAGTGGTTACAGGTTTGAAACATCCTAGCAAATGAACTTGTATGTGTAAATACCGGTCCAATTGTTTGCAAAAAAAGAGATACATTGACTTGGGGTTGTAGGCCATGGCTTCGCCCGGCAAAAACTTGTACTTGAGTTTAAATATAATAAAATCCAAGGTAAAATCTTCTTTGAAGCACAGATCTAATTTTTCCATAGCAAAAAACTGCCCTGACTGGCAATGATCGATGGAAGACCAGCAGCTTTAATTTTGTCTTTATTTGGTTGGCAGATGTTGTCAGTTCCAGTTTTGAAACCACTAAGGCATCTTAATACAGGCTGTTACATACATTAAATCTGAGTTGTAGGAAATGCATAGAATAGAGGTTATTAGTTGACCCTCTAAACTACTTTGTAATCAAAGAAAATCAATACTTGAGCAAAGATTGTACTTGAATTCAACAAATGAAAGCTCCACATAGTTGAACTGAAGCTCGAACCAAGAGTGCCAAAATAACCTCTAATATCTGAACCTTCAAACTTCTGAGACCAGATTTATTCCTGTCAGAAATCTGGCCTCAGATTTTTATTTGGGAGTATCATGGCTACATTTTGTAAGGTAGGGGACATACAAATACAGTTACCCCACGTGACATCACCTTATTGGGCGAAGTTCAGAATGTTTCCGTGAATCCTCCCAACCTCTGTAGAAATTAGAAAATCCAGCCCAACAGTTCTCTGGGAATGTTATCTAAAAATATTTTGGGGCTTTTAGGTTATGAAATGAATGACTAGTTCCAGAATCTAGCGGGATTGATGGCAAATGTAAGTTCCCATCATTTTGGGAACTCATCCTCCATTTCTCCACTGAAATTTCTCAAAATATTGAGGAACTGTCTGATGATACATTCACACAAAACTGTTGAGCCGGATTTTCGATGCTCATTCTACAAGCTGAGATTCGCTCAATTTGGGTCGTCACGTGGGGCAACCGCACTTGTATGGCCGCTACCTTACTGCAGATGCGAACTACGTCCCTGAGAATTGAACAAGCCTTAGGTTTTTTTGGCCACGGATCAGATTAAATCACTGATGCGATCGGCGATCCAAGGCCAAGCAACCACCATGCGCTGCGCTTGCACAGCAAGCCACTGCCCTAACATCTGGAAATGAGACTAGGAGACTAGTATATGTTTACAAGATGTCTATAGCATCAATACCGCAGAACACCGCCATTGCGCTTAAATGCGGGTTGTGCAGATCTTGGTGCCTAAAGTGTGGCATTTGCCGTGATAGCATCAGAAAATATGTCAGCAATCCGGTAAAGCTCTAGTGTATTCGTTTTTTGTCAGAGGAGCGAAAAAAATGAGCTAGAAACTTAAGAATTCAATAATGAACCCAACCATGTGGCTCCAGAACACATACACCCAGCAGACAAGGAGTTATCAGGTGCCATCAAAGTACAAGCAAATAATGCTCAGAACCTTAAGAGAGTCAGAAAAAAATGTGATGAAACTGTAAAATCGGTTCAACACAGCCCCTAGAATCATTAGCATTTTTTCGAGGAGACAAGTAAAAACTTTTCTTAAAATTTTGCTGCTGCGAGATCCTACGAACGAGTATTATGTAAACATAAGTACTCGTAATCTAAAACAGTGTCAGTTCTCCATGCAGAATCCAAGTTAGCACTGGCATTACCACAACTGAAATTAGGAAATAATTGGTAAGTCTGGTGAATGTTAGACAAAGGAATGATAGAGGCATTGCGAAATCAATTGGCAGGGAGTGGTGGGACAGATACAGAATACATATGGTGAACTGGTGATTGTCTCCATGTTGCAATTTAAATGGTGTGAACCATTCAATGTATGCAACACAAGTCTTCGGCCAATTGTGAGGGACCCATGAACCATCGGCAAACTTCTCAGGAAGACGAAATAGAACTTTAACATGTCCCATGTGTGTCCCTCATAAAAATTAGTTCTCAGTTGAAGTTTCAGCAAATCGAACTTGCCAGAGAAACTGGTCGCTTCTGCTGTCTCCTTGTTACATGCAATTATGGTGTCAAAGCATGGCAGAGACATGCACTCAGTGGATTCCAGGCAGGCAAGAACAGTTTGAAAGTCCTTGTTGTCATTTTCTCCTGAGCCAACTGCTCCAGGATCAAGGGTTGAGGGCTTAGATTTGAAGTTGTGGTAGACTAACTAGAAGGGTAGCAGAACGAAGCTGATTTAGTGCCATCTTTGTGCTGGTATCAATGTGGTTGAGAAATTCCTTTAAGGTGTGAATAAATGTGTTGGGGTTGTGGGTCAGTTCGATTGTTGCGAGAGGCTGGCGTGGATCCTGAGGGTCTTGACGAGCCAAATTGCCTGACCTGTAAATGTGCGCACTACAGGCTCCTGCTGTGCAGTCCATGTTGTTTCTAGCCATGCCATGTATGTTGCAAAGGATGATACATCACCAAAGAAAGTAGCAGTATTGCATTGGATGAGATCTTCTGTTGGCAACCCAGCCATGTTATCGTCTGGGGAAATTCTTCACTCTGATTGGATACCCACCAACCCTCCTTCATGAAGTCGATGTGTAGATGTTCAAACATTTCTGTGTTGTAATTGTCTGTAGTTCCAAGATATAGCTGATGTAAGATGTCAGGGGTCAGGGAGAGCGAGACGTTTGTGGGGAGAAATCCCTCCCAAAAAGGCCGGTGGATTGCAGCGACCTCGTGGCTCATGCAATGGTCATGAAATTTATTTTCTGTGCTAGAATTCTTCTCCCCATATCGAATTATGCTGAGCATCCAGCTCAGTGTTTGTGGTACTCCAGGATCCGGATTTTCCAAATCAGTAGCCCTCTGCTGGCACTTTGAGCAAGTATCATATTTACTGCAAGCAAGCGACATAGGATGCAGGAATAGGTAAGATGAGCTGAACTTTTCCCTTTCCACTGACAACCTCCATGCCCTCATTTCCCACCTTGATCAGCGGCTGCAGAAAAAAACCTTTTAATTTCGTGTTTTTATGGTCTGTTATGAAAGACCTGTGCATATAATTTGTTGACAGATGAATAGCCAGAAAAATGGAGACATTTTGTGACAGCTTCCATCACAGAGCCTTCAGGATGTTTCTGAGTGTCAAGTAGACAGGACATGCTGATTTGAACTGAGTCAACTGAATTTCATCGGTTGCAATAATAACCAGAGCAAATGCGGTACTGTTCGGGAGTTTACTCTGCATTGAAGAGTTCAGATATCATCATAAATGAAGTGATACACCTACTTGAACTGCTGCCCACCATTTTCACTTCCACATTTCATTATATATGCGATTGTTTCGAGATTTATGGAAGAAAACCTTCTTGGGAACATATCTGGATTGCAATTAGAGGGTCTCAATACTGAATGGTGTATTTTTCCTTGGGCTGATCAGGAAATTCCAGGGTTTTCGACATCCACATGCCGGCATGGTCAGGTATGCTGTTGACGATCTGATGAAGACTGTGTAAGATAGCCCCAATCTTTCATGAACCTATGAACTGTGAAAATGTGCCCGTGAAATAATAAGTTTGGATGTGAATGGTGAAAATCCTTTTGCTAGAGAACCTGACAAGGCCATTTCCCACATTAGCCAGTCAATCCAACCACAGTAATGGTGGAGCCGGGCTAGATGAATCTAGTCAGTTTATACAAGTGTGATTCACCTATGGATGGCTTACCAAAATTATTGCTAAGGCCGCAGTGCGTTCAGGTGCAGTCAATCCAGGCATAGCCTTGTTAGAGCAGGGCCTAGAATAATGAGGAGTCAATCAATAGAAATAGAAGTCAAATTTGTATGGCTTACCAAACATCAGCCCAGACTGGACTTGAACTAAAGTTGCCTTAGGACAGTGTAAGGCCTCGTAATGACTACTACGTCCAGCAGTCTGAAAGAGATTGTGTCAGAGGTTGAATTAGAGCTTCTGAAATTAAAAGCTTGTTGACCTTCTTAAAATAAATGGAATGGACAGTCAGTTTGTGCTCTGTCTTAGCTAAACCAATAGAGTATTGGGACACCTTGGAGCTTCGGTAATGGTTGCGCTCTGGGAATGCAGATTGTGAGTGAAGGATATATTATGTTAATGCGCTAACTTTATGTCGTTAGGAATAGATCATCGGTGAAAGAAGACAAGCTGGTTGGTGGACAGGTGGCGGAGGATGAGCAGAGGATGGGTGGTGCGGATCATCCACCAACTAAAGTTCAGTGTGCTTGGAATCAAAAAAATCGGACTCAACATTGGCTTGGAGTGCTAAATTTTGTTTTTGGAGGGAACCAAAGTTTCAATTCTCATCTGGTAGGCTTGTCCCATCAAATTATTTGTCCAATGTTTTTTTCCGGTACAACCTATACTATTATTATTATTATTATTATTTGGTGGTACATTAGCTGGTAGCAGTCAACATTAGGTTAGTGTTGAAGATTAACCTATCTGGGACCAATATGTACTGAATACCAAATTGTAGTGGTTGTAGACACTGAATTGAAGGACATAAAAATATACATAAAAGATGTCTGTGCCGGGGATTGAACCCATGCATGGGGACAATGTATTATGTATTTTTTTGGCTTGTCCAGAGCAAGTGCTGTGCAAGTGCCGCTGCAAGTGCCTGTCAAGTGCCCTTCCAGTGCCCTTATGACAAGTGCCCCTCACTTTGCCCCCTGTGCAAGTGGAATCGCCTATGATCACAAAAGTCCCCGTTTGAGTTCTGTGCCTCAAATACTGTGCTTGAGTATCACTGATCCTGTTTTGCACTTTAAATTAGAGAGTTTGCGCAGAAGCCACTGGAGCCACGTGGTGGCTTTTTGGCTGTGCGCAACTTGATGGCTCCACAGCCAAAATATGATGTCAATGGCTCCGTGAAGCCACCCACCTGCTATTTTTGCGCACGGCCCGAAAGCCACTGGGTGGCTCCAGTGGCTCCTGCGCAAACATGCTATTTAATGGCCGTGTTGTCATTGCGAGGTGGAAAGGAGGCAATCCTTGATGTTTATGCCGTTGGTGGCTAGATATGGTATCAGTTCCAAATTGGGACTCTCAGGACAGGACTCATACCGCCATGCAAGCTTGGCCTACAAGCCAAGTAAATCAGTGCAGGTAGATTCCACCTACCTTAGAAGCAGGCAATGCCCAGCCAGTGTGCAAGTACAGAACTGTCTTAAATCTACGGTTGACTCGGGGTGTATGATCTCTACAGTTGTATGAACTGTGTGATATGCACCATTCAAAACAAGGTGTCGAAACTGGACACTTGGGGCAACTGAATAACATATACAGCCAGTATCCACATCAGACTTTTGACATTTTACTTGTGACCTTGTACAAGGCCAAACAAGGCCAAAAAAGTGCCAAAAAGTGGCCACAAGTCCAGCAAGCTCGCAAGTCACAAGTCTTGTCGACATTTCCACAAGTCAAAAATTTCCCCACAATTTTTTTTTCAAGTAATCATCTGGATCCCATTGGACAGTTTGAAGTGGGGGAATTTTTCACTTTTCATACTTTTCACCTTATCAACAAGCTCACAAGGCCGAAAAAGTCGCAAGAAATTAGTCAAAGGCTGATTGGCACACAGGTAAAAAAAGCTTCAAACATGTCTCTTAGCTCCATCCCTCCTCATCGACACACTGTCCACATTTATACCCATAGCCATTGGGTAGCCACATTTGTGACCGCCTAGACGATCAATGACTAATGATTAATAGAAATTCATTCGGTCCAATGTGGGCCAGCAGGACAGCATAAGCAATATTTTCAGCAGCTTAAGTAAATCTGCCCTAAATTTTGCTTCAATCTCAACATAGTCACCACATATCTCCTCCTCCTCATACTTGCCGCATAGTTGCCAGAAATTTAGCCCCCTTACGAATTGTTCAGATGCTACAAATGGGGTTCAATTTCGACGGCCGCATTGCTACATATTTAATTGAAAAGTGATATACTTAGCGGACCCATGCCAATACTGTCCAGAGGTATTGGGTACGACTCAGAAGTGGATAGCTTGGTGGCCCAAGATGATTATTCTTTTCTCCCCGCTGTGTTGCACTGCGCTGTATGCGGGGGACTATTGGGACTGTTGGAACACCTTGCCGATTGTGTGTTTACCTGGTTGCATAATTCCCAGCCAAGCAATTAGTTCAGACTTCCTCAGAGTATAGTGAGCTAAGTGAGCGCAGAATCAATGATTTTATTTGCCTCCCTCATTTCCCCCCTTTTTTTTCTTCCGCTGCGCGGTCCGGCGGTGCCATTTAATGATCTAAATTGAATACATTTTGGGTGGATTTTTGGTCGCGCTTCTGTGTGCTTCTGTGCTCATATATTATACTCGAGGATCGGTCAAAGCGAGGGATTTAAGGTCGGACATATCCGGCAGCTGTGAAACGTGCAATAAACATGTTTCGGTGTTTTAATCTTACTGTACAATTTAAACAGTTCACGTGTGTTGTAAATCTAACAGTTCGCCACCTTAAATTTACCCCAACTTGAACTATGACCTACATATTTGGAAAGAATGTTCGCGAAGTCCTCGCACACTGCAATTATGAAGTATAGATTACAAAGCTAGTGATCTAATAAAAATATAAGTACGAGTCCTGCAGGGCAACGCCACGGCCCTACTACCCAAGTTAAGATTAGATCAAATTCAAGATAGCTTGCGAAACTACGTCATTTAGTTGCCTTTGTTTAAGATCTACCTGTACGCTGCCTGCACACAGCCTGCTTCTGAGGTAGGTGGAATCCACCTGCACTGATGATTGCCCGCTGTGACATTCTTAAAGATTAATCAATCAGGGGGAAGAGTAGAAAATAGTGCGCATTTGAGATTTATGATACACATCTTGGTGAAAATTTTGCACGTCGTCGGCCATACGAAGGTCACACCGCCAGAGGGGTATTATTGCAGCGGAACCATTAAGAATTCCAGAAATAGGAGTCCGGTGTGTGCTACGGCGCAGGGCTAGCGTTGGCATATCTCCGTTATCAGTGGAGCGATAGACGCGCACTTGAGATTTCAAACACAAAAGGTTGCTCTCCTGCGCTAATTCCGGTCGTAGCGCGGTCGTAGCGATTCGTCGGTGGTAGTGCGGTAATAGGAGCAGTAGATTCGTATCTGGCTAATCTTATGTGTTCTGTCAGCGGGAGAAGATAATAGCTGTCAATCAGGTTGAAATAGACCCGAATATCGATATCACGTCAGACCTAAGAGTTCGCACGCAATGGCAGCGTAGCAAAAAGAGCCATCGCTGGTTAGTCAGCTCCAACGTTCATGGGAAACTCCTCGAACTGAAGACAGGGCTGAAGGAGTCAGAAGTAAAACCACATTACACCACTTACTGAACGTGGTATGAACAATTGGCACATCCCGGGAGCTCGGCTCCAGTGTCCACATGTCCCAAGGACAATCGGAAAAGATACTATGCTTCTACCGCCATATCTGGTCCGCGCTGTGTCCCGCACATCGTGCTTACCCGGGGATTCGCATCCAACGACCATCAGACTTTTGACAGATTTCTTGGCACCTCGTAGACCTATCGGTCAAACAACGGCGCAAATTTGCCTTTAACGGCCACAAGGTGGGCTAACCAGGTCCAACAAGGTCAACATGGTCACAATCCACAAGGTATGTCCAAATGCCCACAAGGTCAAAAATTTCCCCAATTTCTTTTTTCAAAAATTGTGCTGGATCCCTTTGCAACATTTTGTAATGGGACATTTTTCATGCTTTTTACCTTTTCATACTTATCAACCTGTAAACGCTCACAAAGCCAAAAAAGGTACAAGAATTCAGTCAAAAGACTGATGATGCCTGTTGGAGGAAACTCCGTTCAGCGTATCACGCCTGAGAGCCTGGATCGTGCGAAGTACTCACTTGAGGAAGTTGCCATGAATATCATGCGGCCCGGGCGATCAGAATGAAGCCTGCGCCGTATGATCCGCAGCGCTCCGAACAAAAGCCATTTTTGGCTTCCGCTCTTACTTAAAAGGGTAGGCGGGTACGTCCTTCCAGTCGTAACCCAGTGACATCCAATGTTGACGGCCTATCCTCTTCCGACCTTGGACAAGCTCGGCGCAGTCGTGCCCCCCGACATCGACATTGACAAGACTGCCGCCGACTGGATAGCCGCGTTTGCTTCCTCAGTCGAGAGCTGCGATGTAACGAGCATCGTAAGCCTCTTTGTCGACGAGTCGCATTGGCGTGACATGCTCGCACTCACCTGGGATTTCCGCTCGATCCACGGCGCAGCCGCCATTCGCAAACTCCTCACCGACCGCCTCGCATCTGCGGGAGTCGCCAAAATTACCATCAAACCGCAGACACCTGCCTTGCAGACCCCAGCGCCCGACCTCGCTTGGATCAGCATTATGTTCGACTTTGAGACCCACATTGGATTATGCTCCGGCATCGTGCGTCTGGTGCCCACCTCCGCCGGAGCCTGGAAAGCGCACTGTATGTATACGAATCTCGAAGATCTCAAAGGTCATCCTGAGCTGATCGGTGCCCTGCGCGACGAATCGCCAAACCACGGGAAGTGGGCCACTGAGCGCGCTAGATCGCTCGCCTTCGAGAACGAGGATCCCGTCGTGCTCATCATTGGCGGTGGGCACAGCGGTCTTGAAGTCGCCGCGCGCCTCAAATACCTTGGTGTGCGCACGCTCGTCGTGGAGAAGGACGCGAGGATTGGGGACAACTGGCGCAACCGCTACGACGGCCTTTGTCTGCACAATCCCGTGTGGTTTGATCACCTAGCCTACCTTCCGTTCGTTGCTCAATGCTAGCCGTTTTGAGATTCGTCTGCTTATAATTCGACAGGTTCCCTCCGACGTGGCCGATGTACACACCTGCGCACAAGGTGGGTTGGTTCGAAAGATATCGGGGTTCGCATAAGTTGACGGATGCTCGACTGCACGCAGCTGGGTAATTGGCTAGAGTTTTATGCTGAGGCGCTGGAGCTCGATGTCTGGACTTCTTCCGCCGTGTCGAGCGCGCGAAAAAACCAATTTGGAGTATGGGACATTATAGTTGACCGCGCTGGCATGCAGTGCGTCCTCCGTGCTCGCCATCTCATTTTCGCGACAGGAATCGGAGACGGCTTAGCACAGATCCCGTCCTATCCCGGAATGGTACGCATGTATTGAAGCTGCCCTCTAAAATACTGATGAGAAGCCTTGCAGAACATTTTCAAGGGTCAGATCCTCCACTCTACCCAGCACAAACGCGCTGCGGACCATGCAGGAAAAAAGGTCGTCATCATTGGCGCCTGTACTTCGGGTATGTGGTGTTCGTCGCTATCCATCCATCGCTGCTCTTGCTTATATCTCTGTCTCTATTCCCAGCACACGACATAGCAGCTGACTGCTACGAACATGCAGTCGGTGCGCACCATGTCGTCCAAATTTTCTTGATCTCACACGGCAGCGCAATTGCTCATCAGATGTCACGATTCACCAGCGCAGCTCAACCTACGTTATGAGCCAAAAGAATGGGTGGAATCGCATGCTGCGCCCGTTATACTGGGAGGGCGGTCCCCCGACGGAAATCGCCGACCGGTTCAACGCGAGCTTCCCGCACCTCATGGGGATCGAGCTCAACCGGCGGATGGTGCAGGTGATTGCGGAAGACGACAAGTGAGCTGTAGTTTCCGGTGTTGTTGGCCTTTTCCCCCTAAAGTATCACGTTCGCGTGCAGAGACACTCTGAATGGACTGCGCAACGTCGGGTTTAAGTTGAATATGGGCACGATGGATGCCGGATTGCCCATATCTACGTTGGATCGTGGAGGAGGGTTCTATCTGGGTGCGTGTAACCAAAACTATTCGGCACTGCTCGCTAACACACCGCGCATATCCACTTTGTTCTCTCATTCCTTCAACCAGACGTCGGCGCGAGCCAGATGATCATCGACGGCAAGATCAAGCTCAAGAGTGACAGCCCACTTTTGGCGTTCACTGAGACCGGTCTGAAATTCGAGGACGGGAGCGAGCTCCCAGCAGACGTTGTCCTCTTCGCTACAGGGTTCGCGGCGTCAGTTCTTCCCTACTCGTGCTGATGCTCGTGCTTGCAGGCTAGGCGACGTGCGCAACATCGTGCGCAAAGTCTGCGGCGACGCGATCGGGGACGCGTGCAAGCGAATTCTGGGGCTCGATGCAGAGGGCGAAGTATACGGCGTCTGGCGTGACGTGGGAGTCCACGGGCTGTGGTACATGATGGGTGCGTCTGTCTCACAGTTGCAACTTCATTTTATGTCTAAGCTGTGTCTTCGGGCATTAGGCAATCTCACGCTGAGTCGATTCCATTCCAAGCATTTGGCACTCCGTGAGTTGTGATAATCTTGGTAGCTATCACTAAGAGCTAATGCGGAAGCAGAGATCAAGGCGATGGAGGAGGGGTTGTTTGGGGAGCGCTACAGTGCGGCGGAGTAGAATTATACGTCATGCTGAGTACTCAAATCTGCGTTGTGGATGTTAGAAATGATGATCAATTTGGCGAAAATCTGTCTCACGCGTTGCTTAGTTAAATTTTTTTCCAAAGTACACACCTCAGCTGGACACTTCCAATAACTGCGTGCAGTATACTGTACTATTACAATCAAATCAACAGTCACGCGTCACGCGGGTACCTGTCGATGTTGAACTCTGGTCGTTTGTCACCCGTCACCCAGGCCGTTGTCGAATCTTCCAGCCGGTTTGTCACGCAAAAAATCGTTGTCCCCTCACAAAAAAGCTCGATTTCGGCCAAAATTTTGTCGAATTTGTCGAATTTTTTCCTGGTGTCACGCCAAAATTTTGGGTTGTCGAATTGTCGAATTGGAAATTCGGGTCACGCGTCACCCCCCCTGTCGATTTGATTGTAATAGTACAGTATTTCGTCGAAGTGTTCATCATAAATTTGGTATTTCTGCACACGGAGACCCAAATTGTTGCGCAATAAATGTTCTGTCAAATGACGAAAGCAGCCGAGCATGGATCCTAGGACATGGGAGTGACAATAAATAAGTAATACACTGCCAGATTCGCTTTAATCGATGATCTTAATGCACCGACCATCAATCGACCGTCGCCTAACTTGGCCAACTGATGGCATACGTAATTTTGTTTATGTTTGCTTGATGAGCTTGCGGTAAAGTTCCGCTCAGTCACAAGTGACTTTTCCTTTAGCGGTAAATCTGCTGACTAGGATGCTTTGCTGATACCAATCTTATGTTCACTGCCACTCAACAACGTCGTGGCAATCAGAACCTCCCAAAGACCGGATAGATCAATTTAAAACATCAGGTGGATACTAGGTGAAACAAAATCAATGCAACATGTAGTGCTTCAGGGACTCATTTTGAACATAAATCCGCCACTTTTGGACAGACCTACAATGGCCTAAGATGTGAGAACGGCTGTGGGATCAAAAAACATTTTTTGTTGTGCCACAAATGCTGAAACATATTCCCAAATCTCTCCTGGGGCATAAATTGGTCAAGGAGAACACATTTCGAGTTGAAATGAGTCGTATTTACTTGCCTAGGAATGTTTTGATACTCCCAGAATTTTACTGTTAGTATCATAGCATTTATGAGCCAGGGGTTCAAACATCCTCATAATCAGGTATGCCAAGTGAATGTGGGTGAAACACGTGGTTGAGCAACATTCAATGTGGTATGTGTTCTCATATGCATGGGATCTTCCCAACTGGTCAAGAAAATTACTTTGAACCGTGCAAGTAAAGTAAACTTGTGGGAAAGTTCCTGTAGGTAAAGTAAAGTTAGCTGTGCCAAAATTAGGCAGTAAGTAAAGTTTCAAGCTAGGAAGTAAGCTACTTTACACTGGGGCAAAACCCAGTGCATGCGGTGATACACTGTCTATAATCGCAGCCTTGAAACACGCTATTTTGCGACTCCTATAAGAGTATGATAGATGGCAGGATTCCTAACAGTCTGTATGACTGCGACATATAGGCTATAGGAAACTTGGTGTATGGTCAAAGAGCAACTAGACATTGTCCTAAAGATGGTACCTTTACAAATGAGGGCCTCTATAATCATTATCTGACTCTTGGCGACATCCAAGATGGACTACACAACAGAGTAGCATCCATAGGAGACATGAGCACGGTCCTATAATCAAGGAGCAAAGCATTTGAAGCGGAAACACGTCCTATATTCACAACGCAAACATATAACAAGTCTCTTATTACAGCCAGGACCGGCTATAGGAGCACGTGCAATGAGGTCATGACATTATAAGGATCGGCTGACCAAGTAAATCTGATACAGAACATATAGGGTGGACTTCCAAAGTCTGGTGATTACTGAATTGCACCTGTTCACTTTGAACTACGGAACCCATAAAGGGTACTATAGGGAAAACCTGCATCTGAATTGCCATAGAGCCAAGTTAAACACATGGTATAGGAAGGGCCAATAGTGAATCTCTCGCGACAGTCTAGACTCTGCAACCCAGCAGCATCCAAGCCTATAGGACCCGGAACGAAGCTCTGAGCTCAGTTTGAGCATCCTATAATATTTACCCAGACAGGAAAACACAGAACACATGCGAATAACAGAGTCACCAAGCCCTCTTTGCCAAGCCTATAATGACTGTTACTTACAAATCATACCCTAAACCCTAGTTCTCGATCATTTATTTATTTATAGCTTTCCAAATAGTATATAGGTTGGAGTTTTCGTTGGATTACAGTAGCTCACGCAACCCCCCACTTCAGCGACCACTACAGTAGTAGTTGTCTCCCTATAGGGCCAATTGTAGAGTCTTGGATACATAAAAGACACTCAGTAGAGGTTTTGCTACAAGGAATCTATAAAGCTTTTGAAGTTACAATTGCAGTGATCTCAGAGACCTATATAAGCTACAAGAACATAAGCTATAAGGGTTTTGTGCAGTCAGAACATTGGTTGCTTTTGAGAATGTTGGATTAAGAAAGCCTATAAAAGCAAAGCTATAAGTTGAGAGACATTACAGTGTCCAAACTACACAGTCCTCCTGTTAAAAGAGAAAACACTATAAAGACTTAGGAACCCTTGGGTGACTTTGTTTGACTTCCTGTTCGGTTCCTATACATACATTTCCATCCTATAAAAATACCTTTCACACCTAATACTTCGCCATTTGAATCCTACAATAAAAACAGCTATCAAGAGGCATTGTTGGTGTGTTAGTTGGGTTGTGATATAGATTCTGCTGGTTATAGCAGTTTCTTATACACTTTCCTATAGATACATTTATAGTGTGTTTGTCTGGCAGCTCTATCAGTGGAAACCACATGTGTTCAACACATGTCATGAAACACATCCATGATGGCCATACCTTCACCATAGCCCTATCCAACATCAACTGGCTCGTTACTCAAATTCAATTGCAATATGACATGTACCGGTATTTCAGCATGTTTCTGAGCAACAGCTTGCTGTAGTATAGGGGGAAACCCCTGAACACTGGTTGGGAAGGATTGGTTTCCAAATAATGTTGGAAACCGATCATAGGAAATTGTATATATACATCTTGATAGAATTTTGTGCAGTAGATTCTCTCTTGTCTATCCTCTGGCATTACCTTGGCTGGAATATTATTCTACTCAGACACTACAAGCTCTATTTCTCCCTTGCACACTACATGACAGCATTTATAACTACTCATCATATAATCTGCAACTCAATTCTCAATTATCCCTCCACTTGGTGCATCGAGGACCTGTTTGTTAGATTCAGACTACGGCTTAGGTGGGTTATCACACCGATGCACCGGAGGCTTTCAGCTATAAAGGAACTTTTTCCCTTACTTGGAACTTTACTTACATGCCAGTTTAACCGTGTTGAGCTTTACTTTACTTTACGTGACTTTTCCCATGTGTGATGTGTGATAAATTTAACTTTTACTTGAACGGTTAGGTGGATCCCCCCCCCCCCCTAGGGCTGCATCTCCTCTAGAACTTTATATGGCCATCTCTATGGCACATAAGGCATGAATTCATGCCCCCTGAGGATTTATGTCAATAAAGGACATAGATTAATGCTGACATGCACTCGTCCACATTTTGGTGTGAACAGGCACCAAGAATAATGCTGGGAGTTACACACATACACAGGGGGAGTACACTTGACTAGCCCATGCAGTCATGAAAGCTCATGACCTCATGGAACCGGTGCTGGTCAGTAGTTCACACACAATACTAACAGATGTTACCACACAAGTTCAGTTGAACTTGCAGTGGTTAATTTTGCTCTGTGTGTGACTTTACTTTAGATAGCTTTGCTGCACATAGCTTTACTTTACTTGCCCTCACCATAACTTCACTTTACTTCGCCCAAGTTCATCAAGGAAACATGTCAATTAACCGAGGTCACATCCACCATGTTCAAATCAAGTAACATATTAACATGGTTGCACAATGTACTACTAGCCCAGCTTCGGTATTTAATACCCAGTATCTACCCTGTCACTGTCTATGACTCCATATCCCTTATGGGGCCACATGGGTGTGCCAATCTTCAAAGGGGTTTTAGAGAGATCATGTTGGGGCCAGGTGTATGTTAGTTTCTGTGGCTTTCCCTCTTAACCCTTATCAACCTCCTCATCCTTTTCCATGCTCGACCACTCTTGCTTCTCGGAATATGATGCATGATTTGCAGGCACAATAATTCGTGAATCCTGAGCACACAAAATATACTTGCAGATTATTCCAGTCAGTCCTGGGAAAATAACATTCCAGACATCTGAGATGAGACCAGAAGTGGCATTTCTCGCATTGAACCTCATCTGGATTGGGTGAGTCAAACTCCTTTGTGCTACATTTGTGACAGTTCAGTGGGCTCAGTGAAAATAAAACACAGGCTGCATCCAGGGTACTTGCATGTGGGGCTGGGTGTCTTGAATCGATCCAAGGATACTTGAACCCATCGGCTGAATATGCGCGTGCCATGAGAAAGTCTGGGGAAATGCTAGCTGCAGCTGCCTCCATTAAGTACATCCAAATCCTGCTCCTCTACGTAACACAATGTATACTCGGTGATTCAGTCGCTGTGCGTGTGCTGTTTATCATATGTTTACCGGATCCATATTGGTAGTATCTGTTCGGTCCCAGCTCCTTTGGCTGCTGTAGTACACACTCCGGCACAGCCAAATACCATACCACCTTTCCTGCCCTGGTCATCGAGAAAGGGGCATCTGAAGGTGTATTTTGGAGCTCCTTGACACTGTATTTTTGTGCTAAGACATACACCTAGGTAACATCGGCAGAGGGGCAATTTAGATGTGGGTGCAAAGTTACTAGATGGAACAGCATTTCGATCAGTGTAGTCACTTGGAGCGTAAAGTCGTGGACATCGCAGCTGTGGCTTCGGACGTGGCTGTGATATCTCAAGGAACAGACTGGAGTACAAAAGCCATGAGTGGCTCGGTTGATGATGTATCTCCCAAGAAATTGGCGTGAAAATTTGTTAGAAAGGTGCTAGGGTGAGCCTTAGGCCGTTTGAATTCGAATATTCACTTGGCATAGTGGGATTGGATCGGCTGTTGCCATATTCGCAGCGCCTGTCCATATTTGGTCCCAAATGTCCAAGATCCACAAATGCGGGCCATTGTTGAAGAGTCACCCGCCATAAAAAATGCATTCACAATTGCTTCATGTTGCATTGCTTACCAGAACTTTTACCGTTGTTCCCCTTACTTGACGGTATGCAGTGTTTAGCTTTGCACTTGTGAGGTGTTACTTAACTTCGCTCGCAAGTTCATTAAGCGAAATATTCAATGTCACACAGTGGATCACATTCACGTCCATTTTCCGCACTATTGACAGTCTTGCATTGTTCAGGGCACAGAGAAAACTGCAGGGGACATTTGATTCTAGAAATGGGTGCATCCTGTGTTGTGTATGACTATAATGTATATCAGGAAATAATTAATACACATGAACAGGAGTAAGTTCAGGTCAAAAAACGAGGTGGAAATGCGGATAATTGTTTGATAAACCTTCATGGTCCCTAAAACACAGCCTCAGTTGTGGTATTATAAGTCTCGGATGCAAGAAAAAATTGTGGGCTGCCTCAAGTTTCAGAAACCTCTTCTGATTTGAAAGATGTGATGACCACAGACCGTGTGGTGTCAATGACTTGACTTGGCTGGCCACAAAATTCATTGTGGTTCATTGGTCAGTGCTATTGCTCATGTGCTCAACTCCCCCTTTGTGCTATGCGCTGCCAACACCTATGCCTACACTCCACAGCAGACTTGCCTGCAGCTGCTCCTTCACACCATACACCCACTGCTCCAGCTCACCATTCCCACTCACCCTGCACTGCACCCACACAACCCACACCCACACCCACGAGCCTCCTGCCTCCATGTACCACACCATGAACCAGTCCACTTGTGACAAGTAGCCCAACCATCTTGCTTCGTTTCCCTTTACATAGACCGGTCGATCTGAGTTTGAATTTGTATCATGCACAAGATACCATATAAGGCAAGTTCACACACCGGACCACACACTGTGGCCCCCAGTTGCCCTCGTTTCTCGGACATATCAACTAATCCAGACCTCCTCCATACCACAAGACCTCCCGATGGAGCATGCTGCAACATGGGAACGGTTTGGACATCCGCATTCAATATTGGGCAGTGCTCCACGCGATTGCCAAGCCAAGAGGTCGATGAACTCTAGGGATTTTGGTGTGAAAAGCCTCAGAGTTCGCTGAACTCTTCAAAATCTGAAACCCAAACAAGCGGCGAAACACACAATATGTCGGGAATGGTCCTGGGAGCGGTTCTGGAAGGAGATAGAGACAAGGTATAAAGGGTTCTGAGTAGCATAGCAGTAGACAGACAACTACGGAACAGTTTTCCCCCACTAGCCTCTAGTGTACCAATCCTCCTCAATCAAATTGACCACCACACACACACACTTCTACAGTCAAAAGACTCTCACTACATCATCCTCTGAGCGCTTCATATGAATGTTCATCCACCACACACACACACTCATCTCTCAATAATTCATATCGCTGCGAATATTGAGGGCACTGTTTGTTAGAGCCGTAACAAATCGCGGTTCGCCCACTCAGCAATGTTGCTCCACCATCATTAACGAACCGATATGTTCTTTCCTAATTACGGTACAGATGGTTTACGCTCTCGTCTTTTTTGTAACATGATATTTGGTATTTCGAATTAATTTCAGTTTTAATCATTTCTCGCTTTCATCCTATCAACAGACATTTTTAATAACGGCCACGTATGGTGTAGAAATATAATCAGTGAGTTCTTAAACTCAAGACCTCTGTGGATAATTATATTTGAAGTACATGAAGTTCAACTGGTTGAAAGACTTTTGAGCCGCCATACTGGAATGCCGGGCCCAGGGAGTGGCTAAGCATACAGGCACAACTCTGTACTGCACCATTGCCCTTGGACTTCTATATGTCCTCCAGGCCAAGCTCACGGACCGATAATTCAACCGGCCCAGATTGAAGGCTGTTGACTATGTTGTAATCACAGGGATGCTCTGGCGACCAATCAACGTTGCAGTATTCAGAAAACCTTACACAGCTTGGCACCATTGTGGCAACAACTTTTAAATTTTGTCAAATGCTAAGGATAGCTGCTTTGAAAATGGAAGCACCATCTGTTCAAAATTCCACATGGACCGGATCTTGACTGTGAAGCAAGTTCAACTTCTGGACATGCTCAATCCGCAAAACAAAATGCTGGCGAGCCAGATGGATCAGTGTGATGCCAAGTGATCAACTGTCAGGCAGTTGAGTTAAAACAGCGGACTTGGAGAGGCTGTGCGGGGAAGTTTTTCGCCCGTTATATATATTAATACACAGGCGTTCAATGGCCCCACCTCGCACAATCAGCTACGCCTTGTTCTTCCCGGCCCTCATCCTCAACCTTGTCATAATTGGTGCTCTGGGGTACGACATTAGCAGCGCCATTCAAGATGGTGAGCCAGGAATCGGTCGACCGAGGGTAATACTGAGCTTATTCGTAGTGATTTACACAGACACAACGGCGTCCATCGGACCAGCTCTTGGGCTCATTTTTGTGAGGAGCCTCTGATAGACGAATGCATAATAATGGCGATATGGACACAGGTGGGACTCGAGAGTCTCTACCTCATCATCGCCATAATATTGACGTTCGCACACGTCTCTGTGCCCTCTCTTGCCATGATCCTGGTCAACAGCTTCTACCTAATCCCGTATTATATCGGCAGAACCGTGTCTCTCGGTACAATTATCGACTTCAATTATTGGTGGCAGGGTGGCATCTGCTACTATCGGGGAATAAGCGAGGAAGACTGATAAGGCCCATAACATACTTGAGAATTTGCAGCTGATGGGGATGATTTTCCAGCTTTTGGGCTCGTTAGTTCCTTCCTTCTTTTTTTTTTTGTCTATTGTGACTCATTACAACGACGCAGGATGTTGATTGTCGTAGATCTCGTGCATGTGATTCGTATCCATCGAACTGGCAAGAAAAAGAACGGCTCTGTATAAATACTGTTCTGCATTTTCGAATTGACTGTGACCACTGACTTTCATGATATTCACCTTTACGACGGCGTCAACAATATTATACAATCTGAAAAAAAAAAAAAAAAATCCGGATGCATGGAGCAGGCTCGAGCCGAACGGGTGTGTTTAGCCTGGACTCACACCTTTTCTTCACGAAAGTTTCTCAAACCCGGCCCTTCCAATACCAGGCCTCTTCCCCTTGCTAATAAAAACCCGTGAGGTCTGGTTGAATTTAAACTCGGGGACAAAATCATGAACAGATTTTCTGTTCGTGATTTTGTCCCTGAGAAAGATGGGATGTCTTTCCACAGTAAATGGGCACCGAGAAATTGTACGTGCCCACTGCAGAAAGTCTTCCCAAAATTTTCACAACCCGTTCATTGCTCCGGAAAACATAGATTGAGCTCATGGAAACAGAAAACATTTATTAGCAAAACTTACATGAGATTCTCTAAATTCTCTCATCATCTGAAAAGTGTAGAGTAGTCAATAGGGCTGCTCAATGTAAAATCCGAACCGATGAGTTCGCATTTTTATCACTGTACTACTTCATTCAATTGAACATCACGCATCACGTGCCACCTTTTTTATTGCGGCAATAATTTTTTCTCAATTTATCAGTTTTTTTTTTCCCTCCGAAAAGTCAGGACCTTGTTCAAATTGATCGAAATAGTACAGTAAATGTTTTCCTCGTTGATCATCATGGCATCTCTCTTGGCTTGATTCCCGAGCAATTCTGTATGTTGCAACTCACTCAAGGGGACTCGAGTTTCTGAGTCTGAAAAAAGTTCATCCGCGATGTAGATGTTGTTCAAATGTGTTTGTGCCGTGGTTGGCGATAGAAGGAGGGAAGTATTCTGTAAGGAAGACGAGAATCAAGCCAAGAAAGATGCCATGATGATCAATGAGTATAATATTTAATACAAATGCGAACTGAGCGGTTTGGATTTTACATTGAGCGGAACCATAGGAAAATTTAAAATGTCTCCGCTAAAATCTGCTAATAAGGTGTATTCTGCCAGATTTTCTCAGAAAGAAAAAGCTGTCAATCTCTGCAGCGTGGCGATGTTGGACCCTCTTTTCTTCCACTTGCATATTCTATTGTCTGTTCATGCCTGCCTCGATGAAAATTCAGTCCGCATCACTTGTAGATGAACATGAAGCTCGTGAGGTTGTTGTATAGAAACTGAGTGACTGACATGAACTATGTCATTTATGCCTCTTCCTGCCCCGCCTTGATCCCGTTCAGGGAAATCTTCCCCGCCACAGAGGGCAACCACCCGGGTAGCAGCGCCAAATCACGTGTCAGAGCCAGAGCATGCCGCTGTGTATTAGTATAGAAGGGCATGTAGATCTGCACGTCTTCCATTGTGTCACGCGCTTGCGCAAGGACCCGATCGAGCTCCGCCCACGCTTCCTGGGTCACGTCGTCGGCGAGGCAGTTGTATATGTAAAAGCGGAGGGACACCGTCCGGAGCGCCAGCAACTGGCCGAGATCGCCAAATATCCGCAGGCTCTCTACCATGCCGGTGTCGTCTTGCGTGATGTCGATATGGCGCAGACTCGTGTTGTTTTCCAAGATGTGGGGATCGCTGTGCTCCACTCCATCCATCCGGGTCGGATATACCTTGAAAATATCAGGCAATTGGAGACAACGGACTTTCTGGACCGTTTGTGCATTTGCCTTAAGGAGTGGAATCAAGGGTGTCCCCATTGATACATCCAGTGATCGTAGATGCGTGATGTCGAGCGTGGTGAAAGAGGATAGCATCGCATCCACGGCAGCATGGGGCTTCCTGTTAATGTTTATTTCAAGGGAGTCGAGGATGATGCGAGGTTCGTGAGAAACGGGATCAGCACAACGAGCATCCATATTGTCGAACTCGACCTGTTTGAGAGTCAGCGCCTTTAAGCCACTGGCGTGGCTGAGAAGCGACTCGAGCTCCAGAACATCTGCAAATCTGCAGCTCACAAGCGACAGACTCCGAAATGTGGGGAGCAGGAGGGCTTCATGAAAGGAATTTTTGAAAATGGCCGGCCACCTGCACGCAGCGAGGCCATCGAGGCTCGAATCAACTTGCAGATACACCAAGTTTTCGAGCAGAGCAAGGGTCTGAGAAACCACGGTGAAGTGGACAACGACTCCAGTGGACCCGTAGGCGCGTATGCCGATGATAAAATACGCCACGTAAGACGCGATGGGATGCGGGGATGGGCCCGAAACCAGCGCCCCGAACTTGTCTGAGTCCGACGTGAAGCAAGAGACCGAAGCAAACAAGTGCTGCTGGCTCCTCGAGCGAAATGCGCGCGCGGTCAGCGCACAAGCTTTCAGCGCCTCTGCTTCACGGGGCTCGTTGCCACTGCGCAGCTCGCCTTCATCAGTGGTCGATGATCGCATCGATAATTTCCTGGGGGAGCTGTCCCATGTCTACACATCTGGTTAGCGAGTGGACTCCGGGAGCCCAGGGGACGCACCTGCGGTGTTTTTTTCCCCTCGTCACTGTCGGTGGTCGTGACGGTAGCTGAAAGAAATGATCGGCGTGGGATCTCGCAGGATCCGAGATCGGAAGATGCCGTTGTCTCGGCGTGGCTATTAACAGCCGTAGTCTTTTTATTTGTTTGTGCCTCCCAGCTTCCACATCTGGAGCATTACTTAGATCGAAATTGAGTCTGCAATTAAAAAAATGACTTTGTCCAACATACTAGTCGTGACTAGGTAGTTGGCCATTGGAGCTATACTCCCTGAATATAAAGTTTTGTCATTAAATGTCGGCTGTAGGTTGGAGAGGATGTTGAGGTGTCCCTTCAAACAAAATTTGACGGAGTTTGGTTCAGATGATGCCAAGCTGCAGGCGCTTTTCTTGATCTCTCACGACGCCAAATCGCCTCGTTCTTCCTCAATTCTTGCTCGATCCACGACGTCTGGGGCTCATTCTGATCTAGAAATTTTTGCGTTCAAGCGAGAGAACACTCTTGGCCGTTTGAACTTCTCCCTACCCTCTGGTTGGCCGGCTTCTTCTCAAAAATCACACTTTCATGTCCCAGGCTTTCAGTTGGCCACACATATATCAAGATAATATGCAGTGCTAGAGGCACCAAACTGTCTACATACCTTCAGTAGACCTAAAGCCTCATACTAGAAGGCACCAGCTCTGCCTGGTAATTTCTCCTCTCCTCAAACGCGGCCGGCCAACTTCCTAGTTTTCCCCCTTTTGGACACACCGGCCGAAAATATTCGCCAAGCAATCCCAACTTAGCACAAGTTCAATCCCTGTTCAATGTCAACTCTTAGGACCCCAACCTACATCCTCTCAACACAAAAGGCCCAGGCCAACAATATAACTTGTTCTGCAGGCGCAATAACCCTTAAGTGGCCAACTTCGCAGTCAATAGTAGTAATGGCTCAGGCCCAAATCGAACGGGCGGGCTCTAATAAGTATACAGCATTTCGTGGAAGTGTTCTTTATAAGATGCAGAGGCGCTCCACGCACTGCCAAGTCCTGTATCACCATTCGGCCTCGGATAGCAGTAGTATTCATGACCCAATTGAACCTGCAATTTAAAAAAAGTCCTGGTTCAAGAGAACGGATGGCTCAGGCTCTGAGTCAAACGCGCAGTGTCTGCTAGCCCGCTATAAAGCGCTCCTCATGATACTTGCTTTGTGTGTTGCAGGCTCCATAATTTCTACTAACTTGTTTGCGTGTTTTTGAGGTATAGCATCTGAAATTGGCTCGCAGTACTCCCATTCATTTATTCAAAACTACTCGAATTCAAGGCTGAAAAAGCGATCCAAATGCGGCAGCGCAGACCATTTTTGCGAGTTCTGTTTCGGAACCGCTATTGGCAACTGGGAGCGTGGAAATTCGGGCGGCGGTTTCTGAAAACTTTCTGAGCTCTCACAATCCTTTGTTTAGATTCCAAACCACGGCCGGTTGACAATTGGGATCGCACAGTTCAGCTAACTCGAGAATTTGAACTGAACTTGAGGACACAATGCAGAAGTATTTTCATGACACCGCCACTCTCTCTTCCATCCAAGCCCTGAGAATCCTGCCTCGGTGCCGGAACTGGACTCAACGAGTGAGCTATGAAATAGGCCGTGGATTTATCGTGAATACACAAGCTAGCTCAGGTATATGCACCGAGCCGGGCATACTGTGATCTTCCCACTTAACTGCCGGCCGCAGCGAGTTCAAATCAACATGTGTTAACAGCGTCATATAGTAACACAGGTAGACGACACAGCTCAGTGCTGGGAAAAACAGAAGGTCACCAATCCAAATGCCAAAGACAAAGTACCCCACTCTGCTCCGTAGGTTCACAGCCGTGGGGTGTCGTGGCGCTTTCGCACCACTGCGGGGTGTTTGCGGATATAAGTAATTTCATAGCTCTGAAAGATGTCGTGGTCTGCCGCTTTGGCTTAGCTTGATTTTGCGCGGTCTATCGGCTCAGAAAAACAGTTTCTAAAAACATTACCTACTGCAAAAGTAAAAATAATCTTGAGTACTAGTATGTATAAGTGACACATTTTCCCTTTCGTTTGTGATCCCAAGGACCGATATGGACACTGGGCGCGTGCATTGTCCAGTCTGGTTTCGTGCTCTGAATCTGGATATCACATACGTACCTCTCTTTGACAGAAGGAATTAAATAAATAAATACATAAAAGTTGAACCAGCCATTGGGACCACCAAAGGCGAGGTTGGGCCAAGGCAGAAGTCAGCTACGTGTTCAAAATTTCATGACTATGAGAGCTCGAGGAATTTGATGGCTTGCAGTATCGTGCGTGGATAGCCAGGCAAGCAAACATATGTGCCTTGAGTTTATCTTGTGTCTCTCAATTTTCTTGTGAAGTCGGTTGCATCCAAAGAATTACGATGCTCCTGCCATTTGTTCGTCTCAAGGCAAGTACCGCATACGAAGTCGCAGAAAAATTGTAGCCTGTCTCTGTACTTGTTAAAGTGCTCAATTTATTATCTTTACGATTTAAAAGTAGCTGGGCACGTCGCTGCGTGGCAGATAACCTGGAAAATAATACCCAGCTGATCCAATCATAATTATAAACCCTTTGTGAGTCGGTGATGTCGTTCGGGGAAGTTTCGGCAACTTTGTCGCCGAAAATTGTCTTTTGGCCATGGCAACGGTGTCTTGGGAAGTATTGGATCCTCAGTCTTACGTCTTTTTGGCTAATGGTCTCATTGAAAGCAATATTCAGGGGCAGTCAGAGTAGAGTTCCAAGGCCGGTTCTGGCACCGGTTCCGATGTATTTAATTGTGGGAGGCCGTCATGGGCCAGAACCAGCTCCAGGTTCTGCAATAGGTTCTCGAAGCGGTTCCGGTTCTCAAAAATTAAAAATTCTTCCTGGGCATTTTTCGGATTTCTGCGGTGCGGAGCTCGAATCTTCAATTCAGCGAGATTGATCGTTTGTTAAGTCATTCAAACTCCGCTGTTCCGATCATGCTCAGTTTTCTCAGACCTCTTTCCACTACAGTCACTACCTCGCTCAAAGCCTCAAACATAGCATGGATGATTTGGAAGACGGACATTAGGTGCACTCAAGCACGCACCGTCGCCAGCGCTACCGGCGCGAACCAGACGATCGTGCCCGTGCTGTATGAGCCGACTATCCAAGGTAGTTTTGCTATACTATGATTCTTATGCGATGCGACGTGCGAGGGCGATATGTGTGCGACGATGCCGCTGCGAGTATGTGTGAGTATGAGTGCGATATGGTGTCTCTTTTTTTCTACTTTATCCGTCCTGTCCACCGCGCCATCCTCCCGCGGCTGCTTCCCCTTCTCCCCCTTCCTCCTGTCCGCACCGTCCGCCCCCTTCTTCGCCCATCCGTACCTGCCTTTCTCCTGGCCGTACCTACCCCCCTTCCCCCTTGCTTCCTCCCTTCCCCCCGAGTCGAAGTTGCGCTCACCAGCGCCTTCCGCCCCTTCCCCTTCCACCCATACATATACATCCTCGTTCGCTCGCCCCTTCCTTCCCTTCCTCAGCCCATTCCTACATAAACATACTCGCTCGTCTTCCCCGATGCCGTGTCCCGAGTCGAAGCTCTGCTCGCCGTCTTCCCCCCTCCTGCTCGCCTCCCCCAAGGTACATACAAGTACACTCGCCCACCCTTCCTCAGCGCCTCGCGTCGACGCTCTGCTCACCAGCGGCGCATCTTTCGCCTCTCCCCTCTTCCCCGTCTGCGCTCTCCTCCCTCCAGCCATCCCTACTCACTCTCCCATTCCCTCCCTGCACGCCCCCAGTCGTATATGAGTACCTACCTGCACTCTCCTCCCTTCCCAGTCATACCTACTAAGTCGGCGATCACCCCTCCCCTGCCTGCCTGCCAGCCTCCCCCCTACGCCCCAGCCACATACAAGTACCTACCCGCCAGCAGACCCGGACCTCAACCCCCCTGTCCCCGGGGCTGGGACGTCCGCCTTCATAGCTGGGGCTGGGAATTCCGCCCTCATCCTGGGAATTCCGCCCTCATATTCGGGGCTGGGATAGGCCCCTCATGCCCGGGGCCGCTCACACCCGCGGATACTCGATACCATTCGATTATATGTATCGATTTAACTCGATTATGCATCGATTTACTCGATTATGTCGATTTGCATCAACCAACTTGAAGTCTCTGATGCTATATTATGTCGCCTATCATCTGATGGTGTACAGCGTCACAGCAGCGCATCAATGACACGCACAGCCACGCATACAACGCGCTTTGGCCGCCCCGTGTTGGTGCGTCTTTGTCTGTCGTGCAGCGTCGCGTTCAAATTCGATGAAAGAGAGAGGCCTGCGTTTCAAACCTCAAAGACTGAGCCTAAAGAGCCCCGCCGTTTATGCACTTGCCAGACTCATCTCGTCATCTGCGTGCTCAACGTTAACAGCATTTCAGGACTCGCAAGATTGCCACCTCTCATTGACCTCTCATAGATCACAATTAAATACATTTGTCCTCAGCGGAAGATTCTACTACTAGCTTGCCAATGTTGCACCCAGTGACAAGGCTCTGATCAATATCGACTCAGAAGCTCATACAAGCTGGGGCGCCGAGCGCTGAGTGCCAAATACATTGTACATTTAAGCATTGGCGTCAACCCCTAAATGTGAACGCAACGGCGTTGACAGCATAAATGGCAGATAATAACAGATTTTAGCATGCGCGGTGATTGCGCGGTGAGTTCAAGGTTGGGCGTTTCTGTTCCTTCAAATTCCTACCTACCTACCATGACAGATAATGACACAGATTTTTCGCTGGCGTGGTGATTGCACGGGAAGGTTTTGTTGCGCCAAGATGGTGAATATCGATTCAGTTACGTGCATACCTACTGCTCCTTTGCTCCGAGATTCGCGTCATTGATAAGTATATTAATACTGATGTGTTTTCTGTCAGCCTCATTGAAACCAGCTCGGACTTGGCTTTGAGGCTTTGGCGATACAACCCTGGGACCACCCTGTTTGCCTCGGCAAGCACTGGCTCTTTCGCTTGTATTATCTTCCGCCCCTTGACGGGTGTGTATTTATTTTCCAGGCCACTTTCCAAAACCCACTTCGTGGAGACGCCCGCCAGGCGTTCTCATTTGTCGCAGCCTGAATATGAGATATTATTCAATCATCAAATATGTGTGGGTGTCCATACTATATCCCGTTGTTAATTAGTGCTCTGCTTCCAGAGGCGTAGAGAGAAGTGGTAAACTGTTAATGGTTCAAAGTGTATCGAAGCATAGACCGTTGTGTTCGTGAGAACCATCACTCTGAGAGTCAAAGTCCGAAAATACAAAATTCAGGACGGCACACACTTAGCCTGTGCGATGCTCGCCAGTACCTTTTGTCCATCAAGTATATATTACCTGAATCAGGAAGCGCAACATATTTTCAGCGGCATTGCGCATAGATGCAGGTACATATACAAGTATTTATTTCAAACTTGAAGATGCATATGGCTCACACAGAATGGTCTCCACGCACCCACAATTTCCGTGCCCGCAATGCGCTTCGCAGCAAGATTTGGTCACAATATAACAAATCACGCGCTGTCATGGTTCAAAAGATGAAGTTGGTTCAAAGTTGATAAGCAGAATCCATCGACTGATATTACATACAAAACTAATTCGAACGGGCCAAGTGAAGATTTTTATACATTCCTGCCATGATGTCCCATGCGCAAAGTCGCCGAAATCCAACTGTGTCGTTCCGGACGCAGAGATGACGAAGGAGGTTTCCGGAAAATAGAGCCCTTCACGGAGCCAAGGCGGGACCCAGATGATGAGCTGGGATGCAGGCTCAATATCCACCCATCCTTGAGCGTCCAACTGCCGACAGATGGTTGTGGAGTAGAAGTAGCCTTGATCTGTTCAAAAAGATCAGTCACGGCGCAGCCATGGATGCTGATATGTGCAGTACAAACCTCGGAGACACGAATTGTCCTATCTCCAGAACCAGAGGCGACCCTCTTACTGTCAGGTGAGAACACAACAGAGAAAACTGGCCCGCTGTGCCCATCAAATATATGAGGCGCTGAAATCGTGTTGCGGGCATCCCACAAGCGCACTGTTCTGTCATTGGAACCCGACGCAATCCAGTTTCTGTCCAGCGCCTTCAAGCAGTGTAGCAATAAGGGTGCCCGTGCGCACATCCCACACGCGGACCGTGGTGTCGAAGGATCCTGACACGATCCGCTCCCTGTTAGGCGAGAAAGAGACGGAAGACACCACGTCGGTGTGTCCCCGGAACGGCCCAGTGACAAGCACACCAGTTCGTGCATTCCACACACGCACCATTTTATCCTCAGACCCAGACACAATCTGCTCTCCATTGGGCGAGAAAGCGACACACCTGACCTCGTGAGTGTGCCCTTTGAGCACACAGAATAGGGTCCCCGATTGTGTATTCCAAACACGTACCCTGGTGTCGGCAGCCCCAGAGACAACCCACTGTCCATGAGGCGAGAAGGCGACAGAATAAACAGCGTGATTGTGGCGGAAGGGGGGCATGACAATAGGTTTAATACTGTCCAACACCGTAGGTGTGCTGTCGGATAGGACTCTGAAGCCAACAGAAAAAACCATGTTGCTGTACCTTCCGAAAAGGGCCGCCACAGTGGGCACTGTTTGTACATCCCAAAGGCGAAGGCCGTAACGGCCCCCCAACCCGGTTACGATCCGCCGGCCGTCTGGTGAGAATGAGATGGAAAGGATATAACTGTGTCCTTTAAATGGCCCATCAATGAGGGCACCAGTTTTCGCATTCCACACACGTAGTGTTTTGTCCCTGGACCCAGATGCGATGCACTACCCATCGGGCGAGAAAGTGACGGAGCAGACCTCATCGCCGTGACCATATAATGAAGCTTCCTCCAAAGTGGACTCTACCTGTGTGATGCAGCTCCAAATGCGCACTGTGTGGTCTGCCGACCCAGACACGATCCACTTCCCGTCAGGCGAGAAAGAGACAGAAGACACCAGGTTGGTGTGTCCTCGGAATGGCCCAGCACCAGTTCGTGCATTCCACACGCGCACTGTTTCATCCTTTGACCCAGACACAATCTGCTCTCCATTGGGTGAGAAAGCGACAGACCTGACCTCACGAGTGTGCCCTTTGAGAACAGAGAAAAGGGCCCCTGATCGTGTATTCCACACGCGTACCATGGTGTCATCAGACCCGGAGACAATCCGCTTGCCATCTGGCGAGAAAGAGGCAGATCAAATGATGTCACTGTGCCCACTGAAGAGTACAGCAGCAACTGTATTTATCTGCACATTCGTTACACACCAAGTGCTTGAGGTTGGCTATCGCAGCAACAGCATGGTTTCAGTTTAAACCACATCGTCTCCAACGATAACATTGGCTTAAACTGGTTTATACCAAAATCTGGCTCAACCCATTGTGGTTTAAACCAGAAACTGGTTTAAAACCAGAAACCAGTTTCAAACCAAAAACCAGTTTAAACCAAAAACCAGTTTAAACCAAAATTGTTCAGACTCTTTTGAAACCAGTTTAACCCAGTTTTAAACCGGTTTCAAACCAAAAACCGGTTTCAAACCAGAAACTGGTTTCAAACCAAAATTGTTTGGACTCTTTTGAAGCTGGTTTGAAACCAAAAACCCATTTAAAAAACCAAAATTGTTCAGACTCTATTGAAACCAAAAAAACCAGTTTAAAACCAAAATTATTCAGACACTTTTTTCTTTTATTGCTCAAACCGTTGTAGTTTAAACCAGAAACCGGCTTTAACCAAAATTGGTCAGATACTTTTTTTTTGGCCTCAGGGAAACTCACAGAATATTTTCGAATATTTTCAAAATATATTTGTATTCATATTTGGAGTAGAATAGGCTTCGGTGGCGGGGATGGTGATACCGATGTGGCCAAGGTGTTGAGATATGAAAGAAGAGAGGAAGACACTGTAGGCTCATAGCCAGCTGCTACATTGAGTAAATATATAGAGGCCGCACCAATTTTTACAGGGCAATTGGATGAAAATAGAGAAACATAGAAAAAATGTGTTCTTTTGTACTCAAATGTAGTGGCTGGGGGACCTTATTACAGGAAACGCTCAAGAGAATCCATGTTACAATTCAATCTAACTCAGAAAATTTTCATTGTCATGATTTTACCATTAGAAGTGCCTCAAGGTCATTGAGAATGCTTTCAAGTCATTAGAAGTGCTTCAAGGTCATTACAAGCACTTAAAGTCATTAGATAACCCTAAAGTCATTAGAAACTAACTACACTTGCCTCAAACCAGCCCCTAACCCACCACCCAAAATTACATAAAGTGTCATGTTCTTTCAAGTATTTCATGTTTTGTGGCCTAACTAAGAAGTTGCTAAGGGTGGGGCTACCACCATTAGAAAGCCCTTGAAAAGCTCTACAACTTTGATGTCGCCATCATTTTTTATTAGATCTGACCTAATGTGGTCACATTGGGAAATTCTTTTGTTGGAATTTCTTTTCTAGGACAGTGGGTGTTGGTGAACACATGCACACTGATGTAAGGTCCCATGGGTGTTTTTCTTCATGATTTATAAGGCCCAGGGGAGCCCAGGAGGAGGTGTTGATGCAGGGCAGTGGATGGGAGGGCTGGACAGTGCAAAGTTATTGGTGTTTTATGCATGTAATTATTTGTGTAAGTCCTAAGCTGTTGGCCTCTAAGTAGTGGAGGAAGCATACCCATGCTCTCGCCACTAACCAGTGGGGTAGTCTAGGATTAACAGGTGGTTTCCCTGAGGCCAAAAAAAAAGTGTCTGAACAATTTTGGTTTAAACTGGTTTTTGGTTTGAAACTGGTTTCTGGTTTAAACCACCATGGTTTGAGCCAGATTTTGGTATAAACTGGTTTTAAACCAGTTTATACCAACATTATCATTGGAGACAATGTGGTTTAAACCAAAACCATCCTACAGTATGAACAGGAGCACAAGACCACATCAACCCAGGTCCTGACAGTGGTCATCTTGCCGGCGGGCTCTATGACACCATCTAGTTTCAAAAGAACAGTGTTGTGGGCCTGATTCAGGAGAGTTAGATCCACGGAGGAGTTCTGGTGCGACATAGGGGTCTGTGGGAAGAGTGTGCACAGCCCCTGCACAGCCCGGATTGAACTTCAGCAAAGTCCAGAGAAAGCCGCTTAATGATTGGCTAAGAAACTCATCAGGTATTCCAGGCATCTACGGGAGGCCCAATTGTATGTAGACCTCATTCATGTGTCTATAAGTAACCTAACTCAACTTTATATCAAGGAGCTTTCACTGTTCAGAATCTCGTTTAAACCTAACCTCACAAGCACCCGGATTTGAACAGTCAATATCCTATGAATTCCTGGTCCTTTAAACGAAGAGATGGCTAATTCGGTATAATGAATATATATATATATATACAAGATATGCTTTCGCTTCGCTCCGGCACCAGGGCCGGCGTGCGTCTTTCCGGCACATGGTAGAACAGCCTTTTATTTAATCTCAGGCTATTTACTCGTAATATAGAGTGTTCGGGTAATGTTACAATGAACTTGGCTACGGCAAAAAATGAAGCTGGCATGCTCTTGACATCGTTCAAGTAGCCTGAACTTTGGAACAGGGGAACCTTGAGTGCTCTAGACCGAATGTGGGCAAATCCTGTGCAAAAGCGCCTAGTACTCACCAGAATAAGCAAATTTTGCGAGAAATCTGGGTGATAAAAACTCTGAGTCTCTTCCTTAGAGCCCGGATGATGACAAACTGGACCATAAATCCATGGTATATTGAGCAAAAACAATGCAGAGGTAAATTGGTGATGCTTTGAAAACAGACGGAGGAATAAAGAACTCTCATTCGGATTGACAGCCTAGGTCCACAATGTTTCATTATGGAAGAATGTACACGAGTAGATGTGGCAGAGCACAACGAAGAGAGGTGAGAAGGAACGGTCTTAGAATGAATTTGATGAGTTTGAAGTGCAAGTGGTTGAGGCCTTCAGAGCTTGCTGAATTATCAATAAAAAACCAGCTTGAGTGCCAGGGAAGTTTGAGGCGGGGGAATGGGTCAGACAGACGAGCTGACGGGATCCCAGAAAGTGAGCTGTTTTATACCGGGGCAAGCCACGCAGGAATACGTGGCCGCAGCATCGCCGCCTGGCTGCGGCATTGAGGAAAATGCGTTTCTGACGTTATTGAACCGCGGCACAGTTGATTCAGGTCTTGTGTTCAAGTCAGGAGGCTTGCACAAAAATCTACGGAATGTCAAAACCGTGGCGCTTTGCCGCAGTTCAAGGTCAGGAGGTACGATCCCATGGTGTGTTAGCAGTCATTCGTGACTGTAAACGGAACATAGCTGTGGGCATACTGCGCGCTTGTGGGAGTCGAAAAAGCTGTGAATGAAGGACCGGAGAAGAGGAACAGGAATGGGGATATAAAAATGGGGATGTTGTACAAACATGTACAATGACATTCGAGAGATTTCGTTGAGAGAACGGATAACCTCGGCTGTGGTGACCCCCGCGGTGCCCTCCCGGTTACCCCACACGTGATCTTTTACCCGCCAAACAGAGGGGCTCAAATACAGCATGGTTACCTTGCTGAATGTACTCTCAATCAAGGAGAATTACCCTATTAGGCTTCACAATCGAACACATTGAACATCTCAATTCAAGGACTCCCAATTGAACATGTTCAATCTGTGATTGAACACTAGCCAAAACCATCCTTTTCCCAGCCTAATATCTGAATGTTCAATTGAGTAATGTGTTTGTACGTCGATTGAACACATTTTTACAAAGTGTTTGATCGAATTTCTTCAATGTGTTCGATCGGAGGATGTTCACAGTCACAATTGCGCATGTTCAATCATGCACAATTTATTCTTGCAATTTCCAGCTCTGGAGCGTATCTGGTATGTTCGTAAATCTGGCCTAAAATGTCCCAGTGTATCCCTAAGGCATATCTGATCACTCAAAGTGCTCACAAACCTAGTTTATTGCGCAAGTTCAATACAAAATTTCACCTGGGAAGCATCAGTTAAAGGTGGGCCAATATGTTTTTGAGCAGGCAAAGGAATTAATGAAAAGTACTGAAAGAGCGATGAAATATGTTTATTCCCTCGAGAATCACCCAAGAATCCTATCTTAGAGGCTAGAGTATCAGTGGGATCTCAGGCCCAAATATTTCACTACTATGCACTATAAAATAAAATAAAAAATGTGAAATGGGTCGTTGTGCCTTTGAAACTCAATATAATTCCTCAATACATGACAGTACATAATTTCAGGCTTGCAGCGTCCTTGCAGCCATTTTATTTCATTCAATACCTCAATTTATCGGCGCTATTTCGAGAATTTGCTCTACTTTATGCTCTCTATGTCTCCTAATAGGCCGTAAAGTGGCTCCGCAAGCTCAGAGCATGCTTACACGCATGTATAAATTCATAAGTTGTCCAGAAACACGTCGGATTGGCTCAAACGGTGAAGAGCGCATCGATGCGACCGCATCACGTGTCCTGATCACGGCCCCTGGGCCGGGCCATCAACCGGATCTTTCCGGGACCACGGAGTATCTTGTATATCTGGGCTGGTTACCTCGGCAAGCTTACGCGGGGGTGACCAGCGAGGTAACCTAGGGGTGCGGTTACCCCGACGTATACTCTATATATACTTAACGGAGTCTCTGGAGTAATCCCAGAGCTTATAGTGGTTTAAGAACGGCTTGCAAGGTTGAGGTGCAACATACAAGGTGGTTAAAAGTAGAGTGATGACATATTCAGATCAGTCTGAAGCTACGAATGGATAGATTACTCTCACCACCGCCGCCAGCATGCCAAAGGGAGCTCACAAAGAAGGGAAAATACAAATAGGTCCTCGAGAATATGATATGTACAACTGCCGGTTGAACAGCACAATATATGGGTGAAAAGTACAATTGCAATTTAGTAGGTTGTCACAGTGGATTTAAAGAATAACAACAAGAAATAAGTGAGTGAGGAAGGACAGTGGAAATGGGATGTTATGCAGAAATACTGTTCAAAAATCACATTATAATTTCAAGGCTGTTCTGTTCTCCGTCCACAAGTTTGTGATCCTCTTCTTCAGATGTTGGGTCTTGACTCAAGATTTGTCATTCAGCTCTGCGACTTCCAAAATTCCAGCCTCAACTGTGGCCAGTTTTTTGTCAATCCGAGCCATGTCCCTGCTCTGCAAGGACCTTTCAAATAAAGGCTTTGCTGCCTTCCACAATTCAACTGCCCTCAAGACTTCTCCACAATTTTTCCAGATATCAGCAATCCGAACCATGCAATCGGCCCTCCACTGATGGATATCCATGAATGTAAATCCATCTAAAGCCACTGTGAGCAGGCTAAGTGCTGTGTCATCATCCCCTTGCACAGCAAAAATTTGGCCAAGGCAGCGGAATGCCTTCATAGTAGCCAGTCTGTCTTTCGATCTCAATGCTAGCACAAGGAACATCCCTGCCCAACCAATGGTCGTTTGTATATCATTCATTCCAGTAGAATGGTCCGCAAGTCTTTCCAGGCAAGCAGTTGCCATTTCTGAGTCAAACCTTTGTGACCAGGCAAAACATTTTATGAATATCACTTTTGCAGTACTGAGGTCACCATCTCTGAGATTAAGCTCTGCAAACTGGAAATCTATACTGAGTTCCATGTAGGTCTGTTGCCACCCATATAATGACCTGCAGTGGAGCTGACACTGATTCAGATTTTTCCTGATAGGTTCCGAGTCAATTCCACATGCAATATCAATCTGAGCAATATTCAGGTGTGCTAGAATTGAAGAAGAGGTTATGTGTTTCCTAGTGGCAGCAATGGAGAACTGAATTTGACGGGACTCAAGATATTCTGTTTTAAGAATATGGATCTCAGCAGCCCAACTCTGCAGTTGCAAATCTAGTGTAGATCCTTCCAGACCACCAGAGATCAGAAGCTGTGTGGCCTCTCTGACAAGGTTTTGAGCTTTTGAAAAGTTTGAAGACATGATCTGACATCTAACTTGGATGTACAGCGACTGTGCTTGTGGATAAATGCCGCCAAGGACCTCTGCATATTCTTGTGCTTTCGTGGCATGTTTCCGTGCTCCATGGAGATCTCCTGTCATAAGCATGTTCTGTGTTATCATGGTCAGGGCCTGTTGCGCAACCTTAGTGGGCAATCCAGTACTGTCTGCCAAATAAAAGGCTCTTTGACAATATGCAAGAGAACCAGACATGTCGGATTGGGAAAAATGCAAATATATTCCAAGTGCAAGGGACCATTCAGCTGGTGGAAGGTAAGGCTAAAGTAGCACATGCCCTTTAAGTATGTCTTACCTTGTTCCAATGGAGGTTTGAACTCAAAATATTTGTTTCCCTGCATGATTTGTGCATCAGGATCAGTGAGAGGTGCGTATATACCTGTTTCAACAATCTGAATCAAGTATTCTCCCAGCATTGGATTGTCTTTCCAAAAAGAATATTGTTCAGATATTTGCAGCAGCACTGGCGAGTAGCTACTCTGTGTCCGCCTAAAGAAGTGATTTAGGTAGACAATGCTTTGGTAGTTCTCAATAGCATCTGGACACTCTGTGGCAAGAGAATCCTGAAGAACACTGGTTATATTGCCTACATTCCTTGAAAGTTGTGGCACTATATTTGCTGCATTAAGGTCCCGATGATCCTTCCAGAGAGAAAGAAGATCATGAAAGTGCTTGCGAAGTTTCAACTTCAGTCCATTTTTTGGAGGGTGGGTATGAAGGATATGCTCTCGGATAGGTGCAAGGACTTGTATTCGCTTTTCTTTATCAACAAATGCAAGTGCTGTCTTGAGCAGAGCTGTCTTGCTTGTAAGGATGTTTGTGATGGGTAGTTCGGCTTGCAGCAAGTCAGTATCTGTGAACCCATCTGGAAGCATTGAAAGAATGCTCAGCAGGTCCTGAGCTGCGGTAGTCATGCGAGAACTTGTGAATGACAACATGATTGAGATGTCCAGACTAGATCTCTTGTCATATCCATTTGAAAGCATCAGTGTACTTTCAGTCTTCCATCGTGACAATGCTTTGTCACAACCTTCATGGGCAGCCACACTTGCCATGAGGCTGACTGCTAGAGGCATATGCCCTGTGAGTTCAAGAAGTTGCTTGACTTTTCCCTCTTCATGTATGTCTGCAACCTCAATGAATGTCTGAAATGCTGCAGGGCCAGAAAGCGGCTGGAGAGGGGCCAAGAATGGTGGAGTCCATTTGACTTTTGCTGGACGTTCAGCACCACGCATAGTGATCTATGAGCTGGTTGAGTCATGAACATCCTATCCTTGAGTGAAACGATACATACCATCAGCCCCAACTGGGGAACATCTGTCAGGAGAGAAAGAAATTCCTCAACTTCTTTCCTTGATGAGCCCAATTCCCAACAGGTCTCTAGATTATCCAAGACCAGAAGAGATGGAGGAGCATGCATGAAATGTTGGGCAACTCTCTTTGTCAGATTGGATCCCTTCCCAACTCCAGTGTGGTCTGCGACAGCTGACACCAGCTCAATACATGTTGGGGTGGAGTGGCATTGAACAAAGTAGCGGTGTGAATACTTTTCTACAACTGCATCAGCATGGAGAGCCACTGTGGCAACACTGGTCTTTCCCATGCCCCCAGGACCCAGAATGGCAATGCGGGGGGAGTCCTGTATAAGAATGTTCACAATCTTCTGAACCTCGGAATCACGGCCGTGGAAGATTTGAGGAGAAGGGGGGAGCATAGGCAAGGATCCAGAGCTTCATACTGTATTCAGCAAATTTATACTACAACAGAATTTTGCCCACCTGCTTCCAAAGCTTGACAATGTGTCCGGCACCTGAGAAACCTTAGCAGAGAGAAAGGCAAGATGAAAAAAAGGCCGCACAGTTGAACCATCAGAACTAGTCAGTTCAGGGTCAACTTTCAGGAGCACAACAAGCTCTTCATGCTGCTGCTTCACATCCTTTTTCATTTGCGTTATGTCTGACAATGTTGAGCCCGTGGCTCGAACCTGCAATATCTTAAATATGCACCGAAATCAGTTAAAGTAGATGTACCTTGAACAATTCCAGAGCATGATTGAGCTCCTGCCGGTATCCCTCCAATCTTTCGCCACTACTGCGTTGCTCAAAGAACTGTTTAATCTTTCCCATACTCCGCTGCTGTTTCAGAAGTGTAAAGATCTTCTCGAGGACTCTGGAGTGGAGTCTTAGAAGATAAACAAATAGATTGTAAATTTACATACTCTGTGAATTTTGCGATGTCCGACAAGAGTGCAGTTGGGAGCACACCTTTGATTTCAGATGTGGAATGCAACTTCACAAGGGTACCCAAGATTTCATGTATCTGCTCCACCATTTGGATACACACATCCTTGTTTGATTTAGTAGACTGGTCCAATCAACCCCACATTTAAATGTATAACTGTCTGCAGTACACTCACCTCAACACATTTCAAAATCGCTAGGACCAATACAGCAGTTGAGCCAAGGAAGGGGATCTCAAATGAGCGCGCAATTCCTCTAACAATGTTGGCAGCAAAAGCTGTACACTGCAGCTGATTATCTAGCTGAGTGGGGGGCTTCATGCTTGTGAGGTTTTCGATTCCAATCAACAGGGCAACAAGCGGGTGTTTTATATCAAACCTCGGGAGCTGAAGCTACCAACCGCGGAATCTTTGTTATCAACTGATAAAGATTGACCCCGACATCTAAAGAACACTCAGTCTATGAGCTCTCCTGTGGATTCACAACATTGCCGTTACGCAGAGCAGCAGAAATTCCAGGCTATAATATTATGTATGTAGATACGACTCAGTGGCTCACCTAAAAGGGGCGCCAATGCTGTTGCTCATAATGCGGACATCACTGAAGTATTTGCTAACTTATTGATGAAAAATACCACAATGGGCAATATGAGCGGGAGAAGCTATATGACCCCACTATCAGCACCGCCAAGAGCAAGGATAAACAAAGCACGAAGCCAAGTACTCTCTGCCTTCAGCGTCGGCCGCCAATAGAAATCCTTTACGTCAGTTTGTCCGTGATCACGGACCTGCGGCAGGCGTCGGCGAGCGCGTCTGCATCTTCGAATTGGTCTTGGTGTGGTCTTGGCCCCGCATCTTCGTGTGTCGTGGTCTTCGTCTGCTTGGGGCAGGCACGCTCACGGGGAATGCCGACATGGTCTCTTGATGGATGCGCCACCTCATATTCGACATTAATATTGCACGCGGTCTCCTACAAACAGATGTGGCCGTACCCCCCACAGCACAAGGTCCCGAAACTCTCGCAGCGCGTCTTCCCATCCCATCCCTTCCCTGCAGCTTCGCAATGTCTACCCGCTTCCAGGGAAAGGAGGTGCCTTGCGATTAAAAAGAGCTCACATGTACGTGCACACACGGCGCCGGTCAACCGCATCTCAAACCCCGTGTGGGGGTTCCTCAATAAAAGCCCCTCGCCCGATGCGATCATCATTCTCGGCAAAATTGCAAACCCAAGATTAGAATCGCCATCAGCCTCGCAGATTTCAGCGACCGCCAGTAAGACAGCGATCCAGAATCATGCGCGTGCCGGCCTTGCATTTTTACACGCGTGTTAGTGGGAAGGAAGTTTACCGCAAATAGATAAAATAAATTGAAAACCGGACTCACAAGTCTGTTAACGTGGCGGTATATGCGCGCAATACGAGTGCAAAGATGCTGAATCTGCGCTGAGTGTTTATCCATAAGAAGCCTCTCAAGCTGAGTGTCGTCAAATTCTAGGTGCTTTTACTGGATCCCCAGGGGGCGCAAATCAGCATTAGTCACGGTGCAGAAGTCTACTACCTTCTGATCGCGTGAGAATGGAGTTTTTACTATGAATAGGAGGACAAGACCGCACCCGGTGTCAGTCTGTGTCCAGGATTGCGTAGAACGCGACGGGTCCTGACGGCGGTCATCTTGCCGGCAGGCTCTATGATACTATTTAGTTTCTCTCGAAGTAAAAGAACAGGAGAGCTACATCCACGGAGGAGTTCTGGTGCGATATAGGGTTCTGTGGCGAGACTTGCACAGCCCTTGCACAGCCCCACATTGAACTTCGGCAAAGTCCGGAGAAGCCAACAAGTGCAAAAACGACGCTAATAATTGGCAAATGAACTTATCAGGCCTTCCGGGTATCTATGGGAGGCACAATTGTATGCAGACTTCATTCATGTGTCTATAAGTAACTTGACTCAGTTTCATGGGAAGAATCCTATCCCCGGATTTGAACAGTCGATATCAGAGAAAACGAAGAGATGGCTAATTCAGTGTAATTTTTTCTTTCTTACTTACAGGAGTCTCTGGAGTAATCTCAGAGCTTATAGTCATTTGAGAGGGGCTTGCAAGCTTAAGGTGCAACACATAACATGGTTGAAAGTAAATTGATGATATATTCAGATCAGTCCGAAGCTATAAATGGATAGATTAATCTCACCACCACCGCCAGCGTACCAAAAGGAGCAAGCACGAAGAAGGGGGGAAAAAAACACATACAAGGTCCTCAAGATACATATAATATGTACAATTGCCGGTTGAACGACAGGTTTGTGCGGCCAGTAGTAGGTTGTCACAGTGGATTGGAAGGATAACAACAAGAGATAAGTGAGATACAGAATAAAAATGAGATTTTATGCAGAAATGCTGTTCCAAATCACGCTGCAATTTCAAGGCCTTTCTGTTCTCGGTCCATAAATTTGTGATCCTCTTCTTCAGATGCCGGGTTTTGACTCTTTTCAAGATTCGTCACAGCAGGAACATTCAGCTCTGCGAGTTCCAAAATTCCGGCCTCAACTGTGGCCAGTTTTTCATCAATCCGAGCCACATCTCCGCTCTGTGAGGACCTTCCAAACAAAAGCCTTGCTACTTTCCACAATTCAACTGCCCTCAAAATCTCTCCATGACTTTTCCAGATATCTGCAATTCGAACCATACAATCAGCCCTCCACTGATGAACATCCATGAATGTGAATCCATCTAGAGCCACATTGAACAGGCCGAGTGCTGTTTTGTCATCTCCTTGTACAGTGAAAAGCTGCCCAAAGCAGTGGAATGATTTCATTGTAGCCAGCTTTTTCTTGTGGCTCAATGCCAGTATTAGGAATATCCCTGCCCAATGAATAGTGGCATCTATATTGTTCAATCCTGTAGAAAAATCTGCAAGTCTTCCAAGGCAAGCGGTTGCCAATTCCAAGTAAAACATTTGTAATCAAGTAAAACATCTTTCAAGCGCCATATTTGCAGTATTGAGGTCACCATCTCTGAGACAAAGCTCTGCCAATCCGCGATCTGTTTCAAATCCCAAGTCGGTTCTTGCAAGCCCATATCTGACCCGCAATGCAGCTGACATTGCTCCAGATTTTTCCTGATGGGTTCTGAGTCTGCTCCACAAGCCATACAGGACAATGTTATATCAGGCCTCGGGAGCTGAGGCTGTCAACCGTCCAGGAAAAGATTGACATCGGCATCAATTTGACTGAGTTCATCAACTCTCCTGGGGATGTGTGCGCACATTTACTTTCCAGTGAGGATTCAATCGAGACAAGAAATTCCACTATCATGTTCAGCTTACCCAGCGGCACGAAAGGCTGTTGCTTATAATGCGGACTTCACCGGATAACTACTAACTTTACAGAAACAAAAGCACCGCAATTGGCAATCGGCCAAGCAACGGTCAAGATCTCTATCTATCCTTCTGAATCTGTCCAAAGTCCTCTCATCCCCACTATCAGCACCGCCAAGAGCACAAATAAAGAAAGCATGGAACGAAGTACTTCGCATCAAGCACCACAGGTGCTTGGAGAGATTAGATATTCCATCACAACTTTCAACAGGCTATTGTGCGGAAGTATTTTACGGGAATTAGGCTGAACCGATCAACTGAACTGCAAATCTTCTCACCAATACGCGAATATATTCCCCGAATGTTCCGAACCAAAAGGAAAGCTGATATGTTCTGATAATCACTTGTGCCTCGAGTTCCGCTCTGCCATGAAGATGCCAAGGCCTTGTATGAGCGGACTGCCTCTGACCAGAACAATATCAATTTATAGCCTGTCGCCGACCTGATTCAGGATGAGGACACGGATAATGACAGGGGTTCAATTTAAAGTTGTGGTTGGCTGCTGGCATTCCAAAACCAAGGTCTATCATATTTAGATGCGAGTACAGTGGCTCTAGCTAGGGGCACGATAATGTGGTCACCACCAAAGTACTAATTTTTACTCTCACAATTGGCTGGTAGGAGAAATGTATGATAAGTGCGGGAGAAGCTCTATGAAGGGAAGCATATGTCAGCCGTCCTTCACCCTGCTATCTGCTATCAGAACCGGGAAGGGCATGGATAAAGAACGCATGAAAAAGCACATGCTCTGCCGGTGCATGGGGAGGTTCTGGCTCAGGTCGGCAGGATGAGAAGTCGCAGTGGGAACGGGCGGAGGTTGGGGGGTGATTGTTGTTGGAGCGTGCGACTGCCAGGCGAAGCCGGCTGGAGAGCAACCGCAATTTTGCGGGGCTCCGCATCTACACTGGACCAATTCCTGCCAATTATGTCTGGACCATTCATCGGCGCATGAAGACGATTACCGGCCAACCACGGACCATTTGAGCAGTGAACTCTAGCCCCAGAGACACGACGCCCGTTGCTGATATAGATGGAGACCAGAGAAACACCGGATATGGACTCGAATAAGTATAATGGTTCCTTTGCACAAAAATTATTTTTGCACGCGCGCCAAGCTTAGCGGCGCGCGCGACCACATATCCGCGCGCGCGCACAGGTAAAATTTTACAGTGGGATCAGGATAAAGCTAATCCGTGCTAGTACTGTATACATATCGTCTACCACAACCACCCTGTACCATATCGATCAATCTGCATTCAAGAAGATGCTAACACCAAGATGTTTGGGGAGGCAAGAGCGAGTTGTATTCGAGGAGAGTGGGAGGTAATGTTTTTGGAGGCGTGTGGATTCTAAGAGAACAGAAACGTCTCCAGAGAGGTAGGTAGGTAGTATGACGGTTCCTTTGTACAAAAATTATTTTCCGCGCGCGCGAGGACTAGCGCGCGCGCGACCCAAAATTTGCGCGCGCACGCGCGAGCATCAAATATTACAAGTGACCTAAATACAGCTACTGAAGTACCCGTACGTGCATTATCCACCACCAATTCATCCTGGCTGCCATCCAACACTAAGATGGCCCCCCATCAAGACAAGTCCCGTGTTCGTTCGTCGGCTTGGATGGATAGTAGTGTCGCCTCCGTTGAGTTGGGTAGTGGTGGCCAAACTGAGAAAGTCGCGTGGAGATAGACGTGTCTACACCACTGAGTATGCGGTGCAACTCGTCACGAGCGATACCAGGTAGATGTCAAGGCTCGAGCCCAGTGCCAAAACCTCGCAGTAGGGGTCGAGTGAGATACAGCGGATTCGCCCTCGGGGCGGGGCAGGCGAGGACTGTGCGAGAAGAGACATGAGCCCAGCAACTCTGAGTGGCGGGCTGTGGAGGTCGTGCGACGTGGATGAGAAGAAAAGGAAGAAATGATGACTAACCGCGACCAAACAGTCACAATTACCGCTAATTAGCCGATTAGCCGACTTTGCCACCGCTGGCAAACTCGCAAGTCCTCCTCTTCGGATTATTCCCTGCGACTCTTCTCGATACCGCCAGTATGGCCGGGACCCGTATGCCGTTCGGCTTCCGTCATCGGATGGTACCGCATTTCACGAAGGACGACTTCAGCCCGGAGGCACGCGGTTTCGTCGAAAACTCCTACCTGCGTGGATGAACGCCACAGGAGTTCTTCTTCCCATCGGTCGTATTCACCGTCTGCTCAAGAAGGGAAACTACGCCCGGCGTGTCGGTGCCGGTGCACCTGGTAGGTTGTTTTCGTTCACTCACTTGCTCTAACACACCACCCAACCAGTCTACCTCGCCGCCGTGCTAGAATACCTCGCTGCAGAGATCCTAGAACTCGCTGGCAACGCAGCCTGCGATAACAAGAAGCACCGTATCATGCCTCACCACCTGCAACTCGCCATCCGGAACGACGAGGAGCTCGGCAAAGTGCGTTTACTAGTCTGCCTCTACTCACTCCCGCTCACAAGCCACCCCAGCTGCTTGGCTCCGTCGTCATCTCCCAGGGCGGTGTCGTACCACACATCGACCCCTCGCAGCTGCCCACAGGAACCAGTACGTGCTCGCGTTTACTACCTCTCGCCAATTTGTTTTACTGACTGTGCATACAGAAAAGGGCAAGACGCCTCCCAGGAGCTGTGATTTCCCTTTCGCCTTTTCTTACCATCTGTTCCCTACATCCATTTGTATTGCCTGTAACATCATCTATTTTATTTCTTCCACGCACCAAATTCACTAGATTTGTTGGCTACATTTCCGCATCGTGATTATTGGCATCTCTTGCATCCAACATCCTCCCAAATTCCTCTCCATCGACCATCTCCAGTCCTCCAGGCCTCCATAAGCGCGCACTTGAATCGCGAGGCGTTTGACTGGGTACTTGGCGAGGTCGAGTCGTGGACCACCGATTACCGGTACAGTCGATGCTGGCTGCACAGGCCGACGGTGGTATGACACCGGGGCAGGTCGCGATGACTCCATACGACACGAACTGCCCGGTCTGGCAGGACGGAGTCTTCAAAGGAGATCAAGCTGTGTTTTCACCTCTGGCCGTCAACGGTGGCGATGACAGGCCGAATTTCACCGCTTTCCAGCCCGGATGGGGTCAAACCCCAGTCGGCTCAGGTGGAATGTCGCCCGCTGGCCCGCAGTACAGCCTGAGCTCCCCCAATATGTATTCGCCCACATCGCCAGGGTACGTGCCACAGTCGCCGTTTGGAGGCGCAACATCACCTTTCGGGACATCGCCATATGCCACATCGCCGTTTTACGATCGTGGAGCCCGCGGACCCACTTCACCGACGTACTCCCCTACGTCGCCTATGATCTTGGCGTTGCCAAGATACTAACCAGCGAACCGCGGTATTCCCCCACTTCCCCATCGTTTTCTCCGACTTCGCCGCAGTACAGCCCGCAATCGCCGTCGTTCAGCCCCACATCACCCCGGTACTCTCTGGCGAGCCCGTCGTTCAGCCCGGCGTCGCCACGGTGTAAGTGTGTTTCGTTCTATTCATGCTTGGTGCTGATTCTTGTCCTAGATTCTCTAAGCAAGTGTTCTCTATCGGGTAGTAGCCATCTTCGTCACTTCGTTACTTCGCTTATTTTGCTTATTTTCACGAAACCTCGTCACTTTGATCGCATTTAGGGAAAGTTCGTTACTTCCGGTGATTTTCTGTGTAAGTTCGTCATTTTAACTCGGCACGATCAAGAACCCGGAACATCGGCCATCATTGTTCCTTCAGCACAACGCCGGGCGGTTTTTTTCATATAGATACCTTACCCAACACTAACCACTAACCCTAACCGCTAACCCAAACCAGAACCACTTAACCCAAGCCACTAACCCAAACCGCTAACCTCTAACCTCTAACCACCAGCCCTAACCAGCTAACCCGAACCTAACCAGCCGAGCGCGGCACGCCGCTGATTCTGTGATGTGCCGACAGGCACGCAGTACGCTGATCTAGGGAAAGTGACGAACCTTCGTCAAAATTCCTTGAACTCACGAACTTTCATAGAATACCATCAAACTGATGAATTTAAGCGAAGTAACGAAGACGAAGATGGCGCGGACTCTGCTCTATTCTACTTCTCAATTTCACTAACCCGCCATTTTTTTGTTCCACCTTTTCACAGCTTGTAAGCATGCTACATTCCCAAGTTGTACACTGACTGACTAGTCTTTTTGTAAGCCCCAACGCAGCTCTCGCCTACGTCGCCGAAGTATTCACCCACCTCACCCATGGCTTTGCCGTCGTCTCCAAAATACTCTTATTTTCGTATGGTAAACTCACACTCTTCATACAGCGCCGACCTCCCCGACATATTCTCCAGCCTGTGAGATCTCCTTCCTTTGCTCTTTCGACAAGATACCGTGACACTGACAATGATACCCCTTTGACAGCACCTTTGTATCGTCAGTATCCGCCTATCTATTTTCCTCACTTAATACTAACTGGTGCTTCAGCTCCCACCTCGCCTGCTTACAGTCCGACGTCACTGTCGTGGTCTCCCTTGAGCCCTGCTCAAACATCGAACGGGCAAATCGGAGTCATTCTTACCAGGCCTCGCCCTCATGGGAGTAAAGACGGTGGAGCGCCCCATGTATATATCCTGTTGTCTTTGTTATGCCCCATCAAGTACACCGTCAGTTCCTCTGGCGCCTTCTCCACTTCTTTGTCCGAGTCATCAAACGGGTTGTCCTCCCAGACGGACGTCGTTGTCTGAAATAGACGCCTCCCTCATACTCACACATTTGTTTTTTTAACTGATCTCTCTCTACTCCCTTTACACCACTACGAAGACGGACATTTAATACCTCTCATACATAATTCATTCCTTTCTTAAAATACTCAATCCTGATTCATTATTTCGAAACTGATATTGACTGGTCTCTGATACCACTACTCACTATCTCACTCAGGCTAATTGTACTTGTTTTCCGTTACAAGGTACGGTGTTAGGCCTTTGACATGAACATTCCCGCTGGGATATACCGGATGAGTTGTATTGTAACACCTCGAAGTCGCCGACGTTGACTCGGATCCTCCCACTCGCTGCATGACATTCAGCACATCTGGGAAACTGCAGTGTATGCTAATATGCTGTGCTATCTCAGCCACCAAATGTATTTTCTTCCCCGTTCATCTCCCTCCCCCACTTCCTGATCTGGTCCTGGCCATGATTCAATGGTCAATTGAGATGTAGCTGCTGTAGCTGAAGGCTCATGTCCATATTATGTATTATTAATATATTCTACCACGCGCGCGCAAATTTGGGGTTGCGCGCGCGGAAAATATTTTTTGTACAAAGGAACCGTCATAGGTAGGTATAATCCGACGCGAGAGAGTGGAGTCACATAGCAATGACTCTGTCAGATGCTTTCTTGACCTCGAGTCCGCCCTGCTCATGGGCGGCGGGCGGACGTGCCACACGTGTGTGAGCCGAGGTTATTCTCCAGCGACGGAGAGCACGAGGGATGACATCCCATGAACTCGAGGGCACAAGAGGACAGTGGGAGGACCAACGAGATGGCACACACACATAAATTTGATGCGAGGCACATTCGGCTGAGAAGGCGCACATGATGGCAATTTATGTCAGATGAGGCACATTCCCACGCCTCAGTTTAAGTTGAATAGCTCTGTATTAACTTTGAAATACCACTTTCGAGCAGTTAGGGCAAGCGCAGCGCGCCCTAACTGCGGGTATCCACTGGTTAGGGTTCGGGTTAGAGGTTCGGGTTAGAGGTTCGGGTTCAGGTTAGGAGGTTAGAGGTTAGGTAAAATATCTGTCCCAAAAGGGACAGATATTTCCGCGGAACGAGGCTTTAGTGTGCCAGCCTGAAATGCCCCGGCTCGGGGGACCCCCCGAGCGCAGCGAGGGAGGGGAGGGGCATTGAATGGCTGGTCCCCTTCCGCAAATGAAGGAAAGGCGGATGTAAATTTCTCTGGATTTAATAAGCAAGTGAGGCACATTACTGTAAATGTGCCTCGCATCAAACTTATGTGTGGCTCCCATCAGTGTGCCATCTTGTATATCCTCGGACAGTGGCGAGGTCGCGAGGGTTCAAACGTTCTGAGAAAGAAGTGTTTGACAGCTAGCCAAATATACCCAAACAAAGCACAGCCTGAGCTGTCAACCGGCCCTCTCCTTGCCGCTCCTATCGACGTTGATGTACTGCTTCACGCTGAACACCAAGCATATCTGTATCTGTAAGGCTACTACCGCTTTAGTCTTGTCGCCATCGGTAGGATCCAGAGACAACGATGAAGGCGAGAGAAGGGAACATACGGCTCAAGGGTGTTTTCTTTTCAATAATGTCCTATCGCATTTATTCAATCTAATGGCGTGCCCGGCAGCAAGGCAGCGGTGTACGCGTTTACTCTGACACCGAACGTCATCATCACGGGGCACGAGTCTGGTAAAGTCGCCCTTTTCAACGTCGAGACTGGCGAGGAGATCGGCAACAACGAGCGCGCACACAGCGATGTCGTCACGGACCTGCGGCTCAATAAAGACCGGAAATATTGCATTACCAGCAGTAAAGACAAGATTGCACGGATACACGATACCAAAAATTTAATGATCGTCAACACGTACACTACCGAGAAACCGCTGAATAGCGCCGCCCCTGCACCAACGTGGCCATATGTGAGTTTTCGCTTTTCCATCCCAGGGAGGTTTTACTTGGTAGTGGCCAAGAATCCATCAACGTCACGACCACTTCTGCAAGGCAGGGTAAATTCCAGACTCGTTTCTGGCATAAGGTGTACGAGAAAGAGGTTGGCCGTGTAAAGGGCCATTTTGGCCCCATCAATATGTACGCCCCTTCCCCCCTCCCCCCGCTTTATAGCGTCAATTGACAGTCGTTGTGCAGAATTGCGATATGCATCGGGAGGGGAGGACGGGTTTGTCAGAGTACACCATTTCGACGAGTCATACTTTAGTTTCCTCGCATTCAGAACTGAACCTCAGGATTCTACACGACAAAGAGGTGCTCCGCGCATCCCCCGTCCGCCATCGCGTCCGTCCGCACCGCGCTCGCGGCTGCGCGCCTCGAGAACGTGCTGGCGCCGAGTTGGGCCGAGTTCGCTGAAGCCCGCGGTATCGATAAGAACCTGAATACGGACGCGCTCGTGCACGTTGACGAGGACACGATCTACGTCCTCCCGCAACTCCCGCGCCTGGAATCGCTCGTGCGGAGCAAGGCTGTGTCTGCAGAGCGCAGATTAGAGGCGGGGGACGCGCTCGATGTGTTGCTCGTCTGCACCGCTATATTAGTTGTGCGCGAATGCCGACGTCTTGTCGGCGCCAAGGTACGTATTCTGCGTCGCTGGCTTAATTTTTACTTGACTTACTGTATGTCGTCGTCCTCCAATTAGCTGCAAGGGAGCTCCTACCGCACATTCACGCGTCCACCGGGCGATACAGCATTACCATCACAGCGCGGGGACACGGGCGACTGGTACGATTTCAGCCGCTACTGCGCACAATCGCAGCTCGTGTTCGGTGCGTATTGTCCTTCCCTACTATACCAGCAGCTGAGTAAAGCCCAGTGTCCAACCTCCCTCCAACCGCCCCCGCCTTCACGTTCAAATACATGCCCCTCTGCCTCGCCGGCGACGTGGGCATCACGGGCCAGTGCGCTGCCGGCGGCGCCACGTCTCCTAAACTGAAGCTTCCTCAAAATATTGTAGATCCATACTCGAATTTTGTTGCTACCATTCCTAACTGTGCATGCAGAGTTGATCCAAGAAAATTGTATTGTGAAGTGAACGGTATCGAAGTTCCAGGAAATCTGCTCGCAAGGTCGTTGTGAGCGACGACGAAGGCCCGGAGTTCATAGAAGTTGCCCCTGAATCTGAGGAAGACCGTTCGGCGCTGGGTGAGTTCTCTGTTTCATGTTTATACCCGTGTCACTCAACGATACGCTGCGAGTCAGGCCCATCTGGGTCTAACCAACCCCAGTGCCCATAGAAGGAGGTTGAACTTGAGCCAGAGCTCGCAGCGATAGCTAGTGCGTCCACTTGCTCCTAATTTCATTTTTTCATTAATTCTAATTTCTGTCGGTGTAGAGACGGAGTCACTCTTTTACACAGATGAGAGCAAGATTGGAGAAGAAGCTGAAGCTATCTTCAATGGCATCTTGAGCCCTCGTCTCAGTGCTGCGGTGATTTTCCCAACCCCTGCTGCGGCTGCGCTGGACCACATCACGGTTGCCCCCATGACCACGGCTACGATGCCTCTCGTTAGTGCCTCAGCGGCATCTGACATTACTGCGACAGCTATCTCTGCCTCCAATCTTTCCAGCGCGGCCAACACTTCAGGCCAAAACACCGCTAGTCCGACCATGAACTCGTCCGTTAACACTCATCCCAACACCCCCTTGCCTCCCTACCCAGCCTGGCCTTCTTCTGTCGGACTCTTGGAGCTTCAGCGCCAGTACAGTGCCGTCGTAAACGCCAAGTGCGGAGCTCGGCATGTCTGTGGCCGCGACACCTGCACCCTACGCCAGCCTCCCGGCGATATCTACCTCCGTATTCGTGTCTTCCACCTTAGCACCTGCATCGACAATAATGCCCCACTCGCTAGAAACTCATTACGCTACCTCGGCAGCAGCCCTGGATCACTTCAATGAGTACGGCAATTTAGCTGATCCCCTGCACGAAGCCTGAAGCGCTCTTCGGACGCGCTTCTGGAGGGCTCCAGCTTTATATCTCCGCCAAAAACGATGTGGAACCGCCGCAAGACGGATTGACCAATCGTTTTTGATCACTTTTCCTTTGCCTCCGAGTCGCTGCTCTTTCATTCGGCTTATATACCACTCCTCTCATTGAGTGACTCCCCTACATACTACCGCCATCTACTACATATTGTCCCTACTCTTCTTTTACCATATACTATTCCTCTCTTTCAATGACTCCCCTATAGCACTACCGCCATCTACTGTGCTAGGTATCGTCCCTGCTCATTTTTTACTATATACGAATCCACCGGAACAAGTTATCCAACACCACTCCTTTTTACCTACAATAGCCAGTTTGTGCTGCAGCCATTCGAGCTATCCAGTGGCTTTTTTGTGTTGCGCAAACTGGTGGCTAATGGCTGATCGATGGCTGATAAAATGAAGTCAATGAAAGTCATTTAGGGCCAGATTGAGATGGATTGAATGTTTTTATACATGATTGTGTCAAGGAATGACCCCCAACTGCATGAAAGCCCAAAATCCAAAGAAACAAATATTTTGGGGCTCCAGTCGGCCTGTAGGCAGTTTTGGAGGGTCGTAGCATCCAACCACGGTATTTATGACTTGTAAGTGACTGAATTTCACCAACAATAATCGTAGGTACCCAAGCCATCGAAGCCACAAGCCATCTTTTGCGCAATGCAAAACAGCCATGATGGCCATCAGATGGCTCGAGTGGCTGCTGCGCAAACTCTCTAATATGACTCCTGCTAAATATCTTACTGGCAAATGCTCGAGTCGACATTCCTGATCACCTACCATAGGGCAGCAAGCAGCAAGACCATCTAAATATTGTACCCATATTACTAGATGTCCATGTCATGTATCTGAGAAGTTTTGCCTGCACGTGCGCTAAAACCTGGCGCGTGCGCAAAAATAATTTTTGTGCAAACGAACCATCATAATAAGAGCTGACTTTACACAAAGTTAACAGAGAAAATGAACCGCGAGCGCATAAGTCCTCATTCTGGCCCAAATTGACGCCCGTGGATCGAGACCAAGGCAGATTGTACCGATTTCGTTTAAGGAATGCGTCTGCCGATTTTTTTTGCAGTTTGAAGAAAATGCGCGCGCGGACAAGGGGATCCCCTTGCGCGCAGCTGTTTGATCCATTTGACCAGACCGCCTCCACAATGGCATTCCAATGAATGAAGAATTGCATACGACCATACACACATACTCCTCCTTCAGAGACTTGTGGTCGTTATTGCAGCGTACGCAGAGAGTATGTAGAATTGATTTAGAGCTTGAATATCTTGAAAAAATCCAGGGCGGCACCACTCTGATCAACTAGTTGGCTTCGGCCTTGGTATGCAATGCGACTGAGTGTGAGTTAGTGGTTTCGGTCAAGCTGGTGTAAACAAACCAAAACGAAGTTTCAAGCGGAGTTTTATTTTGCCCCCATGGCCAGCGAAAGCGCACATCGTTCCAGAATAAAATTTCGAAGAGGCAAATATGGGAAGGTTATATTTTGATAGGCTGCACTGGGTAAAGAACAGGATAATTTATTCGTAGTAGTAGCTGACTATTTATACTACTCTCTAGTCTATGACAGATCCCGGATGTGTCATGGTAAAGTGCGATACAAGTCTGAGTCTGAGTGAGTCATAATAGGCGAGTGTGTTGTACTCCGGGTCATGCACTCCAGGTCTGGACTCCGGGTCTCTAATAGTAACGTAGTGTTCCGGGGCTGTTATATACTGCGGTTGCCTAAAAGAGATGTAAGTAGTTTGCATGTGATACCGAGTCTCCTCAATCCGGGTTGCTACAGCAATCCGGACATCCATGGTATGGGTTTCCTACAGCAAAAGTTTGGTGGCCGTCCTCGGACAAAAATTAACTTTCACACCAATGCCATCAATTCACAGCGACTCCCAACGATTCATCGTCGTTCACAGCGAATCCTAGTCCAAGTGATCCCATCAAGCAGCTGCGGTCGGCCGGCACAAATCTAGATAAGATCGGTTAGTACTGTTAGTACATACCGACATTGAGCACCAGCCAGAGCTTGGACTGCCTGGGAAATGCCATGTGGCATTGGGGAATATTTGAATAACTTGACTCCGACATCGCTAAGCCAGTCAGGAGCAATCCGTTCCATTAATATCGGCTATTTCCACTTGTTTAAAGGCTCACAACCGAGAAATACAGTCACACGGCCAAATGCAAAATTTCGGACGTGCTGTAAATGTTACCGAAATAATCAGTTTCAGGAACTACATTTGGGAACACTGAATTTGTACCTTAAATTCTTATTTTCCGGATGCCAGATTTTGGAGCTGAATGGATTACATTATGTTACAACTGTGGGAAGCCTGAAGCTTGGAGTTTCGGGCCCAGTTTTTGCACGCCTGAAATGGCACCTCAAACTATAAGTTTCGGTTGCAAATTTGCCCGAGCTGAAATTAATAAGTTAGGAGTGCCTGAATTCAAGGCTGAAGTTTCCAATTTCAAAGGCAGCATAACCCGAGCCTAAACTCATAGATTCAGGTGTGCAGAAATCCGAACTGAAAACAATAAATTCAGCCGGCTTTTCGGTCGGTCCGAAACAATAAGTTTAAGGTGTAGTTTCGGCCGCTCCCAAAATATTACGTGAAACTATTAGTTTCAGGGTGACTGAAATTCTTCTGCAGATGAGCGGCAGATGATCTGCCGCTCATCTGCAGATCATCCATAGGGCTCATCAGCAAAGGACAAAAATCGCTCCAGTGGGAAATTAATTAATATTCCCGGAGTAAAAGGACATACTAAAACATGCCGGGGCAATGGCTGCTGGTTTTATTTGAGTATTGCCGATGAGCAGCAGACAGAAATATGCCTGTGGATGATCTACAGATGAACACTAGATCATCTACCACCCATCTGCAGAGGAATTTCGGTAGCACTGAAACCAGTAGTTTCAGGCAACGTTTCGGGAATAGCCGAAACTACGCCTTAATCTTATTGTTTCTGGCGGACCGAAATGCTGTCCAAATTTATTGTTTTCAGTCCCGATTTCTACGCACCTGAAACCAGTAGTTTAAGCTGTTGTTATTCTGCTTCTGAAATTGGTAGTTCCAGCCTTCAATTCGGATGTCTTTAATTTATTAATTTCAGCTCGGACAAAACTGCGATCTAAACTTATAATTTAAGGCACCATTTCAGCCTTGCAGAAATTGTGCCCGAAAATTAGAGCTTCAGGCTTTCTGAAGTTGTAACTGAATATAATATGTTCAGATACAAGGTCAGGTGTCCTGAAAGTAATAATTTCCGGTACAAATCCAGTCTTCCTTAATTTGGTTTCTGAAATTGATCATTTCGGCAACATAATCAGCAGGCCTGAAATTTTGCATTTGGCCGTGTGAGTCCAATCCACACTGGTGGCGGCAGGAAATAGGCTCGCAGGAGGAGTTTTCAGTATACAGGATCTGATTATATTCCTTATGTGTGTTGTGTTCAATATGTGGTTGAATGCGGGTCGTAATTATGGCTTACATTCAACTCCAATTGGTAGGTTATTTTATTGTGACCTTCTCCATCTTATCTTATCTTATCTCATTATACATACACCTTGAATCACATGGCAAGGAATTGTTGTGAATATCTATGACACTCATTGTGAATGCCAATGAATGGTTGTGAACTGAGATGAATGGGTGGCGATGAATCATTGTGAATGGTGATGAAAGGTTGTGATTCATTGTGAAGGGTGATGAATGCAAACACAAATCATTTTTGTCCGATGGCGGCCTTCATACAAAAGCTTCTCCCTCCCTGCAAGAATATTCACAATTTTTTTCCGGAGCAATCCGTGTCACTGTACGTGACGAATATTCAATATTAATGACGATATCCCCATCACCGCACCCGCCAACGCGCTATCTATACGTTCCCTGACTGAGTCTCTTGGCTCGCCCACCGGGGCATGCAGGCAATGTGTACTTGCATATGCCGGAGGATACCGGGGGCATAGAGTGGCGGGGAAAAATGGGGATGTGGGACAGGCGGAGTCGAGGTAGATCCTGCGACCGTCAAGTTTGTTATTTCTTCTTTCCTGTCAAAAAGAAATAAATACAAATGCTACTACACTACGTACATACGTGCGCAGATAAATGAGTCCGTCGTACCTAAGTATGGGTGGTGGGCGCACGGCGTAGGCAGATGGCGGTAGGTGACGGTGGTACATTACCCGGTCGACGGGGCTGCACAATGGCACCGCTCAACGAGCCGGACGCGAGCTGGCGGACAATGTCGTGCTGCAGCTGGGTCGGCACGGGGATGACCTTGACGGAAGACAACGGACAAGCGTCCACCTACACCGCGGGGCGCCGCCTACCGCACAAGGCCCCCGCACGCATGCGACGACCTTGCGCTCCCCGTGCCGTCGGCGGCCAACACTGGGGGTCGCGGAATACCTGAATTTCCCAGAATAAAATCACCACAAATGGTGCTGTAATTAACCTAGAAACATGCTGTATTCCAGGTAGAAATTGTGAAATCCAGGCACCTATGATTCAGGTAGAAAAGGAAAGATACCAGGGGGGCAGTTCACGACGTTTTGACCTGACTCTCAATCTATATCATACTGAACGTTGTTTGGGGCCACTGAATCCGGCCTAAAACGGGTGCTTTTTCATGCCAAAGAGCAGTGAAACTCAATGCTATTCATGGTGATATCTACACATGTACCTGCTACTACGGTACACTAATTCCCTCTGACGCTTCGGCGCTGCTCGGCATGATTACAACACAATTCCATCAGTCCTATCCACGCTTATCCCACCCTATCGTCTTGGTCGTTATTCCGGCTGCCGCCGTAGTGCTTCATGTGGTAATATGGATTAACAATACTGAGCTGAAAACGGGTTAGCTGAGATGAAGAGGAGAGTTATTATATTACGAACGCACCATAGCAAAAAGTTGGCACTAACTTGAAGTCGGCCCGTCTAGCATCAGTATTGATTGCATGAGTAATTATTATATGTATGGAGTCGTGTAAGCAACGACGTACCTTCACCATGCATAATGCTCTCTTCGCATATGGAAATGGGTCGAGAAAGGGCAATGCAGAAGACGGCGCTCGAGTTTGAGTAAGAATTGGCTCGGACGACTCAGCGGAAACCGACTTACCGAGAAAGAGAAGCTCTGGATGTAACGGGAGTGGAACGGCGTCAGCAGCGAGCTATGCACGAACGGTGGCGACGATCGGCTAGGGCTAGGATGAGGGTGTGAGGTAACGGAGTCGAGGGGATGGTGGTGGTTCGAGTGAGGGATACGATATGCTGCGGAGTGGAGCCAGTGTTTGTTTGGGTGAAGTAATGACATCATCGTTACGTAGCTGTAGGTTGAAACCTGTTCGCAGGCAGGACTACTCAATGTAACTCATATGGGCCTCATCGAGCACAGAAACACAATGTGCGCAGCGGAGAAGTATCTGGATCAACAATCTATTTAATTTCCTTGAATTCAGCATTTTTTCACCTGAACTTATTCACGGTATTTTACCTTGAATTTCCCCGAACTTATATCATCCGGAACGAAAGTACCTGAATACAAAAGTACCTGAAAATGTTTTCAGTTTATTTCGTAGTGAACTGTGAAAGTCAGGCACCTGTTGTGGGAAATTCAGGGGGTTCTCCGACCACAGTGCAACCGCACGGGGCTTTCTGGACGTCCCAAAAGGAAAGTGTCGCGCATCAATCCCTCAAAAAGTTTCGCGCGCCGATAAAAGTGTCGCGCAACAATAAATGTGCAAAGTGATCGCCATACAAAACTGTGTGAAAGCTAGGGGAAAACTATAGTTGTCAGATATTGAATTGAGCTTGGGATGGCAGATTAAAAATACAACAAAGTGTGCACATGAGTATCCAAGTGCGCCGCAGGCGAGAAAATGGCTCAACAGTCGTAAATAGTAGAAATTTATAAGTATTTTAAATACTAGATAAATTTTGTACGCTCCACATGTACGTCTTCAGTCATTTTGGGTAAAGAATGCAGGGAGCGCGTCAATGCGCGTCAAACCGCGCCACTTTTACCGGACCCGTGCCATCTGCTGTTGTTGGACCCGGCCCAGCGGAAGGTACCGAGATCCACTGTTGGTTGGGGCCCCCCGAGCGGCCCAAAGCTACAATTTTGTGCAATCTGACCGTGACATTGTGGCCCCCATGGCAAGGGTGGACCAAGAGGCAGTGAAAATGCTCTGCGGCGGACCATAGCGCCGAGCACCAAGGTGTCCCCGACGCGGAGGCTCTTCCGCCTCGTCCTCCCCAGCCACAGCAGCGTAAATGTGTTAGCATGCTCCTCGTTCGAATCGGGCCAGGACGTAAACGGTTCGTGCAGGTGTTGTTAATTCATCACAACCGCATCGCCTACAAAAATCGCTGTGAGTGGAACAGGTAAATAAACTCAAGCACTGGCGGTTACAGCGCACGCCCATGACCACTTGGGGCGTCTACGGATAGGCGGATAGCCTGAAAGGATGGCTCACACATGTCATGTATCATTAGAAAATACAAAGTCATGTATGCGAGGAGGAAAGAAAGATGCGATGGTGACGAGCGCGCGTGCGATAAGGTAAACAAACCGGAAAAGGGAAATATTGGAAAATTTAGATCTGTGACTGGAAGTGAGTACACAAAAAAAAACGGAGGCCAAATAGACGTACCCATCCAGTGCCCCCGCACAATAAACACGTCCCGCGATCTGAGCGCTGGCCGACAAGGTTCCTGGCGCCAATATAGGGTCCCCAGACTCGGCAATCAATGTCCAAGCCAAAGACGTGTGCTCAATGCCCCCCGCTAACAGCGAGCCTCAAACACGGGAAGGATGACCAACGCGCTGCGAAAGAGAAGATGAGTACCGAGCCGAAGGTGAGAATCGACAGGACGTACAGAGCCAAGATCGCCGCCTTGGCACCCGATTCTCGATAATTTTCCACCGTGCTCAGATTGCGCTCGCACCCCCAATAGGCTTCCGATCCTGCTACCACATCGTGAGGCAGCGGCGCGTGCTCGGTGGCAGCACGACCTCCGAAAGTCGCTATGGGAGGTGGCGCTGGCGGATTTGCGAGAGGCTCTGGTAGATACCAAATAATCAGGGTGCAGATCAAGGGGAGGTACCAGAGTAGCCGGACGTACCTGTGTATGTCCCGTCCCCTCAGCCCTCGCTACCGCCGCCTGCTCAGCACTGCGGTCTGGCTTGCCTTATTCCTACACTCAGCCCACCCTCATGAGGCACGGGGCCCACATGAGGGCGGGGCCCAGATTTCTGGCCCGTCCGGCGGCGTGCCCCTCCTCGTCGCAACGTGTCTCGCCCACCCCGCCACGGACGAAGCTCCCGTCCACAAGCGCGGTGCCCGCTCTCGCAAGTAGGGTCCTCGGCCCGCTACCAAGAGATCCCTCCGCCGCGAGGGACAAGGTCGAGCTCGAAGCCGACGCCGCTGACGAAGCCCATAGCCTGCCCAGGTAGGTAAGCTCTAACGCAGTATTCCAGACTCTAGTCGGCGGCAGAAGCCCACAGAAAGCGCGAGAGGAAGCTTGTCAACGACTTCGTGGGTCGGCCGAAGGCGAGGCGGGTGTCGGGGGAGCGGTGGTCGTCAAGACGACCGAAGAGTGCTGGTGAAGAGCGCGGGTGGTACGAAGAGTATGGCGGTGGCGCAGTCTTCCCATGTCAGCATTGGGCTCCTACACAACGGGGCGGGGAGCAAGCCGCTGCGGTGTAGATGTGCGTCGTATCGGTGGTGAAGGGCGTCCATGGGCGTGGCACATGGGAAGATCGACACGCCAGATCTGCGAACGGGGAGCATAAGGCGCACGGGGTATCGAGGGAGGCGGAGCGGGATGTTGGGTAGATGCTGGCGCGCGACACATCGCTCGAGTGTGTGTTATACGTGGGAGGTGGCATACGGTGAATCCTAGAAGTAAGGGTGTCCAAGGAGCGCGATGGTGGATGTCGTAGATGTGGCACAGGCGCGCGGGGTGGGAGTGTCGCGTCGCTTGGAGCTCATTGCAATGATCTGCGGTGGTGGTAGTGGTGCTACGACTTGGCGATTCCCCAGGCGCAGTACGAAGCGTGGCGGGTGCGGGACACGCAGAGCAGTGTCGGCGGTGTCGAGGGAGAAGTAGGCGCCTCGGGCAGCACGGGGCTGAGCATCCTGAGCAGCCAGATTGCTGAAGAGCAGGCCCACCGTGAGCGTAGTGGGGGCAGGGGATAGAGGCGAATGGAGTCGGGATCATGGCGCGCATTTCAGCCGGCACGGGTGTGTGAGCAGCTGCGGAATGGCGCTGGGGGGAGTCCGATGACGAGCACAGTGGCGGACGGCGCGGGCTGCGGGCTGCGGGCTGCGGTAACGATGCTCGCCGTCCTAGAGCGAGAACAAGGCGCGCGCGAAGCGGGATCCGATGGTGGGCAAGTTCTATGGACAAGAGGGCAAGGGGCGTTGGGCACGAGGAAGGAGTGACAGCGGTGAGAGGCACAGCAACATGAAGCCGAGAGGGAGGAGTGCCAGTTCCAGGAGGAGACATCGAAAAGCTGGGAAGTAGAGTCTGTCAGCACTGGTTCGTGTTGAAAAGAAAGCGGATTTTATGTACCTCGAATCTGACAGCTTCGAAGGGAGCGTCGAGGAGCAGCTGCATAAGGGCGAAGAGTGGCAGGAATGTACGCGTAACAACCTGGACGCCAGTGACTAACGGCGAGGGTACCTTCCACCACAACGCCGCGTCTTTACAATTGCAAAGCGGGGAAGATATCTATAGTACGTGATCGTTCAGCATGCGGGGATTAAGGGCGTAGAAGGCGAGAGAAGATAAGAGTGAAAAAGCCTGCGACCAAAGATAGGACGGAAACAAAGTCACTCACAAACTCGAAGAGGCCGTTAAGCCGCGACAAGCGCATCTGTAGCGGTATTGGAATAAGACTGTCCGTGGTGATTAGATTGCGGCCGCGCAATTAATTCCCCAGGCCCATCACAGTTTGAAGTTTCCGAGTGCCAAAAAAAACGGCGAGGGGAAACAAGCAAAAGAAAGGACATGGAGAGTCATGGAGGGCAGATGTACAAAACGTTCAAAGTCGAAATTGAGAGTTTGTGTGCGTGTTTGGATCGAAGGCTATCAACACCATCGATGTGATCGCCGATTCGGCTCCTTGCCCTCCGGTTACTCATCGGCTCTGGGGCCTGGGCAGGCTTTAACCCGGTTCAACCTAGTATGTGCGCTACCTCTGCTTGCCAGTTTCTGCTCCGTTTTTTTCGGGCTAAAACCTACTGAATCGACCTCACGCTCAAGTTCCGCCGGAATCTGGATCGATTCTTGATATAATTCGTCTTCGCTTGGTGGCGCTTTCTTCCATGTATCGTTTCCCTCTGCCCTGTCCACCCTCTGATCTCGCAGAGTTTTTTTTCGTCGGCCATTATTGTTGAAATGGTCATGACATTTTCAAAATTCGCTTCAGATCAGCCATATATTTGTACCTATGGCGTCGGAAGAATGAAGTGCGGACACAGCCGTACATTTTCGCATTTACAAAACCGCAGGCGAAAGGATTATCCAAAGCAACCAGATTGGATGCAGCTCTCATGAGCAGAATGGTACTAGAAAATAATAATATTATGTTGCTTTTTCAGCCACCTAAAATGTTTGACGTGAGGAGAGTAATGGACACCGGCCCTACTGCGTTTCCAGACACAACAGTCGACCACCAAAGCGGGTCACGAATAGATTAGGTCGGAGATGTCATGGAGGCTACAAAACGAGTATAGTAGCAATGTGAAATAAGAGACCACTGTTACAGACGAATCAAAAAGAGGAACGAAATCGGCGTGTAGCGGCGCCACGGATGAACAGCAAAGAACAGCAACCGTCGACGTTCCTAGATGTTGGATAGGGTGGAGCGCTTATCATGTGCTTGATGGTTCGCTATCAACCTCAAAAGCCAGGATCAGCATCTGATGGCCTGATGGAGTTGACTCACTTAAGATAAAAAGATTTGCCGCGCCGGCGGAGCCGCCACGCGCGCGCCGAACAACCTCCGAAAAACTTTCCTAAGTACTCAGTTTTGCTCCAACCTACTTACTATTATGTAAAGGATTTGAAGCCAGAGTTATCTCCAGCTAAGCCGATGCAAATTCCTATCAGCTCGAGGTGCCGTATAATAATATGGTAATGGCCCGAAGCAAGCGCCCAAACCCGACTTCGCGGAAGCAATGACTAGAATGGTTGAAACGGCGAGCGGTGGCCGCGGTAGCGTGGTAACCATCGCGCCGAACTTTCAACCGAAGTCGCTATTTATTCATAACAAAAAGTACTCGACGCAGGTATAATATACAAGCTACGAGCAATGGTCAGTTCCAAATTCCCGGACGCAGATAAAGTCTTTTTTCTCCATTTCCCTGCTGCAGTGCAACGCTCCAAGTTCCCCCCTCACGCAGATGAAGTCCTTCTTCTTCATTTCCCTGCTGCAATGCAACGCTCCAAATTCCCCCCTCACGCAGATGAAGTCCTTCTTCTGCATTTGCCTGGTGCAATGATCCGTTCCAAATTCCCTGACGCAGATGAAGTCCTTCTTGTCCATTTGCCTGCTGCAATGCTCCGCGCCAAGCTCCCCCCTCACGCAGATGAAATCTTTCTTCTGCAGCTCCCTGGAACAATGCAACGCTCCAAGTTCCCCCCTCACGCAGATGAAGTCTTTCTTCTGCGGTACTTGCCTGCTGCAATGGTCCGCGCCAAGTTCCCCCCTTACGCAGATGAAATCTTTCTTCTGGATTTGCCTGCCGGAGATACGTTCAGTCGCGTCGAGAAGAGGAATCGCGTGATAAATTTACTTACGGGCCATCGGGAAGAGTCCATACCTGGTTGCTGTTCGCTCCACCGTTGGCGGCACCGCAAGTTGCCGTCTGCAGTTGAGTGCCGTCGATGGACTTCCCGTCTGTGAGATCGAGGCATTTGCCGGCCACGACCGAGCGGATGGAACCATCGACCTCGGCGGTCCACAATTGGTCGGAGCCGCCCGTGCAGGTCGATATCTGCACTTCGTCGGTGCCGTCTGCATTGATACCGCCAGCGAGGCCGATGCACTATACGGTTGGCGTCAGAATATGATGCGAGGAGGGACATGAAGTGCGTACTTTGTCGCCGAATATCTTGATTGGCGCAGGGTCGCCGGAGAACTCCCAATCTTGGACGGTGAAATCGGGGTTGCAAGCGCTAATAACCACCGGTGCACCGTCAGTATTATCGGCCACGCTGACGCATCCGTGAATTCCAGCGTTGGAGACTGAGGGTGTCACCGGCCAGGGGGTAAGTGGAATATGATAAACAGCAAAGAATGGGCGCACAGCTGGGATTGTTGCTCCGGATTTGTAGCGCGGTGGCTGAGAGAAGGAACGCTGAGAGATAAACGAAGGTAGGGGAAATCATAGTGGAAAAGAGTGCGGAAATCTTTTGCGTCGTCCACCTTTATGAAAAATATATGATCAGTTGCAACCCGCGATCTCGGAGGA